>CM039122.1:56216327-56931583 GCA_022036555.1 Microstegium vimineum
AGGAAGAGGAAAAAGAAAAAAAAGAGTTTGCCATTGGAGGAAGCCATTCCACGGTCATGAACAAGGTTGTTCCAATCACGGTCCTGAATCGGATCAGAACTCCAATGGTAGGATCATAGATTTTCCTTAAGAAATCAGTTAAGATCGTAAAGTCATAAAATCAGACAATAGAATCAAGATTTTAACTATGGTCATGAATATTTTGTTCTGGTTGCATGCATCCACTAACGCCAATCGAGACACATGCATGCACTTTGACGCACGGATTATTTAAGTAGACCAAGTAATGCAAGTAGGGGTAGCATGGCAATAATTTCTTGTCATTATTACAGCATCAGGGTGTTAGAATTTGAGGCCAAAACATCACTTGAAACTGACTGGAGTACGAAACAGGCAATAACATTAGGCACCGTCACAAAATCCACCAATTTACCCCAGAATAGAACTGTCTTTTAAGATTTGTGCATAGAGCAATCGAATAGAACAAAGAGAACACTTGTCACATGCCCAAGAAGAAAAATGGCTATTAACTAACATGAAAGTTCTTCAGCACAACTCCATTTCAAAACTAAGGCCAGGTTCTCACATAGTTAAAAGATATAATAACTTTCAAGTAATTTACTGCAAAATATATTGGAAAATAAAGACAGCAGATAAAAAGGATCACAAAATAGTATGCCCAAGAATTTCCCAACTGCGAACAAAGACAACTAAAAAATGATTTCACAAGTACAGGAGTTGAGATAAATGGCAACAGAACCATGAATAACATGATATTTATAAAAAGGACTATTTCTTTAGCAGTTTAGCTACACCTACAGATTCCACCAGCATATGCACCTTCAACTTTCAAGTATTGAGCTAGTACTCCCACCTATATGATAGTTATGTTTTTTTCCCAGCTGTTTGCAAAAGAAAATATGAGAATCTTATTTGTCCGTCTTAGCCCCAAAATAAATGATTTAAGACCCAAAGCAAAAAAAAAAAAACACACACACACACACACACATGAGTTTCAATTGTCACAGTTCACAGATCGTTCTCTTAAAGCCATGATCTTCTAGCAATCAAACCATACCAACATGTGCAAGCAGATGTATGCTGAACAGACTGCCACGCACATTATTTTACGCTATAATCACAGGTGCATATTGATGGCAGCTGGCAAGATACAGATACACAAGCAACAAATTTTGTACTAAGCAAGGAGTGTTAAAGATGGATAAAACAACTTACAAGCTGTGTTGACTCACGGACAAGGGCATTTTCTGTGTAAAGAAAGAGTGATCTCTGTTGTTGAGATAGTTCAAACTCCATTCCCACAGCTCGCTTTGAGTTATATCCAGCTACATTAGCACCACATTCACTTCCTCTACTTTTTTCCTCCAGCAACCTGGCAAACTTGATGTTTTTCTTCAATACTAAAAGAATCGGTACAGATGAATTGACATCAGTAAAATGTAGCCACATAAATAAATCAGAAGTACTTAGTTACTTATATATCATCTTATGAATAAGAGAAAAGCCGTTGAATTCGCAGTCATACCAGAAAGCCGGCTTTTTGCATCCTGATAATGGAGATCCGTCCACACAAAAGCAGCTATTTAGGGGGCAAGGAAACAAAGGTAAGGTATATTTTTGCATGCAATCATGCTGACATAACTACATAAGCAAATGCATCAGAAATTAATGTGAACATACCCTTAAGACAGAAAGAACAAGCACAAGATTTTGTGGCCACAGCTTCTTCCAAACCACCAGTTCTCATAGAAGCATGCTGAACACTAGAACTTGGCATGTCACCAGCTGCCGTAGCATCGAATGAAGACAGAGGCTTCTGATTTCCTGATGACCCAACTATCTCCTCCTGAGTCAAGCACTCGCCATCATTTGTTGATGTTTTATTAGCTAGCTCTGAGCTGCAAAAATGGCGTGGCAGTTCACCATTCATCTCATCATTATCTTCATCATCATAGTCACCTTCAGATTCCAGGGAAGAATCCTGCTCCTTATCACTGAGATCAAATGAATCGATTGATGCATAATGATCCTTCAAGTCACTGGCCTCCTTGGATAACAGCCCAGCTGCTTCGGCAGCCATGTGTTGAACCCTAGTGTTCTGAAAGATAGAAGGCCTTTCGAAATTCTCTTTGGCAACACCATCAAACAAATGCCCAAATACAATTCCCTTCCCTCTACTGCTGGCTTTCGCATTCTCATCAAACTCTTTCCCAGTCCCAGTGTCCTTTTCAATCCGTCTGATCTTTATCCCACCCGTACTCCTCTCCAGATCTGATGTGGCTGGTCGCTTGCAAATGACATTTGTCAAGTCCCCAAGCGCACGTCGACCACTACCATGCGTGTTTTCCGCCATTGCTAGGTCCAGACCCTCACCAATCAGCTATATTGACAGCACCAAAAAAAACCCTGGCCTCAAATGCCTGGTCAATCCACAGACATAAGACGTAGTAAACAACATGTACACTTTGTGTTGAGAAGCTGAAGTAACGGCAGAAGTGAAATTCCAAGCTGGACAGTGTAGCCTAAACAACTAGCTAGGTTTTGCTCATAAAAACACACACACACAACTGGATCTGGCCAATGCAGGAAGGAAATCAAGTACATGTGCGCGGTGCTAATTGAACTTTTTGGGCAAATCCAAGCCCTTCTGAAGCAGATAATGCATGCCACAAACGAACACATAGAACATCCAAGGTCCTCTAAGATGTCATCCTCCGAATCTCGCTCAAATATCAAAATGCGAAGTCGATGTTGTTAAATCAAGGTCATAGCACCATAACAAAACGAGTACCCGTATGCCTAAAGGCTAAAATTCAGAGCTAAAAGAAGCCATGGATCCCCAACTCTTGCGCAGAGACGGCCGCGACTAGAATCTACCAAGGGGAGGCGGGAGGGGGCGCGGCCAGCGGCTACCAGGGACAAATCAAGCGTTCCAGCCATCCAAGCGTGCCAAAAACAAGGGAAACCTAGCAGGATCCTCCCTCCTCACAGGCGTGGACTACAGACTCAGCAGCCAGAAAGGAAAGCGCAAGTGAGGCGGTGCGATGGGCGACGGAAGGGAGGGGGGAAGTAGGGCTTGGAGCACGAACCTCGCCGCGAGACGCCGCCCCCGCCTTTCCCAGGTCGCCCGCCCGCGGGAGGATAGGAGCGCGGTGCACGCTACGGAGGATGGGAGCGCGGGTTTGGGGAGGAAAGGAGAGAGGGGGTGGGAGCGTCGGGTTTTGTTGGTGGAGCCAGCAAAAATGGAGGCGGAAACTGGAGCGGGCGACCTGAGCGAGGCCCCCAACCAGCGCTGCGCGCGCTTGCATTCAGAATTCAGGGCAGGGGACGCCGCACCCGCGCGGTTGCGAGCGCCAGGAGCGGGAGCCGGAGGCTCCGGTGCCGCGCGTTGGATTGGGGATTTGTACCTGCGAAGCCGACGCGTGGCGCGCTGCTCGGGTCTGCCGCGGGACGGGAGTAGTTTCACAAATCAGTTTTTGTTCCTCCGAAAAAAAGGTTCAGAATCAGTTTTCTTGTCCCGAAAAAGTTCACAATCAAGTTTAACGGCCCACAAAATTCTAAACATGCTTAAACATTCTGTAATTAATGAACTATACATGTGCATAGTGTCGGCTGATCGTTTTTCGACTTATAAGCCAGTTGATGTTGTTTTTAGTTGTTATCATGACTAATAAGCCGGATTGATAAGTCAAACGAGCAATGCGTTAGATTTAAATTTGTTAAAATTTGAAAAGGTTAGTAATTAAGTGTCTGTTTGGGACAACTCTACTTCCTAAAAAATTAATCTGGATCTGGGATTCACCTAGATCCACAGTGGAGCAGATCCACTAGTGGAACTAGTGGTGTTTGGGACAACTCTATTTTAATATACATCTCACTTCCATCTGGGCTCCACACGTCAGGGGACATTCCTCTTCCTCCCGACACTCGTGGAAGGCAGTGCTCGTGGCCATGGGGGCACGTCCGACCTTGCTAGGCGAGCGGGTGGCCATGACGGGCTCACTTGCTAGGGCAAGATATTTGTAAGGTGGTGATTAGATTCCTCGACATGGAACTTATGTTGGCAGTCGTCAACGACACCATCCTCATTCTCATTCCCAAGCTAAAAAATCCGTAAGAATTGACACAATTTAGACCTACTTAGGTATGCAATGTTTTGTACCCCTCCATCTCAAAATACAAGTTATTGTCAAAGGACTTGGTGCTAGCTGAATCAATATTTTTTTGTTGAATCAATAGTCCGTTTTTCTTTACTTATTGAATAATATGAATATAATTGTAGTTACTTCGTGAATATACGTTGTCCTATGTAATTTCTTAAAAAATATCATTTCACGTATTTTTCATGATGCCCTCTCTCACCGACTTATAGCTAGTGCTATATTATCATATATTTTTAGGATATATCATATTGTATAATTTTTTTCAGACGCCCACAATACACTCACCGTATCAAAGCAAATTATATCGCATCTTGTTTAGATCTAAATTACTAGTGTTTCTAGTGTTTCGTTTGTATTTGGTAATTATTGTCCAATCATGAAGTAACTAGGTTTGAAATATTCATCTTAAAAATTATAGATAAACTATGCAATTAGTTATATTTTTATTTATATTTAATGATCCATACATTCATTCAAAAATTTAATGTGATAGAGAATATGGTAAAGTTTTAGAATTTTGAAGGGAACTAAACAGACACTTAAAGAGCAGCTGAATCAATACGGCCCAATCGATAAGTGGGCAGTAATCTGGATGTGTCCTTGGTGGGTTGGTCACGTGAGAAAGTGGGAAACAGAACCTTGCAGTCTTCCTGATTGGAGAAGTTATGGGCCTACTGCATGCAGTCTCTAGCGGCCTAGCCTGCCGAGCCCGGGCAGGCAGAACTTCTTGCTCCACCGCGGTTCGGCCCACTAGACGGTGAGCGTCACAAGGCCCACTCCTGCATGCTCATGGCCGCCACATTCATAGCTGTCTGTCAAGCTGTCGATGACCGGCACGCGACACGAGCACGGCGCGGCCCCTACCGGCCTACCGCCGAGTTGAGGTCCGGCCGGCGTCCCCCTCTTCCCGCGCACGACCGCCCCGGTCCTCCCCTGTCGCTGAATCGCTGATGGCGACCGCACATCTTAAAAGCCCTGACAAACAAGGCCGCATGGAAGTCCTCACCCACCCACACTCGCTTCATTATTGCGCCGCGCACGCTCGCAGTCGCAGCGGGATGGGGCTGGTGCCTCCTCCTCCTCCCGCAGGTGGTTCCACTGACGAGGACGTGGTGGTCGTGGCGGCGGATGCCATTGCCACGCCAGTGCCGGACGCGGGAGATCCAGAGCTAGTACAGGAGGTACAGAAGAAGAAGAAGAGGAAGAAGAAGAGACTGAGGGCGCCGACGGAGGGGGAGGTAGCCGCGCGGAGGTCCGTGCTCCGCTGGGCCTGCGCTGGTCGCGAAGTGGGGGGCGACCACGACGACCATGAGACCGCCGATGATGCTGGGAGGAGTGGGAGGCGGCGGCCGCGCGTGGCGGTGGAGTTGCACTCGCACTCGGCGCGCAGCGACGGCTCGCTCTCGCCTGACGATCTCGTGCAGCGCGCACATCGCAACGGGGTAAGCTTTCTCCACAGACTGCATGCATTCATCGTTCAGGTTCAGGCATTGCTGCTTTGTGATGGATCAATCCAGATTCCACAGTTACCTGTGTGATTCACTGGTCGTGTGAGATGTGCATCGGAGAGTGATTAACCGACCAGAGGGGGGTGAATGGGAGCCTCAAATTTCTCTCGAAATATTCGGACCACTCTTTCCAAAAATCAAACCCAGTTGCTGGGTGCTCAATGACAGTGGAGGAAAACTCATCGGAAACCCCGAAGATAGAGTTCTCAACCCCTATGAGAAGGAGGCAAAAACCCTAAGCAAAACAACCAGAAAAACAGGCGCCGGACGCTCGAAGACAACGCGACGGATGCTCCAGGACAGAGCGACGGACGCAGAGAGATCGTCCGTCGACCTTCCAGAGAGCACTGCAAAAGAGAAGCAGAAGGCAGGGCGTCGGACGCTGGGCGACGGACGCTTGGGTGAGCGTCCGTTGGCGTCGGACGCTGCGCGACGGACGTACAGCGTCCGGCGCCAAACCAAAATCTCAGACACACCGAGCGACGGACGCTGACGTCAGCACGCACCAGCGTCCGACGCAAAAACCCTCGGAGCGTCCGACGCCCCGATAATCGCCCAGAAACCTCGAAAAGCGATTTTCCTCCGCCAAATCTTCCCAAATCTCGACCAAATGATCACCAACTGCAACCAAACTTTGTAGGCATGATCCTAGTGCAGTTGGGGAGCTATCCCGAAGAAATTATCGCTCAATTAGGGTCGGATGAACGGGAACACTCGGATTTGGGGGAGAAAAGGAAAAACAAAGAACGACGCAAAGAAAACGCCCGATCTGCGTACTCGAAAGGTTTGAGGATGGATCCTTCAGTGCAAAGAAGCTCCTCTCGAATACGAATAACTTGATTCAAACGGATTTGCAAGAGTTACTTCCTACAAAGAGAAATCATCTCGGGAAAAGAGGGAGCATAAACAAAAACGGGAAGAACACAAGCAAAACGGAACACGATCACGAAAACGAAGCCGTCATGGCTTACGGAGGTTACAGCCTCCGATTCCTCGCAACAAACTCGAGTTCTTACAAAGGTTGGTGGGATCAACCTAGGGATCTCATGAACTAGAGAGAGGTTAGAGAGAGAGAGTTGGGGTAAATGATTAGGGTTCAAGAGATAGGATGAGGATACCCCTTCATCCTCTATTTATTAGAGGCTTTGGTTATTTCCTAAAGACCCCCTAGATACAATGAGTGAACTACCTAGCCTAAGCATTGCAGTCCAAGCTCCGGTAAATATCTCCCTCGATTTGAATGGACGGCCCCGCTTCCTGCTAGGAGTTGCCGTCGCCTCGACGCAACCTCCAGGATTCCGCTACGTGCCATCCCCGCTTTCTCGGAAGCTCCGCCCGGGTTTTGAGGCCCAAACCCGCGAAACCCGCCACCGGTAGCTTTGGGCTCAACTACCGAACCCTGAGTTTTGCGGCCCAAACTCGGAAACCGACGCGGATGGTTTTGAGGCCCAAACCACCAAACCACTCAACGCGAGCCACCTTGTCTTCGCCCGGTCGGACTCCGAGTCCCCTGAGCCTCCGCTCGACTCGCGCGTCCACCGTCTTGACTCGGTCGACTCGGTCTATCTCCATGTCTTCTCGCACTCGCCGGTGCCAAGTACTAGCCACCACAGCTAATCCGCCGGCGCCCATGGTCCCTCAGTCCGAGCCCCGCTTCCGTCCTTCACCGCTATCAGTCCATCGACACGGCAAGCCTCTACTCGACCTTCTCCACGTCATTGACCACTGTCACTAGGCATAGCACCTGCACACCACAAGCCGATAGACAGGCACACATTTGCTTTCGTAAAGGATTAGTGATAACCGCTCAAACTGAAACACTCAAGTGTTGATCAATCACTCATCATCAAAACTGAACATCATGAGCACATATCAACCATGTGTTCGCACTGATTACACGCTAATGGATGCATGTATTGATCGATTGCCTTTCGATCAGCACAGGTGAAAGTGCTGGCGCTAACTGATCACGACACTATGGCCGGCGTCCCAGAGGCCATGGAAGCAGCAAAGCAGTTTCCAATCAGGATTATCCCTGGCGTCGAGATCAGGGCCGTGCACTCGCCTAGGTACGTAACACTTCTCTCACGATCGCATATGAATGCCCCGGATCGACATGCTCAGTACAACAGTGTGCTTAATTCCTAGTAGTGACGAAATGGGTGCTGAGGAACCTGTGCACATACTGGCATACTATGGTGCCTGGGGACCAGCTAAACCTCAAGAATCAGAAAGGTTTCTGGCCAGTATCAGGGAAGGCAGGTACGCGCGCGCCAACCGGATGTTGCTGAAACTTAAGGACCTTGGCATGCCAACGAAGCTGGAAGATGTCTCCAAGGTAGCAGGGAATGGAGTGGCTCCAGGCCGACTACATGTGGCTCGGGCCATGGTTGATGCTGGATATGTGCAGAATCTAAGGCAGGCCTTTAGCAGGTATTTGTACGATGGAGGACCGGCTTATGCCACGTAAGTCGCAGTATATATGCTTGATTGCTTATGATTCGTCCCCTATCACTATCAGGTGTGCGGAATCATTTTGCAATGTTCAACTTCTTTTGTACGTTCATTTGTAGAGGTAGTGAGCCCAATGGAAAATCTGTGGTGCAACTAGTTTGTCGAACAGGGGGTGTAGCAGTTTTAGCTCATCCGTGGGCACTGAAAAACCCTGCTGCTGTGGTGAAGGATTTGAAAGCTGCTGGTTTGCATGGTATTGAGGTTTATCGAAGCGATGGGAAAGTATCTGGTATGAACAAAAATACAAGATGGCCATGTTATAATAACACTTCTTGATCTAATAAGTATTCGTTGTCTTTTTATATCTGTGTGCTAGTAACAGGTGAATGTTTCCTGAGCAGGATTGAGTGATCTAGCAGATACTTACAATCTTCTGAAGCTTGGTGGATCAGACTTCCATGGACGAGATGACAAGGAGGAACCTGATGTGGGAAGTGTTGATCTTCCGGTCTTGGATATTTTAAATTTTCTTGAGGTAGCTAAGCCAATTTGGCATAATGCAACCAGAGAAATCTTCTCAGGTATCTCTAAAAGGACTGCTGATTTGAATGGATCCAAACCACTTCGACGGGCTAGTTCTGATGGCGATCTCTGCATTCTGAGCCTATCTTTTGAAGACCAGCACCTAATAGATGCTCCTCAGGTTGAGTTCCTACGAGCAGAAGTTGCCGACGTTGTCCTCACTCATAAGTAACACAGAGTTACAGACTGAAATAGAAGTGACATGGTACCTAGCTTAAATCATCAGTCCGTTTTGTGCTTTATCCCCAAAAGGATTGTAGTTTTTCTCTGTCTTCTGACTTCATCATTTGCTCGTCATGCGAAGTGTAATGGCAGTTTTTTTTACTTTTTTTATCATTGTGGTAGCCAGTTGAGGGCCTAGGCTAAAGATGATGCCAGAAAAATAGCAATGGGGGCATAACTGACTGATGCCATAGTAGATTCAGATCATGATAGTAAATGCAAACTGACTGATGCCAGAGCTTCTACATAACCAGGAGAATGGTGTGTGGACCAATGAAAATTCTCTGTTAAATCAAAAGGAAAAAAAAGTGTGTACGGTCAACCTGTCTAGTGGAAGTTTCATCTGGAAAAAGGTAGTATTGGATAGTGATCCTGTATTCGAGAGGTAGTATCAGATTATAGACAAAATGCTTATTGCATTGCAGAGATCCATGTCTTCAGATGAAGGGAATAGAGTCCACTGGACAGGTTGGGAACTGGAGTGGTTTCAGGGCGGGGAATGGAAAGACAAAACAAACAGGCCAATGCTCACGTACTCGATTATTTCGCAGGAAGTAATATTTGGAAGTAATATTTTAAATTAAATCTGAACCGTTGATTTTTCTAAACTTAATAATTTACTAAATAAATTAATAAATAAAAAACCAAAAAATAAAACACCATGTTGTCTCGCACGGGCGCACGACGCTGCATGCGTCTTCCCCAAATGTCGCTCAGGTGCATGGCGCAGCCGCCGCACTTCTTCCCCATGTCAATCCGATTTCTCCCCCAAATCTCGGAACTGAATCTCTTCAAACCAGGGAAGATGCACACTCCATCCTTTCGTCATTAAATAGGCTAAGTAGCACCAAAAATCGTGTAAATGTCATGCATAACGTTTAGCCTGTACCTAGGAAGTGGTACTACTTGGGGGAACAGATCGATCGAGAGTGGACTGAGACCCCCGCGTCGTCCTCCCTCACGGACGGCTCGGGCAGCACCAAACCCTAGCCGCCGCCCGGCGTCTTCCACCCCTTCCCTCCCCTCGCCGCCGCCAGAGGGCGCCGTCGGGAGGCCCGCGCAGCTCCCCATGAAGGTGGCAGCGAGGATCCTCCCAGGTGAGCCTCGCGGGCGCGTCCGTGCGGGCATGACGGCCGGCGGCGGGGCGGATGCTAGCCCCGCCGGCGCGTCCACTAGTGGGATGGCCGACGGCGTGGACGGATCCGTGTGGCGTGATGGCGAGGAGGGCGGATGCGGCCCTCCGAAATCTGGGCGGCGGCGGCGATTCGGCGCCTTGGCGCCCGGATCCAGAGCCCCGGTGGCTGGCCTTGGCTAGAACCTCCGTAACGGTGATCGTCAAGATGGAGGAGTCGGCATGGGGCACCGGGTTTGGCCTTACGGCTGGATCCTAAGCCCCTGGGCTGGGGGCGGCGAGATTCTCGCCTCGTTGCTGCTGGCGGTGGAACGACAACGACGACGTCGGCGTCAGTTAGAGCCGGCAATAGTTTTCCGGATCTAAGAGTTGGCGGCCTTTGTGGCTAGATTCGGCGATGGTGCACGTCGCTGGTGTTTGGCGTAACGACATGGTCCTTGTTGGGATGTGGGGAAGGGTGCTGACGAGTGACGACCATATTTCGACGACGGTGACATCTGTGGGCGTCACTTTCCTCGCTGGAGGCGTCGTATCGTTCTTCAAGTGGATCTCTCCAGGTGAAAACCAACACCAGTCTCTGGTTGGGCGACGATGGTGTCTCTGGATGATATTTTCTCGTTGGAGACGTCGCTTTTGGAAGATCCCTTGGGTTGGGTTGTCGGCTAGTGCCAGCATCGAGATGGTGGTACATTACACATGCATCTGGTGCCTTGTGTGGTTGCCAGATTACTGGATCCAGAGTCTCCAATTGTGGTGTTCCCATTGGGGATGTAATTTTTTTCGTCGTTTATTTTTATTTTTAGGTGCACCAGTGTTATGGGGTGACTTTTTGTCGTATCTGTAACACTGACTTTTTGCTGTAATAATTTGGCCTGATGCATCTGCTCGGATGACTGAAGCCGGAAATATATTTTACTTTATCTAAAAAAGAAGTGGTACTACCCGTGGCATTTTGTACGAACAAGTTCCTGTTAGAGATCATGACTAATTTTTGGTACTACTTGTACCGTTTTTATATAAAAGCTTGCTTTCTTGTAAACACATGCATCTGGAAAGAGACAACCAATGTCAAGAGCCACGGTAAAATCCGTACGTCTTTATGTGTACAGTAATGCTCAAAGTGGTTACAATCTGATAAGTAAAAAATATTTTTCATATTAAAGATGCATGCATCTTAACAACCAAATCTTAAAATAAATTTTAAATATTACAAAACTTCCTTATTTACCCTATTGTTATAAAATAAAAATTTAATAAATACTATTACCTCCAGATGATCGTGACTGTTGGATCGGAATAAATGGACGATCCACATTCATTCCGGAGTACCGTAGCAAAAGCTAAACAAAAATCGTTTTACGTAGTGGGCTTTGTGTTGCCCATTTAGCAGCCCATCTAAAGAGTGGTTCTTTGGTTTGCTTGCACACATGGGCTTATTTCCTATAAATAAACTATAATAACTTTCAACAGTATCTTTCTGAAAACCTATGTGTGCTAGTCAGTTTTTGTCTGCTGGAAATGCTGGACTATTTCGGGGATAAAGGCTGGACCATTTCAGGCAGGGCTAGCATTAGCATGTATCAGTTCCTAACTCAGGTCTTGTTTGAATGTATATGTATGATGTATTTACTCAAACCATATGTATTAAAATGGATTGAAGTGTATATTAGTTTAAATACACTCCAACACATGTGATTTAAACACATTTAAATAAGGCCTCAACAAAGAAATAATTACAACAATTGCAAAAGATATCTATCGGACCCTAAAACAGTTGGAAGTCCTAGTCATGCTTTGCAGAACTATTGCTGTTTGTTCCTTTCGGTTTGGCCCGATTAATAATAACACTGTGTATAAAATATGGGAAATGACAAGTTAGGCATCATCACATAATGATGGTTGATCAATAACATGTTCGCTTGGCTTTTTAGCCGACTTAAATTCAGACAGAACAATGTTTTTCTCTCATAAGAAATCAGTTAGTAGGGCATAATCCTACCAGAACAGTGTATAATCCTGTCATACGAACATGTCGCAAGCTGCTATCTTTCATGCACTGGCGGAGCCACGTGGGGGCCATAGTGGGCCATGACCCCCTTCCCTCCGTGCGTTCCCTGGCCATAGTAGGCACCAGCGGCCAGCGCCAGCACCATTAGCACTTTAGCAGGCAAATAGCGGGCAGCAGCACCATCAGCAGGCATTGGCAACAGCGGGAGGCGCAAGCAGCCATGGCCAACAACAGCATGCGATCGACAAGAGTGCGTGTGCACAGGCGTACAACGCGAATACATGCAGTGGTTGTAGCTCTTCATTATGGTAATTGACCCCCCTTAGCTTCAAGGTTGGCTCCGCCACTGCTTTCATGAATGGACAGGTACTGGCTAAAGTGGAAACAATAGTAGTAAGTTCCTTTTTCGAGGTTAAACTGGCTCTGGACTGGAGTTGAAGGTGTAAGTAAAGCAACAGGGTTCGGAGTTCAGTGGTCTTTGGTTGCAGGTATCGGCAGTACCCGGTCGTAACAATATCAATATGAATGGAAAAAATAGCCAACTATCTACTGCTCCATCCGTTTTAAATTGGATATATTTTTTTTATTTAGAAAATTCAATAGAACGGAGGAAATATTTTATACCACGTGTTTGTTGCTTCTTTGTGGAGAAGAGAACTCCTTGCAAGCAAGGATAAGTTGACTTCTTGCAAACATAGCGTCATTCATGGAGGCGTAATCACTTTTTTCTGAGATGCTTTGGCGCAATGAACATGGCAAGCTACATGGACACCTTCGGATGAAGGAGCTCAGAAGCTCTGAGAGTACAATGCTCACCCTTTTCATTACCACGTTCAGGTACAGTACCATCTGATCTGGACAGGTTTGTTGTACCCGTCCAGTTCCTTTCATTGAGAAAACTAGTATGCCCTTTCTTGAGATTCTCAGTTGGGGAATCGCTAGCTAGCACGAGCCTCAACTCACAACTACGCAAGAGACAGCTGTAAATTGTTAACGCCAGTGTGCAGTTACTGTTGTAAAATCGACAGAAATCGCGTGTGCCCTAGACCCTAGTAGGTGGTTTCCAGCTGAGAAAGAAGAAAAAAACAGCTTGGAGGACACTCAGCAGTTTGGTTGTCACTAATCTGACGCTAAATCTGACGTGTCTCGGATGTAATGCATACGCTTGATGCAAGCTTCGCCATGTCGCAGCCAACTGCTCTCGCTGACTTTTTCAGGCTCCGTAATAATTGTACACCCCGAGGTCAAGCGAGCGCCACTCCTGCCTGAGCACACCAAATGGCGAGGCAAGCAGCTGCTGCGGTTCTTTGGACCTTGGATGTTCCTGTACAAGCGTACAGTAATAAACAACATCTGATCCTGATGAGAAGTGCACGGCGCATTCTGGTCTCCGGTTTCCTCCTGAAGCCCGCTGCAATTGGCCCGAGCCAGCGCAGAAAGAGCAGCAGGAGTAGGACGCCCGCGGCGAACAGGCGCACATGTGTGCACGCCGCGCGATATCTTGTCAGGATCCAGATGAGATGGTACCCGGCCGCCCGGCACTGTTGTGTTCTCATGCCGCCCGGCCAGTTTTTAAGTCACGAACAGTGGCACACCGCCGGGCCGGTGACCGGCGAGGGATTCTGGTCCCTGGAACGGAAGGCAGACAGCAGGAGTACTGTACATGGGCACCACCACCACCACCACCGCCACGCGAACTGGGACACGCGCGGTTTGTGGTTGTGCGATTGATGAGGCTGCTGGGAGTGGGTGGTGGCCGTGGCTGGCGTGCTCTTTTATGGATTGGATGCTATGCTATGCTATGCCACTCCAGTCTCCAGGAGGACGGGCATGCATGGCGCAGAAGCCGCGTTCCCGGTCATGGGAGGCACCCAGTCAAAGATGAGATTGGTGCGCTGCGCTGCGCTCGGATGGCCACACAGTGAACACAGCCTGCCTGCTAGATGTGTGTGTGGCGAGATGCCCGAATCCTGATCGGAATTTCACGGGCACTAATGTTGGAATCGCTGTACTATACGAGATTTTTTTTGCTTACGATGAAACAGGAGAATAAGTGAATAACCATGTGATCGGATTAGCGTCCGGGAGAAAGTGCGTGGTTTTGCTGCTTCACATCAGCGGAGCCATTTCGAACGACTCGGGTCGTTAAGCATTTTTTAGCGTCGCAAGTAGAACGCACTGCAAATGTCATTTTTGGTGCAACAGAAGAAGAAGCTGCTTTATTGATTGCGTCGGCGATCACGAGCAGCAGCGTCCACACCATTCATAACGTATCGAGTGCGCGCGTGATTGGTGCGGTTCGCTTGGAGTACAAGGGAGTTCCTCCCTCGCCACGAACCGCGGCTTTTTTTGACTTGAAATGGTTAAACTACTGTATATGGGAGCCCTCTGTTTGGAGTGCATTCTTCTACAATCAATATACTATGCCTTTGCGAATATCATTGCTTCATACTACTACGATCTACAAAGAAGAAGAAAAGGAATATCGTTTTTCTCTGAAACTCTACTCCGTCGATCGAACGAACAACGCTCCATGTGGACTGAACTCGGACTGCTTAACATTAGCAGTTTCATTCGTGCAAAGCATACGCAACTCCTGACTGAAGAGCATTTCAAGTTCCGTGAACTTGAAGCACGAGCAACCAAAACACATAGTACGGGAGCAGCACGTCCCTATCCTTCATCTTCTCTTCATGCATGCGAGGGCGCTCATCCGATCCCTCCATGGTCTGAGTTGCGAACCTGTGCGTGCGTAAAAGCTGATACCCTGATAGGCCGAGTGCCTGCCGATACGGCGAAGCGAAGAACAGGTCAGTCGGGCGCTGCGGCGCGTGGAGGAGAAAAGCTGGAAATAATCATGGGAACCCGATGTGGATGGAATTCACACCAACTGTTCTCGTAAGCAGGCACACTCGTATCAGCTCACTAGTCTCGTCCACTCCTTGCTCCTCGCCTCGCCTGCCGCCCAGCACTCCGCCCAAATCATCGTCTGATCACTGATGCGACAACCAACTGTTCGATGGTACTGTACTCTTGTCGCAGGCTGCCAGTGTTCTCTCATCAAACTTTAAGCCGATTAATTTCAAAAAAAAAACTTTAAACCGACTGAATACCAGTTAGTTGATCATGTCACCATTAAGTTAGATGCGCTAGCAATAGCAGCTGAGCCAAAAGCCAACGGCTGCGTGCCAGGCTGGGAGCTCCGGCGGTGGCCAACTATTTTTTCTAATAAATTGCAGAGCGCCAGAGCCCGATCGATTAGCTCATCCGGAATTAACAACCGTATCTAATGTAACGGGGATGTCTGATTGAGGTTAATTAACCGGACGTCGTTGAAGGATATATATGGGTCTGATGAGACGATGACGCAGTTTTTTTTCCTTTCTACTAGTAGTGCGTGGTGGTGCTTATCCATCCTATTCAGTCTTTGATCAGCAGCTAGCTTAGCTAGCGCTCCTAGCTAGTTTAAACCAAGGGAAGGGATATCTTTGAATACTGAGCTTGGTAGCGGCGAGCGTACGTTAGCATCTCTTGTCTGTTCATGCATCATGCTACTTCTACTGCTAGATGCTTCCGGTGGCTGGCTCGTGATCCTCATCCTGGACATTGCTCAACTGCAACATATACTTACAAATTTGCCACGTCAGAATCTAGGCCAAACCTGGATTCTAGCTACACGAACGACATGCGTACGTTGTGATAGGGGGCGACGTACGTGTAAATGACAGCCTTCAAATCGAACCAGTGGCCAATAATCCATCTCGTGCTCGTACTCATACACCACCACCACATTTTCTCATCATCGTCCTTTCGTCGTCCCTGCCCACGAAATTCACCGGGTTCTAGATAAAAGAGAAGAAACGACCACCATGTTTATTTCGACGCTTCTCAGAAGCCACAAGGAAGAAAAAATCGGAAGCAGAACAGAGGTCCAAAATAGGGATTCCGGCCGTTGTGCACGACCGCATCCTTTTCCTCGCGTCTTGTTTCGGGGCAGGCAGGCAGGCTGGTGCAACCTGTGCGACTGAACCAACATGGCTCCGCCGCGGCCACGGCGTCACGGGGTCGCCGGCTCCAACTGAACCCGAACCGAACCCACCGGGCGCGGCGCATCCGCATCTCATCCGCGCGCGAGCCGTGTCAGCATCCCGTGCTGGATCGGATGCGCTTCGTCAGATATTTTGTTCGATTGCCTGGACCAGAATCATTTCTGCGATCGCGCTCGTGTTGCACTCCTACCGGCGGCAAATTTTTATGAGCCGTTGGTTGCAGCAGGCATAGGGCAGGACTGCAGGAGCAGTTCTCCGCCATTAAAAAAAAAACAATTCGAAAATGTCCAGACGTGCAATGCAATGGCTTGTCCGGCAGGATGTTGCAATCGCCTTTAATGTTCCCAACACGCATTTGAATCCATTAAAAAAAAATTGCACCCTTCATGACCAGTTTGACCCGGTTTAAGTAAAGCAGTTCCCTCCCCTTGATGGTTGTATACAATTTGCACCATCCTACAATATGCTGCATCGAAGGTCGACTTTGCTAATAAAAAATAGAACAATATTGGGGCTGTTTACATGGATTACATCACTCAACTTACATGCAGTTACAATCATTTGCGCACATATTAATCACTGATATCTGGTTGAAGGCAGCTAATGAGTAGTTACTGCTAGTTGGGTTGTTGATTTTCTTATTAACTAAGCAATAAGTTCACCTGCTTGGATCAACTACAACTTTTGTTAATAAACTTTTATTAGTTTTAGCTTATCGATCAAGCAAGGTCGTCTATTTCTCGATGAAATGGCTCCATCATCACCATCAGAACGGCTTTATTTATTAATGGCGGAACATTTAGACCCTGTTTGGATTGGAGGGACTAGTGACTAGTGACTACTAATTAATCTCAATTTTACCAAACACTTGAACTACTAGAGGGACTAGTAGTGACTACTACGTAGAAGTCTCAAGGGGCTGCTATTTGGGACTGAAGTCACTAGTCACTAGTCCCTCCAATCCAAACAGAGCCTTAAAATCATCCACCAGTGATGACTCGGTCCTCGGTCCACTTGGAAATCGATTGGAACCAATAATGTTTGAAATTTTCCTCCATCCGCGTTTTTTTCTTGTAATGTTGCTCTCCGGGAATTGATTGGTTTTCGTTTCTCATGATTTTTTTTTCTCAAATAGTTTTGACGAAACAACCTTATGAGAGGGACTCCACTCCATACTATAGTGTCACCTATCACGTGGCTGTGAAGACTTCTGGAACCATGATTAGCCAATAAGAAACTCATCAATTGTTTGCCCAGTAGTAGCAGGACCTACAATTGGCGATATAATTGAGGAGGTACGATTCAAACTTGTCCTTTTTGAGGTCCAAATCAATATAATGATCCATCACTCATCAGTTCCTGGATCAAGAACCTTCAAAACTCAAATTTGTTTCGACTACACGAATTCAAAGTTTCACACACCAGCATTCCGTATGAAAGAAACATCGACTTTATCACAAAGTGCGAGAACATAGGTTGTGTGCTGTAATCAAAAGTTGTATGGAAACAATGAAACAAACAAGATGGATATAGATATAAGTTTGTAAATATATTTTTTCCTTCCTTGTCACTACTCAAATAATTTTCATTTTTGGCCGTTAGCATCTTGAAGTTCTGTTATAGATTGACCAATCATGACTAAATTTAATCGATTTATTATGAAAAACTTAAATATTCCTTTAGTATATTTTTATTGACATTGCAAGGGTAAAGTTGGAAAACTGTAACGTACAAAATCTCAATGACCTTACAATTATAGTCGAAGAAAAATATTCAACAAAACATCTTTGCTTGCTATCGATTTATTTAGGATTATTTTAATATAACTCTACTAATGGCTCCTGTGGATTGTAGGTTTTATGAATGATTTTTTTTTGTAGGAATATTGTTTGTAAAGGATTTTAATAACTCTACTAAGACAGTTTGGTTTGCAGGAAACATGAATAGCGTTCCATAGGAATTTACTTCATTGCATGTCAATTCGAAAGGATTTGCAGGAAACATGAATAGCTCTTGGTAAAATTTCTGTGCACAAAGAATGTGGAACTCTGTGCTGCTGCTACTAGGTAATGATGATTTTTGTATGTAGTAGAACAAAGTTTCAGCCATGTCTGATCAGCTAATGAAAGTAAGAACTTCATTATGTTTTTCCTGTGACTTATCGTAACGCTCGTTCGATCAGAATTTCTTCGGTTCCAATCCTCAGTTTTGCACCTACAATCGAACAATATTCATATATTTTTCTATCTCAATATTTTTCTTTCCCTATGTTCCAAAGGATCTTTAAATATAAGAAGTAGAAGGGCAAAATCCTGGAATTTAAAACTCGGGTATTTAGCTCTTGGTGCAATCGTAAAGGCAAATTCCAAAAACAAAACAAAGGGCGCCACCATTGGCAAGTCAATCCAGCCCACCACGCTCCCACTCAGACGAGACAAGGTGCACATGTGGCAGATTAGGACTGGCTGCGACTTGGCATGTGCGCGTGCTACCTCGCGTGGGATGACGCCATGGACGAGAGCAACAGGCCTGCTTCCAAATTGCATTTTTTTTAATATTTTCTCATTCACGGAGTGTTGTTTAGTTGATTAATCGAATCATTTTGTGCTAATCCACCGAGGAGAAGAAATGGCAGAGAAGAGCGAGGAAGAGATGCCCGCTCTGCTTGGCTTCGCGTGCACGGCCTCAAGCCTGCTGGCACTATATAAAGGCCTGGCCGAGAGACCTTTCTTCCTCAAAGAGACGCCTCAACCCCACCCCACCCCTCACAAGAACACCAAGCCACACATCCCATCCCAACTCCACGGTGAGGTTTGAGCGATCCGAGCAAAAAAAATCACAAGCGACGCAGCAACGCAACGCAGGTTTGTTCTCTGAACTCTCTGATTCTTCTTTTAGCAGCAGGGACGCACAGCACAAGAAAGGTCCGGGTTCAAGAGGCTCTTCTTTTTGGGTTTATTAGAATCCTAAAAAGAAGCGTGTTCTTGGGTTAGGATTTTTTCTCACCTTCATCAAACCTCTCCTAGCTAGGAGGAACAGAGATCCAGAGAACCTTTTTTCTCTTCTGGATTCTTGCGGCCTTTTGTTTGGCCTTCGATCGAAAGGGTTGTTTTGTAATACCCTTCTAAAGCTCACCACCCCTTTTTCTTCTTCTTTGCATAAACATCCACCTCGTTTCTCTACTTTTATTGAGGAACAGGCCGGGCTGATTTCCAAACTTCTTTGATTTTCCATTAAAAAAAATCTCCTTTTTATTTCTCTCCAGCCCCTTCGTCTAGCTAGCTCCTTCCAAGCTTTCTTCTTCTCCATCTAGCAGCAGTCCTAATGGCCGCAGCCATCGACATGTACAAGTATTACAACGCACACCAGATCGCCTCCTCGGATCAGGAGCTCGCGAAAGCACTCGAGCCTTTTATAACGAGTGCTTCCTCCTCCTCCCCCTACCATCTCTACTCGTCCTCTCCATCCATGTCGTCCCAAGATTCTTCTTACATGTCTACACCCTCCTACACCAGCTTCGCCACCTCGCCTCTTCCCACCCCCGCCACCACCTCGCCTTTCTCGCAGCTTCCGCCACTCTACTCGTCGCCTTACGCGGCGGCGCCGGGCATGGCTGCTGGGTCGATGGGCCTGAACCAGCTCGGTCCGGCCCAGATCCAGCAGATCCAGGCCCAGTTCATGTTCCAGCAGCAGCAGCAGCAGAGGGGCCTGCACGCCGCGGCGTTCCTGGGCCCGCGGGCGCAGCCGATGAAGCAGTCCGGGACGCCGCCGCTGGCGCCGGCGCAGTCGAAGCTGTACCGCGGCGTGCGGCAGCGCCACTGGGGCAAGTGGGTGGCGGAGATCCGGCTCCCCAAGAACCGCACGCGGCTGTGGCTCGGCACCTTCGACACCGCCGAGGACGCGGCGCTCGCCTACGACAAGGCGGCCTTCCGCCTCCGCGGCGACATGGCGCGCCTCAACTTCCCGTCCCTCCGCCGCGACGGCGCGCACCTCGCTGGCCCGCTCCACGCCTCCGTGGACGCCAAGCTCACCGCCATCTGCCAGTCTATGGTGGAGGGGTCGTCCAAGAACGGCGACGACGAGTCGGCCGCGACGTCCCCGCCGGACTCCCCCAAGTGCTCGGCGTCGACGACGGAGGGGGAGGGGGAGGACGAGTCGGTCTCCGCCGGCTCCCCTCCTTCCCCGACGCTGGCGCCGCCCGTGCCGGAGATGGCGAAGCTGGACTTCACCGAGGCGCCGTGGGACGAGACGGAGACCTTCCACCTGCGCAAGTACCCGTCCTGGGAGATCGACTGGGACTCCATCCTCTCGTGAACGATCAACTACAACAACTGCTATAGTAGTAGTAGTAGCATGAAGATTCAGTCAAGTGTCAGCTCTGTGTAATTTTCGATTTGGGGTTTGCAGCTGCGGTGGCTCGATGGCATTTTAGACATCGGCCATGGCGGTTGCGAGTAGCAATCAGTAAACTAGCTAGTCGTCCAGTGTTGTGCTAATCTCCTGGTTGAGCTGCCGGTTGTTTTTTCTCACGGCACGGCCAGTCGAGAAAGTCTGTGTAATCTCGTGTTATGATCATCTGTTGCAGCTTAATTATTAAGTCCTCCAGCTTATGTATATTCATCTTGAACAACGTGTCCTGATGACGTGCGTCTTTCTTGGTCTAAGCTGTAAGGTTTTGAACGTCGCATGTATGGTGTGGGCACTTGTGGCTTGTGATTTAAGCTGTTGAGCTGTGGCTTTTGGCTCCTGATTTTGTTTTCTGTTGAAGCTGCAAAGCACACCACTAATGCAGGCCAAGTACGGCATAGATAAGGGCGTGGAGCCGCGGACGCTAGAAATTAAAGAGCCCACCATTGAGTACTTCTCACTCTAACAAAAATGAGTGTAGACTAGTACTTAGTCATATTTTGACTGAATTTATGTAAAAGCTATTAATAATAATCATACTAAATAAATATGATTATATTAATTATGAAATAGAAGAACATTAATACATATCATACAATAAAAAATATAACAAAAATGAGTGTAGACTAGTACTTAGTCATATTTTGACTGAATTTATGTAAAAGTTATTAATAATAATCATACTGAATAAATATGATTATATTAATTATGAAATAGCAAAACATTATACATATCATACAATAAAAAGTATAATTAGATTCATTTTGAATATATATTCATAATATACATATTTTAGAGTCCAAAGTGTTGAAAATGTTTTTGTATAAACTCAATTAAACTTAAATCGGTTTGACTCTAAACTTATAGTTGCATTCTTTCATGAATATAGCTTATTATATACTTCCCCATCCCAAATTATAAGTAATTCTAAAGATTTTAGAGAGTCAAAACATCTCAAGTTTGATGAAAAATTATATGATAATAGTAACATTTATGATGTTAACTTAGTATCTTTAGATTCTTTATCTCAATTATATTTTTATAGTATATATCTATTTGATATTTTTAGAGTAATAGGAATAGTACCATATTGTCTAGCCACAAGAGGTGTTAATCCTATGTACCCTATATAATCAGCCCATGAGACCCAATGCAATATATACAATATTCCACCAATCATATTCTCCTTCATGGTATCTTTCGCCTAGGTTTAGATCCTAACCTTAGCCGCCGCCGCTTCCGCCGTGCGTCCCCGGGGAGGGATCAATCTCCGTCGGGGGGCAGCGCCCTTGTTTAGGCGTCCGATCCTATTGATCTGGCTGCCATCGTCGTTGTCGCGCAGCAGATCGGGATCTCCTGTCGTCGTCGCCGCCTCGTCCCCGGACTCATCGTCGGGCTGTCGTCGCCTCGTCCCCGGAATCATCGGCCTCGTTCCCGGGTTCGTCGTTAGGCTGTCGTCATCGACACCTTCCCGATCTTCGTCGCATGGATTTTTCTTTTCCCGATCAGAGATCGGATTGCGTCGCCCTGTCGTTCGTTGTTGCATCGTCGTCAACACTTCTGAGGATGAGGTTGTCGTTGCGCCCTCCTAGGCTGCAGTGCCGACGCTCGTGGTCACGCCATCACCGCTGGTGTCGCCGCCCTTTTCAGGCGGTAGCGCCACCCGTTCTGCCGGTCCTCGTCACGCTGGTATTCGATCCAAGTCTGCGCCGACTGCCGCAAGCTCGCAGACACCGCCACTGGTGTTGCTGAAGGAAGATGCATGTGCGTTTGTTGACACGTCCAAGCTGCACCATCTACCTTCGCCATTTAGTCGGCTCATCGTCCTGCTGAACATGTCAGCAAGAAGCTGCTGATTTTGTGCACTCGTGTGCCTCCATTGACGCCTCGGATCCGCACCTCCTCCACGGCTTCGACCACGTCCACCTAAACCTCGGCTACTTCGACACTAAGGGGATATCATCTTGCACGAGGACTCATTGGCTTTTTTTCCAGCCACAGCATACGCGACGCATCGACTGTTATGACTGCGGGGAGATGTTAGCTTGTCAGCTTCTTCTTCAGTCTCATCGTCTGTAGCACTCCCGCTGTGACTGCGGGGGATGTTAGAGTAATACGAATAGTACCATATTGTCTAGCCACAAGAAGTGTTAATCCTATGTACCCTATATAATCAGCTAATGAGACCCAATAGAATATATCCAATATATTTTACCAATCATATTATCTTTCAGATATTATAAATCTTTATTATAGGTTTCTTTGTAATTTTGATCAAATGCTTTGGATTCTCCGTGATTTTTGAAATAACTTATAATTATAATTTAAAAGAATGAGGGAGTAGTTAATTTGCTGATGACCTAAGAGTGGCGAGTCACCAGCTGCCTCTATAGTCTTCGTTCATCTACCACTACCAGTAACTTTTTCGGATGACGGTGGTTTGGTTAGGATGCACACGACACGAGAGCACTACCGAGACGTCCAGAATTCTCCATCCACAACCACAACCCGATCCGTCCATTGTTTATTCCAAGATGGCAATGCAATTTGCGGCAGAAGCATCCGGACTGCCCGGGCCGGCCGCGAGCCCATCAGGATCAGCAGCATTTCTGAAAGGAGTGCTTATCCCGGCGAAAACGACCTCACGGCCGTGGCGGGCCAGCCAATCCTCATCGCCTCCGCGTCCGACTACAACGGCCCCCCTACCTTCCCACTGCCACTAGACGCATTTCTTTTTTAATCGCCCATCCAGGTCGCCGGTGAGCGAAGGGCATAAAGAGCGGCCATAGATAATGAGGCGTCCCCAACCAATGCCCTCTCCATCTCTACTCTGTACGTAGTTTCTACGAGAGCGAGGGTGCGCCTAGTATATCTCTGTCCCTTTGTTCTCATTCCCTTCAGCAATTGCTGCGCAAAAAGAACCCAAGAACAGTTGATTGTGTACGAGCGAGCTCCTTTTGTGAAATCTGGCTGCCAAGTGGGCCCAAGCGACAGGCGCAAGACTTGGCAGCTTTGTTCGCGCGCGCGCACAAAAGAAAGCAGATAGGTTTCAGTATTCGTGCAGAGAGCATTTTCGATCGCACTCCTTTCATCTGAGCGCAAGCGCAACGTCCGCGTGCACTCATAATAGTTGCAGCCGAAATATCTCTCCAGCTCCAAGCATAATACACACCTGTTGGCCTGTTGCACTGCTCCTTTTAGAATCCTTTATCCTGACGACGAAGAAATGAGAACCTGCACAGCGGAACCATATACCATACCCTGCCGCCTTTTCACATTACCATTACTATGTGGTAGGAGGACAAAATAAAATAAAAATACAAACAAACATAAAAACACGAGGAGATCATGGCTCGGAGATATGCGCGGATCTGATGAGAGTGAAGAGGCAGCAAAGTCCGGAGGGCATATGATGCTTTCACGTCGCCCAAATCTTGCCGTAGCCCGTAGCTCGTAGAGGAGGTGCCGTCAAAGTCGCGGAAAGCGCCGGCGACGTGGACCGGACAATTATATTGCTGCGTATAGCTGCTGCGGCCGCGCTCGTCTGCCTGCGTGCCCAACTTATTTGGCTTGCTCTGTGGCGCCGGATTTTTGTCCGGCGATGGAATCCGCCAACTGCAGCAAAGATACGAATGGGCATTGGGTGATAGGATCGCGTGCTCGCTCGTTTCTTTTGCTTGCCGTCAAACTAGCTCTAGAAGCGCAATTGATTTCTCTGCCACTTGGAATGATGTGATGTGCTGGCTTGTTATGTTGCAACAACTTAATTACCCAAGTGACGATGAATGAAATAACCTACGGAGCTCCGTAACCGTAATAAGTACCAATAATCCTCCACTGATTGGCACCTGGAGTTCTCTGCTTTGGAGTTTTAACCACCAACTAAAGTCCGGTTAGGTTGAACTGCCATGCCACGCAGGCACGCACGACGTTTCTGGTAGTTCTTCTCCGGCAGCTTCTGCCTGTCCTGTCCTCTCCTGTCTGGCGCTGGCGCCACCGCCACGTTTGGTGGCTTCCGCCCACATTTGCAGGCCGCGCGCGGCCATCGTTTTCGTGTTGTGCCTGTGCTGCTGACAAAGCGAGCGAACGAGCGCGTGAGGTGGTCGTGCATCCTGCCATTTGCCATCCGCTTGCAAAATACGCGAAGCTTAGGAGGGCCCCGTCGGTCTAAGCTGCCATTTGCCATAGCTGATGGCGACGGGACGGGACGCTGCTCTTTCCTCTCGTGTTTGTTCTAGTTGATGAAGGAAGGCCCGCAGGACAGGAGAATTCGCGTTGCGAACTGGCCCGCGTTCTTTTGGGTCTCGGAAGCCGCGGCCCATACACATGGTCGCGGACTCGTGGTTTAGTCATCTGATGAATCCTGGGCCTGAACCTGGAGCGCTTTATGATAGGAAAGGAAAGGGAGTTAGCCTGTGTGTTACCATCGGGCCCGGAAGGAACTCCCGCTCCAGCCCATCTCAATCAACAACATTTGTAATGTAAAAGCGGCCGGTCTTGTGATCCGTGGGCCGATAGGCAGTCGACGCACCGAAACGCGCTGGCTAGTTGGGCCTTAAGCGGGGCATGAGTACGTGCGCTGGTGCTAGCTTTGGACCACAACGTAAGGCCTGCCTGCCACCAGAAGTGCTCGACCCCGGACACTGCAATGCAACGCGCCCTGGCATCGTTTTTTGTATAGTTGCATTCAGAGGCAAGCACATGCCGGCTGACGGATCACCGATGTCAGACTTGTTTCATGTAGGGCAAACTCGCATGACCTCATCCGATTATTTTTCAAAAAAGTACTGTATATTAGAACTGACAATTGTAGGCCAAAGGGTAGACAAAAACATTACAGGAGACACATTTTGTGCTACAAAAGGAAAGACAACTCGGAGTCTCGAAGCCACAAAATATATGGCAGAAAATAATCCAGCAAGGTTTTTGCTCCCTCAGTGCAACAGTTACGCACAAGCCGCGTCCCTTGGTTTTGGCCAGCAGGGTCTCTAGAAACTTGCATTACAACACATCGCTCCTGTCTTGTGTTTTTAATTAGGGCTTGTTTGCCATAGCTTAATTTAGTTCTAGTTCAAGCTTATACATGTTATTTCTCTTAATAAAATTTTTACTGCAGGGGATTTGGCTCCTCCGGATTCTTAAAAAAAAGTGAAGCTTGATTATCTCTTTTTTATGAAGCTGAGCTATTTTTTTTAAAAAAAATAAAACTGTTTGTCAAAACAGTTCTACCAACAACTTCATGCATAATTAAGAAAGAGAGACGAAGGAGAGAGCGATGAAAAAGAAATACTTTTTTTTTCAATTGAACTCTTTCCTTTGTGAGAGTAGAAAAAAAATAACGTCACCTATAAAATCTATTTTGAAAAAAAAACTTAGAAAACTGTATAAACATGTCCTTAGACTTTAAGCAACTCTTCTGTACAAGGTAAAAATTACTCGGTCTTGTTTAGATCGTGTCAGAATTCCAAAATTTTATAAGAACCTTTGTCGCATCGAATCTTTCGACGCGTGCGTGAAATATTAAGTATAGGAAAATAAAATAACTAATTGCACAATTTATCTGTAATTTGCGAGAGATTTTTTTATTCTTGTTACTCCATGATTAAAAAATATTTACTAAATATAAACGAAACACTATAGTACTTTACTCGTGTAAATTTTTTGGAAAAGCTTGGTTGCGCTGTGGCATTTATTCCATGATGACCTATTATTGACGACCTACACGACTGCACGAGATACGGGCCGGCGATGGAACTGGAAAACATGGCTAAAATACCAATAATGGTGTACCTACACGGGCCGTCGGGCCGGCACCAACACGTGCACAGTACTGAGCAGCAGGCCAGCAACTAGACCAGACAGGCTTGGGCCCTGGGGAGGAGGTCTTGCCTCCAAGAAACAACACGACAAGTTGGAAACACTGCACTGTACAAGCTGCATGATGCATGTGACTGGCTGACACGGCGCGACACGAGGCCGGATGGTTTCTTTTCCTGTCTCTTGCCGCCGATGCCGATGGAATCTCGCGTGCTGCTGTTTTCAGATTCCACCAGAATCTAGGTCAAAGTCTAGATTCCCGTGTGGCCATGGGGCCGTCCGCTTGACCACAATGCAGCAAGACTCGGACTCTCGGAGAGTGCCGTTCCGTTCCGTTCCGTTCCAGTAGGTTCTTCCAGCAAACCCAATCGGAGATCCATGTGATGAGGCAGCTGGCTGCACAGTGGAGATCACATATATCATTGGTGGTAAATACTGGTGGCCAATGGCAAGCCTGCCTTTTTCTATAAAATGACTCGACGGAAAGATGGGAACCTTTTGGGCCACGTGAAATCGAAAGGTGATCTGTCCATCACGGTGCAATATCTATGCGATGCCTGCCCGTAGTCGCCGTAGCTTTCCAGTGTGGTATAGTACAAATTATAAAAATATACTTCTTTTTTACCTTTTTACTCTAAAATTTGACCATCCATCTTATATAAAATTTATACAAAATATAAATTTTTTTATTATTGATTTAGTAATATTTTTTTAAAATAATTTAAATTTGAATATATTTATATATTTCATCATTTTTTAATAAGATGACTACTAGATAAATTGAAATAAAAAATTTAAACTAGTTATAACGCGGAACAGACAGTCACCTATGATAAAATATAGTAGTTGTATGTAGCATGATCTACATGCCCAGGACCAGCAGGTTACTAGCTAGCTACTCCTGCTGTACTTTATTATAGGTGGTGCAAATATGCAACTTGCAAGGACACACAATTATATGTGCTCCTAGTCGGCGGCTTACACGTACTATTACTCCTACAGAGGAGTGTACTAGTATGCAGTGTGCCGAGTGGACCGCTGATCCCTAAAAAATTCGGAAGCAAAGCATGTTGCATCACCCGACCTAGCACTTGTACAACTCAACTCGACATCTCTCGAACATCCACTTCTGGGTAAATTAGTATTAGATGTCACATTGATAATAAGAGAAAAACAATAAAAAAAAACTTTCGAGCTAGTCGAAATTAATTTATTCCTGTAAAAAAACTCATAATCCCTGTGGAATTCAGCGTTCCAAAGAAAGGATAAATTCATACTCCCACAAGCACTGTGCATGCATCTGAGCAACTAGCACTACAGGTCTATCGCTACACTACACGCAACCGACACGACAGCATACAGACAGGTACTGCACTAGTCCGGTCGATGGATGCGTGGGCAACAGGGCAATGCATGCCTGCAGGCACGGGCTGGGAAGCTTGGCCATTTCTACTTGGGGCTCTCGGGCAAGGTATAGCGCCACTCCGTGGGCCGGTCGCGTTCCGACGAAGCGCGCCTCCTGTCCTCGCAGGCGGCGTGTAGTTGCGGCCGTGGGGATTGGCCGCGCGCCAACCGAGGTGGGAAGCCTCTCCGTCCGGCGTGCACGCCGCCAGAGAGGCTTGCTGCCCTCTCGTCTCGTCTCAGGCAATCACAGGCTCTCCCTCGACCGTCCGTTCACTCGGCGAGTACAGTATTGACGACGCGTGTCGTGCATCCTGTCCCGTCCCATCCGCGTCCGGCCTCCTCCCTTCACAGGTCTGTCTGGAAAGAATTGACGCGAAACGACGTGCGCGCGTACTGTACGTACTACTGCGAATGGATCCACGAGAGGCCGGCTGGCCGCCAGAGAAAGAGCACACAGGCAGCAGGGCAGGCGGCTGGTGGCAAGCATCGATCCACGCGGCCCGACCGGCCCCGGCCCACGGCAGCAGGCGAGATGGAAAGGAGCGCGGCTGACTCGACGCGAGGAGGAGCCACAGGCCCACATCACGGGCGAGATGCGTGCAGCAGTGCTGACTGGTGAGAGGCCGGGCCGACGGAACCCACCCACGGCAAGCGGGTACGCCTCGCTTCGCTTTGGCAGGCGTCAACTGTTGGGATCCCATGTCGTTTTACTGGAACCAGAAGTGGCTCGTCTTTTGTCGCGGTACCGGCGCCTGACCATCACCGATCTCGTATCCACGTGTCGGTGTTATGAGCCAGGGTCAAGATCACCGGCTAGTAAATTTGTATATTGCGTGCTCTCTCTCCCAGATTTGATACAAGAAGGACACAAGATTTATCCTGGTTCGGGCAAAGAAGACCCTACGTCCAGCGGGGGAGGATAGATTGTATTATCTTGCAACGAAGTGCTCGTACAGGGGTACAAGCAGGTTTACACGGGGGTGCTCAGGATGAGCTGCGGGCTAAGGCTAGCAGGGTTATCCTAGGCGGTCAGTTGGTTGCTCGAGGGGTCGACCGAGCAACGGGGTGTGTGGAGTGTGAGGATCAGAGCCGAAGTCTGAGTGCGAAGTGTCCGGGCGAATGCGGGCTTATGCGAGAGTTGCCGCGAAAAAAGGGTCCCTTTCTTCTATCTCGGCGTCCCCTTTTATAGACCAAGGGGAGGCCCGAGAGTACAGGGTCCTAAACTGTTGTAGCATGGGAGCTGTGTCCGCGGCATAGTGTTGACGAAGGGACGTCGATCACTGTGGCGGCGTGGCCTTCTCGTCCTTCCGGTGCTCCGGGGCATGGTGACAGTAGACTAGACGTTGTGGCACGTCACAGCACCACATGGTCGTCCTTCCGTAGGTGGGCGCAAGTCCCACAGTTGAAGCGGGACGGGGCGGATGGGACGGGGCCCATACCGGAGTTGTTGGAGGTAGGGGTCGAGCCCCCCGGTCGAGAGGAGGGGTCGAGACCTGCGTGGCCTTGTCGTATCCCTAAGGACGTCGTCGAGGGTTGTCCTGCTCGAGGCTCGAGGGGCGCCTCCGGAGTCCGTACTCGCGACGTGGTTACAGCGGCAGCACAGTCGACGGAGGTACAGGGCATGGCGATGAGTTGATGGATTTGACTGCGGTCATGGGCGCCCATGGCGTTAGGCGGATTCCCTTTAACCCATACCGGGAGCAGTTGGGCTGATCGAGCTTCCCGTTTGGGGGTCGTTCGTTCGACCCCTTTCCGTCAGTTAGAGTAGAGTAGAGGCGGAGGGGTCGTTCGTTCGACCCCTGGTCCGTCATTCGACGTCGAAGTAGAGGCGGAGGGGTCGTTCGTTCGACCCCTGGTCCGTCATTCGGCGTCGAAGTAGAGGCGGAGCGGTCGTTCGTCCGACCCCTGGTCCATCATCTTTCCAGAAGCAGGCCGGCCCACGACTGGTCGTTGTCGCCGGTGCAGGGGGCCTTAATGTGATGGGCCCTTCTTTGCTGACTTGAGCGGTTGGTTGGTTCCTGTCTTAAAAATGGTTGCTATGTTAAGCGTTAAATTATCGAAGGGTTTTGGGTACCCCTTACCTTTGTACCCGACACCACAGTTCCGTTGCAATTAACTGAAATTGAGAGGTTCCTCGTGTAAAAAAAATTCAAATGGAGAAATAGCTTTTAGCATAGTGATTTACATCTTAATTTAGAATCAATGTGGTAGTTTTTAGAACTTGACTTGATGGAGAAAGATAGTATGTGGCATAAATTTTCTTTTAAAAAACCGTCAGATCATTTTTAATGGTGTATTTTTTTTAATAAACTCATACACTAGATAATAATAAAATTTAATTGTAATGGTGCATTTTTTCAGTTCATCTAGTAATTTCTATATCCTTTCGGTGAATGTGAGGCTACTTACCTAGAGAGTTACATCATCGTAAAATCTAATGGTGTATATTTTTTCTATTAATTTTGTTATTTCAAGACCACCTTGACAATTATGGGGCTCCTTTTAACGATGTCATAAAGATACATGAGTAAATATAATAGATTATTCATGCAAAGAGTTTTTTTTTTCCTAGAGGAAGTTATCAGATTTGCCGTGCCACATCCTTATGGTATATATGGGATATGTCCGGTAATACTGAAGACGGCGAAACGACAGTCACATTGGCTGGTAAATAGGCAGAGAGGACTGTGGATGAAAAAACATAAAACTCGTTCGAACATATATATGGAGCTGAGGTCCTTCAAAACGAGAACGAAACGAAAAATGGTGAGAGACCCTGCACCACGAGACTTGGGCGCTGGACTTGATAAATGGAAGGGCTGGTACAGTGAGAGACCAAACAATCATCATCATAGGCATGTATTCGCTCTGGATACAGCGAAACAAGCGAAGACATGGGGAACCGTCTGTGCCGATCCGGGTGGCTGTGCAGTGGACGGCGGACTTAGCTTTCGATCTTTGTGAGTCGGTTCACCCTCAATTGCCGGTTGTTGAACAGAGAGCTGAACCAAAGTGGGAGCGTCCGCCTATGGGCTGGTTCAAGTGTAACACAGATGGAGCTTTCTATGACCAATCATGGCAAGGTGCGACAGGAGATGATGCTGGGGTGTTTGTCAGGGGCAGTGCTAAGTGGTATGATCATTGTTTTGATGCCCTCACAATGGAAGCTATGGCGTATAGAGATGGCCTGACTTTGACTTTTCAGTCAGCTGCTCGCAAGGTTTGGCTGCAAACTGATTGCCAGCAGTTGGTGCAACTATGGCAAGCGGGCAATAATCAGAGGTCCGCCATTTGGTCGATTATGCAGGAGATTCGAGAGCTGAGCTTACTCTTCCTTGAATTTAAGTTTTCCTTTGTGTCCAGGAACTGTAATAAGATAGCTCATGTCTTAGCAAAACGGGTTACAGGTAACACTAGAGTTGGGTGGTGGACTTATGCCCCAACATATGTGTTAGACCTGCTGCTGTTAGACTGTAATACGGCTAGCCCTTAATGAATGAATCTCCTTGTCCACAAAAAAAAAAAAAAGGTCCTTCACAAACACTGAATGCCTATGTTTTTTTTTTTTGCTACTTTCATTTACAAGACACACGTTATCCCATTCTTAAATGGCCAATTCATCGGTCCGCGTCGGTACGATCTTCCAAGTTCCAACAACAACTAATAAAATGAAGCTAGAAGTAAAGTTTTTTTTTTATATCAAGGAGAACACAGGATGTGACCTGTAGTAGTAGAGTAACAGATCGATTTCAATTTGGTAACGAAACTCCAACTAAGATCCTACTCACCAGATGCAGAAATATAAAATGCATTTGTCCTGGCTGTTAAGGAAACGGAGCAAGCAAAATCATGGGCCGTTTTATTTTTGGGGCAAAAAAAGGTGCTTTTAATTTGTTGGTGCAAACTAAAGAAGGAAAAAGGCAACAAAAGCCGGGAGGAGGAGGATGCAGCAGAAAACGACGGGTACTTGGGTGGGGGACGCGGAAAGCGGTCGCGTTCTTTTCTTTTACACGACGATGGTTTTGCCATCCCTTAGCTTTTCTCCTTTTTTTTCCCCTGCCGCGCACTAGCAAGCTCGACCCGATGGCGACGGGCCTGAAAATCTCAGGTTTTCGATCGATCGCTGCCGTGTCCATGAGCAGATAACATTTCTCTCGATCTTTCCATCTCAAATACGCATGGCACGCAACAATGTCTGCGAGTTGATAGCAAGCGTTCAGTTAATGATATCTCTAAGCATGTTTTTCGAGAAGCCTAACCCTGACCTACCTATCCCCATCTTTCCGACCCATGAACACGATTATCAAAATCAGTATGCTGTGTGTTATTGCAAGTACGCACAACACACGGAAGATAGATTAAAGGTAGATTTGGTAGCACAGTACTATATATAGTGTAGTTGCTTGCATTGGTTTGTTGATCCTGGTTGTTGCCACCACTAACAATGCGAGGGTGTTTTTTTATCTATTAATTTAGTTTCATCTTTTAGTGAAGAGTATCAGACAAATTAACAGCGTAAAAGCTAGAGCAGATATCGCCCAATGAAAGCTGCTGAGTGCCCAACTTAGGTTTCAGAGAATTATATGTTAGTTGACTCTTCTTGTTTTTTAAGTTGTTTCCTTTATTGATTAGTACAGTTACACAGTACTTGCTGGCAGCTTGACAGCAAGAAGAATCTGAAGAGGCGGTTCCTAACATGTGAGTCAGAAGCAAGGTCCTTAGCATATAATTGTACAGTTAAGCATATGCAAATTTATATCTTCGATGTTTTGGTTATCTATATAATCAGTCTCGTCTGCATACTACAGTTCCTCCAAAAAAGAGAATATCAGAAGCAACGAACATCGGCTCTATATAAGGTCGGAATCATTTCTTTTTTCTTACAAATTGGCGGCTCCTAACATGTGAAGTTGCAGCTGAGTAGCACATACAGCACATTCATAAAAAAAGCACATTCATAGATTTTATAATACCGTCCTTGTTTCGGCCATAACAAATTTAATTGCTACGAAAAAGACGAATATTAACGGAAAGTTGTAACTGAAACTTAAGCCACCAGCTTAACTTGGGAACGCGTGCTGGATGAACCAAGGAAATAATAAGGCGTCAATCTCGTGTTCTCTGAAGAATGGCAGGCAACAATGTTCTGCATCAGCTGGACAAGGCCCTCTTTTGTCCTGGAGGTCAAACGGTGAAAGAAACTTCCAAAAAAACAACAACTAGCTAGTGCCAGACTGGGAAATTCAACTTTGAACACAATTAACTACTGCACATTGTGCAGAGTGTACTTGCAGCCTTGCACACGCCTCTTCCCTTCTTGCTGGACATGTGTCTAGGTTCGATGAATTCAGTGTTCTATGTAACAGCCCAGGCGCCCAGAACAGTAGTGTCTCTCCATCCTGGTTCTAAGTGATGGACTGGACCACACAAACCCTACTTATCAATAGGCCAACAAGTCTATCATCATCTTAATGAGTCAATGCTCTGATCATATTGTGTGCACATGAGACAGACGATCTGGCAAATGGGCAAGGAATGCTAATCTAACATGGCACACCGCATGGCATTTTGCACCGGATTTACAGGCCATGACAAATACTCCATCGGTTCCAAAATATTTGAGGTTTTAGCTTTGAACATGAAAATTAAAGACGGGAGGCAAATGTGTGGAACAATTAAGACAAGAATGAAATATATAGCCAGAAATAGAGATAGAGATTATTGCAATTTGAAATAAAATAAAATATGTATTAGGCAATGAGAAGGTGACGGAGGGAGCAGGTGTAAGTTTTATATAATGACTTAATGAAAACTAGTAGTAGTGATCACATATATACATCACATCATCTTGCATCTAACTACCATTAGGCCTATGGACATAACTTTTTTTTTAGAAAAAGAGAGCTTCATATACTATAAAAAATAAAGTTACATTCCTGAGCAATAATATGCTCGACACAAGCTGGGAAGGAGAAATGCCAAATCGCTAAAAGTTTGTCTCTTTCGCTAGTTATGCACGAATTTACGGGTAGCACTATTGCGCCCCCTTTTCTTATGGCATATTTTCCACTCACACAATTGTCTACCATATGCTAGTGGCTCATTGACCGGGAACTTTAAATGAGATTGCAAGCCTCTCTCCTAGCCACTACGACCTTTTATTGCACTATTCCTCCACGAGGGAGAGATGCTCACGATATAGGTTATAGCTTTGATATCCTTCGCGTTGTAACCTCTCTATATAAAACTCCATGAGCATAGTTGTACTATGCTCTTGTCATCGTGAATAAGCACTCCAATGCTAGCTTCCCCTGAGTCCTTGTCATATGTACCATCATCGTCATCAGACATTCCTTGTCCAGTGCCTTCTATACATGATGAACCTGGTCGCCTAGGCTCTGTTGTCCAATCATCGTAGACATACATTTTGCTTATCATTCATGTTGAAACCTAGACCTACATTTTCCATACATGATGAACATGTCTAAGTCGGCATAATTTCGGCCAATACATGCACAAAAGGTTAATAAAGCCCTTTCCGTCAATGCCTCTAGGGAGGTCTTAGACGTGGGTTTATGTGTTTTTATGGATAAACTGGATTAAATTTCTCATTGTATGGTAACACTTTTGAGTGGTTTCATGTAGGATTGACAACGGGTTAGGTGTGGGGGTGTACGTGGAGCAAATACACGCCCGCGACAACCACCGAGAATTGTCACATTTGCCCTTGATACATCCCGTGGGTCGTGATGAGGACATCACCGGCTTAGATATGACCATGTCAACCACTTCTATACCAAAGATGAAACCATTATATATGAGGTTTATCATTGTTATATTTGATGAATGGGTGTTGCACTATGAAGTGTGTATATTGTCATTTTCAGAATTGCTTACCTGGATCAAGGGAAGATTGGATTGCATATGGAAAACATGGATGGTTAATGAAGTTGATTGGGGACCAACTCCAAGTGTTCCTAACGTCCTCTACCAGGCCACCACGTCACTTTGGATCCAAGGAAAGAAAGAGTCCAAGTCCAACACGTTTTGAGAGTTGAATTAGGACTGCAAAAGAGTCCAACCTTGTGACGGTTGCCACGACTTCATACGGACTCCAATTGGGACGTTCTTGCACTTTTTGGAAAGCTTATAAAGTCTACTTTCCAATGGATCTGGACTCATATATAGATATTATTAGATGCGTCCGCAGTGGACAGTTTAATGCCGACAACTTTTATGCCAACGGTGCTGTGTCACCCAATTTTGGGCCCATGGCCCATGTATCAACTTGAGTCCATTAGGGACTCATCCTAGGGTTGTAGGATGACCCGAGAACCCTTGTGGTCGTCCTCTCCTCTCCTTATACCCCCTAGAGCCACCACAAACATATTGAGTTTTGTTTAGATGAAATTTTAGCTGCTGCTACTTTCTTGTAGACGCGTGTATCGACTAGACCATCCGTTCTACTTGATTCGGAACCCCACCTTCATGTGTATCAGATCTGAATCTTCATCTCTTATTTGCAATTGAGTGCTTGTTCTACTTGTTCTTGCTTGTTCTTCGATTGCTTGCAGGAATAACCCTAGTGGTTTGGTTGGTTGTGATCTACAAGATCGTGAGAAACCGCTGGAATTGGTGTATCGATTGCTAAGGCCCCATACATTCATCAAGTTGGTTGTGTTAATTTCACTAGTAATATATCATCATGATTGTACTAATAATTATAGAAAGTTGAAAGCGCATGCGAAGTTTGTCATCTATATATATATATATATATATATATACACACACCATCTAGTCGTCTACCACATAGTTACCATGAACCTGCTAGGTTCACTTCCCAAATTTGCTACGCCAAAGATTTAGCAAGCCATGATTTTGGTTAGTATTTGGTTTGCTACCAAAACTTTCCAAAATCTCTTATTCGGGTTGCCGAATCTATGGATTTTTTTGCCCAACTTTTGGATACCAAATTTTTGGCATGTAAAAAAAAAGAAGTGAACCAAGCATGCCCCATGAATTATACAAGTTTTAAAATGGACTGAAATTCTAATACTTAATTATGTGTCAAACATGTGTTATGAAGTACAAATGGACACTTTGTTACATGGGATGTCCCTTATATTTTGGGCCCTCGTCCTTATATTTCGGACCCTCATATACATCTTGCGGTTGTGATTATCACCTGCACCTGACCTTTATTTATCTGGGGCCTGACTCGATGACACCCACGGGTGCGATTTAGCACCTACATTGGCACCTTAATGGATGCAACACCCGTGGGTTTAACTGGCATCCCTAGTTTCATGATGCACACTAACATCGAAAGTAAAATTGTAGAAAACCTAGATTTGGTCTTACAGAAAGCCAGAAACCTAAATTGGATGGGGTTGACAGTCCAAATTGTTACTCTTAGGGGCTCAAACCCAAAAAGCATGTATAAAATAAAAGTAATTTCCATGGGAACTAATAATCCAATTATAATAGTTTTCACTTCCAAAATATGGCAGTACACTAATTTAAAGAAGTTATGGGGAACATTGAATTGAATTATAGAAAATTTTCACTTCCAAATTGAGATGGTGCACTTATTGGCAAAGCCATTTGGATTCATGAAGCCAAGTGACCGCAAAAAGAAAAAAAAACTCATAATTTTTTTATCTACCTCTACTCTTTATAGTTCACTAAGTAGACCTCACGCTCTCACCGCTAATCCACTTATATCATGTCCTTGCTTCACACAACTTTTAACTTAGTCCTCTAGAAGCAACTAATCCACCCCCACTAACCAAGGTGAGACTAAACCTTGACAATCTCACATCAACACACGCACATGAGTCTAATTCAATCTAGGCTCAAGATGTGGACAACTACATAGGCGCATCAGGATGAGTTGGAGGTCGAAAGACAACATCACATTTAGTGGTGATGTGGGTCTACCCCAGTGGCGAGTCTAGAGAAGAAAACAACACCGTCGAAATTGAAAGATCCCGATAACTTGGTATATTCATTGGGTCAATAGGTTTCGACTCTATTGGCCCGTTCTGATTTCAAGCCGGTCTACGTGGCTCATTGACTTTGTTCTCGTGGGCTACACCAACTACATACTCAATAGATCGATCGATCGAGACGCTGGAACCCGTCCCCACCCAATAAGAGAAACCCCAAAATAGCAAGGATGGGCAAAAGAATGCATGCGGTCTTGTGTTTATAGACCTGCTTTCTCCCTTGTTGCCGAGTTGCCCTTGCATGATATGATGCTACGAAACAAAACAATACGGCAGGGGGAGCAGAAGGCCATCCATTATGCACCAATGCCCCGCTGCGGCCTACAGTACCACCTAAGCACAGCCCGGCCGGCCCAGACGTCGCCTCCACTCGGGATCCTACGTGGCAGGCCTTCCGGGCCCACTCCGGAGCTATAAGTACCCCGCACTCGGCCTCCCACTTCGCATCCACCGATCTCTCAAGCCCTCAACTGAGAAGCTAGCGCACACTCTCCCAAGTCCAAGTTCGTCCCGTGCGTCCAAGTACTTGGTGTTGGGACGGACGAGACGATCGAGAAAGTCGCCGGCTTGGCTTTGCCTCCCACGAAATCGAACCTGCCGCCTGGGCCACCGCTGGTGAAGCGGAAGCACATGACGAACCAGGACGTGGTCGTGTCGGAGATGGGCATTGCGGCCGGGGCCGCGCTGCCGGGCCCAATTAGCCCGGCCCTCCTGGCCTGCCGGGGCGCGGCCGCCGGCGCCATGTCCCTGCGGTACCTCGACCTTGCCGTGGCGGCAGCCCGCTCGGCTAGCTGCTGCACCTGGGTCGAAGCCATGCGCGCCTCCTCGCCCACCCGCTCCCGCGCCGCCGCCGACGTCGACGAGTTCACGGCATGGATGGTGAGCTAACCTTCTTTTCTTTTGCCGCGCTACCTGCTAGCTCGTCTTGTTGACACGCGTCGGGAGCTTGCACGCGCGTACGTGCATGGCTGGCTTGGCTTGTTGTTGCCTTCAGTTCAGGTACGACACGACGATGCTAATTAACCCTGTTTTTCTGTTGGCTGGCAGAGGAAACACCCGTCGGCGCTGGGCAAGTTCGAGCAGATTGCCAGCGCGTCCAAGGGGAAGAAGCTCGTCATGTTCCTAGACTACGACGGCACGCTCTCCCCCATCGTCGCCGACCCCGACGCCGCCTACATGAGCGACGCGGTGAGTGAGGCCTCCGATCCCTCGTGCTAACTGCTCAATCTACCCCCCGGACGGACCCCAGTCGTTCACTCTCGAGTCGAGTCGAGTCTCGACTGACGCTTTTCCCCCGCCTTGTACTACTGGTGCGCAGATGAGAGCGGCGGTGCGCGACGTCGCGAAGCACTTCCCGACGGCGATCGTGAGCGGGCGCTGCCGCGACAAGGTACATTGCCTGCGCCATCCTGCTACGACTTGCCTGTCCCAGCTAGCACCGCAAACACTTGGCATATATTGGCTGATTTGGCTGATCTTATTCGTTCTCGCGCTGCACATACAGGTGCGCAGCTTCGTCGGCCTCTCGGAGCTCTACTACGCCGGCAGCCATGGCATGGACATCAAGGGACCAAGCTCCAATGTACGCACGCTTTCTAGCTCTCTCTCCTATGTGGTTGCTTTCGTCTCCTTGAGTTCGTCTCGTCCGAGACTAGCTACCAGTCATCCTCATCAACCCTCTGCACTAGCTCCATGACGACTTTGCCTGATCAAATCTTCCCCTCTGATATGGATTCGTATCTGCAGCCCGAATCAGTTCTGTGCCAACCTGCAAGCGAGTTCCTCCCCGTGATCGACGAGGTACTGTGCTTGACTTGTGATGCCCAGCTGATGCACGAGGAGGAGATTATTAACAATGGGCATGCACGCGCGCGCGCGGTGAATCCCATTTTTTTTTTGTCAGGTGTACAAGGCGCTGGTGGAAAAGACGAAGTCCACGCCTGGCGCCAAGGTGGAGAACAACAAGTTCTGCCTGTCCGTGCACTTCAGATGTGTAGATGAAAAGGTAGGCAACGCCGCCTTACTCCATCTGCAGGGGACGCCATACATGACAAGTTGCCTCGATCACGCGCGGCTAATTTGTATATTCTCACCATCTGTCTTATTTACTAGTACTAGTTAACCAACCTCGTTGTTCTTCGTTTATGTTCCTGTCTGCAGAGATGGAATGCGTTGGCTGAGCAAGTCAAGGCAGTGATCAAGGACTACCCCAAGCTGAAGCTCACTCAAGGGAGGAAGGTAATTACACTTGACTGGACATTCTGATCTGATTGTCCATGTCCTTGCCTAATAATATATAGCAACACTAGCTGCAAGTTAGTAACAATAACAAGTAGCTAGTGAAGAAACTGAGCAAGATTATTGCTGGGAACTTTGGTGCATCAGGTTCTGGAAATCCGTCCGAGCATTATGTGGGACAAGGGCAAGGCCTTGGAGTTTCTGCTCGAATCGCTCGGTACGTGCATTACGACAAACAACAGACGATCGACAGTCGTTTTCACTTGCGATTTTTATTCAGTACCGTACTTGCGTATCGCACAAATCGCAGCTGATGACACACCGGCCGCCTATTTTTCTCTGTCGTCTCTCTCCAGGGTTCGCCAACTGCAGCGACGTCCTCCCGTGTACATCGGTGACGACCGCACCGACGAGGATGCTTTCAAGGTCGGTGTTCGCTCGTCTCATCTCATCATTCGCCGATATATACTGAATCTCTCGGCGATTAATTATTTCTGACCATTTTTGCTAATCTTCTCTTCTCGCGTGGCGTGCGTTGCATCATATCGATCAGGTGCTGCGGAAGAGGGGCCAAGGCATCGGGATCCTTGTGTCCAAGTGCCCCAAGGAGACGAACGCGTCCTACTCCCTGCAGGACCCCGGCGAGGTCATGGACTTCTTGCTCCGTCTCGTGGAATGGAAGCGGAAATCCTCGGCGGGCCCGATGATTCGGCCGCGGGTCTAGCTCTGGACTCAGCAGCCGGGCAGTCGGTCGACTAGTCAATCGATCGATCGAATCGGTGTCCAATCATGCGAACATACCCCACTACGGCCAATATTTTTTCTCTCTCTTCGCTCGCTTCCTCTGACGATTCTTCGCTAGCTTGTGTGTGGTGGCCTCCGAAACCGACTCGTGGTGGTTGCTGCATTACATGTTCTTCGATGCCCTGACCACTGTCACTGTGTGTGTGCTGCATGCGCCACCGAGGAAAAAGAGGCCACACACAAAGCACAACGTACGTCACTGAAAAATGTTTTGATGAGCATATATTGTTGCGCGCTGGCGGGCGCTACTGTCCAATACAGTAACCTGTCGTGTCTACTCCAAGGCCCCATTCTCGTGTTATTTTTGTCCCTCGTCGTCGTGCCCCCCATGGGTCTGGAAGGCATCTGCAAAGAAGCGACCTGCCGTCCTAGAAGGCTAGAAGAAAAACCTTTGAAAGAAACAGAGAGAAGGTTCACTTCACTTCACCCCAGCATGTAACTAGCTAGTAGGCACTACTGTTCGACCCTCTCTGTAAAATGTACGTAGTGAATGAAAGCAAGATCCAATGCAAGCTAGTAATGGAATCATATATTCTCTGCAAATTGTTTCATTCGTACATCGATTCTTTAGCTACTCCATCCTACACTAGAAAGCATACTGTATGCCATGTTCCCTTGTTTGTTCTTTTGATCATCGCATGACGATAAATATATATACACTGATGCAAGCAGCAAGCGTGGAACTGGGGAAAAGCTAGCAGGAGCTAGCCTAGCTGTGGCTGTGGGAAGGATATGATCGATGCCGTACGACACCTCTCGCAGAGGCGGCATGTGAGCAGCAGCTTGCTGTGCGTGATCTCCCTGCAGTCTCTCCACTACCTGCACTGCATGCCAGTTCTTACCATGACAACAAAACAAAGCTATCGATCTCCAAAACAAATATTACTTAGATACGGCCATGTGTGAGCTCTGGGAGCAGCTGATTCGTGTCAAGCAGCTGCGGTTACTGGGGTACGAACGCCTGATATTATACGGGTGAGCTCCTGAATACTTTTTGGGCGTGTATTGTACGATGGGGACAGCTAGCTCATTGCGATCGGTGTGCATATATATACTGTTCATAGCAGAGATCTACATGCGCCTGGGCTAGCTATATACTAAACTCACGATCCCGTGATTCCTTCTTCAGATGGCATGCAATACGATAGGCCGGCTCCTCCTCCAACTATATGCCGTGGTCCTTGCTGATGAATGTGATGCTAGTATTTTATGGTGCATCTTTATTTGAATAAGTACTACAGGATCGAGTAAGTTCTTATATATATATATATATATATATATATATATATATATATATATATATATATATATATATATATATATATATATATATTGATCTGGATTTGCTGCTAGTTTGTGGCCGGTAACGTACTTACTTAACAATAATCTCTGGAGTTCGTGGCCGCCAAACCTTTTCTTATCATCTGAACTTATCAAGATGAGTCATTAGCAGCCCCCGGCCCTATTATTAATCCCCGCCGGTAGACGACGCATACATTAAGTAAGCAGTGAGTAAGTGACAGAAGCCTTCTTGCATTGTGTTCTCTCATGCATGCACCCTGTCCTGCCTGTTGTCCAGTCCAGATATGAAGATTCCTCACAATGACTCGACGATGCATATTCTTCTCGATCATGTGATTGCATGGTGGTGTGTACAGTACAGTTCTAGAGCACTAGCTCATGTTCCAGTTCTGAAAAAAGCCAATGCAGCTAGTAGTGCTTAAAATGTTGATCGATCTTTATCAGAGAGACCATGCATATATATACGGCCGCATGCATATGGTGGCCAAGAGTTGACTGCTCGGCCGGGACCACCAATTATCATCACTGTATCATATATATGCGTGAAGCGTGATTTTAATTTTATCACCCCGGAAGAAGTTTTCCTTCCTAGCTAGCTACATACGGCTAACTGCTGCTGCAAATGGAAAGCATTGCCAAGTCACACACAATAATGCACTTCCCTCGCTCCCTTGGACTGATGCTACCGGTGGTGGCTTCTAGTTCTTGGCCCTCTTTGGCTGTTTGTCCAGCATGCATATATGTGTAGAGAGGGCCAATATGTGTAGAACAACTGCATACAGCACCGCTGCTGGAGTCTGCAGTGGGTCATTTGGTCCTGTTTGGTAGGGCTCCTACAAGCTCTAGCTTTTCAGACACATTCACTATTGATACACTGTTCACAGGAGCCTTTTTTTTTCTCTTCTCACAAAGCTGATGGGAGCAGGTGAAGCTAAGGGCCTGTTTGGGACTGCTTCGGTCTACGTTTTTCAGCTCAGCTTCACATTTTTTAGCCAAACGGTTTTAGCTCCACGCACACAACTCCAGAAAAAAAGGTGGAGTTGTGAGAGCACCTAAAAAGGTACTCCACAAACTCTAATTTTTTGTGGAGTAGCTCCACAGTGGAGTTTGTAGAGCAGAGTTTGTGGAACAGTCCCAAACATGCCCTAAAAAAACTGGTTTCTTCTGCTCCCACCGGCTCTATGAGATGAGGGGAGAGGAGAGAGAAAACGACTCTTGTGGATAGTGTTTAAACAATGAATACGTCAGAGAAGTTAGAGCCGGTAGAAGCCCTACCAAACGGGACCTAGCTACATACTGTACATTACCTGATCTGAAGAAGTCGGCTCTTCTGTTTGTTTTAAGTAAATCTTAGTATGAGCGACCTCCTCCTGTTTTCCTAAAAAGAAAGAGAAGAAGCTCCAGCGCCACCACTCCTTGGTGAGCAGAAAACAGGAGCTCCACCACCAAGAAGCTGAAGCAATTTATTGGCAAGCTCTTGCGTAAGGTGCCTTCGCCTCCTGTCGGTTCCTAAATAAAGGCACAACTAAGATTACCGGCCCGTAGTAGAAGAATCGTCACCCAGGTACTTTCATGCATACCAACTTCTAAACGGGGTGAGGTGTTGATGATGAAGCGGAAGGGGATATTCGATGGTTAGACGAACACCACAGCGAAGAACGCCTACTATAGTATCTTCATCGACGAGCTAAACCATTTTCATGCCAAGACAATGTGACAACTCTTCCCTAAGAGCAACGGTGGCGGTTGAGGCGACGCAAAAGCTGGCGCACTTGATCGACGATGAAATCTAGGTAGCATGTTTTGCGAGTAATAATCATGGTCCCTCTAAGAGAGCAGAACTGATTATATTGTATAACACTAACCCGACCTATTGTGCCACGTAAGTGACACGTCATTGTAACATTTACTATTTGCCGTTCTTAAATACAAAGATGAAGAAACCTTTGCGTATTCGAAAAGAAGAAGATCGAAAAAGAAGTTGAAATATAACTGTACTCTCTCCGTCGCAAAATAATTGGCGTTTTTAACATTCATGCTGCCTTTATCCAAAAAAAAAAGAGTCGTTCTCACTTCCAAAAAGTCAATAGTTTTTAACTTTGACCAACTATATTTAACAAAATTTTAATATTTATGATACATAATTAGTATCATTAGGTAGATCCTTTAATATACTTTCATAATAAACTTATTTGAAGATATAAATGTTACACACATTTTCTATAAATCTAGCCAAAGTTGAGAAAATTTGACGAACACGATTCCCATATAGTGACTTTATTTTTGAGACTGAGGGAGTACATATTAGTTGAAATTGTGTAAATTTAAGAATAAATAAAGAGTTATTATTTAAGTATCCTCTAATAATAAAATAAGTCATAGTAAAAAAAATTAAATAAGACGAACTGTCAATGAAGATGATGTCTGAAAATATATATAGAAAAATTCACTTATTTTGGAATGGATACTAGAAAACGTGCACCATACCAACAGAAGCAACTTTAAAATGAACCATGCATGTATTAGCTTATTACCATCGCCATGGAGCCTGCAAACTGCAGAGTTTGCAGTGAATTATGCAGTCCAATATATTGCAACCAAGCGGCCGGCCGGAAGCAGATGCAGAAGCACACGGCATGCGCGCGCATCCCCGCCCCCGGCAATCCTTCATCCTGTCGCTGCGTCTGCAGGGGTCTCTGATGGGTTACAGGGGGGGGACCCATATGTAGGGTTTCCGTCGTAGATCGATCCCATGAAAGGTGCGTGCCTGATATATGGCAATGGCATGCGATGGATGGATGGATGCTTAGGGCCGGCCAGGACGACACTCAGACTGGCCTCACCACCGCTCGTACTTTTCTGTCTCTTTGTGCCTTTAATTGGGACGCCAACCAATCCCCCGTTGTTGTTTGGCTCGGTTTCAAGTGTTATTTGCTGCAATCCAATCAGGAGCCGGTAAAATGCCTACTAATCCCTGCAGCAACGCAACGACGACAACGATGGCGAGCTGCATGTTGTACCTGCAGTACTGTGTCTGTGTGGGTACCCGAGGGTGCGTGTGTGTCACCATCCCATTTCTCCCTCCCCGGCCAGCTGTAAACTTTTCTTTTCTGGCTGCACTACTAGTGTAGTGCCATGCATGTTCTATACATTATGTCATAGTATCTTCACCCTACGTACTGTACAAGCAAGAAGTACTTAAGCAGCAGTTATCGAGAAGAGGAGGGGGCAACAGTAAGTAGCTATGGTCGGCACCTCGAAAGTTTTTTTTTTGAAAAGGTAATCCACCTCGAAAGCTCCGTGATAGAATTATCTGTGTCAAATGGATGGTTATCACATATTCGATTGGTTTGATTTAATCAAAACTTTATTTCGTTGTCTTTAGCCACTTCCTGGCTGCTTTATTTACAGATGCTATGTGTGTCTAAGACTTAGGGCGTGTTTGAGACTGCTCCACGAACTCCGCTTTGCAAACTCCATGGTGGAACAACTCCAAAAAAATGGAGTTTGTGGAGTACCTGCTCTCACAACTCTACTTTTTTTCTAGAGCTATGTGGAGCTGAAACCGTTTGGTTAAAAAACGTGGAGCGATGCAGTCTCAAACACCCTAGCTCTTAAGACTCGGACTCTGTAATTATTGATCTGATTCTACTTCGATAGACTTAGACAAAGACGAATATAAAATATCCATTATCTGAAAAAACAGTACTTACCTAATAGCTAGGCGGACGCACGCAGCATTGTTTCCCGTCTTCCCACACGCGAACCCAAGCATGCATGCGATGCAACAAGAGGCATTATTCAAGGGGCCGCCGGGCCGGGGCATGCGCGCGCCTTGAGCACGCGCACCAGAATGACCAGACTACTAGTAGTACTAGCTCACAGTCACAAGCACAGGCAAGCGACTGCCGATCGATAAACTAATCTGGCATTGAGATCCCGGCCCCCACAACTCAAGCGGCGATTAAACAAGGTGTCAAAGTGGGATCAGGGGGAGATAGAATAGGGGGTGCAACCATTATAGGGTGCAGGGAGGAATTGGTAGTTTATACAGATCCAGGCTGCTGCTTTGCGTATTTTATCCACCAAAGGCCTTGGAGATGGACGAGAAAGCTGTCTGCCTGTGACTGCTGCACGGAGCGGAGCGGAGCCAGACCCCCACATGCATGGCTCCCAGGTGGAGAGGAGAGGAGAGGAGAGGAGAGGATAGATCTATCATCATCGTCTAATCTGCTATCCATCATTCGATCACCCCAGCCACCCTAAACAATCTACTGGCTAAAACTACGTATCGTCGCAAGCATCATAAAGTAGCTAGCTAGTCTATTTACGCGCCTCAATGTGGTAACCTGTACCAGTTGAGTTTGTTAATTAATCCGGTCAGAGTTCTTCACATTTCCAGAGGTACGGTCCGTCCATTCACGATACTACTACATACTACTACTACTACGGAGCAGTATTATACGCAGCATACATGTCAGTGATGAACAGCAACATCTCCATGGCCAAGGATCGAGAGCGAGAGAAAGATCAAAGGAGTAGCAACAACCAGAGAGAGATTCAGAGACAGACAGCACGAGAGAGATTCAGAGAGGTGCGTGTGACTTGTGAGAGATGAGCATTTCCAGGCCGGGGCACCACTGCTGCTACTAATGTGTATGTGCTTTTAGGTATAGCTCGATCGATGGGCGACGGATGGAAAGGCGTGCGTGGTGACTGGCCGCCGAGCTGAGGCACAAATTATGTGTAAAGGAATCTGATGGGTTGAGGAGGGAGTTGGAATCCACTAAAGCCGCGATGCTTTTTCGTGCTGGCGCACCTCGATCGCCCGGCTCTCTTCTGAGCTACGGCTACGAGCTGCTAGACCAAGACCAAGTCCGATCCAAGAGCAGAAAAAGGGTTTGACATTTGGCAAGTGTCCCCTCGCGCGCGCCTTTCATATGTGGAAAGCAGGGGAGTCCAGTGTGTTGTTTTAGCTCATGATTGGTGCCTAAGCCAGGCCCCCACGCCAGATAAACTACTACGTACGTACTTAAAACTAACCCCTGCCCCGCTGCCCGATCGAGATGGCTGCATACAGGCAGGCCCTCTCATTATTGGTGCCTGCTGCTTGGCTGGCTCCGGCCGAGCCGCCGGTGTCGTCGATATATATATCCTCCTGAGGAACTCGCTCTGCTCATTCATCAGCACCATTAATTTCAGCATTATTTTTCACCAAAAAAATAATATTTTTATTTCATAGCAAATTAATATAATCATTCAATATAAATCAAACGAACAGCACTGCACAGCCGAACAAAGGGGTGGATCGGGGACGTCCAACACGACGCACTGCTGCACGGCGAATGATCGAGAATCTAATGCGTGCCAATCATGGGCCTAATAATCTAGCCTGATGATTAGTTATACTAGCTAGCCAGGTAGTAGTGTGAGTGTGTGACGAAGAGAAGAATGTATATTCTATTCTGGGGGGGGGGGGGGGGGGGGGGGGGTAGCTAGCGCATGATTATCAGTATCAGTAGCTATATATAGCTTAAACCACCGCTGGTCATGTCAAATTACCGGCGCCAGATGATCCATCTAGCTTTTATCGACTAGTCCGTCCCGTCCCGTCCCATGCGTGTGTGACGCTGCTACTGCTACTTTATTTTGCTATATACAAAGGCATTATTATATTGGCCGATCATCCGTCGTCTCTGGGTTAAGATCGACCACGCACGAGCGAGCTGAGGCAGCCAGATGCTCGTCGTAGTACGTCGTCCTAGGTACACACACATACTCTAGCTTTATATTTATCGATCGATCGCACAAATCCATCTGCCTTTTTATTCCTATTCCTACTACAGTTCTATGTATAGTAATACATCACATCACCTCAGCTCAGCTCGCTCGTTGTCGTAAGCGCGCACCAATGTCGTACTAGCATGCATGTTTACTCATCATAGCTATTAGGGCCTAATCATAGCTCAAATCTTTCGTAAACCAGCAGCTAGCTTACACAATCCATTCAGCAAGGAGTATACTATAATGCAGGGTACGGCAGACGAGTGGGCTAGCTAGTAGTCCCTCCGTCCCAAAAAAACTAGACTTAAAAGATCCTTTCGATGGTACTAATTATTTAACATAATTATTTATATATTTTAATAATATATAATTATCGACATTTTAAAAACATTGAAAATGATATCTATTTAGAGATGGAGGGAGTACATGAGGAGGAGTATGTCGTTGCTTGCAAAGCATATCCATGGCCAGCTGTTGAGCAGACGAGACGATAGAGCACCGTGGAAAGCTAACGCTGCCAATGCAAAGTGGTGTTGGCGAGGTGCCGGCCGGGGACTGTGTTGGGCGTGCCGTCCTGCTCTGCACGCTCGCGGACCGCGAGCTATATATCCGGTGCCAAACGCCGTTGGGGGGCGCCAGCCCACCAGGACCAGGACGATCGAAGCGCTAGCTTTTCCGTGGCCCGGCAGGGCAGCGAGCGAAAAGACGCGGATCCGTCCATCGGTTAGGTTAGGTCAGTCAGGGACGCTGCTCAGGCCCGGTGCTGATTACTACTGGAAAAAAGACCGGGCGCGCGCGGGGGCTGCCGGCCGGAGCCTGTCGTGTACTGTACGTACGCACCAGGCCGGCGACCAGCAGCTAGCGACGCGCGCCGTGCCGGGGCCGCCCATGCGTGTCCCGTCCGCCTCCTCGACGTGTCGACCGCCTGCGGCCTGCATGTCGACACGTGACGCCCGCGCGCGGCAGAGGCCGGTCGAGTGGTGGCCCGCCGGGCAAGGGCAGCCGGCAGCTATCCTGCCCGGGCCGATCGACGCCCGTGCATGGTGGCGACGATGGTCGTCGCGCGCCCGGCGTCCGGCGTCCCCCGCTCGTGCGTGCAGATTCCGCCGGTAGTTTTAACTTTGTGGTTGGTTGGTTGGTTGTTTATGCGCGGATAAGTTAGCGTGGTTTGCGCAGATCCATCGACGTGCATTGGCGGACGTGCTGGTTTTCTATAGGGGCTTAGGAATCTCAACCATGTGGCATCGATCTGCTCCTTCCAGCTGTAGGTTTTATCCACGCCTAATTAACCTGCCAACTGATATCGTACTTGGTTCCAGTTTCCAACTCGTCTGCCGAAACTACTCTCCCCTTCTAAGAGATCGACATCTATTTTGTAAGTCTAATATTGAGAATTACAAGCCCATCATAATCCTTTGGTCTACAGAAGACACTCTTAGCTAGCTAGTCGGTATTTCTTCTTATGTTCGTCACATAGCCAAAATAAAAGCGAGAGCGACAGTAATCTAACTTTTGAACAACTCCTCTAGGGATTTCGAAAAGAAACGATAGTAAAAACATGGATAGACTAGTTAGCACTGAGTTGACAAGAACGATTCCCTCACCCCTAAAAGTAATTTACCTTTCCAACTACTAAGCTTTTTTTTCTAGAACCTTTCCTCAATACAATCTCAATCCTTATTGCATAGCTTAACATGATACATGATGAATAGGAATACCAAGATATTTGAAAGGGAAGTCCTTAGCACTAAAAAGCTTTTCAAAATTGACTTTGAAAAGGCATATGATCAATTAAGTTAAGTGGTCCTTCCTACAACAAACCTTGAGAATGAAAGGCTTCTCACCAAAATGGTGCAATTGGATTGAGAGATTCGTCACGGGGGTAGTGTTGGTGTCAAAGTCAATGATGACATTTGACACTACTTCCAAACAAAAAAAGGTTTACGTCAGGGTGATCCAATGTCACCTATTATGTTCAACATCATAGCAGATATGCTTGCGCTCTTAATTAAAAGAGCAAAGGATGATGGACAAATAAGAGGGGTCATTTCACACCTTGTAGAGGATGGCTTGTCGATTCTACAATATGCAGACGACACCATTATCTTCATGGACCATGACCTGGAACAAGCAAAAAAACATGAAACTTTTATTATGTGTTTTCGAACAATTATCTGGTCTCAAAATCAACTTTCATAAGAGCGAAATCTTTTGTTATGGAGAAGCAAAACATTTTGAAGACCAATACATAGAGCTCTTTGGATGTGATACAGGTGAATATCCCTTTAGATATTTGGGTATACCAATGCATCATAAAAAACTCCATAATATAGACTGGAGGTGCATCGAAGAGAGGTTTGAAAAAAAAAACTAAGTTGTTGGAAAGCAAATCATTTATCTTATGGAGGCAAATTAGTCCTTCTAAATTCTGTGCTTAGTAGCCTACCTATGGTCATGATGTCCTTTTTGAAATACCTAAAGGTGTTCTTGAGAAACTAGATTATTATAGATCTAGATTTTTTTGACAAGACGACAAAGATAAAAAAAGTATCGTCTTGCAAAATGGGACATCTTATGTCGTTCTAAGGACAAAGGAGGACTTGGGGTCATTGATCTCGAAGTCCAAAATAAATATCTCTTGAGCAAGTGGATTATAAATTTGCTTAATGATGAAGGAACTTGGCAAGCCCTGCTTAGAAATAAGTATCTAAGCTTAAAATCTCTTTCCCAAGTCCAAGTCAAAACCAATGACTTTCATTTTTGGAAGGGTCTGATGAAAATAAAAAATCAGGTTTTAGCATGTGGTTCATTTAAAATTAATGATGGATCACAAACAAGATTTTGGGAAGATACATGGGTAGATAATTGCCCATTCAAAGACCTTTATCCAACCCTGTATAATATTACAAATCGTTCGCATGATACAGTGCCCAATATTATGAGATCAACACCTCTGAACATTTCTTTTCGAAGAGCTTTAGTAGGGGATAAACTTGATGAATAGGAAGAGCTAGTAGCCAAGATCACTCATATCAATTTAAATGATGAGAGAGATTTGTTTATTTGGAAGTTGCATAAAAGTGGACAATTTACGGTTCACTCTATGTATCTTCACATGATAAATCATAATACACTCTTCTATCATAAATTGATTGGGAAGTTAAAAATTCCTCTAAAAATTAAGATTTTCCTTTGGTATCTCCAGAAGGGAGTAATTTTAACAAAGGAATTGGAAAGGCGGTCAAAAGTGTTGTTTCTGTAATTGTAATGAAACCCCAAGCATCTTTTCTTTGATTGTCATCATGCCAAGACAATATGGAGGACTGTCTATATAGCTATTGGGTTAACCCCTTCCAGCTCTGTATCCCACATGTTAGGGAGTTGGCTGTCAAATTTTGGATTAAAAGAGAAGAAATATATTTGGGTTGGAGTAGCTGCTTTATGTTGGGCAATTTGGAGATGTCGCAACGATCTAATCTTTCAAAATTGCAAATATACGTCTTTTATGCGGGCTATTTTCAGGGGAACCTACTGGCTGCGGTTTTGGACACTGCTGCAGCGTGATGATGAAACAAAGGAGTCTCTCCGGTTAGCGAGCAGAAAATTGGAGACCGCGGCGCTGGAGTTATTTGCCTCTCATGGATGGAAATTTAATAATAGACTATGTCATGCATAATTTTTGCATTTCTTCGTTTCCCTGACTCATCAGTAAAAATCGTTGAATCTATGTAATAATGTAAACGTTGTGTGCGGTAACGTAGAAGCGGGAAGTCTCTTCCATTATCTAAAAATAATCCTGGTATTTGAAAGGCGGCGGCATCCAAACGAACAAGCATATTTCAGTGCACAGTCCTTAGTTGTGCCATAGCAAAAAAGTTCACTCTTCTGAAAATTATTTTTTAGACCCGACAACTGCGGCTCAAAGACGCTAAGTGTGAGTTTGAGTTCATTAGATTGTAGGAAGCAAGGGCAGATCCAAGAGGGGCTACAGCAGCCCCTCCCGTGAGCCTTAAATTTCCATTAAATCAATATTACTTAGCCTTAAATTATTATTAAGTAATCCCTAGCTTTAGTCCTAAACTTTTATTATTTAACCCCCTAGATGCTGATCGTGAATCTGTCCCTGGTAGCAAGTCATGGTCTCAAAACAAAATGACATCCTCTGCGTATTGCATAATTGAAAGGCCATCATCAACCAAACCAAATGCGGAACAACTCTTTTGATTTGTTCGTTGGACTTAGCTTGAAAAATTGAAGTTGCTAATGTCCCCCACCAAATTAAAATGAATATGAGACAAGGAATCTACTGTCTCACTCTTTTCTTGGTTTGGAAGAAATGTCCCACATCATCATTTACTTTAATGTTGACACTACCTCCTCTAACACACTACTAGAAAATATACCTTTCGTCGATGTCCAAACTAAGCTTTAGTGCTGAAAATTTTTACGTTCGGGACTTACCGGGACTAAAGGGTTTCCTTTAGTTCCGGTTGGTGTTCCCAACCAGGATTAAAGGTCCCTCGACGTATTGTTCAAAAGTTAAGGATTCTATTTATTATCATATATACTATGTAGGTGGGGTGGTAAGTTATACGCGAGCTGTGCATGAGGTCTCAGGTTCAAATCTGGTGGGTAAAGTTTTTTTTTCTTTCACGAGAGGACCTTTAGGTTCGAATCTAGGGGGCACAGTTTTTTTTTTCTTTCACGAGAGGACCTTTAATCGCGGTTTCCACAAAGTCTCAAATTCCTAGTTCCGGTTGGGAAAATCGGGACTAAAGGCCCTTCCTAACCGGGACTAAAAGCGCTTCGTGTAGTAGTGACAATTTGACAAATATAATGACACAAAACCAGTGAAAAGCCGTTCATTCTTAAAGTTTACTGAAAATGAACCATTTAATTTTATCATAGACTTTCTCAAAATCTAGTTTTAAGATCACCCCATCTAGCCCCATTCTATATAGGATTAATTCTTTATCGCACTTATCTTTTCTTATAAGCCTTGATTTATTCGATTGAAGTGAAATGGGATCAGAGTGAGGTCAATTAAATCCAACAAAGATAGCGAGAGCTCATTTTAATTGGCTTGGACGTATTCAAGTGACCATGCAAAAATTGTATGTGTCATTGTAACGTACATGCATATTTGTTATTTGAGAATAAAGAGTTATCCCAAATTAACCCGGACAATAGGACTTTTAACTTTGTGGTCTAGATGTGCTTGCATCCATGACTGGACTAATTAAAAGGGAGTTGATAGTTGGGTAATCACCTATACGCTCACGTAATTAGTGTGTTGAGCTAATGTCGATGGTCAAGTTTTTCGAGATTGAAGGAATAGATTTGTCTGATTACGATTATGATTCGTGGGCCACATGGATAGCTCAGCTTTCAATGATTTGAATTGGTTTTAGTGTCCAAGAAGTATCACCACCAAGATACAACTTATCTGTATCGTTTATTAATTTGATGTCATATCAGCAAAAATCCGAGGGAGCTGTCATTAATGTACTTCCCATTCAAATGAGCCTAAGAGCTAAGAACTTTTGTTTGTTTCCTTCATGTCGATTGTTAGCTTCTAGTTATTACCAACAAAATTAATATCTATGGTTAATTTAGGGTCTATTTAGATGTCATGTTTTTTTTTAAAAAATATGGTTTTGTTTATGAGCTAGAGTAAAATCAAGTGGAGTTATCAGCTAGGGCCTGTTTGGTAGAGTTTTTTCTGACTCTGACTGTGACTTTTCTGGAGATGAGCCTTTCAAAGAGGCTTGCCAACATTTTCGTGAAGGAACCATTATTTGGATAAAAAGTAGATGAGCCTTTCAAAGAGGCTTGCCAAACATGTCTTAAAAGAACACTGTTTTTTTATAATACAGGTTGTGTTTAGTTCTCTCAAAATTCCAGAATTTGGTACCATGCAAAAAGAAGAATCTCCATCACATCAAAATGCAGGCACATGCATGGAGTACTAAATGTAGATGAAATCAAAAACTAATTACACAGTTTGGTTGTACTTTGCGAGACGAACGTTTTGAGCCTAATTAGTCAATATTTGGACAATTATTGACAAATACAAACGAAATGCTACAGTGTTGCTACAATCTATTTTACCACCTTTTCACATCCAAAGTTTGACAACTAAACACAACCACAATAGTTTTGAAAACAAGAACTTGCTGTATCCAAACAGCTAGCAGCTTTGGAGAACCAAAGTATATTTAAATCAAAGCCATAGTATTATTTATCTACTAATTCAAATTGCAAGCCTTACTGATTTCTACTCCCTCCGTCCCAAATTATAAGACGTTCCAAGAATCTTGGAGAGTCAAACTATCTCAACTCTGACCAAAATTATATGCTAATATAATAACATTTATGATATCAACTAAGTATTATTAGATTTGTTATCAATTATAGTTTCATAACATGCCTATTTAATATCATAAATCTTTATAGTTTCCTCTATAATTATTAGTCAAACTTGAGATGTTTTGACTCTCTAAAATTCTTAGAACGTCTTATAATTTAGGACGGAGGGAGTACTTAATTTATACTCCGTGTGATCATATCATATGCATGCGTCATTTAGTTGGAGAGTGGAGACTGGAGCGGTATTGCAATTGGCTCATAGCTAATGCATGCACTCTCTGTGGTCAGTTTTGTGAGTGCCGTACAGACGGCGTAGCCATCATGCGTACAAATGCATTATATTCAGGCAGGCCGAAGAGGACGAACAATAATCCACAAAACGCCATTATATAATTTCTGTCGGCTCTCTCGGCCAATTTGGTATTCATAAATCGTGGCCATCTACGTGACGACAGACACGCAGACAAAGCAGTTAGATCAGCACAGGAACCTCTATCTCAATCTCAATTGCAACAAACATAGGAGACAAAAAAAAGAGGTCCAATCAAAGTAGCTGCAAACAAGATTACTGCGAGCTAATTATAATTCGAGGACGACAGCGAAATAATTCGCTAGGTCATTTGTTCGAATCCTATAACTTGTTTTTAAGAGACTAGTTAAGATTTGATTGGCACTGGTACAGACAAAAAAAAAGGTCCAATCAAAGTACGTAGCTGCAAACAAGATTACTGCAAGCTAATAATTCGAGGACGACAGCGAAATAACTCTCTCTAGGTCAACTGTGCACCTCCTATAACTTGTTTTTAAGAGACTAGTTAAGATCTGATTGGCACTGGCAACCTGTAGCTGATTGCTAGCTCCAACTAAAACCATTTTTGATTACTTGATTAGCAGAGCAGTAACGATCCATCCATGGATCCGAAGCGGTCTCTTTCCTGGTGATTACACCATCACGAGACTGCGATTGCGATCGCACTTTCAGAGTGACGTTTTGTTGCTTGCATCCTCACCGGTTCATGTTCCACTCCATTTCTAGCTAGGGGCCGGTCTTTATATTAGCATCCACGAGAGTGACAGCACATGAGAAAAATGCAGCACACAAAAAAAAAAAAGAAAAGAAAAGATGCCCCACTAATTGTATACTCCACGCATTCAGCTCGTGGACTGAAAAATCGAAGACAATTTTGGAGGTAAAGACAGGTGCCTGACAACAATGCCACTAAAGAATAAGATCCCGGTGAGCAATGAGATCGCCGGAGCATCGAGGTGAGCGACTGTGCTCGACATCGATCAACCCTTTTCCTCCTCGTCGCCGATCGAGCTAGCAGCGCACTCGCGCCGGCGGGGTCAACTGCTGTCCGAATCCGACCTGGCGCCGCCTAGGAAATATCTCCAAAAAAACAACCCAATCATTAATCATAGGTGACCGGTCGTCGTCGTTGGAGCTCGATCGAATTGTGGTTGGGAACTGTATGTATGGAAAATGTGGGGGAATTTTTAGTTACTGGATTCTGCTGCTAGCCACTCATGATTGACTTAACTGATGAAGTGTGTCAGGTTGGCAAGGAAGATCAGACACATGGAAAATGGCGCACGTGTGAGCTACTACCCACCAGATCTAAGAACGTGGTCGGTTCATTTGGAAATGCATTTGTTTTTGCTTGTGATGGTTGGACTTGGAAGCATCTCTTTGAGGATTCTCTTTCCTTTAGCTGGATAGTTTTTGAGATCTTCTTTGTTTATTTAGGTATAGTTGCTTTAGCCGCAAGACGTTTGATTCAATTGGTTTTACACAGAGAAAATACTTGGCAACTTGCCGGTTATATTTATGTAGGACGTTGGAGCAATTCATGAAAGTTGTTCACACTTGTGTGTGTCTGTACTTTCTTATGGTGAGCTCATATCCGTACCCTTTTCCTTAAAAATAGTCCATTCTACATGCATGATCAACCGTCGTGGTTTGATCTTTCTCTTTAAAATTTAAAAAAAAAAACAGACATCTTAACCTCATATAAACTCTTTAAACCGTTCAAAACCTTTCTGTGGAAGCAGTTTTGAAGGTGCATTTTCCCTTCCCTTTAGTTAAAGAAATATAGAAACAATAATTGATTTTTTTTATAAAAATAATAGGCATTTCTATTGTTTAAAAAACTTATCAAATACTTACCAAAATTCAAAAATAAAGATAATTTGAACGATTTGAAGAATTTAGGGTGTATCTGGTTTTAAGATTTGTGAAGAAAAAAATTCTTTTTGAAGTCTGAACATACTAATTTTTTTTTTTTTTGCAATAGTATGGCCCATATATTTCAACCCATCTGAATAGTAAGCCCATAAAGGATACAGCCCACGTATGGGCTTAGTATTCGTTTGAGAGATGTCTGGTGGTACACAATTCAGCCTAATTAAGGCCTGATAATGCTCAAAATTAAGCCCGTAAAATACCTACGCCATGAAATTGCTATACTAGACTTTAGCAGCCAGTTGACACGATGGAAACAACCAGAAAGCCCAGACAATGAGCCTATCGCTTCTCCAGGGCTACTCCTCCGCAGAGGAGGAAGACGACCCCGCCGCCGGCACCGAGCTGAGTGAGTCCGGTGATTCGTCAGCCGAGGAAGCCGGATCGGAGGGAGATGAGGGGTCCGCTCCTCCAAAGCCGGGCCCCAAGGCCCGCCGCCGACCAAACCCTAAGGGGGGAGATGCCAGCGGCGGCGACGGGGACACCTCGCTGCCCTCCGCGCTGGAGGCCTTCGCCGATGTCTCGGGACCACCGGATTTTCTGAGGCACAGGGTTGCCGAGCCCGAGGAAGGGACGGAAGCTCTCGGTGTACTCGATCGCCGTGGGAAAGAGGGGAGCAAGCACCCGCCTCCAGGTAAGTAGATTTAAGGACTTAATTGAAGTGGACACTGGAGACTAATGTTTTTGGGTCGTCGGGTTAGTAACGGTGCATGTTTATCAGACTTGCATCGACTAAATTCCATGGTACGCTCTCACTGTTGATTTTGGTGAAGGTAGAGTCGTAGAGGTCGATTGGATTGCTATCAATGTAGTTGCAGATCTTGCATTGTCAGAGAAATGAACGTAGTTATTCTACAACAGTAACTTTAATGTATTAGATTAGACTACAGTTTACACACTACGGATGCAATTTCAGTTCTCCCAAGATATTTGACGGTGGAACTTGAACAAGAATTAGGAAGAAGCAAATTCGATGTACTGTGTATTATTCCTTTGCACATACTGTAGAGTGCTAGAGCTGCTCTTTTATCTAGTACTCCCTCCGTCCCAAATTATAGGACTTTCCAAGAATCTTGGAGTCAAAGTATCTCAAGTTTGACCAATAATTATAGAGAAAACTATCAAGATTTATGATATCAAATAGGCATACTATAAAAATATAATTGATAACGAATCTAACGATGCTTAGTTGACATCATAAATGTTATTACATTGTCATATAAGTTTGGTCAAACTTGAAATAGTTTGACTCTCCAAGATTCTTGGGATGTCTTATAATTTGGAACGGAGGGAGTATCTATGAGCTGAAATGTCAATACATGATTGGTTTTCAAGTAGGAAGGAAAGGCAATGTTCTACCTTGGCCACCATGAAGCTCCACTATTGGAGATCTTTGATCATACAATTGCTAATTTGCTATAGCATCAGTTTTGTGTTCATCTGTTTCCCATTGCATGGCAAATCTTTGTACAATCAGGTGGTACACTTCTAGAGTTGGCTTTAGATTGAAATTAAAAATGTGTGGTCCGAACTCTATACCGTTTTGGCAGTGTCTTGGAGTTAAATTAGTTTTAGGTTCTGTTTGTCTTGCTTTTAGAGAAAGGAAGACCCTGCTTATAGGACAGCATATACAGTTTTACAAAGCAGCGCACTCGATTCTTCTGGTTACACCAGCTCTCATGCAAATACCAGAAGCCACTACTGCTAGACATGAACTCCTCATAGGAGAACTAACCAAACTACTAAAACACTAAAGAAAAAGCGTCCATGATGCACATCCCTCAAGGAAACAGAACATAACAAAAGATGCAATAATTATTGGTTCTGTTTGTTTGTTTCACCGTTGTGGTGGTTCTTTGATTCACAACTCCATTTGTCCAAGTAAACATGGTTCAGAAAGAAAGTTGTTCAGAAAGAAAGAAAAAATAGAAGGCATCATGCAGTTGAATGATGAGAAACACTGCATGCCAATTCAATTCGTTCTTCAGCATGATATCTCCTACTGACTGTGCATGCTATTGTTTGATGATTGTTCTTAGACTATTGTTACAAGTTGTACTTATTTGCGCACTGTGATTATTGGGGCTACTATTAACTTATCAAGCAAAACCATGAAATAAGATTTCAGGATGATGCAATAATGACACATATATTGTCGTTATGCTGTGACTAGTATAAAAATATTTAGTTGGCCTCACCAAGCTGAGTTAATAGGATACTTTTGGTGTCTAGTTTTACGGTTTTGCCTCTACTTTGAAACTTGGCGATTCAAACTATTTGTAAAAGCTGGTTTTCTCAAAACGCAACACACCAGAACATCCATCCATCATCCCATGTGCCTGTTAACTGTTCTATTATGGGTTACCACCTCAATAGTTCTGAGCTTGATTCTCAGATGATATTAATGTAGGTTTGTTTTCTCAAAACACAATACACCAGAACATTCATACATCATCCCGTGGTTAACTGTTCTGTTATGGGTTACCACCTCAATATTACTGAGCTTGGCACTGAGATGATAGTAAAGTAGGTTTGTTTTCTCAAAACACAATACACCAGAACATACATACATCATCCCACATTCCCATGTGCCTGTTAACTGTTCTATCATGGGTTACCACCTCATTATTTCTGAGCTTGGTGCTGAGATGATAGTAGCAGGTTTCATCGTAAGTGCTTGTATAAGATGATATTCGGAGTGAGTGCTCATGCCAGTGCAATATATGTTACATCCCTTATGATATAACTAGGAAATAATCTTCAGGTGCTGTTGTGGTGGCGAAACCGCAGTTAGTTGCCATCCGTGAGGGAGTTACCACAACCGGAGCCAACCCTCCAGGTTCAGTGACACCTGGTTCTGTTGATGGAAAAAGAATAATAGGTGCTGCGAATCCTGGGCCAGAAGACGCAGCTGATCTTCTGAGGTATAATTGGTCAATTTTTGAATCAATGTCACAATGAAACAAGTATACCAAAATAGCTTGTGTATTTGTTTTACACAAACTCTAATAATTTCTATCAGAGCTCCTTATGATGCTATTAGTGGTCTTAACTGTGAATTTCCCTCATTGTTTAGGATGTGTCTCCAATGTGGTGTACCAAAGACCTTTTCACATGGTAAGGGTATGGTTTGCCCTCAGTGTGGTGATAGACCAGTGCAGACAAAAGAGCTCGAAAAGAAGAAAGGATCTACTGTCAAAGACAAGGAGAAGGTCAAGAGGATGAGGGGCCAATCATCGCATGCGTCCTGGAAGAGTGAAACCGAGATGGCTCTTCGGCAACAATTCGACTGAAAACTAGTTAGCATGGCCAATATTTAGACTGAGTAAACTGTACGCTGTGTCCGGGTAAACTGTACACTGGGGAAACCTTTTTAGCCCTGTGTAGTGTACCATATGATGCCCCTTGTGCCTCACACTAAGTTCGAGAGAGCAAGAACCACCATCCTTGTGTTTGTTGTATGTGCTGCATTTTTCTGCTAGCAACGGTTTTGTTTGCTAAGCTGTCAAAATTGAATCTTAGATGCCAGATTACGAGTCAAGGTTTTGTTTGCTAAACAAGCTAGACCCTGCGGCAAGAGCCACTCAGGCACTGAACTGTGAAGCTGTTAGCTGCAGTTTGTGGAAGCCAACTGACTCCATTATTGGCGACCGCTCACTGAGTCGTTGGTTTGGCTGCTCTTTTTGCTAGGTAGCGCGAGGTAATTATCTGTGTTTGATCCATTATTGGCACTCAATATTTTGGTTAAGGTCAAGACAGTTGAGATGGCTCACCACACTTGTCGCGATGTTAAGGACAGTCAGGTTGGGATGTCAACTTGTTAAGGATTGTAATGAGTGCTCACAAGAGAGCAACCAGAGGAGATAAACACACCGGTAATATGCAGGTCGATCGTGATTGCACTTGTAATAGTTCCTCCGCCATTTCTTTTTTTAAAAAAAACAAAGACTTCCTCTGTCATAAATATATGCAATAAAAATAAATAAATATATATAGTATTTTAGGTATGCTATTATTATTTGCATATTCATTTATTAAAATCCTATACGCCAATTGCACGTGCATCTACCATTATTAATGTAGTACATTGTCAATCCAACTATCAGGTACCGTCAACTTGAGTTTGTTTTAAGGATGTGAACCCTTCTGTAAAAAATGATTTCTCTATCTCTACAATTTCTTTCATAGAGCTATTTTATGAGTTAACGTTTGGCCTCTACCGAAGCCAAAGGTCAAGAAACTCTAACTGAAACCCCTTTAGAAGTCTTGCTTAAGAGGATCTTATTCTCTTATAGCGCAGGGTAAAATTAAGGCCGGACTTCAGAAAATATTTGCTTGATGTGCATTGCTACCATAGTTATGGTCAAATTCTATAGCAGCATTCTATTCTATTGTTCAGGACCTATTTGGAACGGAAGAATGCAAAAAATAGGAATAGTAAAAAAAAACACAAGAATAGAGTAATACGAAAAGTGAAAAACCATAGGATTCTAAAACACATGAATCTAAAGCTTTTTCAGATTGTTTGGACCACAGAAATCCATAACATAAAAATCATAAAATGTTGGGCTTATATAACAGGTTAGGGTTCATTGTGATAAAAAGTTAACAACAAACACACTATTAAAGGTATCATTTACTTCACGTAGATAAACTAGAGTTATATTTTATCTCGTTGCCCTCTACCTGAAGCGGGTGAAGCTCCTCTCATCTAATGGTTTTTTTTTGTCTAATCTAAACTCTCTAACGAAGCATTCTGGAATAGAAACAAGGCAAACTTGATTAGCACGTGACTATGTGAGTGAGCGAGCGAGTGTCCGCAGGAAATTTCCCCATGCATAGCTCTGAGCATTTTTTTTATTTTCTCCAAAAGTAGGGTCTTCATTCTCTGATCTCTCTCCTATGAAAAGTTTTTCTCTTAATCTTAATTCTTTAATCTCAATTCCTTTCCTAGAACCGGTACCTCTATTTTTCCTTAGTTTTTTCTCCATTCCAACGAGGCTAATGCTACTTTTTCTATCACATTGTGGGTAACCCGTGATTAAGGTTTGTTACCGCTATAATTCGTAGAGGACGGTGAAGGGTGGCACTATCGTCCTGTCGGCTGTAGATAGAGCAGGTGAGATGGCTCCATGCCCCCATGTGCCACGAATTTCTCGTTTGAATAATCCTCCGATCGATCCGTGCCAAATGGGCGGACAAGATTTCGATCGGATCGGGACAAGCGCCACTGTGACAAGTCGTCCCCACAGATCCATAAACTACATTTCCGTCCTATATGATCCGCACCGCATCGCTCCTGCATTCCCCGAACCGAAGCTCACATTCATCCAGTTGCCCCACACGCCGATTGGATTCGGATCCTATGGCCAAGCTCGCCGTCCTCCTCCTCCTCGCCGTGGCGGCGTCCGCCACCGTGCCGGCACACGGCCGCGACCTCCCGACTTCGATCAAGGTAACGATCCCTGTCCCCGCGGGTCAGTAGTCCATGATTCCATGCACTGGATCCGTGTGATTCCATCCCTGTCCCCTTCCCGGTCGCTCGCAGCTTATCCGAGGCGCGGACGCCGGCGGCGGCGTGGTGGGCGACAGCAGCACGGAGTGCGTGTACACGGTGTTCATCCGGACGGGGTCGATCTGGAAGGCGGGGACGGACGCGAACATCACGCTGCAGCTGGCCGCCGCAGACGGCAACGGCGTGGGGATCTCGGACCTGCCCTCGTGGGGCGGGCTCATGGGGCAGTCCCACTCCTACTTCGAGCGCGGCAACCTGGACATCTTCAGCGGACGCGGGCCCTGCATGGCGAAGCCGCCGTGCTGGATGCGGCTGGCCTCCGACGGCACCGGCGCGCACCACGGCTGGTACTGCAACTACGTCGAGGTCACCGTCACGGGCCCGCACATGGGGTGCGCGCAGCAGCTCTTCAAAGTCGACCGGTGGCTCGCCACCGACGTCGCGCCCTACACGCTCGAGGCTGTTCGCGACTACTGCGGCGGCGGTGACGGCGAGGGCGTCGCGGCCGCGTGATGTGTGAACGCAGTCAGTGTGAACGCGGCTGGATGGGGGCCTTGGCTGGTTGGTGACGAGTCGTAATAATAAGTTGTGGTCGATCGTGATTAGCGTTTGTATGTATGATGATGAACTGTACCACTGTACGTGAACTGGAGTCGTGTTGGATGTTGATCCATGTTTTGGGAAATGGTAATCCGAGTTATCATGCGTGTTTCTTGCAGCTGCCAACGCTTGGATTTGGATATCAACTGAACTTTCTCCAAGATAATCCCTGTCTTTTATCATTATCCTAGTTGAAAAAGCACATCGATGATACAAGGATGGCGAAAATGCTGAGGTTTATAAAATAAAATTGGGTCGAGACATAGTATTCGGAATTGGCACAGCAGCATCCTTGGACCAAGAGATTTTTTTTTCCAGTGGATTCGGGTGCGGGTGAGTTTGAATAGCATCAAAACCCTTTTTGTTTCAACCCAAACATCCAAACCTCAGAGGCATAATAATTCTTTTATTTATATTTTATATAATAACGGGAGTATAGAATGGACAACAAACAAACCTAGACCTAGAGACCTTGTTTAGTAACATTTTTTTATTTTAAAAATATAAAAAGACCATAGCCCCAGTAAAGAGACAAGCCCATTGCTGTTCTTTCTAGCGGATAGACCTCATGCTTAGACTCGATGAGATGAGGCCCAGATCCGTCTAACAAATTCTAACGTAGGCCTAGAATCTCAGGTGCGTGCGTTCCTCCCGCCAATCGAGGAAGAACGGCCCACCAGCCCAGACGCCAGTCCTTGCGCGCTTCTCTCTCCCCGTGATGAGAAAACAAGTGGTTTGGACTTTGGACGCGCAACCTAAAAAAAAAAAAACACGATCGGGACTCACGAATTTTGTGAAAGCATCGCGAAAACAATGGCTAGCGTGCCGGACTGCGGAGCAAAAGCGACCTCCGCACCGCAGTCTCGTCCATGGCTGGGACGATCCGGGAATCTTTGCGAGTGGGGCCACGGCCATGTCCATGGCCATCCATCCGTCGGGGGTTTAGCTCTCAAGTGCATCGCCCCTTTCATAATGGCGCGAGCGCGACCCCGGCCGTTCTTCTTGTTTAAATTTAAATGAGCTGAGGCATGGCTCCTCTTTTAATCTTTACACGTCGCCGCACTCGCTCTCCCGTCAAATCAAGCAAGCGCAACAGCCCATCCCTCATCATTGGCACAAAGGCGGCTAAACAATTAATTTGGCTGGAGCGACGCGACGCCATTAGCGGTAGTGATGATTTTGGTGGCGCTAATCGTACGGGAGCGGCCATCATTAGGAGCGTGGATGGAGGGATTAGTTTAGTAGGAGGTTAATTAACAAACGCGCCGCAAATACTGTATCATACATCCGCAGGCAGGGTGGCTCTGGTTTGGACGGATATCATCTTCGTTGCCGCTGCGGTTTAGTTTGGCTTTGAAGCTTGGTACGTGGCCGGCCGGGCAGGCATCAAGCAAGTGCCTGTGAGATATATGCGGCAATCATAAGCGTTGTATTTATGTATCTCTCCGCCGGCGGGCGCCGGGCAGGATGGAATGGAATTCATTCACAGGGGGAAAAAAAAAACTGCCTCGCCGCATGGCCATTTATGCGTTGCGGCGCCGGCGGACACCACCGTTCCGGTTTGCCGTGCACTCGTCGTCGCTGGCGCTCGGAGCGATGCCGATGCCATGACCGTGGTCACGAGGTGCTGGGCGCGCGGCGTGAGTTATGGGCCTGTACTGTACTGTACTGTACGCGTTTCATTGATTGGACGCGCCCGCAGCACCACCAGGCAGCAACAAGTAGCAGAAATGCACTACTCCTCCGGTGCCAGTGGGCATGCATGGTTACTTCAGATTCAGGTATTCACAAAGACAAAGATGGTCTGTCGTCCTTGCTGCCAGGATCTAGCCATCTAGGTACCGTCGGTATCGTTAGGATATAGACGCTAATCATAGCCGGAGCTCTGTAATGCCAGCCACGCCACGCCACGCCACGGTAGTGGAGCAGCCCATCGCGGCATGAACCTCGCTCAAAGCCGTTCCATCCGCAATCGGCTGTTGGCTCGAGCGTGCGTGGTTCTGTTTTTCTCTGTTTTCTATCTAGTGTCTCCTAGCTAGTGATGCAGAGGCTTGGACCTGTCCCGGTCCCGGAGAAGACGAAGATCACATGCACAGCCAGCGCTGTACAAATACCCGGCCATTGAACAAATCTAGGCAAGATCATGCACGGCACAAGCGTGGAATTTACTAGCCTTAGGTGCGTGCATGCCAGCTGCCTTGCCTTGCCTTGCCTTGGCTCTGCTGCAGGTACGTCTCATGGACGGTACACCAAAACCGTGCGCAATTGGCTTTCTTCTTCTTCTTCTTCTTCTTCTTCAGTCTGCAGAGTATATCAAGTCAATCATGTCAACTGTTAAGATCTGCTCGGAATACCCTCTAATAATCAGCACCTGTTCTTTATTATATATTACGATGCCCATACATATATATAATACTAATCCGAGCTCCTGAAAATTACATATACTAGTAGAACGAAGCGTACTTGGCTCATTTCATAATGACGAACTTTGGCATTGAGAAATTCTCCCCTATATGCTACCCAACAATACAAAAATACTCTTCTGATTGGATCCGCCAAGCTAATGGTGATGGATGATCATATGAACCCCTACCCCCCCCCCCCCCCCCCCCCCCCCCTTTTTTTGAGAAAAATAATCTATCTAGCTTCAAAGAGAAACCACTAGTGTAGAACTGTAGATTGTATAATCTTAAAAAAAATAGCAACGACCACATAAAGGACGACTCTCGTCTCATAACCCTGGCCGTGATCAACTACCTCAATTAGCTCTCTCAAATCCGAATAAACTAGCCTCTAAACGCTACACCCACACACGAACCAAACACGTACCACGCTGATCTCGCTCGATACCACAGCAAACGTGTCCAAGCAGCATACCGCAGCATTAGCAACTAACACGCACATCATTTTTTTGTCTACACGTCAGCATCACGACGAGATTATGCAGCTGTGAGTGCATGTTGGCATACGCTTTCCCTCCATGATGACGCTTCGTTTTTTAAGCGCTGGCTGCCACCAACTGAAAGCTGGAAGACGACGCCTGCTTTTTAACAAACACCAAACACCTCCCTAGTATAAACAGATCATCATCACTCATTTCACTCTCTCACACAGAGTCACACAGAGCGCAGCACAACACCATGCTTCACAGGAGGAGCCGCACGCTGGGAGGGAGCTCCGATCGAGCAGCTGTTGCGCGCCGAGCTGTGGCGGTGAAGAGCGGGAGGGGCAGCAATGGCGCGGTGACGGACCTGCTCGTCTGCTTCCCGTCGCGGGCGCACCTCGCGCTCATGCCGCCTAAGGCCATCTGCAGCCCGTCGCGGCCGTCCGCGTCCGAGCCAGTCAAGCGCCGGCACAGCACCAGCCGGGTGCCGCCCAGCGGGCTCTACAAGTCGGCTACCACGGCCAGGAATCCGAGTCGCCGCGGCCACGGCGGGGATGTCACCGTCGTGGACGACGAGCCGACGTCGCCCAAGGTGACGTGCGTGGGCCAGATCAAGGCCCGCCCTGCCAAGCCCAACAAGGGCCCCGCGGCGGCAAAGGCGGTGGCGGTGGCGGTGGAACAAGAAGACCAAGAAGAAGGCCACGTGGCTGCAGGCGCTGGGGATCAAGAAGGACGCCATGGCGCTCTTGGACGCCCTCCACGGCGCTTTCAGGTTCAACGTCGCTGGCTGCTTCGGCAGCTTCCCTGGCGCTGTGGGCGTTGGGTACACTTCCGGGGAGGAGGATGACGACGAGGAGGAGGAAGACGATGCGCTACGCACCACCGACAAGGAAACAGAGCACGGCAAGGCATTGGCCCGCTGGTTCATGGTGTTGGAGGAAGGCAAGAAGGTGTCTGCCAAGAAGGAGAAGCTGCAGGAGGACAAGAAGCGGAACAGAGCCAGGAGGAGGAAGACGTGGTCCCGCCGGCGAACGCGCTGATGCTGATGCGGTGCCGGTCGGCGCCGGCGAAGGGGTTGGCCAGGAGGCTAGAGGCAGCAGAGGAGTGCGAGGATGTGAAGAGCGCTAAGAAGACTCCGGAGGAAGAGAAGGAGAAGGACAGCCTCGTGCTCATGACGTACTCGCCGGACTTCTTCAAGGTGTCCCTTGACATTGCCAAGGAGACTTGGATCGTCGGCGGTGATGACGCCGTCCTGCGCTGCCGGAGCTGGAAGAGATGATCGTTCAACAAGGAATGGATGTGCGTTTTGTTTACCTTTTACTCCTTCGCTTGCTGTTTTCTTCTTCGCCCCTATTGAGAATTACTACTACTCCTTGCATAAGGCTCGTGTGAAGGGGGTAGTATGATCAGCACGCAGCAGAATTGGTTTAGCCAAGGCCACTGTATTGGCCTCTCTGCAAAACATTTCTGCTCTGTAAATAGTGCTGTAACATCCCTTGTTATAATGTTACCCAGCAGGTATACTTGGCCAGACTGAATAGTACTGGCCTGTATGATGATGAACTTGACAGCTCATCCTTCCGTGCTACAGTAGTAAAGTTTCTCTTCGGCATTCAGATAAAATCCTCTAGATAGATGCTTTACTCTATCCTGCCTAATGATGAACCAGAATCTCCATGATGAACTTTTCAGAATATCTCGTTTTTTTCTTTCTGGAAACCGAATGCTTTGTTGGCATGGTTCATTAGCTTGATTCTATTCAGCTAATATGAGTTGTGAGGAAACGGCAAGATCAGGCCCTTTTTTCGGACAGAGCCTACAGAGATGCCGGTCTGTCTGTCTGTCGGATTTAGCTGGAGCTTTCATTTTTTGGGCAAACCAACTGCTCCCCAACAAGGCCATGCTCCATGTTCCAACAAGAAGTGTACTTGCCTTTGCCCACCGGCGCAATCACTGTCTCAGCTATCATTTGATGGGCCTAACAGAGAGAATAAACAGGTTGATTAAAGGAGGATTTAAGTCTGAGATCCATGTTGATGAAAGTGATAGCTTACCCGCAAAGCTTGCATTACTCCTAGTCCTTGCTAGGGCCCGTACGTGGATTGTCAATATTACTTTAATTCTTCAGGCAATCCAGTTGAGTCACTTGGGAGTTCACCGAAGCAAGCTGCTTATTTCAGAACGCTTGACTGACAACTGATAACCAAGGCGTAAGAAACATGTAAGCCAGCAAGAGTTTAGTTTAGTGATTTTGGTGATTGATGAGTGACAATATTGTTAAAATATTTCGACTAAAATGTGCTCCATGTAATTATATAAAAAAAATCTTGTTATAAAGGACCTATGTGTGATGGTTGCTAGAATAATAAAGGAATAAGAATTATGGGTTGAAATACAAAAGAGTATGTATGTACAACAGCCAATGGAAGGAAGGCTAGCCCATTCACTAATTCAGGTCAGGAGAATCTGACCAAGATCATCCAAAACACAAGGCACATAATCATATCGGACTAGTAAAAATGAGGAGAGGAGGAACCTGTATGCGTGCTGCGGCTGCTAATTTAGAATCCTTCATATAGAACGACCTGTGTCAGTTTGTGCATCATCCACAATTCTATTTCTAGGTACGCATCCTACATTCCTACAGGAGAGGAGAGGCGAAGGATATGGAAGGAAGGAACAAAGGACAAGATTGAACAAAAAAAAACAATTACCTAAGACGAGGTCACGAGGCTGCGATGTCATATTCCTGTGAATCGGTGGCTGCAGCCTGGGTCACCACGACAGTTGGAAGACGAAGGCAGAGGAAAAAGGCTACCTTGCGTGGAGTGGGTATTGGGTAACCGCTCGGCAGGAGGCAGCAGGACTGCCGGCCAGCGGCCACCGGTTTGCCGTCAGTCTCGGCCCTGTATGACGTGCGGCTGGCCGTGCGGGCGTTGGGCTTGGGCATGAAGCGGAGCGGCCCCCGGGGTGATCAGGATTTTGGAAGTCAGGACTCCAACAGTCAACATCAGTGAATAATTCCAGATCCAGGCGGACGGAAGACGAGATGACCAGGGACGGTAACATAAACATGGGCTGTGCTGGGCCGAATCTATAGGGTATGGATGGCCCACTCAACATACCTTATTGATCCGTCATTGCTCTTACTTATAATAATGTCTTGTATGTACATGCCATGTAAAAATATATGTTAACATAAAAGTTTTATTGTGTTGTGTATATATATAGAACGATGTGACTAATGTGAGTGCTTATCTATATGTTTTCCTACGGTTTTGAGTTAGTAAAAGACTTGTTTTCCAACCACAAGTTCTACTTCATATAGCATTGCACTATATGGCATTAAGATGGGCTAAATTGTTATTGAGAAATGTGATGTATTTATTCAAATGATTCCGAATGAATGAAAGCTCATGTAAAAAGTATAGATTCTTTTCACTGAATGTTTTACTATTCGTGTACAATGGTAATAATCATTTTATTTGTTGTCATAACATTATTTTATTGGGAATTGAATTATAAATTGAGCTCTTTTCTAGTGTTTGTGATTCAACATGAAAGGATATCCTATTTTATTTTCTGATAGGGTTTGTGAAGGAACTTTCGTGACATACATAATTAACTTTCCGACTAGCTAAGTCATCTTTCTAGAGGTTTGCCAATAATTGCATGGAAAATCATCTTTCTAGAGGTTTGCCAATAATTGCATGGAAAATGGAGATATAGTTGATTTATTATGGTCAAGGATGATAAAAAAATTTATTTTACTTCATTTATATTTTTTCTACTAATTGTTTGATGATTAAATTTTTATTCTAAGTGTAATAATCATAGCCCAATGCAGGAATTCAAATGACTTCTTTAGTGCTTTTAGTGGAATGTTGTTTCATCAGTTATGAGTGTGTAAAAGTAGTGTTATAGTTTTACATTTCGTATTGATGGTAATAATGGACATGGCATTCACATTAACAAGTATGAGATAAATTGTAATACCTTAGTACCACCTTCTGCATGTATGCTTATTTTATGTGAAAGAATAAAGGAGTTTCATCCACATGTTTTTTTATAACTAACGCCAAAAGCTTTGTCGTATTTTTATTAGAAGAGGGAAGGAAACAACAAAAGCAAGAAAAAAACTGTCAACTACCAACACTTACAGCCCATTTACCATTTACTCTATAACCACTATGAAGAGTGAAGGCAAAAAAGGAAAGGCAAAAGAAAAAAAAACACCAAGACAGCTAGGAAATTATTTGGGGACATTGCTCGGCTGTACACCTCTACCGCTTCTTTAATCAGAAAGGCTATGCCAGGTCCTTTTCTCGTGTTCATTTTAAATGTTCCACCAGAAATAAGCAATTAAGCCATCGAATTTCTCCAGCACTTGTAAGTGAGCCCCTGAAAACCACACAGCTCACTGACGAGAGATTTTTCCCAATCGATATGATGTTCGAGACCTGTTTGGTAAATGGGCACTTCAGGCAGAGGTGATTGACCATTTCGCTAGTCGTATGGCGCAATTTGCATATTATTGGATCGTGCTGCTAGCCTTTCTTTTGGAGATTTTCGGCCATGAGAATTTTTTTGTGGAAGGGTCCAAACAAAAAAAGTGAGATTCCTTTACTTTCGAAATAGGGGTAATCTTCAGTTTATTTGTATCTCCTATGAATTGAACAAGCAGTGGTCCCAGGAGGCAACGTCTGAGTGTGTGGCCCATTTACTGTGTAAAGACAAAAAAAAAAACTCACCTGCGGACTGTGTAAAGACCTAAACCATGTATGGGTTTTCAATTTGCATAGTTTGCTGCTGATTTTTTTTGGAATGCTTTGGGTTTAGTCGTTTTCATTTTTTTTTGTTGATTTTCTCAAACAAACCATGCAATTTGAGGTTTTTTAGGCCCTGTCTTCTTTATAGTTGGACCAAATACTTTTCTTTTTAGGTGGTCAATCTTTGAAGAGGTTTGTTAAAACTAAAAAAATATACATAAACGTATCAGTCAAAGATATCTGAAATTGTCAGATGAAAACAAAAATACAACGGCTGCAGTTGCAGCAAATGAAGCAGCAATCATATAATTTGGATTCGGGATGATCATTCATTTTTAGAGCAGAGCCTTCAGTCTGTTGCTGTTCAGTTTCAGAGCCAAATTAACTGAATCTTCACAAATCTCTGGGATCCGTCACAAGTATTCCCACAACCAAATACATCAGCTTTCTTTTCGCAAGGAACCAAACACATTCAACTAACTACACATCACATTGGAGCAAGTATTATGTACAATTCCATTTCTTGCAAATTGGTGTATTGTATGGTGAACAAAAAAAATCATACAGATTTGGTATAACGAACTGTGCAACGGCGCGTGCAGAATTGTTTTGTCGAAAACCTTGTCCTCTTCAGAAGTTGCGGTTGATTTCTCTGGTAGCCGACAGAATAAAGAAACCTGCAAAGGAAAGCAGGTTATCCTATGATCAACATGCCAGACTTTTGCTTTAAAGAAGATGGTGCAGAGTCAAGGAATCTGCCGGATTTTCTAATCACTCATTTGTTTGTTTGTTTAACTACGGTGACCATCTACCACCTATTAACCAGTTGAAATTTATAGATAGATAAAGAGCACTGAAGTTTGTTAGGAAGGACCGACACTTGAATCATTAGTCCAAGGAATATGAGTGCGCGCTTTTAATTGTAGTTTTTCTGTATCAGTGTATAAACAATCCAACACCTATTTTGCAGAAACCCACAGAATAGGAGCTGCAAGAGGACATGGAGAAGGGACATGTAGTTACATGACGTCAGTGCTGAGATCTGGCTGCTGCGCCCCCATTCCTCTGGCCCTTGAGCTTGGCTTCGACCTCAGAGAGAGCCTTCTTCACGTCCTCATTCTCCGGCAGTTCTTGGATCAGCACCTGGTAGTCTCTCAAGCACGCTTCCCACCTCTCCAGCTGAACACAACCAAAAAAAGACAATGGCAAAAATAAGATCGCCCGTCTCCTCCGTCTGCGCTCTTTTTTTGCAGTGAAAATTGAAAAACTTTTCGCACGGCGAGACTGCAGCTGCAGAACAGCTAGCTGCGCACCTTGACGTTGCAGTCCGCCCTCCTGAGCCGCGCCTTGCTGTAGGATGGGCGCACGACGAGCGCGCCGCTGCAGTCCTCGACGGCCTTCTCGTGCCGCCCGAGCTTGGCGTGGCACGCCGCGCGGTTGCACAGCAGCACGGCGTTGTCGGGCTCCCTGTCGAGGCCCTCGCCGTACGCGGCGCACGCCTCCACGAACTTGGCGGCCTTGAACAAGTCGTTGCCACGCAGCCGCGCCGCGGCCGCCGCCTTGGCCCTCCTCTGCACGACCGTCACCTCCCGGTTGCTCGGGTCCAGCTGAAACGCCGTCTGCGCTGTCGCCACCGCATCCTCGAACCTATCGTGACGTGACGTGGTCACGACAAACTCAAAGCGTCAGCCACGGCCACGCCTTTGTTTTCGAATGCGTTTCTGTGGAGAAGCGGGAATGAACAAACCTACCTTCCAGCAGCCATGTCGACCTGAGCTCGCACGATGAGGAAGTAGGCGTGGCCGAAGGTGCCGAAGAACTTGGTCGACTCGTCGACGCCGAACCTTGGCGAGGCGGCGCTGCTGAGAAGCGAGTCCGCGTCGTCGTGCCGCTGCAGCCTCAGCAACGCCTCCGCTTGCAACGCCACCACCTAGCAGTATAGAGTTCACGTTTGTCAGAACGCTAGCCGCACGTTCAGTGGACCTGTGTGGCCGGCCACGTATCGTGGTCGTGGCGGACGAGCGCTGACCTGTGGAGCACAGTCGGCGCCGTCGGACACGGCGGCCTGCGCTTCCTGGAGCACCGTGATCCAGTTCTTGAGCCTGCGCGCGTCGCTGCTCTTGGCGATGCGGCTCTTCACCGACTGCGCACGGGCAACGTCTGCGCCCGCGGATTCGTTGGAAGATTGCTTGAAGTGGTAGATGGCTTTGTCAGGTTCTCCTAATCTGAGCAACAGAGTCGATGGCTATCATAAACCATTTGGCATTTCAACAATTTTATTACATCTGAAAGTAATTACGCTATACAATGGATTCCTATACATGCATGTTTAACTGATTACCACAATTCTATATTAAAGGGTTGGCATCTGATTCGGTGATTCTTAATGGCATCCTAATTATTTTTTTTGCTGTGTAGAGTAGAGTGTAGGAAAATGAAGGCAAAGACTTGTTCTCTGACAGTTTTCAATTGCTGCAATCATGAACTTGAAAAGGAGGGGTAAGCATGCTTGCCCGAGGAAGTGACTAGCTATTCAAAGCACCAATCATCAATGTGGATCTTACAAATTGCTAGCGTGAATTAAGGCAGGAGAGGTTGTGCACTTTTGCTTGACCTGCTAATCCAATGACCTAAATCTACGTTCCAGACGAGCACTCGTGGAATAAAATAATACCACGATCTAATCATCAAGGGGTTGTAGTATTTGCATTTCTACGCACTATCTTCGTCATCCTAAAACCAAAGTGCACGATGATGCAGAAGTAGATGCTCCACTATCAATTTCATTTCATGTAGTTAAGAATAATTATATTGCTAGTTGTTACAGCATGCCATGATTCATAAAAGTATTATTTTTCATATAATTTAACAGATACAAATAGGCACGATGCATGCACTGTCGCGATACAATTGGTGAGGGAGAGTTGAAACAGAATTCGAGGACCAGTGACACGACGGAGGGGAATGACGAAATTTGTAATGCCTTTTGATCTGAAAAGAAAAAAAGAAAAAAAATCGGCTAGACGTCGAACGTACGAACCTGAGGTACAAGCCGCCAAGCCGGTGGTGAGCGCGATCGAAGGAAGGATCGATCCGGACGGCCTCCTTGCAGTCGGCGACGGCCTCGATGAGCCGTCCGAGCGCGGCCGCCTTGTTGCTCCAGTACGCCGGCCGCCTGGCGTCCATCATGATGGCCTGGTCGTAGAGCGCCACCGCCTCCGCGTAATGCCCCTGCCGGTACTCCTCGTTGCCCATCTCCTTGAGCTTCTCGGGATCCGTGCGGTGCGACAGCGCCCGGCACAGCTCGCCCCCTCCCCCCGCCGCCGGCCTGGCCTCCTGCTTGACGATGTTCCCCATGCCCGAGAACGCGTACCCGTTGCCGTTGGGCGCCTTCCGCTCGTTCGCCGCCTTCGCGCCGCGCTCCACGGAGTTGCGCGCCGGCGCGCCGCCGCCCGCGCTGAGGTTGCCGAGGTTGCGGTGCATCATCATGTTGCCCGAGGTGGCGCGCACCAGCTGCGTGGTGCCCTTGACCCTCTGGTGGTCGAGGATCATCTTGTCCAGCTCCGCGGCCATGCCGGTGTACTCCGCCGCCGGCTCCACGGCGGTTCTCGGGCCGCCACCGCCGTTCGCCACCTTGGTGGCCGGCCTGCTCCTGTCGTTCTCCGCCGGTAGTGGCGCGGCGCGGGCGACGGCGGCGCCGTTCTGCGCCGCCGCCGGCAAGGGTACAGCGTTGTGGCGACGCACGAGGGAGGAGTCGTGGTGCACGCCGGGCTTCCGATGATGCGCCAGGTTCGCCGCCGGTACCGGCGCCGCGGCGTCGGCGTCGGAGGCCCCGTTGATCCGGTGGAGGGAGGTCATGGACGCGGAGCGGCGGCGGCGGAACATGCCGCTGTAGATGCCGAACATGGCGCAGCCGGTCGGCGGGTCGCGCGGCTCCGTCATGGCGACCATGACCGTGGCGACGTTCGCGGCCGCGCGGCCCCGCGGAGTGCTGCGTCGTGCGTCGTGCGCGCGGGGGGAAGGCAGGGGATGATGGAGGCAGTGCCAAAGATGGAGAGGCAGCCGGGCAGGAGGTGTGCTGGCCGTTGGCTCCTGGTCCTGGTTGGCAAGGCAACCAACGAACGACAGACGGGTTCCGGACTTGGGGCGTGGGAGAATGTGGGGGGAGCACGCGGATTTTAAACTGCATGTGCTGCAAGAAACCCGGCCAGTGTGTTTTTGGAGCTGGGACCGTGGGCCCGGCTATGTGGTGCGAGTTCTCAGTTTCTTCTTTTTATTTTTCAATTTAAAATGTTTTTCTCTCCATGCATCATTTTTTGTTTTGTAGATGTGTAATAGTCTCCATTGATTGTTTGTGGAGTCATGGAGACAAGGACCATGAGTTGGTTAACGCATTCAAGATGTGAATGGCTTGGTTAGGTCAAACGTCTAGATTTTGGTAGTTATGGTGGCATCTGGTTTAGTAGTTTGCACCGTGTTTGCAACGTTGTTTTTGTGTTTAAATGGAGGCACGCGCAAATGCGCAACGAGGAAGTTGGTTTTGTACAGCAAAAACAAATTAGCATTAGCACTAGAGAAAGCAGGACAAAGCAGATGGTGCGCATAGTAGTAGCGAGAATAATAGAGGACTCGAGTACATACGTGTATTGAGCATATGCTCCATTTGACCAAAGGATGATGAGACGTGTTCATGAGCCACACCTGCTCTAGGTGGCTAGGGAGGGAGAGGGGAAAACGATATTCAGAAGTTTTTTTTTTGTCCCCCTCTTTTAGTTTTCCTTGTTGCGAGTCCACGGAGAAAAGGTGTAGCCAGCTACCACATTCTTCCTTATTAACTAAAATAAGTGCCCTTAATATTCTAAATTATAAGTCATAACTTAGCTTTTGAAAAATCAAAAGTCAAAGCATCTAAACTTTGACTAAAATTTTATATGATAAAATAATATCTAATATTTAGGACACTGAATAAGTTCAATAGATTTGTCATTAATAATATTTTCATGGTAAACCTGTTTGATGTCATAATCTTTGCAATTCTTTTTTTTAAAGTTTAGCCAAACTAAAAATATTTCTACTCTTAAAAATCTTAAAAATTGATTGACTTATAATTTAGAACCAATTGACTTATAATTTAGAACGGATCAAGCAGGTTCATCCATCATTCCATGGTAAAATTGTCAAAGAAATATTTCGATAAACCACCTGCCCACATTTAGCTAGTTGAACAACAGCCCGGTCTATTCTCGTTTCTTCATTACTCACTAAGTCACTAGGGCTCTTTAGCCTGTTATATGTGATGTTTTTGCTCTAACGCCACAGGTCCACAGCGCAATGTTTCCCTGGACGGCTGCCGCCTGCCTAGAGGCCGGCTGGAACCCCCCCCCCCCCCCCCCCCCCCCCCTACCTAGAACGGCAATAGCTTGACAGAATGACAGCATGGCTTGCACGTACGAAGCCATGAATGGAAAGCGCAGAGTCTGGGCATTATTGCCTCACTGTTGCCTCGCTTTTGTCGACGCGTGCTGCCGTTGAGGTTGCTGTGAAATCCCCGGCGTCTCGAAGCGGAAGGTTTCGCGGCAGGATCGGACGCGCCCGCACGACACAGCCCTGCAGGTAGGGCATGCAATTCTCGCTGGAGTACCCTGGCCCGGCCTCGCTCCATTATTCTCTGTTGTGTTCATGCACCCGGCCACCACCCGACGACCGCAACACCCGAAAACGTTTGGACTGGACGTGCAAAACACATGAGTGATCCTCCGGCCGAGTTCGATCGAGTTGCCGAAGCGTCTGCCGGCCGGTCTCCCGTCGTTTTTTTGGGGTCGGTCGGTCGGTCAGTCGTCGCGACGATATTCCCATCGGCGACGGTGGCACACGCAACCATGCGCCGGCCGCTCGGTCTCTCGTCAACCCCCTTGCCTGCTTTAGTTTTCCGAATCAGGCCCGCATGCATGATGCACGTCTACATTGTGATTGTATATACTTTCCGCGTGTACTGTATTCTATAGCTCGTCTGGCTCGTCATAATTGGAAGCGTCCGCGCCGACGCGGGCCGCGTCACTATCCCTGACGCGTCCAGGACAACCGACATTGTTGTTGCCTTCATCAGCAACTTAATTCTAGCGTTGTGGTTCATCATCATGAACTCGGATCCCATCGTCAGTACGTTGAGAATGAGAACAGTGGACCGGAGACCCTGACGACGATGGCGTGCGTGATTCATGCAATGGATCCAAACAGCGACGTCTTTTTTTTTTTGAAACTAACCATATCTGTATTGAAGTTAAGGATACAGTACAAAGACCCATACAGATACAGAGTACAGTTGAACAACCATAATTGCACTGAGTCTCTTAACAAAGAAAGAAATTACAAATAGGTCCTTAGGATATCTGTGCACCGAGGATTCCAGAAACTGCCACCAGCCACCGCCGTAGGCCACCAGAAGCCTTGGCCGCCTTCCACAGATCGGACGGAGCTCCATCGCCACATGGCTTTGAGAAGAACAACAGAAGACACTCGCCCTCGTGGACGAGATGAAGCCAACGCCGAAGAACCATCGGTTGGGGACACGCCCCCAAACTCCATCGACCTTGGAACCAGACTCACTGACGGTGACAGAAGCCACCGCATGAAGATTGAGTCTGTTCCACTCGCCAAACTTCCCCAAGATCCCAAGCCATCTCTGCATCTACCAAGCAAAAGGCCGGCGTACTTACCAAATTAAGTCGCCGGTGAACCATCTCCACGAGCTCGTTGAGGGCGCCGGAGAGAAACACCGTGAAGGCACGGAAGAGCTCGAGAAGATTTATTCTTCGACGCCCAGAAGCACGAGCCGCAGAGGACCCCTCCCCCGGCAAACCCAAGCTCCGCCATCGATGGCTGACGAGCAAACCCTAGACTTAGGACTGAAAAAGTTGACGGTTTCTAGTTCATGCTAAACTACAAAAAATGACCAAAAAGGAATTGTGAAAGGGTGGTAAGCAAACAGACAATTTGCATATGATATATTATTCTAAATGTAGATCATCATAAAAGCATCCAATATGCAATGGAAATTATCAGTCGTATCATACCTGTTAAATGTTTTATCGTAATTTGTTTAATTTATAGTCATGTTTACCCCCCAACTTTTTCTTTAGATTTTATAGTATTGCACATGATTTTTTTACTAGGACTACCCTAGATTCAAATTTTGGGTCGCCACTGACCCAAATGACTCACTAATGATGATTTATTGAATAGATTTTAGAAAGACTCTAAAGCTATAGCAGGGTGCAGTTGAAGCTACATCATTTAACATTTTATATATTGAAAAAGTTAACCAATATTAAAAGAGCGGGTTATGACATCAACTTCAGCAGTCTCCTCTTAAAACTACAAATAAACAGAGAGAAATATGGCTATTGGCTAAGCTGTACACGCATAAAAGTAACTAGGTGGATACCCCGCGCCTTGCTGCGGGTATTCCAGAGCCATGACGGCGGGCCACGGGCCAACCACGGCGGCTGGGGGAGTGACCGATCTTCGGTGTAGCCTCGTTAGAGGGTCATCGTAAAACTTAATGGTTTCGAAGCATTTCACCTGAGGTCTCACTCAACCGAACTCTCTCCTCCTAATATACCGGAGGGGCATCTCCCCTACCAGGAGTTCTAAATGTTCTGTGTATGGATCATTCAGGCGTTTTGAAGGATCTCAGAAAATCTATGTGATATGCAGTATTGTCATGCTTTTTCTCAGAAACACTGGTTCCGGGTATTCCAAAGCCACGGCGGGCCACGAGCCAACTACGGCGGTCGGGGGAGTGACCGACTTTCGGTGGAGCCTAGTTAGAGGGTCATCGTTGTAACAGAATCGTCCGAATTATAAGAGATCAAGTACTAAAGTAGCTGAATTAACTGCCACTTAATAGCATTTGAGCTCATATAGTCCCGGTAGTCCGTGAAATCTCGAAGGATTTCAAACATTTCCACAATACAGCCAAGATCGAGATAGTTCAGTAGCACCATTTCCACGATATAAAGTTCAACATAATAAAATAGTATCGGAGTACGAAGACTCAACAGTTATTACAAACCATTGTTCGAATTGAAAGAGAAGCGGAAGTCTTTTAACACGATAATCTCCAAAGTAGTTCTTAATAGAGTGCCAGACTAGGGACATATCCCGCAACAACAAAAGAAGAGTCTCGAAGTGACCAAGCCCATGGTCTAGAAGTCATCCCCAACGGGGTAGAGGCAATTAACACAATAATCATGCAGGAGCTGACCATCTGCAAAACAACATGGGATAAAACCCTGAGTACAAGAATATACTCAGCGAGACTTACCCGCCATAAACGAAAATAAAGACTCCAAGGAGGATGAAGGCTTATGGTGTTTAGCTGACTCTTTTGCGGAAAAACATGCGACTAACCTTTCAAGTTTTAGTAAAGATATAACAACAAGCTTTTAGTAATATTACCTGTCATCTACATTAGCCACTAGTCTATGCTAGACATGTTGGATTTAAGCATACAAGAGGATCCATCATCATTCCAGGCTTTTCCATAAATCGGATCACCAACATTAGTTTCATAGTCGTGTAAATGTTGTCATCACCCTAGTCAAGTGTTCTCTAACCAGGAGCGATGGCAATTCGAATCGGATTCCTACTCAGCTGAGGGGGTATTCCCTACACAAACCACACTCACGCGCGTAGTGAGCTACAGGTCACCGAAGACACTATTCGGGTAAAGTCGCGGGATGAACAGGGACCACCGACACCCAGGGGCCGCCCGAAAGCCAGCAGCTGTGAAGGTCTTAGATTGCGCCCCTGTGTCCGAACCCCGCCTCGCACCAGCACGATGCGTCACGATCCAAACTCGGCCCGAATAATGTACCGACTTCTCGGTCGGAACGACTTATCCTTCCAGTTAAGTGTAGGGCATGCGTTCAACATGACCAGACGAACGACAACAAAAACAGTCCTTAGTTGACACTGTCGAGTAACCCCCGTCCAAAGTATAGGGAATTCCCCGACGATCTTAGTTCCATTTACCATTTCGGCTATCATTCCGAGATAACCCATATCATGTGATGAGGATACAATCTATATCTCGCGGGTAATGAAATCACCCGACTTCTACGAAACTAAGTCAACTAAGCAAGACTGCCACGATCGAACTTTAGGTAACAAGGTAAAGGTATAGATAGGATAACAAGGTAATATGCATCAACTGTTGCACTCAACTCCTATACTTAATGAAACAATAAAGTGCGAATAATAAATGTTAGACTTTTGCAAACCGGGAGAATGCTCCGGGCTTGCCTTGCTCAAAGATGCTAACGACGTGGTTCGGACACTCCTGCAGCTGATCCTCCTCACCAGGATCCTCGGCTGCACCTCCTGAGTGGCTGGCTCCTGCTCCTGAATCACGTTCTCCGGGTTCTCGTCCTGCAATCCTATATGATGCGATGCGAGCATGTATAAGAGTATATGAAGAACTGAGAACATGATGAGATGATATGAATGCGAAGTGCTGCATATAACAACTAATAATTATCCAACCATCTAATCAACTTAAGCAAGCAAGGTTACACTAATAGCCTTCCTAATCATAGCAAGATAACAATTGAAATAGAGTTGTATTTTGAAAAGCATCAAATAGTTCAGCACATATTTTTATTAAATACTACTAAATACCAGGATACCCCAGAAAAAGTATCAAATATTTATATTGCATTAAACAGTTATTAAAATTCATTAAAGTAGTTATTTAACACAATTTCAACCTTACACAGATTTGCTAAACAGGACATAGGGTAGTTCATAATTTCCATAGATAGATCTCTGTTACAGAAACCTAACAAAACAAGTTTCACATTTTTCAGAGCTATAAATAATTAATTATGCATTTCCCAAGTTTCAGCCTTAAACAAGATTAAATAAATCTACACAGAAAAATGATACAATAAATCATGCAAAATACACCAAACTGTAGATCTGAACAATAGAAACCTAACAAAACTAGTTTGGCATGTTTAGCATTTTTCTGTGAATTGATATGCATTTTACAAGATTCAAAAGAAATAAAGGAAATCAATTTCTTTTTCAGATTAACCCTAAAAACACAACGTGCACCCGAAACGCGAACACACGCAACACACACAACGACCGACAGGTGGGGCCTCGGGCCCACGTGTCAGCCGCACACACGCATGTGCACACGGCGGCGGCGCAGCTCGTCGCCGGTGAGGTCTCCGGCGACGGGGAGGACGTCACGGGCTTCGCCTCGGTGAGACGAAGCTGACGGTGTCCTCGGCTTGGCGAGAGCACGCATTGGGGCGAGCTCCCCGCCGGCCATGGCGGCACGGCGGCGGCTATGCACGGCGGTGGCGCGGCTCTGACCGCGACGCACGGCGGCGCGCGGCGGTTGAGCTCCGCAGAGCTCGGCGAGCGACGAGCCGAGCCGGAGGGGGACCCGACGGCTCGGAACGGCGCGGCGGTGCTCGGAGCAGGGCGCGGCCACCGCGGCGCGGCGGCGCGTGATTGGCGCCGGTCGACGTCTTACCGTGGCGGTGCGGCGGTGTTCCGAAGGCGCGAAGACGAGGCGGAGCGATGGTGCGCACGGTGGTTGACGGTGTGGAGCAGAGCGGCGGGAACGGCAGCGGCCGGCGCTGGAGGCGACGGCGGCGCGCGGCGTGCTACGCTGCTGCTGCTGTGCTAGGGAGAGAGCAAGAGGGAGTGAGAGAGCTAGGGCAGAGCGGGAGGGGCAGAGCGGGGTTTTGGGGCTCGGTAGGGATGGCCACCGCCCCGGCCGACCGTACGCCGGCGGCCACGTGGCGCACGCTGGCTGGGCAGCGGCGCGGCGGCGCGGTTCGCGCTCGGCGCGCGGGAGCGCGCACGCGGGCGGACGCGGGCGCAGGCGCGGGCTCAGGCCGGCTTCGGCCAGTGGGCCGAATGGCTTGCTCCGGTCCACCACCAGGTGAGATCTCCTTTTTCCTTTTTGTTTTTCAATTTTATTTTTTTTTGATTTGATTCAAACCTAATTTTGACCAATTTAAAATATTTTTCAGGTTTTGGTGAGAACACAAAAGTTGCTCAGAAAATTAAACTGCACAAGATTGCTTTAACCAACATAACCAAATTTTGTTTATTTTTTAAATTAGAAACTCAAACTCAAATTAAAGCATAAAGGTTATTATTTTAATTAAAGCTAAATCATTTCAAGTTTCAGGAAATTAAACTAATTTCCATATGGTAAATAAAGCATATTCTAGGTTGTAATTATCATGATGGTTCAAGATTAAACATATTAAACAATCAAAGATTTAAGCAAAGGAATAACACATGAAATGATGATGCTATGCATGAATGCTTCATGTGATGAATGCCTTAGGTTTAATTAAGAATGATTTAATTATGCTTAACACTCGAGGTGTTACAATTGTAAACCTTAGTGTTTTTGAAGCATTTCACCCCGAGGTTTCACTCAAACGAACCCTTTTCCCATAATATACCCGAGGGGCATCTCCCCTCCCAAGAGTTCTGGTAGTTTTGTGTATGGTTCCTTGAGGCGTTTTGGAGGACCTCAGAAAATCCATGTGATATGCAGTTTTGTCACATTTTTGCTCAGAAACACTAGTTTCGACCATGGAGGCGCATGAGAGAGTTATCGAAATATATCTTATCAAAATATATCCATGTGGGGTCTTATTTTGAATAGGTTCTTGAGAGGAACATCATGGTGCAATTGAATTTTAATTATGATACTTGGTTTAGATGCTATGGCTTTTTTCCTATTTCAAAATGAAATAGCTAGTGGGGAGATAAATGAGGGTTAGTGGGTTGATGACATCACCTGATGTAAGATGACATCACTTTTAGCAAATACTCGAACCTGATTGGAGGGGAGCCTCTGAGTGGGTCTTTGCAATATCTCTACTATAATTGAAAACTTCTAAAAAGAGTGGGAAACCTTGATCTCACCCCGTGGCCCCACAGCCAGGCTTCCCACCCTCCTTCTCACCCACGCCCAGGGATCGAATCCCACTAGCAACAGGGAAAAAAACAAGATTAACACCTTAACATCTACGTGATTTTGTTTCCCAAATGTGCAGTTGTGGATGTTCCTAGCGCGTATATTTTTCGGGTCTATCCGAGACCCAATACTCTGGTAGCGTATATAACCCAAGCGATAAATACATATGCAATTATTTCGTTTAATTCTGATCTTATCGTCATATCGTGGACGATGGAGAAACAAGTCGACGGCCGCCCTCCGTTCTTGATGTACTACGATCCATGAGAGAGGTATTGTTTTCACTGATAAAATTAATTTTGCTTTCTCCTATAATTAATATTGATGATTTGTTCGTTTGGTCTAGAATTCGTGGGATCGTTTAATCGTTCTCGATGGATTGGGCCAAGGAGAGATGAAACATTGTTTGTATATCTAATCCTAACTCCGATTGCAAATTGCTATCTTTTTGTTCTCGATCTTTTCGTTCTATTATAACACTAATTTAGATCAACGACTCACAACACGTCTACTACGGATGCAACGGCTGAGATTAAAAGTTAGAAACCGCTTCCCACACTCCCATGCCACGCCCTAACTCACGCGGCCCTCACGACGCCGCGGGTTCGAGTTGATGTCCACCTAAAAAAACGTCAGGCCAGCTGATGACGACCGTGAAGAGGCCCATCAGCAACAAGTTCACCGGGTGGTGTTGGTAGTAGTAGTAGTACAGAGGGTACAACACTGCACGACGCAACGACCACGACCACGACTCAGTTCTTCCGGCCGTTCGAACACACTAGCTTGCATCGATCAAGGAAGGAATTGAAGCGAACCGCGTCGACGCGTACCTATGAGCGGGAGGATGATGTGGAAGATGTAGAGCCCGAATCCCCGGGCGTGGAGACGAAGAAGAGCGCGACGAGGCGGACGAACACAACGACGGCGACGACGACGACGGTGAGCAGCATCTGAATGGACAGGATGTTGTAGACCTTCCGGATCAAGGTCCACCGTAGGCGCGGGTCCTCCAGCATCATTGGATACAGCGGTCGCGCCGCCTGCCCCATCTCCGCATTGCCGGCGTACCACTCCGAGCCCTTGGGCGGCGGCCAGAAGTACATCTTCTGGTTCTCCTCTATTCCTCTATCACCGCGCTCGATCTCCTCTCACTGTCCGTGCACGGAGGACACGTGACCGGCACTCGGAGCTCTCACGGTCGCGCTCGATCTCCTCTCATTGTCCGTGAATGGCTTGCCGGGCGGGAGGTGTTTAAGGAGGCGCGGAACGGGGGGCTGACCCAATGGACAATGGTGGAGAGTGGAGGATGGCGCGAGAGAGGAAGTGAAGGTTCGAGAGGATTTCGTCCTTCGGCAGTGCGGGTGGTCTGACGTGGCGTGGACTGGAGGCTGACGCGTGGGCCCAGGTACGAGAATCGAATATCGTGGGCAAACGTCGGTTGATCTCTCTTTCCTTTTTTTTGCGATCAAAGAGAGAGCTTTATTAACTAGACGCAAGAGAATTACAATCGACCTCTAGAAGGTTCCAAGCACACGCAGGAGCTTGACCTTGCCAGGCCGCTGAATGTTTACATTGTCTAGCTAATGAAGCTAAGGCATTTGCTACCTGGTTACAATCTCTCTTTATCTGGGAAGTCGTCCACTCATTCATCATCTGAGCAAGTCCTTTAACTTCTTCTATAATTATGTCAATATCAGATCTGTCTCTTACTGGACTTCGTAATGATGAAATGACTCTCGCACAATCCGACTCTATGATCACCTGGGAAATTCCCCAATTTGCAGCCCATCGTAGTCCCTCGACACATGTTAGTGCTTCGGCTTCTGGTGCACTATCGCACTTCTCATAATACCTCCATGCTGAGAAGATGATGGTCCCACTGCTGTCTCCGGCTATGGCTCCTGTACCAGCTGCGCCGGTTGATCTCTCTTTCCATGGTCATGACGGAGACGAGAATCGAATATTGCAAATTATTTGTTGTACAATATCTACAGCTTGTTGCATCAATTGTTGCTTCATGAGATTTCTCATTTCTACTAGCATATCTTCTCAATAGCGTTACCTAATAAAAACCGTAGCGTTAGCATTTTATTTTCTAGTGGGTCGCACTTGGATAAGTTTTTTTTTTAATTCCGCACTTGGTAAAATTGGAGAGGAGTTAAACCATTTTAGGAATTATTTACGGGTAAGTTTCTATAGTATGTGTACTCCGTATCTGATAACAAGATGCATGTTCAGTTCCGGGCCCCTGCGGTCCAACGGGAGCTGGAGTCCAGAGCCCCCACAGCCCAACCCGCAGCCCAATAACGCCCCCCGACCTCCGAGCAGGAGCGGCGGCGGCACAACCCTCTTCGGCAATCGGCATGGGCACGCGGGAGGTGTACGAGGAGAAGCTCCGCAGTGGTGAGCACCTCCACCGCGATCCCACCATTAACCCAGGCCTCGGCTCGCCCCGGTGCCCGCGATGCCTCTCGCTCCTCAACCCCACTGCAGTGCGTCTCTCCACGTTCCCTTCCTCCCGATTCCTCGAGGCGCTTCCTTCGCGATGTTTCTGACCTGTTCTTATATTCTGCCCGTAGGGAGAGAGGGACTGGGTCATCACCTCCGTCCTGCACAACGCCACCGCCGTGGTAACACGCGATCCCCCGCCCGCTCTCACGCGTCCTCGAGATTGGTGTGGTCTTTGTGCCACCGCTTTAGGAAAATTGCTGCCAATTTGTGTGCGATTTTGTTGTCCTGTTGGTGCTGTTGTTGTAGGCTGGTTCTGGTGCAGGCGCTTTGCTCAGTGCTGTGCACGGTTTTAACACAGGTATCCTCCAGTTACTTGTTTGTTTTTGGGATTGGATTAGTAGGCATCCAGGTCTGTACAAATTGATATTGTTTTGTTGTTTCTTTGGAACAGGAATCCCTTTTGTCCAGAAGCATGTTAAGGGGCCGAAGTGGCTACAGTTGCTCATTGGGGTAAGTATTGCCTTTTGTTTACTGATGTCCATGTATGACTATATGGCTATGCCTTACATGTTTTATTGTGATCTATCTTAGATTGTTTGCTAAAGTTTGGTCTTTGGTGTGAATATTGATGTAGTAGTCTGATTCAATATTTTAAATGTGTGAAGTTTAAACTTTGTACCAGTCTTTTGCAACTGTATTACACTGAGGTGTATAGAAGAATGTTATCCATCATTAGGTAAAATGCTGACCTTTAGCAAACCAATACCAAGTAAAGACTCTGCTTGTCTAGTAAATTTGCATAGTCAATTTTCATAAGGATATGTTAATAAGTAAATGTCTGGTTCTCTAGTTGTGAGGCTCAAGTCAACTACAAAGAGTAGCATTGCAAGGCAAAGTAATAGTCAAAGTCACATATTTGATTGCCTGCATGTTTTTTCCATTAAAAACCTTTTTCACCTTCAAAAACATTGGACTGGGGAGCTGAACAAAGGTGTTCTACACATTATGGTTTAGGGAGTTAACTCTCCTAACACATTCAGAGTTTTTTATGTGGTTATTAGTAATGTGGTTTATCAAGTCCTTGATTTGGCCATTTGCTGTCAAGGGCAATGCCATGTTGAAGTTACCTGGTGCCAATGCACCATGTTTTTTTATTTTTTTGCTTTTCAACAGCCTCATTTTCACCATATGTTTCAACAAAATTGTGTAAGCTATTTAACAGTGCACCAGGGTTCATTTGCTTGTAGCTTCGCCTCTGTTTTCTGTCATGTGTTTCATTGGCAATTGCTATGAGCTTTTGTAGATTTTGTGTTTTGTTCGCTATAGAACTTTGAGAAAGGATGCTTTGTACGATTTGTTCACTTTGGAAATTGCTATTTCTGTAGGTGCCACCGTTGCTGATGTTCTCAGGTGCCAGTGCTGTATTTGGTGGTAAGTCTCCAATAACTATATTTGTTTCTAATAAGCTCTACGAAATTGTTCGTGCAGGTTATTTGAATTCTTTGACCTATGATTTGATTATTATTGAACCAATGCTTCTTTATCTGTTTGGATGGGAATTTATGGACATCTATAATTGGAAACATGAAAAAAATTGCATCCTTTGTGTTTAGACTTTAGACTATAGCTTACAGGGGTACGGAAACAGATATGCACTAGAAAGGATTTATGTCATCAGGGTCGGATTAGATGCAGTTTCATTACAGTCAAAACACTACATGAACTTCTCTATCTTGTTCTTTCTAAATCCCTCAACCCAGACATATGTATCTAAAAACATTTTTGTTAACAGCTTACTGTTAAACAATAGTGACTTGTAAACTTCATAATTATTGTTGTATAAGATACTATCACAATTGTTAGGAGTCCAAACAAAGCAAATTCAGGTTTAGGTAACGTTTGAAAGTTTCTTCCGAAGTTATTTCAATTTTCAAATCTTGGCCTCACATATCTTGCCTGTCCAATGTAATATGATTTTCTCTTACTGAAAGTATGGCCAGAATACCAGGTGCAGTAGGTTAGATGTTTTGAACAAATGGGAGGGATGCAAATTGCAATTATACAGTCGAGGTGAAACTTGTAGAGCTATTTGAATCATGGATATGTATCATGGTAGCCACTCCAATGAATGTTTTTTCTCTAGGGATGGAACTGGAATTGTCTCAGGCTTCCAGCTCTGTGCCAAAGTTCTTTCAATGTCTTAAAAGTCTCTTAGACTCTGTTAGAAGCACATGAAAAGGCCAAGGGAAACATTCTACTTCTTCGAAGGAGCTTAACTTTGGGGAGCATGCCAAATTGGACATAACAAATCCTGGCTTCCATCCAATGCGTGTTTTTTTTTTGACAGACTTGTTAGCAAACTTGATTTATTTTTCTCAACTGCCTAGCATTGAATGATATATTACTTGATGCAGCCTATGCACTTCCAAGGTTTTCTCAGCTCACCGTGACGTCTTACTACGCGGCATCAACTGGCTCGCAGTATGCGGTTTCACAGATCACTCGGCAGATCGAAAGAGCTCATTTCCCAGAATCTGACGAGAGATCTAGATGAGTTAGTTGGCATTCAGTCTGTTCTATTGGTGCCATGTACATACATGGTATATAATGAGTACGTATGCAGTGCTGCTTTTGCCATGTTGCAGTACACTACTAGTTTTACTGTGTTTCGGACAGCACCTTACCAGTGAGGATTAAGTGGAGCCTCCGCTGGAGTGGTCAACATGTTAACACAATTTTGTTATATATTGTTATAGTTTTTTTTTGAAAACTTATATTATTATATAGTTTTGTCTTGTGTAGTATAAGTGCAACCTCATGTTTCTTTTCCAATTAAAAGAAAATCAAAAGAGATCTGAAGCTGAAATTTCATTCCGTCGTTGGGCCTGCGGCCGACAAATTGGACAACGGTGCTCATGTTGGTAGGGTGCGCTGGATGGCTCAAACCCAGACTGCTTGTCTCATCATTTTTTTGTGGGCACATACAAGCGAGCCAATAGGAGGTAGAAAAAAAGTTAGTTCAACTGATAGTAAAAGCTAAATTGATAGTAGCATCATCTATATATTCATATAATCCCACTTAGAACAACATGGATCATTCAGCTTCTGTAATAAACATTTTTTAAGTTGCCTACTAATGACTCGCTCCTGTTATAAACATTATTTTTCTCGAATATGTTATAAGCATTATTTAGCCGACTGCTGCCTCGTGTAGTCGTGTGGATGTGGCCTCGTTGGTTCTTATCTTCTTCGGGTTCGGAGTCTCCATCTGTTACGGAGAACGGAATAGAGCCGCCTGGTACATTCGTAGTACATGGATACTCCCTTCCTCAGAAAGCGAGCTGGTGCACGTGCACGACTTCCGTCCGCTGCGTACTCTATGGAACTGCAAGCAGCACTAGCAGCAGCAGCACCAGCACGTGCCGCGCCACTGCTGAAGTCGTCGATCACTACGCACGCCGTACTTTCCAGCTAGGTGCTTACTTACCCGTGGTCACGGTCTCAGCTCGATCTCATGCATGTAGTCAAGTGTCAAGAGTCCAACTAACGGCCCAGTTTGACGTCAAGGTAAATCCTGCTACTTCACTCTTTTTATGGAATGGATCGACGGATATATGGTAGATCGATCCCTTACGATTCTGCCGTGCGTCCACGTCGAGATAGAGGAGCACTGGTTAGTCGACCCGGTTTTGACGTGGCTGGAGTGGAGTTGTCCCCAAGTTTCGTGTAACCGCGACGGTCGGAGGATGTGCATGTGCTCGCTCGCTGCAGGAGCTGAGCTCAGACGCGAATTCTTGGTGGTGGAGAAGAGAAGAGACAAGCGAATGAAGCATCGACCCCTCTTCGTACGTGTCTCCAGTCAGTTTGTTGTTGTCACAGAGGTTCCATGTGGCAAGAAACGAACTGAGAGAGATCGAGATCGACGAACTTTTCTTGTGTTTGTGGCTGCGGAGTCCGAGTCCGTCCTACTCGACCGAAAAGGGGATGTCAGAGCTTGCGTTGACGTGCGTGTCCAACCAATGCAAGAATCCAAGATGAACCGGTCACAACGCACGCATACACACCATTTCGCAACGCCCCACAACCGTTTGATCTGCCCTATTGGCTCTTGCGACTTGGTCCATTAGGCCCGCGAAGCTTCTCTAGGATTAGCAGCGCAACTTCTCGGACACTACTGTGTACTGTGGTTCACCAGCACAGAGTAGTTTATTTATAGGAGTACTGTTGCTGCTTCATTCATTCGCTAGTGTACATATATAGACATCATGCATGCCCTTATTGTCAGTAAAAAAGGATAACAACATGCCACAACCACACATCTACTGTACTTACTACTAGTAGTAGATAAGGTTAAAGGTGCCGTCGATCACTGCGCAAGTCAAAACCACCACGACACTGTGGCTATGGTCGATGCACACCCCCATGCTCAGTCGTCTAAAGTAGAAAAATAACTGTTGCAGTGAGACGTGTAGAGTGAGCCGATGACCCAACTGCTGAGCGATCGAGATCGAGATAGCTACTCCAGGTGCCAGCCCCCTGGAGCCTGGAGATGGATGGCGGCGTCACTGTACACTGACAGCATCGTACAATGCACGACACATTGACACGTGTACGATTCCAGTGACCACAGCCCACAGGCCACGGCTATATATACACCGTGGCGACCCCTACGACGGACCATTTCCTGACACGACCTGAAAGCAAAGCAAAGCAAAACTCAGCCCACGCCGATGTACTCCTTCGACCAAGACCACACGGCGGCAGCGCGTACTACGACCGCCACGTTCGACACGAGCTACCAGCAGCTCTCCGCCCATCATCCCGGCGCCCAGCAAGTGCTCCGGACCGCCGCCGGGTCCGGGTCCGGGTCCACCGCGCCCGCGCCCGCCGCCGCCGTGCAGCCACGGCGCGCCAAGAGTAGTAGCAAGAAGCACGCGGCGTCGCGGCACTCGTCGTCGTCGTCGTCGCGCCGCTCCTCGACCACCGTGGTCGCCACCGACGTGAACAACTTCCGGGCCATGGTGCAGGAACTCACCGGCTTCCCGCCCGCCGCCATCTTCCGGCCGCTGCCGCGCAGGGTGCACGCGGCCAGCCCCTTCGTCGCCGTCTCCGCCGCCGCGGGGCAAGTATGTGGCGCCCGGGAACAGCACGGGCACGCAAGTTGGGAGGCGACGAACGTAGCACTACTGCCGCCGCCGCTGCGGCGGCGGCGGCGGCAGCAGCCCCGACGACGCTCCGGCCGTGCCGCCGCCTGTGATGCTGGCGGCGCAGCAGCCGCAGTTCCCGCCGCTGAGCGTGTTCGATGGCCTGTCCGACCTTGGCTCGCCGGAGTTCGACTCGTGGGGAGATTTGACCATCGATTAAGTACTCGGTGCGTGGTGGTCTAGATTTGATGGAACGATTATCCAAGGATGGTAATCGGTGGGGTAATCTCCTTGTGCTGCAAGCGTGTTATTATGTTTATATTACTATACTATGTGCATGTGTAGCAGTTACCAGTTAGCCACCCGGCAGTGACAGTAGTGGTTGTTGTTTTCACAAGATATGCATTAATCATGTTCATGTGACGCAAATCACCCCTCGATTGACCTACTTGGTTTTTTTTTAATTACGATCACAGAGGGCGGCTAGGTATCAATTGTCAAATGTTACTGCCGCTTCGAACAACGGCCGTGTCAATAATGTTTTTTTCCACAGTTTATAAAAAAATTTGTTTTTTCCCATATTTGTTTTTCTTGTTATTAAAGAGATGCAGTCTACTAGGAGTAGCATTAATAAGGAAAAAAGGACAAATCAGACAGTCACAGCCACTAATGCGTGAACGACTGGACATTCAATTGACGGCTGACAATACTTAAAGGAGTAGTACTACAGACAAACTGACGAACCTATCCAGATGCGTTGCTCTTTTTAAAAAGAAAAAAAAAGAAATCCAGATGTATTGCTTGAAGTCATCCATCCATATGAGAGGAGCTGGCACATACAAGAGCCTGAATTGACCATTTGCGCCAACTGCTGCCATTTATAGGTTGCCACCTTCCAATGATCTCTTGATGTGAACCTCTACGTGTCACGCACGCAGCAAGTGTCTTCTGTAGCAAGTCTTGGTCATGACACTTGACAAGCTCGTTTTTTTTTCTTTTTGAAAGGTGACAAGCTCAGTTGAACACTAGAACTTGTCAAGCACGTCTGAATACATAATGTGTATTTATAGAGAATACAAATATTCACATTTATACTTTAGCTAAACAGGTCACGGGTGATGTGCGAGCTGGGTGGTGGTCCTGTGTCCCAGCCTGCATTTCAAACCTGTTGATCTCAGATTGTAATTCCGATCCCCCTTGATTAATGAATCTCCCTGATCGCAAAAAAAAAAAATTCACATTTATACGATATATTACGAAAGTATATTCGATAACAAATATAATGATATTTTGTATCATAAATTTTAGTTTTTTTAGGCATAAATTGATCAAACTTCAAAACATTTGGTTTCACGAAATGTTAGATTTGCTTCTCTTTTTTTTTGGACTGGAGGGAGTACAGTATACGCCATGATCATCTGGCTGCTCTACTGCATGACTTTCTAAATAATCAGAGAAGTCAAGGAAAAACTAAAAAAAAAAAGCTATCCCTAAGGTCAGAATTTAGAACAATCAGCATCCAGTTTGAATCTTCTCATCAGTCATCAGGATGACCATAATAAACAAAACAGGTGGTGTTAATTGCCTCCAAACGATAACAACGCTATCAAGAAGTTCTTTTATTTAAAGGGCACTGCTAATGCAGGCTAGGTTACAAACTCAATCGTATATTATTCAAAAACCCAACCACGTGTATACCACATCGATACAGTTTTTTGTTCCCATCAAACAAGGAAGAGATGGGATGTAGTTGAGGCACGCTTTCTCACTCCGCCCCAAGGAGGGCAAGGAGAATGTCTTCATAATCTCTAGTAGTATCTTTAGCAACAGCACGTTCCAGCGGCACACTGTTCCTCTTCTGGTAAGCCTCATTTATCAGCTTCAGGTCGACCTCGGCGCGGGTAGTTATGACCCTGGTGAGAGCATCCTCATCTGTGCCCACGCCTCCAAGAGCCAGTCGAATGACTTTCTCGAAGTACCTGTCAGGACAGATGAAGCACCGGATGATCGCCCGCAGTGTTGCAAGGAACTCATCCTTGGGGTCAGCTTTCAGATCCTGTTAGAAGTGAGAAGCAAAAAATCATTATCAGAAACCACAAAATCTCTAAAAGAAACTATAGACAATTCTTCTTGTAGAGATCTACAAGCATTTGAATATTGCAAAAAAAAAAAAAAGGCGAAAGCTGGGCAAGACAATTTTAATGAGTAAACCCGAGTTTTACAAGTGACAATTGATTTTCACCTAGTTGACTGATTGACTGATCATGTTAATGTCATCTATGTAGCCCAAAGGAGGGCTAGTAAAGAAATTAACCCCGAAAAGAAGAGCATTGGTAAAATATACAGACGTTTTTGAACGGAGGTGGGTTCATAATGAATGGATACTGAGAGTCAGAGAGGTTACCAACAAGAGCTTGCTTATCACAATTTACCTTGTTGATTGCATGACCAAACTGATCCTTGTAGTTGTTGAATGTTGCAAGTAGCTGAGCTTTGCTCCGTGTGGTGAGAATCCTGATGATCTCCTCGTCGCTGTAAGCCTTCTTATGGATCTTCTCATGAAGAATTTTGGCTTCAGAATGGGCCAAAGATGTGTTCACCTCTGGGCCATCATAGCGATATGCACTTACAAGAGGAACTAACAGCTGAAACGAAGAAATGATCATTCAGAATTCATTATACCAACTTTCAGTTCTACTCTACTAATAGAAAAGGTGTTACTCAGCAGCCTCTATCAATCCAAAAAACAAAAACAGTGTCCAACTTAATGAAGAGTAGCACGCAGATTGCCACCAAATGGCCTAATTTTAATGAAAGAGAAAGGAAAACAGTATCTTATCTTGACAGATAGTGGCCACAAATTTTTTCAGATGGATCATCTATTACAGCGGTTATGCTAACCAAATCAGACGTATCAAGGTTGAGAAGAGTTGTTATGTGTATCAGCAGTACCATCAGATCTGTAACATCTTATCTTTATCATGCACAGTAAGCACTATACTAGCGTATGGAACCAAAAAACATAAATAGTTTCAGCAAAAGCTAAAACAGTATCACAGTCTAATAATTTTGGACAAAGGTATCACTGTACAATATCTACAAGCATGTCATGATGCAGTTACAACATTTAGATTCTGCAACGGTAGACATATCCAAATGCAATAAAAAAAGCACACCAAACTTAATTCAAGATTAACATGTTGCCAATCATTGTCTAGTCCGTCGAACCTAATTAAATTTGCAATCATGTATCAGTAAGCTCGCACAATGGACGAAATCAGTATCTGATTTCGGCCGCACATAGCACTATAGCAGAACCTTGCCCCTTGATACCGAAAAATGAACCGTATGACTAGTAATGGACCTGTCTAGTCCAACACGGGTAACCAGCAGGACTATCAGATCCGTGACACCTCAGTGTGAGAAATGACTTTTCCCTTAAGAATCAGAATGCGGATCGGTAATGCCAGAGACAAGAGCATGAAGAGTCTGTTAGGTGATAACTGATACAAGACGACATAGTAAAAAGCAACGAATTGATTAGTCAACAGGTCGGAAAAAAAACAGATCAAGATCACCTACCGACAAGAGCATCTGCGAATTGCGATCTATCTGTATCTATATATTTATGCAAGCAAACGTCAGATCGTCATAAAATCCGAGGCCTTCACCTTGCGGAAGTCGCCGGTGACGTGCGCCGCGACGTCCTCCTCGAGCGAGCGCTTGAAGCGGTCGTGGTACGCCTGCTTGGCGGCGAAGAGCTGCGCGGGCGTGCGCGCGCACGCGATCTCCACCAGCGCGCGGCCGCCGGGGTGCCACTTCTTCGTCTCCTCGTTCGCCAGCACCGCGTCCCTCTCCGCGGGGTCCAGCGTCCACAGGATCACCGCCCTCTGGTTCATTAATTCAGGGCCAGGGCGAGCCAATCAACGGACGAATTCACGAACCAACCAATCAGTAAGTCAGTCGCGCGCGCGTGCGTGCTCTGGATCCATCGATCGGCCAACCTACCTCGAACTTGCCGTGGATCTCGTCGCCGAGGGCGCGGAGCAGCTCCTTCCCGTACACGTCGGCGTAGGCGCGGCGGATCGCGCGGCGCTGCGCCGCGCTGCGGTGGGCCAGGATGGAGATGATCAGCTTCTCGTTGGTGCCCCAGCCTGCGATGGATCGAAAACGCGGGGCGCGTCAGTCAGTCGGTCAGTCGTCGGCGCCGCGCAACGCAGCGAGTGAGGAATGCGGCCGGGGGTCGTAGTGAGAACCTTCGAAAGCCTTGTGGAGCTGCTCGCAGTCCTCGGCGACGGCCGGGACGGAGGAGGGGACGGTGAGCGTCGCCATCGCGTCGGGTCGCGTTTCGATCGCTGTGCTGCGTCGGTGGGATCTGGGAATGGGATGGGGGCCGGGGCGGAAGAGGGTATGCGTAGTGTAGCAGCGGAACGGAGGCCGCGGTGCGCGCGGGGAACGGACGCCGGGAGGCGAGGGGTTCTTCTCTGTCTTCTGTGTGGGTGGGGTGTGGCGGGGTTTGCGGAGAATGCTTCGCCTTGCCGATCGGGGTGGGGTGGGGGCCAGCCAGCCAGCGAGGGACACGCCGAGAAGTGGGCGAGTGGCGAAGTGGTTGGCATTTGGGACCCGCCTCGTGTACGTGTCCGTGGCTCTCCATTATTTGGGGCCACGACGACGTCTGGGTTCAGACGTGCAGTGATGTTGATGGTTTTCAGCAGCGATCCCTGTAATAGACATCGTGGATTAGGTGTTGCTATAAAGGCAGCAACATGTGTGCCAGTAGTGTATACGTAGCCTGCTAAGAATACTAGGACGTTCCGTGGCAGCGCGATCACGATGTGTACTGTTGTCAAGAGATAGAGAAAAGAAAATCGCCGTTGATGCTTTTGTTGTTTGAATGAGTCAGGGGACTCCGAGTACTGAGAAGAAGACGCAACGCTGCGCAGGTCCGTTTTGGCCTCCCCATCGCCTTTTGTGGCCCAGCAGCTTGCGCCAGCTCGATCGATCGATCCATCCGTTGCGCAATCTACTCCGCAGAGCTAGTGCGGAACGCGCAGCCATGTTCCATGTACGTGCATGATCACCGTGCCGTGCGCAGCGCCGACGACATGTGCTGCACGATTGATGAGTGGAGACGCGAGAAGTGGCACGCGACGGTGAGATTTCGATCGGGCTTATTACGCGTCAACGAGGACGCTATATGCTCTCCGTCTTCATGGCGTTTTTTTTCTGCTGTTGCTCCGCCGGATGGACGGCCGGACCCCGGACGGCAAACAACTTCTGTCTGGAAACGTTCCAATCGCCAAATATATTTTTTTTCTCGATCAGGCTTAGCCCGTTTTTCATTCAGACAGAAGGATAGCCCATCCAAATACAGAGTTTAGCAGGAGAAGATCAGTAGCGAGAAGCCAGCTACCTCCTGGCAACCTATTTCTACTGGATACCGCACACCAGCTATTACAGAGCTATGATGAAATGCGACCAGGGGACCATCGGCATTGCCAAGGTCCTGATTCCTGCGGCTACCCACAACTCCGCTTCCTGCACCGCCATGGCAACGATGCTCTGGACGACCACGGGTTCGTTCCTGAAGACGACGGCGTTCCTTGTCTTCCATAGAATCCAGGCGCAAAGCAGCAGGATGGAATCGAACGTCCTCCTTGAGCCTCGATGGACTCGTCTCCTGACGCGCAACCACTAGCTTGCAACATCATCCTGGGGCGAGTCCGGCATGAGGGAACCAGCCCCAAGTGGCTGCAGCAGCGCCCACCAAACCTGCTTGGCGACGACGCAGTGAAGGAACAGGTGCTCGCCGGTCTCTTGTTCTTGGCTACACAGGTTGCACGTGTCATCATCTTGAAGGCCCCTCCTTTTCCGCCTTACCGCCGTCCACAACCTGCTATGGAGCGCTAGCCAAAAGAAAAACTTGACCTTAGTCGGCGCCCTCGCGCGACGAAGCTCCTTGGCGCCTAGCAGCGCTGTTCTACCCAGGAAGAAGGCCTCGTAAGTTGAAGAAACCGAAAAGCTGCCATCCGGTGTCCATTTCCAAACCAGGCGGTCCGGCACCCCAGGTAGCAGGTTTACATCCCGCAGAAGCCTCTAGACTCGCAAGTACTGGACGAGTACCGGGATGGTGAGGGCGCCCGCAATGTCGTCTGCCCAATCGCCAAATATGATATGACTATTCGCATTAGAGCATCTCTAGTCACACGTCCTAAATCAAGCCTTTACATTTTTATTTGGGTGGTGACATACAAAATTTGAGAGTCAAATTTAAAGTCCAACTTCATCCATAATCCCTACTTTGGGGGGAGAGAAATAGGAGATCCTCTTTCCTGAGGACCCAAAACTAAACTCTGATAGTCCTCCTAAAATGGGAGACCAAATAAAAAATACATTGGAATAGATTTTTTTAGACCAAACCTCTAAATTTAGAATAAGAGTCTGTTTAGGAGTTCCACTGGAGTTGTTCTTACCTGCTGTGGGAACCTGGAAGGTTGGAACCCAGGCACCCAGCACTCTTCAGAGCTTCACTCACACCGCGTACTCGAAAGCATCCGGAAGCCTACCCTGGAGTACAAAAATCGTTGCACCGCTGTTCGCTAGCCTGTCCGCGACGATCTCCCGTCCGATGTCTGCCCTGCACTACCGTTCCTACGCTATCGCCTGAAAAGCCTGCTGCTGCTCCTGTTTGCATGCGAAAAGGCCGGCTGCTGCTCCTGCTTGCGGGCCTCGCTTGCATGCGAGTGGGAAGGGAGAGAGAGCACATGTTGATCCCACTGCTATAATTTCTATTTCAATTAACAAAAAATGATATAACTCAGAAACTCAAAATCTAAATTAAATTCCGATTACACCATTAAATTTGTGTCAATAAATCCTTCAAAATAAGACCTCATGCGGATATATTTAGATAAATTTTATTTATAAATATGTGGACCCTACTGTTGACAGCTGATATAGAGTATGAGATATAGAGTACGATGAGTGCGGAAGAAATGTATATAGAGAAAAGAATCTCGCTGACTAGGATGAAATATTCCTTTTAGAGAATAAATATAGAGTATGAAGAGTGTGGATATTCCTGAAGACTACTGCAGAGTAGAAGTATCGACCGTGATCCAAGGATATGAGGACGAGATGTTAGACATCCCCGGTCCCGAGGACATTGAGAAACTCGGACATGCTATAAACAATTTTATTCTTTGGCCTCGGCGAGACGTCCAACTGAGTGAGCCGCCACCGTCCTCGCAAGAGATAGCAGTTGAGGAGTCATCAGGACATACTGATCCTCTTCCAAACCCACCACCATCACCAATCCATTCTCTTGCGAGCCCACCTCCATCACCTCCGTCACATTTATCACCTCCGCCACCTCCATCACCTCCGCCACAGTCATCACCTCCACAAACATCACCTCTGCCACCTCCACCACAAAATCCACACCTTCCCCACAACCCAAAGATCCTAAACAAACACCGGAGCCACCAACGCCGCCAAAGAAGAAGTTTCATATCCCCCAAGTTGATTTCCCCCTTCGAGCCAAAGAAAAAAACAGCTGGCATGGCCAGATTTTTGAAAGGAATTGGGCAAAAACGCACTAGTGAAGTCCTCGAGTTGTCTGAGCTCAAGAAGTCAGCGCGGCTGGTGCCTAAGGTGATTCCCTGCAAAATCAAGGTGCCAACTTGGGAAGACTATAAGTCCGTGCCTAAAACCTATGTGGTGGGAAAGCCTCTACTAAGCTGGGAGAAACTCCAAAAGGTCCCAAACAATGTAAAAAGGATGCATGACTGGTACATGAGAGCCTCTACTGCTGGCATTCACGCCATCAACGTGTCTATACCACATAAGACATTTCAAAGTGATCATAATTTGTCTGTGATTAGCTTTGAAGACATTTGGTTGATGATGAACCTCGAGAGACTAGACGTACAGATAATAACGACGTTTGCATTGTAAGTGTTACATATTTATACATGCATTGTAGTTGTATCAATGTTAAATAACTGGTATGCATTGTAGTTGTACCAATGTTCCATATCTGACATATGCATGTGCCTTGTTGAAAGGTCCTAGATGGCTAGAGGGGGGTAAATAGCCTAATAAAAAATCTACAAATCACTAGAGCAAAAGGTTAGATAACAATTAAGCGAAGCTTTTTGTTCTAGCTCTACTAGAGGTGCGAAGCCACCTATCTAATGCAATTATAGTTAGCTAAGTGCCTAATAAACAATAGGAACAACCTAAGGCACTTAGCTCAAGCTAGCAAGAACAACTAACAAGAGAAACTAACTAACAAGCTAACTAGGCAAGATAAGAAAGATAAGTGCAAGAGATAGAGATGATTGATATACCAATATCTTGTGATGTATGGATGTCAATAAAGAGAGTCAATCACAAAGAAAACTAATGAGTAGCCGGGAGACAAGATGAACACGATGATTTTTCTCCCGAGGTTCACTTGGTTGCCACCAAGCTAGTCCCCGTTGTGTCGACTACTCAAGTGGTGTTTCGGTGGCTAATTAGCAATTCACAAGCCAAGCCCACTACCCGGGCGCCACAAGAAACCACCCAAATGAGAGTAACTCAATGACACGAGCAATCCACTAGAGTTACCCTTTGGCGCTCCGTCGAGGTGGGCATAAGCCCTCTCACAAGTCGATGAAGCCGGCCGCGAACAATCACCAACACGCGCCGAAGCTTCTCCGCAATCGCCGAGCCGTCTAGGTGTTGGCAAACACCAAGAATAACAAGAAATCCCGCGGCGATGACGATGACCAAGTGCCACTAAGATGCAATGCAATGATCAAAGCACTTGGATCACTCAAACTCTCACAAATATGCAATTAAGAGTGAAGAGAGTGAGTTGGGGGCTATCTCAAGCAAGCACAATGAGTGAGAATGAATAAGAGGTGCAAGAGTGTGCTCCTTGAGCCAACCAAAACATATAAATAGCAACCCAAAAGTCACTAGCCGTTTTGCCCCCTTGCCTTGCTTTCCTGCGTAGCTCCGGACGCTGTTTTGATGGGGGGTCCGGACCATTGCGGGTGCGTCTGGACCCCTCTCGGTTTGAATCTGCCTGTTTGCGCCTTCGCCGGGAGCCGCCACGTGTCTCCGGACGCAGAGCACAGTGCAACGTCCGGACTGATATCGCCCGCGTCCGGGGGCCAACAGAGAGGTTCCAGAGGGCTCCAACAGCCCGGACGCACGTCCAGAACCTTGAGTCCGGACGACACCTAGCGTCCGGTCACCTTTTGCAGAGAGGAACAAAGAGCCCCTGCTCTCCGGACACGTGTCCGGTGCCTGTGTCCGGACCTTGTTTAGCGTCCAGACCTCCTGTCCAGAGAAGCCGAGAGTGAGGGTTTGCCACCGGACGCAGTTCCATTTGTCCGGACTGAGTAATCCGAGCGTCCGGACCTCCTTTATTGGTCCAACTGATTTGCTTCTTCTTCTCCAAGCTTCCATATGCTAACACCTTGTGTTCCAACCTTTGTTCACCTATGTTAGCCTTTTCATGATTTTATCTTGGATTTAATTCTATGTTTCATGTCACTTAGGTTCATTTTATGAGAATGCAATGCAAACCTAATGGCACATGATAACCGCAATCGAAACGAGTTTTCCCTTCTTGATAGTACGGCTATCTATCCTAAAGGTGATCACACTCTCTATAGTGTCTTGATCACTAAACCGAAAATGGTCCTATAGATATACCTTTGCCTTGGCCATTTTTGTTTTTCTCTTTCTTCTTTTCCATAGTCCATGGAGCACTTGATCCATCAATCACCATGATCATGCACATTGCTCCATCTCACATGTTAGATCACCCTATCTTGATTATTCACTTAGCAATAGGGTTAATTCATAGGTTTCATCAATTAACCAAAACCAAACTTGGTCTTTCACTTGTAGAATGCTATTTGATGAGCAGGAGCAGGCATATGGTCCGGACCTTGATTATTATGTTAGGAATATGCCCTAGAGCTAATCATGTAGATGATTATATTCCGATTGTATCCATGATTAATAAAGTGTTCTTTGAATATCCATTATAGACAAATAGTATTGATTGACGATTATGTGAATTGTTTGTGGAACTCAATTACTTGAATGGTTATTCTAAAAGTTGTCCCTGGTCGGCATTCTTGTAAGAGCACACTTGAATATTAGACCAGCACATGTATTAGTTGATGGCTATGTTTCACAAGTCATAGACATGGAGATGTCAAACTAATAATGTGGGCACATGTGAGACATGTAGGCTGGACTGACCCAACAAGAGAAAGTCTCTATTCATGTCATGTACGTTATGTCCTTAGACCTGAGATTGTGGTATGTACTCAAGATGTGAAACGATCTACTTAGGGACTATTAAACGCTACTCGTTATTGGGTAGTTATAAAGGTGGTCATTGGGTGGTCGGGAAACATGCTATGAGACATAGACAATCAAGATGGAATTTGCCCCTTTCTTTATGAGAGAGATATCACTGGATCACTCATGTGATTGGATCAACAAATGCATGGTCGTGCTTGGGTTAAGTGTTAACCCACGAGTTGAACCATATATCGAGTGGCAAAGGGAATAACTTGTACATGGTCATAGTGGTTCGTCTGATATGATCAGAGCGTATGCATAGGAGTTGACACGCCTTGCTAGAGGCTGCTATCAACTATTGGTCGAGTAAGAGTACTTGGGCCATGTCTATGTATGCGTGAGCCCATAGGGTCGCACACTTAAAGGGCTGGAAGCCTAATTCGGGTTGGACCCGAATTAGACTAGGTTTAGGGTTACTAATGGGCCTCTAACGTGGGAGCTCGTCAGGACGCCTATATAAGCAAGGGGTGGGCGCGGGGCGAGATTGATCCACGCCTTTTGGCAGCCGTCGTCGCCTCCCCACGCTCGCGCCTTTTGCTCCTCGCGGACCTAGCAGTCCGGAGGCGCAACGCTTCCTCTCTGTACGCGTGGGATTCCTCGGAGGTGCTGCATCTGGAGCACAAGGACGAACCGCGCGAAGGGGACGTTGAGACGGACGACCACGCAACTGCACTGCCTGCTGCGACGCGCACGACTACATCAAGTCGTCTTCCGCTGCACCTGCGCGTCTAGTGGTAATCCCGTAACCTATAACTAGCAGTAGATCCTGTTTTATGAGGTCAAAAAGTTTTGTTTTCCGGCTAGCGTAGCAACCTCGTATTCCAACATATTGTGCCGAGAAAATGATTGCCTATCTGAACCCAATTGATATATACGAAGAAAGGCACACCTTTAGAATCGGGGTGAACAACGACGATTTAAGAGGCTTAGAAGGTGAAGCACGGGCCGCCAAAAGGAGACAATTACATTTTAAATTTGAAGCCAAGTATTCCTTCTACATTTTAAAGTGTATGAAAAATTATCAAGACAGGAAATCGATAGTGGCACCGTACAACTTTGGGTAAGTATATGAGTTTGGGTAGTGGCACCATATAACTTTGGGTGATCAAACTACATAATATTTCAATGCACAAATGTATCATGAATTTGATTCATGCAGGGACCACTGGATCTGCGTCGTCATTTATCCTAAAAAAGGAAGGGTGCTGGTATTAGACTCTGCAAATTACCCACCATCAAGCTATGCACATTTCATTGAGATGCTAGAGATGTAAGTTGAGATATGCACGTATACTTTTGCATTATGAGATTTTAAGAATAATTAACATGGTGACTGTATTCGAGTTCGTAGGGCATGGCGGTTTTATATAATGCACGGTGGAAAGGTTGAATCGAAGAAAAAAGAAAAGGAGCCATTGGAAGTTATATATGACTGACCGGTAAGTATGAAAACTTACTCTTATGAATACAGATCATACATGTACTATGTGGATATACTACGTGTGCGAGCATCTATAAATAACTACTTTAATTTTCTGTTTTATAGTGTCACAAGCAACCAACAGGATCTGTCCTTTGTGGATACTACATGTGCGAGCACATGAGAGGAGGAGACGACACAACGACTAAGAAGAAACCTTCCAAGAAAAAAGTCAAGGTGACGATCATCAACGAAAAGGCATTGTACAGTGTCTTTTCCTCATCAAACAAGTCATCTCAAGTGTAGGGAAATATCATGATTATGAAAGTGAATTAGCCAAGCCCGAGTACAAAGCGCTAACAGCGGTTTATAGCCTAAATCTTACTCGGTCCGGTTTTTAGAGGACAAGTCCAAACTCTTGATGTATATAGACTTGTAACTTTATGTGTGTGAGCGTGAAACTCATGTATATAATGTGTCATACACTTGTAACTTTATTGTGAGCATGGTACTTTGAAGAAAGAAATGTATGTATGAGATATTTAATTTACATGTTGCTATATATTTGAACACCATCCAATAGAGTTTAGTAGTCTCAATAACAATATATATGTATATATTAAATAATACTCCCTCCATCCCAAATTGTAAGTCATTCTAAGAATCTTGGAGAGTCAAAGAATCTCAAGTTTGACCAAGAATTATAGACAAAACTATAAAGATTTATAACATCAAATAGGTATACTATGAAAATATAATTGATAACGAATCTAATGATACTTATTTGACATCATAAATATTATTATATTGTTATATAAGTTTGGTCAAACTTGAGAAACTTTGACTCTCCAAGATTCTTGGAATGACTTACAATTTAGGATGGAGGGAGTACAATATTATATAAATACCAAAAATTTAAATTTGAAAAATCATTTACATAGACGGTTCTCTTAGTGTGTAAATGAGTCATACACAGACGGTTCACTAAGAGAACCGCCTGTGGAAATAGGTTTCTACAGGCGGTTCTCAAACAACCGCCTATAGAAATGTCCCATTTCTACTGGCCCCAGCGCAGTCGGCGCTGAAAAACGCCTGTAGAAATAGGTTGTGAACCGACTGTGTAGTCTGTTTTTGTACTAGTGATAGCCTCAAACAGGGTACCAATAGTTCTCCAACCACTGCCACTAGTGTATATACAGATTAAACTTGTTCCAGCAAGTGACACGCGCACGTCTGTGCGATCAACTCAGCGTAGCTAGGAGCTACTCGTACCAAATTGGCAAAGAGTTTGGCACGGGCATGCATGTACAACTCAAATGAGCCAGCTCGCGGTTCTAGGAAAACTGTGCTGTGTCGTTGCGAGCGTGAATGCGTGCACACGGCAGACAGCTGACCGATGCCGTGTCCGTGTGGTGTGGCGCGCCAGCCACCCCACCCAAAGAGAAAACTCAAACGCTCACGTACGTATAGCTGTTGGAGGCCCCGAGAAATAATGCTCCTGCTTCGGGTCGAACTGCTTGCGCTCGTCCAGACAGGGCCCGGAAGCCGGAACTCTCCCCGATATGCACGCCATGCAATGGCATCTCACTGGCACAGCATTCGCTTGAGCATGTACGTCACGATCTCAACGTCGTCATGCATGGATTGTTTCGTTTCAAGGACCACCATGTACGATTTTGTTTCGTGTTCATGTTGCGTACAGTACGTACGTAGAGTCGGGCACAGAAACCATAAAGACGCTCGCTTTGGATCGACGCATACGTTGCCGCGTACAACTTCGATGCGTACGCTGAGCAAATTTGGAGATCAGTAAATTCAGAAAACCAACAAAAAAAAACACCCAAAGCTGGCTGGCTGGTGGCTGCCATCGCGTCCACATGGCCCGAGGGAAAGACGAGCGCGTGCAGTCACTTTTAGTTGCCACCGAATCCCATGGCTCAGAAACAAGATTGCAGAGATCTAGCCTATGTCCTTGGTCCTTGCCAGTTACATGATCTGATTATCACATTCACATCCCGCTAGCAATAGCAAAAGCTAGTGGCGAGCAGATTTACACGTACGCGCGCACATGCTGACATGCGTGCGTGCAAACAAAAGCCAAGCCTCTGATCGATCGATCCATGGAACTGCTGTAGCGCACCGCCACCCGACCCGATCGAACAGCTCAATCCCCACGTGAAACGTCATGTCGTCGCACGTCAAAAGCACGGCATGGCCGAACCGGCACCCCGAACGGACCAGGGCGACAAGTCCGCCCTCGAAAGCTCGGTGACGAACACAATCGCCAGGCGTCGTGTCAAGGCCACCCGCGCGAGCCAGCCACCGGGACCTCACACGATCGAACACAATCGCCGCGAGCCGCGAGTGGCCATGCTCACTCGTCGCCGCCGCCGACCTCGATCGCCTGTCGCCAGCCACCTTGCCGTACGTTGCCCTTCTCACGAAAGACGCGCGGCCGCGTTCGGCGTAGGCGAGTGGATGTGGATGGCGTGCATAGAGCTAGCCCCGCCGTAGTACGCGGAACGAACCTGAACCTGATGTGACCGCGAGGGGGGCGCCGATTCGGCGTGCACGTTACCACGGTCGCGCGCGTCGCTGTCCGCATGCCGTTTCGGGCGTCCCGTCGGCGTCGCGGCGCGACAGAGCTGTGCCGAATGTCCATTCTCGGACGACCGGGGTCCGTCCGGGGATGAGGAGAAGACATGAGAGTCCACTCGTCGTCGTTGTCACCGGTCTAGCTAGACAAGCGTTCCGGCACTTTGGCACGCGCGACGCGCCTAACTCTCGTCCACCGATCGAATGGCTCGGGCGATCGGCGTTCGGCACCCGCGCTGCTCCTATTTAGGCCTCACTGTGCCGTCGGGCTCGCAAATACGATTTCAAGCTCCAAGCTCTGCGGCGCTGAACTTCACACGCACGTCGTCGTCGCCCCGGTGGTTTGGATTCCGCATCTGCGACTTCTGCGAGCATCGCGAGTTCGAGACGAGGTATGGCTCGCTCCGGTTTCTTTTTGCTCTCTCTGGTATATATATTTGATTGATGGTCGATCAAATCATTGCTTTTCTTGGCCTTGTTCATCATAGAAACTAGAAAGACATGCGCACTAGTAGAACAGTAGTACTACTATATAGAAGAAACAAGTTCCTCGCTGCCAAGCTCTCTGTCACCGTTTCTTCTTCTTTTTGCTTATGTCTGTGATGTTAATTTCGTTTTTATCTTCACAGTTTTTTTTTCAACCATCGAGATCAGCCCGATGGATGACTTTTCTACGATCAGTGACCACAGTATGCTACTTCAAGGCCACGGCATGTTCAGTGCTGAAGGATGCCTAGTTACCCGAAGTTCTTCAGGCCTTCCTGGAGGCAAGACCGTCCCAGCACTCCAAGATGACCGCAACAACAAGGGGGATGATATGTTCTTCTCCGACTGGCCTGAGCTGGTCGGCTTCGACGATCTCGAGGCAAGCCTGGGGTAAAACCGCTTGATGTTTAGCATGTGCCTTTACCATATATATCAGCTGATCAGCAAACGCCACCGGTTTGTGTGTGATGCCTCAACTCTTTTTTTTTTCATTTCATTTTCTGAAGAAATTTCGATCCAACGTTTGAGATAGGGAGCAATTATTTCGATGACATACTATGGTCCTCAAATTGCTCACCAGAAGCTCAGTTAGTACGGAACAGCTGCTATTCTGACGATATTGATTTCTCAATCGATCGAAACGACAGCAGCACTTTGAAGGTACTCAATCAATTCCTGATTGCTTTCTCTACCCTTGGTGTGATGCAAAGGGTTTCCTACCAAGGGTAGCTTCTCTTATCACGTTGCCCTTGTCAATATCACGAGTCCAGATCAGAGTATATTTTCCCTGAAAAAGTTTATACATTCAGTTGAGAAAAAAAAATGATTTTTCTCTCTCTTGATTGACCTATATGCAGATGCAGGTAAATACGACAAAAACCAAGCAACAGTCCAGCAGCAGAAACGGAGCAAGCAGTAGTGGTACAGCCTCGAATTATGATGCACATGGCAGCTCCTCTTCCGGGCTTTCGGATGCCGAACTCTTCCTCCCGTTTGATGATACAGCACTCGCGAGCCAAACGGGTGGCTGGGAGGGGCTAGAGGCTATTCTTTGCTCGAGTTCGGAAACGCGAGTAGTCACAGTCCCAGCGGCATCAAGCACCATGTGCACCGATGGTTCTTCCACTTGTTGCTCAGGGCCAGACATCGTCACTGCTCATGCCCCCGTTCTGCGGCGAAAACGACTAAAGACCCGTTTAATGGAGCTCCAGACATAATCCTCGAGGAGATGGCTGAAAACCCGCTGGACATGTACTTTCCTCCACTGGCAACGTATGAGCAGCAGCAGCCTGAGATGTTGATGAGCGACACCACCTCGTCAGCGCCGAAGCATCGGTTCTCAGAAGAGTTTGCAGGCAGCTGCGCTCTGAGCTGTGCAGAGTTGCAGTTCTGCTCGGAAGCAGGCATGACCTCTGCATCAGGATTACATGGGCAGCCTGGCTCGGCAATCGTTCTGGATGCCGTGCCAGTAAAGGATCTTTCCTTTCAGAAGCTTCAGTATGGCATGAATCAGGTAGGCGATTTTACAGCTACTGGCACATACTACAGCATTTCGTAACCATTCAGTGAATCCTGATGCTGTCTTCCTTTTTCGTCATGTGAAATTAGTACTGATACTTCAATTTTCTACCCTTTTTATTCATGTTCTTCAATTTTTCTACCCTTTTTATTTATGTGCCATGCAGCTTGATCTGGCAACCAAAGGACGCATAAGGGATTCCCTATACCGGTTGGCCAACAAGCTTGAACAAAGGCATTGTGTTACTAGTGCAAGTGGAGGGTTGGCATCATCAGGTTCAAATAGGTATACCAGTACTCATATTGTAACTTTTCTTGGATGCCATGCATGTTCTGATAGTAGGTTCGTTAATTCGTGGAATCACTGTACTTTGTCCGCGATTTCAGGTCCTGAATATGTCTGTAATGTTATGTATGGCAGGTTCGAATCAGGCAGATGGGCTGAGACGCAGACGAACCCTATGGATCAGTCAGTAGCACAGCTCCTTCTGCAGAAACCCTCTTACCGGAAGACTGTCGCCCCGCCGCTCCGTGTGACATACCAGAGACCCTAGTCGATTCGCCTCTTGCATCAGTGTAGTACTTCTGTTCTACACTGAAAGCCATGTAAAATTATATGATGATGATGCAGTATGGTCACTGACAATTTTGAGCACCCTGTTTGTTATAACGAAGGGAACTCTGTAATATACTTGCGATGTGTATTATTTGGCTACTGATCCGTCAATCTTAGGACGGCACAAATCTAGATTTTCATTTTCAAACTTGGACCTTGTTGGTTTAAAGGATTTTTTTATCAAATAAGTTGAAACACCTATCTTATTGTATCATTATTCACTCCACTTTTTTTTTCGTGATTTATGGAAAATAACATTTTAGGTCGTAGATTGCATTTCGAAGTACTACAATGGCATAAGTAGTCAAGTATCTTTCTGTTTTTTGTGATACTTTTTGATTTATTAATTAACTCTTCTAATGTATGCATGTTTACACGGTCTGTGTAGTGGCACAAAGCATTAGGCTTATTTTAATTTAACAGTGAGTGAAGTGCACCAATTACAAATATATATGTCGTGTATATAGAGCGTATTTTATAGCTATTGAATTCTTCTTTATTATCCATTATATTATAGTGTATATATATATATATATATTATATATATATATATATATATATAAGTAGACTTGAATGGTGTTTTAGTTTGTTTCATTACAGCATAGGTGAATTATTTAGACACAAAAAAAAGACGTTTGTGCATAGTTTAGATGTAAATTTGAAAAGTTATTTTAAATTATCTTTCATAAAGGCAGAGGCAAGTGGTTTATTACAAATTTATTTAGGGGGTATTTAGATTATCTTTCATAGTAGCAAAGGTGAACAATTTAGATAAAAATTTAGAGAGAAATCTTATATTAAGTTTTATAGTTATAGAGATGGATAATTTAATACAAGTTTATAGAGTTATATTAATTTATTTTATAATTGTAGAGGTGAGTGTTTTTTATAAAACACAATAAATCCAATGATTATTAGTAGCAAATTAAAAAACTGTTATGAAATATTAAGGTGGATGTCCATAAACCCTATACTATTAAAGTTACAACCTTCATGATTCAATGGTGTAACTCTCCTTGTATTTATTCTTGTAACTCTATCCCTCATATGATGCTATATATATTAGGGTTTATTTATTGTAAAGGATATACGAGAAAAAGAGAACAACTCATTTTCATCCTCTCTACTTCTATTCTTCATATTCTTACATACATATTCTTGATAGTGAAACTAGTTATTACATAACACGTTATCAGCACGACTGTCTCTGAAAGCTATCAAGAACCAGGTAAGGAATTTTACATTGATCATAATATTTTTTTCTATGGTAAGACATTACTATTTGTATATGTTTCTATATTTTATTCCTATATGATTGTTTGAATTTCTCCATCTATATATTTTGTAGTTTACTATGTCAAATCTTGCCAAGCTTGATTTCACTGCTTTGGATATTTCGGGCAAGAATTACTTGTCATGGGTGCTAGATGCTAAAACTCACTTGAATGCCAATGGGCTTGGTGATGCGATCAAAGAAAAAATAATACATCTAGCCAAGATAAAGCAAAGACTTTGATTTTCATTCGCTGCCACCTCCATGAAGGTTTAAAGGCTGAATACCTTATTGATAAGGATCCCCTTGTTCTTTGGAATAAACTAAAAAAAATTTTGATCATCAAAAGACAGTGATCCTTCCTAAAGGTCGTTATGAGTTGTTGCACCTAAGGTTGCAAGACTATAAAAGTGTTTCTGAATACAATTACAATTCAGCCATGTTTAGAATCACGTCACTGTTACTATTGTGTGGAGAAAAAGTAACAGATGAAGAGATGTTAGAGAAAACATTCTCTACATTTCATGCATCAAATGTGCTGCTTTAGCAGCAATATCGTGAAAAAGGATTCAAGAAATATTCTGAACTTATTTCTTGTTTGCTTGTGGCTGAATAAAATAATAAGCTTTTGATGAAAAACCATGAAACACGTCCAACTGGTTCAAATCCACCCCCTGAAGTAAATGCAACAAGATATGATAATCAAAATAGTGGGAGTGGACGCGGACGTGGTCGTGGTCGCGGACGTGGACGCAGGTGTGGTCGTGGATATGGATATGGTCGTGGAAGAGGAAATTATAGTGTTCAATTCAAGAACATAGGAAATTCCAATAAAAATCAAGAAAGGGGAGATAAATATAAAGGCGAAATTGATATAACTAAAAATGCATGCCATCGTTGTGGTGGAAGATCTCATTGGGCACGCAACTGTCACGCACCCAAATATCTTATTGATCTCTATCAGGAATCACTTGAGAAGAAGAACAAAAAGATAGAGACAAACTTTACAAGTGGTAGTGATGTTAATATTTTGGATGATAAAATACTCAGTGCGACAGATATTGGAGAATATGACCACAAGACCGCAACACATCTTAATGTTTCTGATTTCTTCATCCAAGAATAAATGATCTTGTTGTTATTCTTCCTTCATGCATGAACAAATGCAATGTAATGGTAGTACCATTGAAGCACATTTCATCTTATAAATGAATGAATAAAGTTATATTATGTTTCCATTTAATTAGTATTTATTTCATATGTTTCACTATATTTCTTTAATAGAGAAGTAATGTTTATTAGTACGTTTTATTTTGAAGAGTATGGATGAACTATTGCCTCAATAGCTTGCAAATGAAGAAACTATATGTATTATAGACAGTGGAACAACTCATATTATCTTGAAGACTAAAATGAATTTTTCCTATCTTATATTACAAGATGCAGTTGTTCATACTATATCAGAAAGTGCTAAATTGATAGAGGGTTTAGGAAGAGCCAAAGCACTTTATTCCCTAAAGTCTCAAAGAAATTTGTTGAGCTTTAAAGATATACGCCAAAATGGCTATCACATAGAGACAATGTGTGAGGGTAATGTGGAGTACCTCAACATAAAAAAGATATCATTAGGAAAAAAATATGTGTTGGAGAAATTACCAGAATTACCTTATGATTTATACTATACAAGTCTCAAAGAGAATGAGTCATATATGGTGGTGGAACAAAAGTTCACCAAACATAACAATTTTATTATTTGGCATGACCGGATAGGTCATCCCGGATCAGTAATGATGCGAAAAATTATTAATAGTTCATGTGGCCATGAATTAAAGAATAAAAAGATTCTTCAATTGAATGACTTCTCATGCATCGCATGCTCTCAAGGGAAACTCATAGTACGCCCTTCACCAGCTAAAATTGGACATGAGTCCCTCGCCTTTCTAGAGCACATACAAGGAGATATATGTGGACCAATTCATCCACCAAGTGGACCATTTAGATATTTTATGGTTTTAATTGATACATCAACTAGATGGTCACATGTATCCTTACTATCAACCCGCAACATAGTATTTGCGCGACTGTTGGCTCAAATAATCAAGTTAAGAGCTCAATTTCTGGACAATCCAATCAAAACTATACGCTTGGATAATGCTGGTGAATTTACATCAAATAGTTTCAATGAATATTGTATGTCAATTGGAATAAGTGTTGAACATCCAGTTACACATGTTCATACATAGAATGGTCTTGCAGAGTCATTTATTAAACGTCTTCAATTAATAGCAAGACCATTATTTATGAAGTCAAAATTACCAATGTCTACATGGGGACATGCTACTCTGCATGCAGCAGCATTGATTCGCATCAGGCCAACAAGTTACTATAATTTTTCTCCTTTACAGTTGGTTTTTAGCAAAGAGCCAGATATTTCCCATCTAAAATTTTTTGGTTGTGCGGTGTATGTCCCAATTGCTCCACCAAAACGCACAAAAATAAGACCTCAGAGAAAGTTGAGAATATATATTGGGTATGAATCCCCATCCATAATAAAGTATCTTGAACCATCAACAGGAGACATATTTACAACAAGATTTGCTGATTGTTATTTTGATGAATCAAAGTTTCCAACAACAGGAGGAGAAAATAAACAACTGAATATAGAAATAAACTGGGATGAATTATCATTATCTCATTTTGATCAAAAACAATGTGAGCAAGAAGTTCAAAGGATAATTCATTTACAGAGTTTAGCAAATAATTTGCCAGATGTTTTTACAGATTTAAAAAGAGTGACCAAGTCATATATTCCAGTTGCTAATGCTCCTGAAAAAATTAATGTCCAAGAGGGACAACCATGTATAGCTAATAAGTCAAAGGTTACCATAAAACGTGGTAGACCATTGGGTTCCAAAGATAAAAAACCTCGAAAACAGAAGGGAGCAAAGAATCAAGATGGTCAAATAAAGAAAATAATAATTTAAGAAAAAACTCCTGAAGGAAATGAAGACATGACTCAAGAGGAGACAAAGGTACCTAATTCTTTAGAAGATGAGTTCTCATTAAACTATGCCATGTCAGGAAAAATTTGAAACCGTGAGAAAGTCATCATCGATGATGCATTTGCATATAATCTAGCGCTAGAAGTTATGGATAAAAATGAGGATCAGGAACCTCACTCAATAGAGTAATGCAAAGAAAGAAAAGATTGGGCAAAATGGAATGACGCAATTCAAGCAGAATTGAATTCTCTTACAAAACAAGAAGTTTTTGGGCCTATAACCCGTGTACCAAATGGTGTCAAACTCGTTGGTTATAAATGGGTATTTGTGAGAAAACGAAATGAGGAAGGAGAAATCACAAGATATAAGGTACGGCTGGTTGCCCAAGGATTCTCGCAAAGACCAGGAATTGATTATGAAGAAACATACTCTTCTGTGATGGATGCAACAACTTTTAGATACCTTATAAGTCTGGCAATGAAAGAGAATCTTGACTTGTGTCTAATGGATGTTGTTACAACATATTTATATGGGTCATTTGATAGTGACATATATATGAAACTATCAGAAGGATTTAAACTACCAAGATCAGGTTCTCGAGAACAATATTCAATTAAGTTGAATAAATCTCTATATGGGTTAAAACAATATAGAAGAATGTGGTACAATCGTCTTAGTGAGTATTTGATAAAAGAAGGGTATAAAAATGACTCTATTTGTCCATGTATATTCATAAAAATATCTGGATCTGAATTTGTGATCATAGTTGTATATGTTGATGATCTAAACTTAATTGACACTTCTCAATGAATCACTGAGGCGAAAGATTGTTTGAAGAAAGAATTTGAAATAAAGGATCTGGGGAAGACAAAGTTTTGTCTTGGTTTGTAAATAGAACACCTTAAAGATAGAGTTCTTTTGCATCAAGCAACTTATATAGAGAAAAATTAAAGTAATTTTACATGGATAAAGCACATCCATTGAGTACCCCAATGGTTGTTAGATCTCTTGATATAACCAAAGACCCTTTTCGACCTCCAAAATATGATAGTGAAATTCTTGGTCCTGAGGTGCCATATCTAAGTGCTATATGAGCCCTAATGTATCTATCTACTCATACACATCCTGATATTGCATTTGCTGTTAATTTATTAGCAAGATATAGCTCATGTCCTACTAGAAGACATTGAAATGAGATAAAACATATACTTCGTTATTTACAAGGTACGAAAGACATGGGTCTATATTTTTCTAACAAATGCATGAAGGAATTAGTTGATTTTGCAGATGCAGGATATCTATCTGATCCACACAATGGTCGTTCACAAACGGGATATGTATTTATGTGTGGTGGTGCATCTATTTCATGGCGTTCAATGAAGAAAACTATAACAACAACTTCATCTAACCATGCAGAAATTTTGGCTATTCATGAAGCTAGCAGAGAATGTGTCTGGTTGAGAAATATGACACATCATATTCGCAAGGTGTGCAATTTACTTCTATAAAATGAAGCGCCAACTGTTATACACGAAGACAATGCGGCTTGCATAACTCAATTGAAAGATGGGTACATAAAAGGAGATAGAGTGAAACACATCTCGCCAAAGTTTTTCTTTCCTCATGATCTTCAAAAGGATGGTATTATAACAGTCCAACAAATTCGTTCAAGTGAAAATCTAGCAGACTTGTTCACAAAGGCACTACCTACTTCAGTATTCAAGAAATTGACATATGGTATTGGATTACGTCGGTTGAAAGACATCAAGTGATATTGCCATCAGGGGAAGTGAATATGTGTACTCTTTTTTTCTTGGCCATGGTTTTTTTCCACTGGGTTTTTCCTTAGCAAGGTTTTTAATGAGACATGTAATTCACCTCATAATGAACATCCAAGGGGGAGTGTTATGAAATATTAAGGTGGATGTCCATAACCCCTATACTATTAAAGTTACAACCTTCATGATTCAATGGTGTAACTCCCTTTGTATTTGTTCTTATAACTCCATCCCTCGTATGAAGCTATATATAGGAGGGCTTATGTATTGTAAAGGATATACGAGAAAAAGAGAACAACTCATTTTCATCCTCTCTATTTCTATTCTTCATATTTCATATTCTTACATACATATTCTTATAGTGAAACTAGTTATTACTCCCTCCGTCCCAAAAAGGAGGTCGTTATGGGATGCGTGTCGATCAAACTTTCTCAACTTTGACTAAGTTTATAGAAAATACGTGCAATATTTATATCTCTAAATAAATTTATTAAAAAACTAGATTTAAAGATCTTTCCGATGATACTAATTACTTAGCATAATTATTTCTATATTTTAATATATAATTGCAGGTATTTTAAAAACGTTGACTTCTCGGAAAACGAAAATGATATCTATTTAGTGATGGAGGAAGTACCTAACAAAAAAAAATTTATTGTAAGGATTAATGTGGATGCGTCTAAAAAAAAGAAAGGATTAATGGATGCTCTTGAATGCTGGAAGTGCCACAGTACATGTCACCTACCCGCCTCCTCCGCGCACGGTGTGCTGCTGCCGGAGTCCGTCGCTACCCGCTAACCGCCGCGGACAACGCCACGACGGCACTGGAAAAGAAAAAAAGGATCCAAATATCCAATCGAGACCCATCACCGAACGAGTCCAAATCCGCTCGTCTCCCCCTCGAAGTCACTCCGGCGTTCGCCGGCTCCGCCTTCTCCGGTTCTCCAACCCATCCAAGAGCAGCTCCGGAAGCGGCAGGGGCGGACGAGCGCCTCCCAAATTTAGCAGCCGCGGAGCGCGTGGGCGTGGACGTGGGCCCGTAAGGAGGATCGATGGGGTACCTGCCGTCCCTGAGCAGCAAGGCGGCGCACTTCGTGTCCGACCTCACCACTGTCATCCTCAACCCCGTTTCCGAGCGCGAGACCTCCCACCTCCCTGTGAGACACCGGATCCCCGCTCCCTTCCCCTCCCTGTCGTGTAGGCGATTCGGTCCGGTTTTGAATTGGAGTCTCGCTCACGCTCTCAATTCGGGCGGTTGGGCGACTCGGGCTGTGACATCCGCTCCACGGCTGGGACGTCCTATTGTTAGGGTTTGGTGTGCGATTCCTGGGGGTTTAGTGTTAATTGCTACTAATTAGGACAGCCTTTGGTTGATGGAACTGTTGCTAGCTTAGCAAGCGCTCTTGCTTAGCTCACGAAGAGGATTTGCTTCTTCTGGTATAAGCTTATTCAGAAATTGTCTCTCCAATACAGTTAGGGCTGTTCACTGGGCTAGGTAATCTGTGTTCCTGAAATAATTTTGGTTTAAGTATGTTTAGATGCCTATGGTATGCAAAGGGCACACTGAAATAGGTTTACTCCATCAATGCATCTTGCATTTCCTTGTGTTTCACGTGTCATGCAGGAAAGTTCCGATGGAAACCAAGTTCTATCTACCCTTTGTTAAATTTTCAATTTAGTTGGTATTTTTATGATGTCATTTACTGGCTGATACCTGGTAGATGTAGTTGCAAGGCCAAAGTTAACCAGGTGGTATTTTGGTAGCTTTCCATTTCTTTATTCTTTGTATTTTACTCTGTCATGCTGTAGTCTATTGCATTTCGCCAGTACATGTTCTTGGTTCCAGTTAGTTCTAGCACTTACTCTTAACCACAGATTTGCAGCCATCATCTAATGTCATTGAAAGTTTATATTTCAATTTCTTTGGACTTGCAGGAGGCTGACGAAGTGCAAGAAAATTTGGAGGATGATAAGGATTCTGAGCACAATTCTGACAGCCTTGATGGCCCTGACACATCTTCCTTTAGAGCATTCTTGATTTCATTTTTGTCATCATCGAGCTCTAATAACGACTCAATGGAGATAATTCCTGAGCAGAATGGGGACATGGGTTACCCTACGTTAACACCCATGGGGAAGGGAAGCAAGGGAAGAACAGGTCTGTTAAGTAGGGGGAAGCATTCCATCGGAAAAATCATTAACAAGGCGGCAAGGATTGGTGGTTTCAAACAAACAACTGCAGAGCCTAAAATTGACAGGGAGGCAGTAACTTATACTGAACCAGATGCACCTGTATTGGAGCGCCAGGAACCAAAGGAAGTTGCTTCCTTCAGTAGTTTGCCAACTATGTCGGAACCATCTATTCTTTTGTCAGAACTGATGCAATCGATTCTTTATTCCTCTCTCCCCGTTCTTGCCCAGGGAAGGAACTGGGTCTTGCTATACAGGTTTAAGATGTCTCCTATTCTTATATGTTCAAACTTTTGATCATGTGTGTCTACTGTTATCTAATGTTTATGTTCATAGTTGTGCAGTACATGGAGGCATGGCATATCATTGTCTACTTTATATAGAAGGAGCATGCTTTGCCCTGGTTTCTCACTCTTGGTAATGTTACTGTTTTCTAAGTAGCTCAAATGTTATGGTTTTCACTATTACTTAAGAAATGGCAGCCTATTTCACCTCTACAGTTGCTGACTGTTTCATACTTTTAAGAGATAGATCTTATTTAACTCCATAAGTTACTATATTGTTGATGATGTGGATTTTATGGGCACTCATAGCATCATCTGATATAATTTCAAAAGAAGTGCCATAGATTGCTTATTGCTACTTCCATTCTTCATCTTCTGATGTTATGTTACATTACAGGTTGTTGGGGATAAAGAAGGTACAGTTTTTGGTGGTTTAGTTGAGGCCCCATTGCAGCCATCCAGTTCAAAGAAGTATCAGGTTTCGCCTCAACATTTTGATAAATTGTTTGTTAAAAAAAATCTTGTGCTGAATATTCTGCAAATTAATATCTCAGGGGACCAATAATTCCTTCGTTTTCACTAATTTACACAATCGCCCAGTCATATATCGACCGACAGGTAATTTTCAATTTTATCCATTCCATCATTTGCATGATAACATCAAATATGGCAAAAAATCTCTATTTCATGTTATTTAAGTGCAGTTAATATAACAATTCACCAATGCCGCTGTGACTTTGTTGTGCATTCTGAGAACTGTTTTTCTTTGTGTAAACTATTGAAAATCTGCTTACTGCAGGCGCAAATAACTATTTTTGGTGGTAGGGATTTCTTTTACCCATGCACTTATGTGTCAATCTAGTTGAGGATCGAGTAACATTTAAAATATTTTAGGCTAATTTTAACTATGCAGAGGTTGGAAGTGATGTGAAGACTGGTTGTATCATCTTGATGTAATAGTATTGTTTTCAAGAAGCTTCCTTTATCTAAAAGTAAAAAACTTACTGCAGGTGCAAATAACTATTTTACGGTGTGCTCCACTGACTATATGGCTCTGGGGGAGGAGGTCATTTTGCACTTTATCTTGATTCTGACCTGTAATATCCCGCACCATCAACAACTAGTATACAAGTCATAATTAATTTCCGCACAATTCACCTTTTTTTCCTGCATTTCTCTTTGCAGCTTGACTGGTTCAAGTTCTAATTCAGAGACTTTTAACAACGTGTGTTTATCGCATTCTTCAGACTTCTCAGTGAAAGATGTTGAGGTATTTAAAACATTCCAAATGATCAAGCTTCTTTCAAGATTAATCTATCAACTGAAATAATTCTGCAAGGACATAAAGAGCCTTTTTTATGGACATCAGCATGTTTTGCGAGCTTGTGAGAAATGCACTATTTAACTGTTCTTTCTCGTTTAATGCAGCTTTGGGGCTTCGTCTACCCTTCCAAATATGAGGAGATGCTGACACTCTGCCGGACTGAGAAACCAGGAATCTGTCGATGGTGATCATCCCATAGCCAGTTGAAGTGTTGAACTGCCAAATAGACACATGCCACGTCTGTACAGTTTTTAGTGAGTTGCGAGCATTTTTGTGCGCAGGACCAGGTAGTACTGGAGAGTTGCTTTTTCTCAAGCGAGTTTGCTCATATTTGTAGATACTGTACTTTTGTTACTGCCACATGGCGAAACATGGACGTTACTGGTTGTAGATACTGTACTTCTATGTTGGATCAGGCTTTTACCAGGACTCAACCAGTTCAAAGCCAGACTTCTAGATCCGGAAGCAATCAAATTAAAAGTCCACCGATGATTGGTCCCCGCTCAGAACACTGCATAATCACCATTTTAGATGTACTGAAGTGCAGCCAAAATCCAGTCCAAATGTGCTGGGACGCACCATCAGATTATCAATCCGTGTAAACGAAATAACGAATATCTAATACAATCAAAATGCCCTTACCCTGAGAGCTTAGTCTCAACCAAATGGTAGTCCTATAGCATTTCTGAGTTGCTCGCATGATCTACACGGGTAAAACTGTAATTGCAAAGAAAAATATTACAAGCACAACTTCAAAGAGAGCACTGCAGTACTGCACCATATATCAGTGAAAACACAAACAACATCAACATGCAGTCACCAAAGAGACTTTATTATCCTTAACAAAACACCAGCTTCAACATCTGAGTGAACCCACCAGTAAAAAAAAAACTTCAGGTGGTTTCACAAGCTAGGAGAAAATCATAAGCATAGACTAAAAAGACCGCAGCACTAATGTAGATTCCCTCTTCCACCTTTCTGGTACCTCATCAAGCAGCCTGGGAATAAAAACGGAAGCCACTTGACTCTGCGAGCAAACCCTCAATTGTCACAGGATGGTAAAGAACGGATAGGGGTTGGGGTTTCCTTTTTCTGAGCTGGAAGGGTAGCTAATTAGCTATACATGAATGAAATATCTACAGCAATAAGTTGGAATTTGCCTACCATCATTTTATGAGATCCCTCATTTTATTACTTTCATTCGACTGAAAAACTTTTGAAATCGACCAACTTTTTCCTATCATGACAGGAGGTTTCCTATAAATCGAAGTATGAAGACATGTACAGTCTTACTCCAATGTCCACCGCACAACCCTCACCACCAATTGCATGAAGAACCACAGGGATGTCACTCAGGTAATGTATCACCAAGGGCAGAACAGCTGGTGCGGCCTGAGCTTTCACTGCGTCGCCACTCAACAAAACAGACTTGGCAGTGCAGCCACCAGCTTCTGTTACCCCTGATTCCTCATCTTCTTCAGACAACTCTGAAGGGTTCACCACCATCGCGACTTCCTCAATTGGTCTGCACTTCATCTGAGTTCCCCTCCTATGTGTAGGCTTGTTCCTGCATGCATCAAGCACTAACGTTGCAGTGGCTTCTAACCATTCAACTGATAAGCTCTCAACTTCATCATAATATATCCTTCGTTCCATCTGCATCATAAAATCACACTGATGTGAGGAAGAAGAAAAATAAAACAAGTGCTCCTTTTATACGAGGGTTGGCAAAAAATCATACCGCAAGCTTGGGCACATAAACTGACATGAATCTGGGTCCAAGCCCCAGAACTCTAGCATTGCAGACCACAACCTGCAAACATAAGAGTGAAAAACAGCAGAATGTCAAAATAAAATTCATGGGAAAACTTGCTTGAAAACTGAGAATGGTGATGCACCAAGTACCTCTTTGTTCTTTATCAGAGCCCACATGTAGAGCTTCTGTCCACCATCTTCTGCACGGCGACCAGCCCACTTTCTTTCATTACAGTGTTCAGCAATCTCCCCGAGATTTTCAGAGTATGGAACCTTAAATTTCTTCGCTACAAGACAAAGTGCTTTTTTTCCTTCTTCAGATTCAGCAGCATCCTTGCACAACTGGAGGCCTGTAAAACATCTATCCATCAATTCACAAGAGGCTTTGACTCCATTCCGGCCTGTGGAAGATTTCTTTTTCTTCATATACAGTTGTTCGGCCTCAATCACCGCATTCAGAGTTCTGTGAACAATTATATCAGGATATCTTCGAAGTGGTGAAGTGAAGTGTGTATACAAAGGGACAGAGAGCGCATAATGTGCCCAATCATCCTTCTTGCTTATCATGTCCCCTGTGCAAAAGTATTCTGCTGACTGCATTTGCTTTGAAGCATAAAACATGAGAATATCAAACATAACAGGATCCTCTTGCAACTTCTCCTTTATTCTAGAGAGTGAAAGATGGAGTTGACCAGATGATGAAGCATCCAATTCAAAACCATTCTTAGCACAAAATGCCTCAAACTCTTTGAACCTCCGCAAATTTGGTTCAGGGTGCCTACGAAGTAAGGCACAGTCAGGGAATGCATTAGATATGACTTCTGCAGCTGACATATTCGCCAACAACATTAGCTCCTCAACAATGAAGCATGCATTGTTCCTCACATAGCGATAGCTATCACATGGAGCCCCATCTTCATCAAACAGGATCATAAGCTTTGCAGTGTCAAGAGAAAGAGCTCCACCCTTGAACCTAACTTCCTTAAGATTTTTTGTGACCTCATAAAGGCCTCTAAGTGACTTGATAACATCATCTCTCTCAAATATGCCATGTACTTCAAGAGAAGAAACATCAGATCTAGCCTGACTGGCTTCATTACAAATCAAATCCTGCACAAGATCATATGACAGCTTGCAGCACGAAAAGATGACGCTACGACCAATCCAGCGACTAATTATGTTACCATGAGGATCAATATCCCACATAATTGAAAAGGCAAGCCTGTCTACACCTGGATTAAGCGAAACCACTTCTGAAAGTCTTGAAGGCAACATTGAGATTTTGCGTTTCAGGGTGTAAACACTAGTAGATCGGCTTTGAGCTTCAGCATCTAACGCAGTCTCTGGATGTACAAAGTAGGAAACATCTGCGATGTGAACCCCAATACGGACAGTTCCTCCTGAAAGCATTTCAATTGATATAGCATCATCAAGATCCGATGCAGTAGGAGGGTCTATTGTAAAAGACAAGACCTCCCTCAAATCTTTTCTTGCTTCAAGTTCTTTTTGAGGAATCTTCCAACAATTGTCAGGAAGACATGCCAAGGACTCAGGGGAAAACTCAGAATCAGATATTGCATTCTCAAATAATATAGCATCCATGTGTGTTTTAACATGTCCACCCTTCCCCAAAAACCGTATAACATGGGCATAGGGATAGAGATTTTCCTCATTCCATTCATCAATTCGTGCAGCAACCAATTCATTCTCAATAGCTGCATCACCACTTAGGTTCTGTCTGACACTATCTGGCAAAGTGCTAAAACTCACAACCATCTGAGGGAATTTGGGGTCAGTAGGCAAGAGATAAAATAAGCCTGTAACTGATGATGCTCTGTTGTTCATCATCTTTACACCCATCAGATTTTTCTGCTGCTCTCCATCAGGGAACTCTGAGAAAGAAGCGAGGAAACCTACAATGGCATCACGGCGTGGAGACTTCTTAATGACTGATAATACTTTCCCAGTAGGACGTCTGCTTGGATGAGAGTATATCATGGCACTGATCCTTTGTAATGCTCTCAGAGCCTCACTATTTCCATCATTCAAGTCTATCTCATTCCTTTCAGGGACAGTAGCATTCCCATTTCCACACTTAACAGCTTGACTAAAACCACTGTTCTTGTGAGGGGGATGCATCCTATCCAAAACAGGTATGCCGTTACTGCAATTTTCAAACCTGCAGCCGGCATCTGCATGTCCTTTCTTCAAACTATGAATCCCATTTGTTTCACTAAACTCACGGACCACAGAATCTCCTATCGCAGAGTTGCATGCAACATTCGGACCTTTCATTCTGGTCCATTGAGAAACAGGGTCCAGTGTGATAGCAACAAGATCACCTTCAACCTGCAATGTAATTCATTCATGAGATAACATGATGCTGTGAGTTCAAAATCCGCGTAGCATAAATATGCACAGCTAGAGAGCAGAATGGTATAGGCACTGCAGGCATTGGAACTCAACCCTTATAACAAACCATATGGTAAGACATTAAGATAAAAAAAAAGTGCATACAGACATATGCATATCACCTATAGCACTAGTTGTTTGTTTAGGAAGCATAAACTTTGTGAGGAGTACTGGTAAAGAAATACAAAAGCCTCTTGCATGCAAGATGAAAGATAAAATTTATCGAATGAAAGGATGTAGGGAGAGCACCGCACCTGCAGGAGAACACTAAAACCCAATAAAATGATCAATAACGTAAAACTAGCAATGCAGCTTTGTTTGGATCATTTCCAAAAGTAAAATCTATTGTGGTAATAATTCCGATGTTCACATGTTATTCCCAGAAATGCCAATTGGTGCTGGTTGCAGTCCTGACTAAGTTCAACATGAAAGCACACTTCGCATATAAGGTATAGCATGCTTCAACCAGCTGTGCAGGGACAAGCTAGCCATATTTTATATGCCTGGTGTGCAGAAGCAGCACAAATTGAGATGCCCACTTCTACCATGAAAAACTTGAGTTGGTGATGCTATATCACAGGAAGGAAACACACAACAGCATAGTGCTAAATTTTGTCCTGAGTCACGTTTCGTGCCAAAATCTGACACCGTTTTTTATTCCTCCTGACTGGGTAACTAGCGAAGCAAAAAAACACATTCCAGTGCATGCCTAACTAGTTAACACAGGCATGATCTTAGCGTGATAATTACCATATCATGCATGCAGAGATGTACATACCGCTCGGTTTTGTGCCAATCCTGTAATGAGAACATCCACCGGGATGCCATCAATGGTGCAGTACGCCTGCAAAATCACACAATTCAAAACATTACCACACAGTTGCAAGGGGACACTACAATGTTAGTAATCAGATCACGGAGCCGTGCTTGCCTCGTTTCGGTTGTGAGCGTTCACCCTGAACTTCCCCACGAACGCATACCCTCTCTGCGTAGCAAAGGCATCAAATCAATGTGTCAGTTCACGCGAAATCACAACCACGAAGCCGGAAACCTCCCATGGCACGAGCAAGTACCTTGACGGCGTCCTCCACGGCCCGCTCAGGCCAGTGAGGCAGGAAGTAGCGCATCGCCGGAGCTCCCCCGCCCACCACCCTCGACACAGGCGCCTCCGTGGGTCTCGGCACGGGCAGGAGCAGGGGGAAGGACTGGCTCGTTCCCGCCGCGGACGCCTCTGCCTCGGCAACGACGCCCGCACCGCTGCTGCCCACGTGCATGGGCGGCATCGATCTGACCGACACCGGCCCCGCGGCGTCCGCGACCGGGCCCTGCGGCGCGGCGACGCCCGCCTGCTTGGAGCGCCGCGAGGGGCGGCGCCGGTTCTTCTTCCTCTCCTTCTCGACTTCCTCGGCCGCAGCAGCAGGCGGCGGCGGCGGTGGGGCGGGGATGGGCACCGCAGCTGTGTGCTCCCCGGTGGCCCTCATGGTGCAGTACCTCTCTATCTCCTCGAAGAACACGCGGCGGGGGAACCCTAGATCTGAGGCGTCCTCCGCTTCGTCGCTCCCCTCGTCGACACCGATGGATAAAAAAACGAGGTGTCGGGGTGCGGGGAGAGGAGAAGGGGACTGCAAGGAAGGGAGGGATGAAAGAGAGAGAGACGAAGGGAGGGAGGGAGGAGGCGAGGCAGCCGAGAGAGAGAGGCCGGGGGGGGGGGGGGATATGTTTGCTTCGCGAAGCGGATTGGGGTGGTGGACTGGTGGCGCTAGTATAATCGAGGGCGGCTTGGTATATCGGTGTGGCTTGCGAAGGGAGGAGTACGTGTTGGCGCCTGGGCCGGCGCTTCGCGTTGCGGGCCGAGGACGGCAGCGGGACGGAGAATGGACGCGCATGGTCGGCGCCGGGTGGGGTTGCCCGCGCGCCGACTATTGCCCCGCTTTCCGCCTTTTCCAAGAGCCGTCGTTTTCACGGCTCACCTCCACGGCTCCACGAGCTTCGCGCGTGCGTGCGGGCGGGCGGGCTTATCGTTGATCGTGGCTCTTTTTTTAAAAAAATAATGAATAGTGTCATTATAATTTTACAAAATTGAAGAAATGTCATTGTATCACAATAGTATGTGGGGCTCACATAAGTCAATGATATATGGACCAAGATAACATATTACCTTTGACAAGTTGGCATGCTTCATGCTTGATCCACTAAAGTATCCATGTAATCTAACCCTATATTCTAAAACAGCTTCTCGGTAAAGAGTCACGTCCACGTCACCCAAAATAACCTTATCCGTCGAATCTAGTCTTCTGTGCTTCTGATTTGTTGAATGAGATTTGACTGAAAGTAACTTCTCGTTCATTGTTTTACCTTCTTCAATTTTTCTTTACCTGCTCTAGCTTCTCTTCTTAATCCCGACAGCCAAATAAATACCCCACCTCCTTCTAGGCTTCTGCTTCTCCTTCAAAATATCTCGCCTCTTCCTGCTCCTCTTTCGCTTCCCCCTCGCTGCACGCCGCCGTCACCGCCGCTCCCCGTCTTGCGCGCAGCGGCGTCCGGCCGCCGTCCCGGCGCAGGTGGCACAGGACCGGTCTCCAGCTCCGGCGGCGCGCCCGGCCCCGACCGCGTCGGCATCGTGGCCGCCCCTCGCCGGCGCGCACGCACCCAGCTCGGAGTCGCGGACGGCCACCGACGACGCAGCCATGGTGTGCCGCCGCCGTGCCCCGCCGGTGTCCGTCGTCACGGCTTCCTCCCTCTGCTTCCTCCCGTCGATTCTCCTATGCTAGATGAAACCCTAGCTGCCGGTACTGGCACTCTCCTCCTCTATCGTCTCATTGCTCCTCCACCGTATCCTCTCTCCTCGGGTCGCCTCCATCCTGACCTCGACCCATGATGGGCTCCAATGGCCGGCGTGAGCACCGCCATGCGTTTCTGACTCCCAACTAGAATCAGAATGGCACATGTCACTCAGGACCGGATCTCTTGTCCCCTATTCGATTTATACAACGCAAGGGACCTAGCTAACCCCACAACCCTTTTACTGCTAGGTACATCAATCGATTAAATCTCAGTTTGGCCTTATGTAGAATCTGTGAAGGAATCAGTTGCCGCATGATTTTCTCTGAAATTATCTAATAGTCGTTTTTGTATTTTGTGTTGTTCTATTTTCCCAAATGTTATGCTACATCCAGGGTGTTGGAACAATCGATCAGAGTACAGGATGCAACCGACCCCTAATCAGCAAGCAAGTTCAGTACTCAAGTCTTGAGTCTGGATAGGCCAGGTGAGCAACGGTGATCGCATTCAGAGAGCTAGATTAATCTAAACAGAGAGGACAAGGTAAGAACTCTGGAGCATGGCAATGTGACCCTAGCTTATTCCCTTTGTCAGATTTGATCTAATAGTGGTGTTATAAGATTTCTTTAGAGGGCCCTTCTTTAAATACGGTACGGTACAAACAAAGATACAATAGAATTAGCTAATGTGTTTGTACTTACAAATATGCATTGTCTATTTCATTGGTCCATTTACAGGATTATCAAAAGCACTGTCTTTTTATTTGCAGATTTCCTCCTGCAATGGCTCATTTGGTTGACAAGCTAAAAACTAATAATGTTTAGGTATTCCTTGTGTCAGAAGGGTTTAGACAAATGATCAAGGTCGGGCCTGTAATACCATGCCATCTGTGTGGTAATATCATTCTTTTTTATCACACTCTATGTCGATTTACACATTTGCCGAGTATATGTAACATGAAAGTGATTGCTCACATGTATTTCGTTTTGCTGGGTAAAGCTGTGATGATTTCATTCTAGCAGCACCATAAATTAGATTTGGCTTTTTCTTTGGGTCATTTTGCATTTTGCTCAGAGCATACCTTCAATCTGTTCCAGCTATAAAATTAAACTATTATATGTATGTAATGGGGTACTCCCTCCATCCCAAATTATAAGTCATCCCAGAAATCTTTGAGAGTCAAAGTATGTTAAGTTTGATCAAACTTATATGACAATATAATAACATTTATAATGGCAACTAAAGATCATTAGATTCTTTCAACAACATCAACATCAACAAAGCCTGTAGTCCCAAGCAAGTTGGGGTAGGCTAGAGTTGAAACCCAACAAGATACCCAAGTCATGGTTCCGGCACTTCAATAGCTGCTTTCCAAGCAATCCTATCCAAACATAGATCTCTAGATATATCCCAAGCTTTTAAATCCCTATTCACAGCCTCCGCCCATGTCAACTTCGGCCTTCCTCTGCCTCTCCTTATATTATTAGCTTGGCTTGGGACTCCACAGCGCACTGGTGCATCTGGCGGTCTCCTCTGGACATGGCCAAACCATCTCAACCGATGTTGGACAAGCTTTTCTTCAATTGGTGCCACCCCTAGGCGATCACGTATATCATCATTCCGAACTCGGTCCATTCTTGTGTGACCACAGATCCAACGCAACATGCGCATTTCTGCAACACTCATTTGTTGAACATGTCGAGCCTTTGTGGGCCAACATTCGGCTCCATACAACATCGCAGGTCTAATAGCTGTCCTATAGAACTTGCCTTTTAGCTTTTGGGGTACCCTCTTGTCACATAGAATGCCAGAAGCTTGACGCCACTTGATCCATCCTGCTTTGATTCTATGGCTAACGTCTGCATCAATATCTCCATCCCTTTGTAGCATCGATCCCAGATATCGGAAGGTGTCCTTTTTAGGCACGACTTGACCTTCCAAACTCACATCTCCCTCATCCTGAGCCGTTGTGCCAAAGTCGCATTTCATATACTCGGTTTTAGTCCGACTTAGTCTAAAACCTTTAGACTCAAGGGTCTGCCGCCACAGCTCAAGTTTCCTATTTACTCCCGCCAAGCTTTCATCAACTAACACTACATCATCGGCAAAGAGCATGCACCAAGGGATGTCCCCTTGAATGTCCCTTGTAATCTCGTCCATTACCAAGGCAAAGAGATACGGGCTCAAGGTTGACCCTTGATGAAGCCCAATTCTAATCGGGAAGTAATCAGTATTACCATCGTTGGTTCGAACGCTAGTCACAACATTGTTGTACATGTCCTTGATGAGGGCCACGTACTTTGTTGGGACTTTATGTCTATCCAAAGCCCACCACATAACATTTCTTGGTATCTTGTCATAAGCCTTCTCCAAGTCAATGAAAACCATATGTAGGTCCTTCTTCTGCTCTCTAAATCGCTCCATAACTTGTCTTAACAAGAAGATTGCTTCTGTGGTTGACCTTCCAGGCATGAAACCAAATTGGTTGGTAGATACTCGTGTCCTTCTTCGCAGGCGGTGCTCGATGACTCTCTCCCATAGCTTCATAGTGTGGCTCATCAACTTAATCCCACGGTAGTTATTACAACTCTGGATGTCACCCTTGTTCTTGTAGATTGGTACCAAAGTGCTTCTTCTCCACTCCTCAGGCATCTTGTTCGATCGGAAGATATTATTGAACATCTTGGTTAGCCAGACTATAGCTATATCCCCAAGGCATCTCCACACCTTGATTGGGATATCATCCGGGCCCATCGCTTTGCTCCCTTTCATCCTTTTCAACGCTTCTCTAACCTCCGATTCTTGAATCCTCCGCTCAAAGCGCCTATTGTTGTCATCAAACGAGTCGTCCAACTGAACAAATTGGGGCTGTCCTAGGATCATTAGATTCTTTATCAGTTATATTTTCATAGTATGTCTATTTGGTGTCATAAATCTTTCACTTTCTCTATAATTATTGCTCAAATTTGAGATGCTTTGACTCTCCAAGATTCTTGGAATGTCTTTTAATTTGAAATGGAGGGAGTACCATTTTGTGGTTCACAATCATCACTCTCATGTCTGCCTTGTTCCCAGCCCCAAGATGCATTTGAGCTTGGTATTCCTCGTGAGGACATTGCAGACCTCATTGCAAACCATCTGCTCTTTGGCATTTCGGGGGAGTGCACTGGACTTCTTGTCAAAGAGGCTACTTCACACATTGGAGGTAAAGCTATGATGATTTTGTTGTAGCGCACGCATAAAAACAGTTTAAGGTTTATATGTGTAAAACCTTCATGGATTAATTTATAGTTGCACACTTAAAGTGATGTCATGTTTACCGAAATGAAATTTGGCCCTACCTCTTTTTTTGGTGTCCATGGACTGTATCTATTATATACATGCCTTCTCTCTGTGTTGTCATATTGACATGCTTATTCCCTTGTGTTAGGTGATTTCATGTTCGCAGCAATTTCTATGCTGATAGAGTTGCCTACATGTGTTCTAGCAGACCCTATATGCACACTCGACCTTTTTCTTTTTGTGTGAAAAGCACCCTCCTTGACCTTACTTGCATACTCTTCCTCGTCAATGGATCCTAGGATTGGAGAAAACAACCATGGCTCTCAGTGAAAGCCTGAAGTTACTTGCTGGTTATCCTCTACAGCTCATTAAAGTCAACTTCATCGTCTCAGGTAATTATGATTTGCATGTCATTCGTGCAACTTGTCAGACATAGAAATAATTTCAGTTTTATATCTAAAATCTCAAAAAAAGGACCATGCCTAATGGAATGGAATTTGGGGTTGCATCCTACAGCTTGGGTTCCCTATTTTTTTTTTGCCTGTGTATATGGTTACTTTGACAAATGCAAATATCCCTTCTTTCCATTTCTGTTCTTATTTGCATATACCATGAATTTATTTACATACCTGTTTATTAATTGTAAGTTGATGGGATGTAATATAAGTACAGAACAATAGGCTGCCTTCTTTTTCACAGATGTGTTCATTAATGCTTTGATTTTTAGCTATGAAGTTGCAATATCTCAGGTTGCTAACTGACCATCAATTTTGGCAGGAAAAAAATGACATATGTGTCCTTATTGTGAATTCTTCTCTAAAATCTTACCCACACATCTCTGCATGTTTGTATTATATTATATTTATTGATAAATAATTGTGGCACCACGTTAAATCTTTGGTATTCGAGGATATTATCTGCTATGCTTATCACTCATTGGGTTGTTAAGAACATCAGCAGAATATATCAGGTCTAACTTTTTTTGAAGTTCAGTTCAGATAGTCTTTACAAATTCACAATGCACAAAGTTTCCTCGGAAAGTGGAATTTGATAGTTTCGGAGTCAAGCTAACAAATCTTTTCCAGCAGGATTTGCATTCTTTTTCTACCCTAGAGGATGATACTAGGGAAGATTGCCTTCTCTTTGCCACACGAAGTAAGCTTGTTACCAATACCTGGCCCTTCAGATTAAGTCACGGATTTTCACCTTCTGAATTTGCAAATCCTAGGCCTTCCTAGGTAACTTACCATGCTCCTGTTTTATTAATGCCATCATTATATCTATCCAGTGTTCTGCCAAACCTGCAAGTTGGCGCCTTTACTTTTTTGTAATTTTTTTAAATAAACTGAATTTTTTATAGTTGCTCCAGTTTTCCCTGCTTATTTGTTCTTTATTTTGTAACTCTAAAATATTACCATCTCCATGGATTGCAGTTTACTTACAGGAACGAGATAAATTATATAGAATTGGCAATAATGAATTATCTATAGTACATACATGAATCACCATCTCACATCTCAGTAGCCTTGTTGTCTGAGAATTTTGGTGCACCTATACTTTTGTATCTTCCATTGCCCAGTAAAAAATAATAACAAAACAAATCAGATACATACTTTTGTCGGTGAAAACCAACTCTTTAGTTAATCTAATTCATCTACTTCACTGTACGTTACTATTTCTGTGCTCTACTATTTGCAGAACATTTTACAAGCATCACAACCAAATGCACACAACCCCAAAAATACTCCTTATGAGATTTCTTTACAGTTCAAGAACTAATAAACTGTTTGGTCTTCATTCTTTAGGATGACAACATGGATATAGACAAGGGCATCCAAAACACTAGAAGCACCATTTGGAAAATCTATGTTATAAGTTAGTGTCCATTGGAAAATCTTGTAACTGCACCTCTTATAACACCATTTCCATACTACAGGCAGGTCCAAATCCGATGGCTCCAAGATTCAGGCAAAAGGCAGCACCCACCCGTAAGCCTTCGTTGAGCCAGCCCCCAAAATAGGTAAGCATTATGCAGCTGCTCAGCCTTACACATTACTCCATACTCTTGCCCATTGCACCCAATTCCTGAACTTGGTGTTATACATTGTACAAATCAGTAGGGAGTATGAAGAGTTTAGAAATGTCATTGGCATTTTTTAAGTTTCCAGTAAACCATACCTGCACAGCCCCTCAAACAAATACAAACGCTAAATTTTGTTGTAAACAATTATTCCCCAATTTAGAGTTATATCTAGCAACAGAACTATTAGGTAAGCCTTGCTTATATAGCCTTTCACGTCCTTTTCAAATGAATTGGCCTACAAGATACAGTCCAACTTCTTCAGATGTTAAAAAAGGATACGTTGTCTGCCTTTTCATAAGGACCATTCATTTCCCTAAGTACAAAAATAGTTTTTAAAGGTCAGAGTATCATTTTAATAGTTGTGAACTAAGCAGTAAACAACAACCAACAACCAGAACACGTTTTCCTGCTATTGTTCACCATAGCAGCCAGATTGATCCTTATTGTAAGATAACTTTTAATTGACACATATTTTTATTTATCGTGTGTAGATTTAGTTTATTCCACAAGATTTTATATAGGTTCCTTGGCTTCTTTAGCATAAATGTTGTGGCACCTTTGCTTGCCCTGAGCATGTTTGTCTCAACTAATAGTGGGGCAATTTCTTTGTAGGTACCAGTACCATAAATATTGTGTCACATTTGCTTGCTCTCAGCATGTTTGTCTCAACTAATAGTAGGGCAATTTTTTGGTAGGTACTGATGTCAGTGTGATCTTTTTTGGTGCATCTATAAAACTTGGATGTGATTATTACAAACTTCTATAAAAGTTATTCTATTTTTTCTCCATACCACCGCTGATGAAAATAAACTCTCATGTAGCTTCCACAAGATTATTATATTGATATTAGGATTTCCCAATTTGATAAGTACTTATGTCAATTTTACCTATGTTAACACCTAAATGTCACCTCCTCGACATGTCGTCCAGCCATTTATATTCATAATGTTTATGCTGCTATCTTCCTAAGTTATTACGAAAACACATCCAGTTTTGTTTCTTTGCTTCAATTGCCGACTAATTCACTATGTCGCTTCTTACAACAGGCGACGGGAGTTGTCTCAGCATTTTCCGACATGTAGAGGAGCTTGCTTCCCAGCTTCAAGATCCTCACCGTCTCCTTACTAGCCATATGTCTTCGGACCTTATCTTTGTATACACTATTAGCATATATAACCTCTCTCTATGTATCATATCACATGTAATATATCTCCATGAATCAGCGCGGGTTCTTTCTAGACTTAAACAACACATGTAATACGTTTATTAGTCACCACATTTTGCAAACTTGAACAACACACTTAATATATACATCCTAAATATATATCTATGTACCTTATTAGTCATTGTGTCTCCTTTATATCTCAAATTTCTGTTGTAACTGCATGTGCCCGCGATTGCACTAGTTATTAGATAACTAAGCACATTTTTCACATAGTTCACGATAGCTAGAAACTTCTTTTCAAACATTCATTTTAAAAACAGTGTTATGCAAAAGTTTTTTTTATTCTCATTTCGTAAAGGACAAATTGAGAAAAAACTAAAATGAATTCTAGCTTCTTATCCCATATTATAGTCATTTTATTCATTGTTCCATCATGTGAATATGTTTTGCCAAATACTTATTCTAAAATAACTCAACTTAAAAAAAAACACCTCGTGCAACTATTTTGCAAAAATAAAAGCTTAAATGGTGAACCTAACATATATTAACAACTCCAAACCTAACATAGTATAGTAGACCTAATAATTACGAATCTCATAACTGATACTTAGTTGTTCGATTAGCAGATATGTTTGATCAACTTGTATTGATTTTAGTTATCAACTATTAGCACTAGCAGAAACATGTCTTTATTTGTTTTGACCATGGCCTTCTGTTATCAACAAATATACATTAGAGATCGTACCAGGTTCTTGTAGTTTGTTTATTTTTATACAAACATATGTGTTTGTCCTTACATTTAGAAAATATTTTAGTTGTAGATTTAAGGTTGATTGGTGTCTAGCTTACCACGTATAGTATTAGACAAACAATAAATGTCACAGAAAGTGCAACTGGCATAATTGAATATCACAGAAAGTGCAACCAACATAATTGAAGCAACACTTATAGCAGAATATAAACCGAGCAACTATTTAAGAAAATATGACATGACTAACACGTGGCATGACAATATTAGGCATAAAATTAAACATGCACTATAATGTTTGTTTGTCATAATTTGCAAACTTAGGTGGGCACTATACTAATTATGCTAAGTAAAAACATCATCTAATCATAGTAAACACTAGATAAACCTAGGATTCAAAGCTTGGTGACACAAAAAAAAATTGCGCTGACAAACACTAGTGGATTGGTGTAACAATGCGGCCCTACAAGGATAGTATTTATTGTTACATGTAACCCTATAGGAATAAAGTGAATGCTCCAAGCCTTTTCATGAGTGGTTTGAGCATGTTCGCTTGAACTTATACTTATTAACCTCGCTTATCAGCTATGGCATAGTGTTTTCCTCACAATAAAACAACTAAAAGTAGCATCAAATGGTTTATCACCCGTAGAAATCATCAACCAAACAGGATACGTGACGTAGTTGCGAAGCATAACTTTCAATTGGATCAAGTATTACAATATGTCCAGAGATGGGGGCTATCCTCCACGATGAGCCAAGTTTTTTCCTCTAACTATCATATTGTTTCTCTAATATTTCGCATCACATGTTGTTGGCATTGAGTTTATAGAATGCACTTCTTCATTCAATTCTCTTTTTAAACAGTCACCATGTTATATAAAAGGATAAAGTAAATAGATGCCTAAAGGTGCAGTAGCGTAGCTCCGTGAGTACCATAAATCTATAAAACATTTTTTTTTGGAAACGTGCACACATTGTTTTCAGAATCTGTAGAGTGTGGCCAAAATTTGTTTTAAAACATTTAAGTTTTCTTCTATATGAAACAAAACACGCCTTGAGATCACGCTTCAAGATTGGTGCGAGCAGCCCACCAAGACAAAACCGGATAAACCACCACAGCATCCCCTTATCCTCGAGCCCAAACTGCGGTAGCGAAAACGCGAGCGCTGCGGATGGCGACGATGTCTCTTGCCGCGGCGTCACCCCTGGCCTCCACTCCCCGCGGCATCGCCGCTCCGGCTCCTCGCACGGCATTCCTGTCCCTCCGCTTAGGTGGCGTGGCGGCTACGCGGTTCGCTGGACTGGCGGCGGCGTCGCAGCCAATGGAGCGTCGCGCGGCGGCGGCGGTCGCGATGGCGAAGAGGGAGCAGGAGCTGGAGGAGATCCGAACCATGACGACGGAACAGCTGGAGGAGGAAGTGGTAGACCTCAAGGGGGAGCTTTTCCTGCTCCGACTCAAGCGCTCCGCGCGCCAGGAGTTCAAGAACAGCGAGTTCTGCCGCATGCGCAAAAGGGTACATTGCTCCATCTGTTCATCACTGTTACACTGTATGCGTTTTATTGGCGGAGTTGTTGAATTCATCTGGGAAATTAGCATAGACTGGTAGGAATGTGTCGACCTTATAGTTATATGTTTCTTTTCTCAAACGATGTATGATTGATGGGGTCTGCTCCATATGCTCACTTTACAATCTGCATTATTCAGTGATAAAGAGTTTAAGATAATTTGAGTTCTGACTCAGTCACAGCAAATAAAAGGGATTCCTTACTGGATCAGTTAATATATGATATCAAGTGGAAAGTTCATACTTGCAGTTACTTGCCATTTTATGGGTGGAACTTAAATTATAAGTTAAAATCTTATTGGTTCTCATAATGCTGCTGTGAGAGGTTCTATGCCTGCTTTTTGTATTAGTTGCTTACAAGGATATTCCAAAGCTTGATCTTTATATGTTTATATTACAATCTGATCTGCAAATGGATAGAATTTTTGTTTCTGTGGACATCTGAATGTAGATAAAAGAATCTTGTAAGCCACAGAATGATACAAACATTGTTCACAGTATATAAGAAAGACCTGCATGACTGCATGGCATAGAAACAAATGTCTTACACTAAGATGATTGGGAATCATACTTATCACCTTCTTTTCACTGGACTAGACACATGCATGCCTAGAACAAACAATTCGCTGCAGATTGATCAAAACCTTTGTTCCTCTAATGTGGCCTGATCAATGAGCTAGCAATGAGAAAGGAATTTGTCAAGTTAATGCTGATTGCACTTTTTTACTCTTCCTTATTTATAAATCTCTGTTTACTCACTTTCTTATCTTCAGATTGCTCGTATGCTGACTGTGAAAAGAGAGCGGGAAATTGAACAAGGAATCAACAAGAGACTGTCTAGGAAGCTTGATAGGAAATGGAAGCAGAGCATTGTGGTCAGACCACCACCATCTCTAAGGGAGGACAAAGAGGCATAGAAAGCCGCAAAAAGTTGTCTCATGCGAGTGTTACAGGAAGGTTCCTTTGTGATTTCAACCCTTATTTCATTGTTATGTATTCCATGTTTACAGTTTGCTAAGCATTGCTATCCGAGTCTGAATTTCAGTATTTAGTCTCTTGTGTAAAGCATTTTCTTATCTGCTTCACATGTGAAGCTTCACTTTAGACATGTATGCTATCCAGTTATTGAGAATGGCCAGTCATTTGCACCTGAAAGTGCATGCTTTCTTGCCATGCTGAATCAAATCAAATTGATGTATGAGGGCTTTCATACCTCTATTTGAATGAATATACAGTAGTTTTGAATATAGTTTTTGAGTCCTATTAGTTCATTATACTATTGGTACGTAATTTTATTGCTGGACTATAAGAATAACCTTTGCCAACCTCCAATATCTTCAGAACATCCATTGGTGAGACTGACCATATAAGACCATTATTATAACAGTTCTAGTTCTACAGTGTCACCACTGAAGCTTAAGGCACCAGAGATTGGAAATGAGCAATGTATGAAGTGAGGGGCTTCTCAAATGATAGTGATCAGAAATAGTTATGGATTATAGCACTGGTCCATAGAGGCATAAACATTCGTTTTATAGAAAAAAAAAATTCTATAGAACATAACCAAATAATTGTGTCTATGCTTACCACCATGTTGCCCATGTATAGTTTGCTCTAAATTGATAGCTTAACCTTTGGAGGTAATTTGTTGGCAGTTCAGTCTGCTCGAAGGCCCAAATTTGCTTAATTCATTCACTTTGAACAAGTGTGAGAGAATGCTCTTACTTGTTATGTACTCCCTCTGGCCAAATTGTAAGTTGTTTTGGTCTTTTTAGGTGCATAGATACACATCCATCTTATTAAAAAAATTGTTAGCCTAAATGAAGAATAAGACTGAAAATTTGAACCACTCAACCTGATAACTAAGGTTATAATATAATCTTATCAAACAATTGAAAATGGTGTTCTTTTCTTCTCTTGTGCCGGGGACCTAGATTTCTGATACTATCCAGCTAGTCTTGCTGTGTATCTGGGTACAACTACCCACAAAGCATGTTGGACTTATGGGCTTCTCTCCTATACTGTACTCCACAATGCGCCGCAGATGTTGCTGATACAGCTACCAGGCTGGATCTCTGGATCTATCATAATTTTTTGGATTAGGCCCATGCATGAACTTTAGCAAAAAGCTGTAACTTCGCTGGTTTTCAATATCCTTATTAGATTAAGCTGGTAGATGATAGAGTGGCTTTGATCCTTGTTACTATTTTTACTGGTTTATAGTCAGTACTAGTACTGTGACTGGAGTCTTTGACCTTGATTATTTAAGATGCCTCCATGGCTCAATTCAAGTATTTTATGAAAAGTTCCATGCTATGACATTTCAGTAGCGATGTGCTAGTATTGAATTCCTTTGGTAGATGAGAAATAGAGTCTGTTTTTTTATAAGTGGAGTCTGATTAAATTGCCCTTGTAATGCCCTATTACAAACCAGCTAGAGTTAATGATAGACATATATGAAAAACCTTGTCAGTGACTTCTATGTCCTCCTAGGGAGAAGCCCATTTTTGGCCATCCTACTATTGCCAGAGTTTGTTTTTGGCCATGCAACTCTAAAACGAGATATCTTTGGCGACTAAACCATCAATACTGGACAAATTTGACCATCTAGTTGGTTTACAAGGTAGTTTTGTAGTTTCTGAAAATAATAAAAACTGGCAGAAGACTTTAGCTGTATTTATTTATACAAACTAGTTTTAGCAATGTGGTAGTAATAAAAAAGACAGGTTTACGGGCGGTTGAATGTCAGAACAATAGAACAACACTGCTGAGCGCAATTTAGACTCTGGTGTCAAACCAGTATGTGCAGTTTTGAGTTACAGAGCTATGCAAAACTCTCTGACATTATTTTTTTCACCCATCTTCCTGTAATCCTGTTGTATACTTGTATGTTTCTTTACATTGATTCCAAATGGATAGATGTCAAATATCATATTCCTTTTCTTTATTGGATGGGAAAAATACCAAATTCCTAACTAAAGGTGCAACACGAAAATGTTCGCATGACGCAGGACCAGAATAAGATTACTATTTACTACCACGAACTCTTTTCACATTCCATGATTATTTTCTACGTCATACCTAAATGTTATCACTTGTTGGCAATTTGCATCAGGAAAGGAGGTTACTGTTTACAAAAATTATCTCTTTATGAGCGCATTGCACCCTATACCCTCACCGCCAAGTATGCACTGGGATGCAAGCTGGGTATTTGAAACACTGAATATTGTAGGATACTATCAGCTGGGCTATTTGAAATACTAAAGCACAGTACGGGCTGACCTGGATGAGTTTGTCTTATATGCATTTTTCTTTCCAAGTTCCAATCATATGTACCTCCATGTTGGTTTTCTTCAGTAACATGGAAAGCTTAATGTAGTGTCTAACCCTATGGCATCATAAATTAGTTAGTGCTTTGGTTTGCTTCCTCGTTCAAAATGTCCTCATCTGTATGAAAATTGAACCACAATCTATTCTCAACTTTATGCCCAAAAACCTTAAGCATTGATCTAGTGTACCCAAAAAAAAACTGTAAATTGACACTTGTCAGTGTCAAGTAAAGCTGTGCTGTTATTGCTAGAGATTTCAAATGAGTTTGTTAATGCTAGCCGTCAATATCTTGGAGGAAAAGGCATCAGCTCTTACCTGCTCATAAGAAAGAATACCATTTTAAAAGAAGCTAACCTGTAAATGGTTTGAACCTGAAAGATGTTCTACATCTGACAAGGACATAAGGACAAGTGACTAAGGAAAACCACTATTACTGCTTCAGAAAAGCTCCCTGATTGATGCATGATTATTTTAATTAAATATTATCAGTGACAGCAGCATATGTTTTAGCTGTTTGGATCCTTCCTATCGGCACTACTTGCTTTCTGTCGCTCTTTGGACGCAACAGGTTTCAGTCAACTCCCTGTAACTGCCTGGGAAGACAAGTTTCTTTCTCACAGTAGTAGCATTTAGAAGTTTTCTTCTATTGTGGATTACTTCATATCATTTCTTCAAGAAAACATTCAGAGTTTGAATATAACACAAGCTTTTCTTCAGAAAAGAGGACTGGTCTCTTAGTCTGTTGCTTGCTGGTAACTGGCGAAGTCTTGATGACTTGAGGCCGTTGTAGTTCTGGAACATGATTTCTGAATTTTGTCTCATCTAAATCCCTTTGTCCTAACTTTTAAAATATGTAGGTGCACAATTCTTCAACTAATATGCGTTGAACATTTAGATGATCACCATACCACATGCAATTATATATTATTTCATGCCTAACAATCATATGACAGGACACCACAGTGACATCATATATTGCTTAGGATTTACTGAAAACTTAAGTGGGGTTCCTGGGAACAACTAGGGTCTTGCAAAAAAAGGTATGGGGAATCCAAACCTTCAAAATTTATAGTGTCGTATTTACAAGTGTTTGGTATATATATAGTGTACGCATAGGAGCACACGTTTGCACTCAAAAAGAAAAAAAAACAACATGCGGAAACTACACCTCTGAACTGAGACCCACACATGGCACAAAAACAGATGTAAGGAGTGAAGAAAACTAAAACTGAAAATGAAAACCAAACTATAGAGTAACACAAACACACACACACACACACACACACACTCCAGGCCAGAATTCATACAAACTCGCATATGAACTGTTCATCAAACAACTCAGGCCAACTTGGGAACGGAATGCTGCTACCGTCACAGCTTGAGGAACCGCAAGCATCACCGAGGTTGGAAATGGGGAAGTCGGTGAGCGGCGGAAGGGAGTTTTCTGACAGCAGCGTTTTAGGGGTTCCATTCTCACCCTCAACGCTACTCTTCGGAGTGAATAAGTCTGGGTGCTGGTTGGCTTCGTTGCTGGTGGGTGGTTCAAAGAAAGAGCTAGGAATTTGGATGTCAGGCAGTTGACCAGCTACCATGTCTTGGCCACTGATACTCTCCAGGAAACTTGGAGAAGGCAACGTAGACAAGGAAGACAGCTGTGGAGGACTGAGGAGGCCGATTTGCTCCAGATCACTGGGGATGGTGTTGGTGTTGATGCTGCTGGAGCTGGGACTGGTGGCAATGGATGCTGCAGACTGGAGCAGGTTCTGGAGGCACTGGAGCTTTGCAGCCTGGACCGCCTCAACCTGTATCCTGGCAGCTTGGTCGTCCCATGGCCGCTGCTCCACGAGCTGGCGGAGGTTGGCCAGAGCAATGAGTTGAGGCAGAGCAGCAAAGAAGTCGGTTCTCGGCCGGTGCGTCATCGGGTCGAAGCCCATCTGGATCAACTTCTTCTTCAGGTGGGTGTTCCAGAAATTCTTGATCTCGTTGTCAGTCCGCCCAGGGAGGTGCTTCGCAATAGCTGACCATCTGGTTTGATCATGACAACAGTTAGTTGACACTGGATTAGCCAGCAGTATAGCACTACGTACAAGTCAAATATGACTTCCTGAAGATTATTAGATTGAAACAGACTAGTTGATGGCTTGATGCATGCCAGACATGCAAGAGATTTTACTAATAACAAACTAGTGGATGGTGGGTGCCAGGCATATATGTAAGAGGTGCAGTGCAGTACTTGTTGCCAAGGACGGAGTGGAGCTGGAGGATGGTCTGTTCTTCCTCCTGGGTGAACTTCCCTCTCTTGATGTCTGGCCTCAAGTAGTTGGTCCATCTCAGCCTGCAGCTCTTGCCACACCTGTTGAGCCCTGCAAGAACAAATTGGATCGATGAGCTACATTTTCTCATGGAAGCCATCGACCTCTTTTACATTATTAGACAGGGAGAAATGGAGGTTCACATACCGGCAAGCCTGGGCAGTGCTCTCCAGCTCCCATGGCCGTGCTTCTGGATGTACTCCATGAGCTTCTGGTCTTCTTCAGGGGTCCAGGGGCCCTTCTTGAGACCATTCTCATCACAGCAAGGAGACCTTCCCATTGATAGATGAGATGGGACAGAGGTAGGGTGGTGCAGGTGGGAAGGAGGGAGACAACCTGCCTGCCTGCTGCAGCCTCCCTTGGCTGGCCCTTGAAGCTTCCTGTTCCTTTGGGTGGCTGGTCACCAGAACACGGCTTCCGCTATATAAAGACTCGGAAATCCCTGTTTCCTGAACCCAGGTTATACATAGTTTATATGAGTGCAAATGACTAATATGTCCCTTGATCATTTGAGTATGCTGGCATGCACATCCATCATAAAATAAAAAAGGGCAGGGGTCTTAGTGTCCACTGCCCACTTGCCCAGTGCCCACGCTAAAATATAGTGGTCCCTGATCCTTATTGTTGACTTGCCTGGTTGTCTTGGATGTGCTTTGCTATAGGCTGCTAGAGACAGTGCCACTTGGCCAAGCAATCTCAGAGCCACGTTGAGATACGATCACCGCTTTTTCCTTTAGCGTTATTAGTATTTTATATATTGTGTTCCTTATTTTGTGTGTGATTATTTACAGTGATATCACACCTGTACTGTATTGCCAACTCAGCATGTCTTGAGATACTCCAATCAATGAGCACACAGGTTCCAAGGAAGTGCTTTGCTAAGGTAAAAATGCATCTAGCAACTTCAAACAACTCTTTGTACATATAAATGGGAGTCTTGATTTTCTCATTGAGCCTGTTCTACCGAAGCCGAACAAGCTATATATATGTATCTGCTTCAAAAGTTTGTACATATTGTTTTTGGAACAGCTTGGTACTTGTTAGTGCACCAAAAGTACAGGATCACACGATATATCACTTGACATTCCAATGCAACATATGTATAATTCAGGATGGATTCTTTTCTCATTTAGGCTTTGTTTGGATATAGTCTGATTCGCATCAATGATCAATTCATATGTGTGAAGATGTATTGGAGTGAAACTTAAATTAGATTTCACCCCAATCTACACCAACATATATAAATTAAGGTGAATACAATAACATCCAAACAAGATCTTAATGGGACCTGCTGATGAAGCCACCTATACATATGCATTCACGTAATGCATACATTGTATCTCGCCAGATAATAACCTAAGGAAAATATTGTGGAAGTATAACAAAATGAAAGAGTCTGTTTGCAGCTGGAATTGCGTATGCAGAAATTTGACTTTGTTCCTGAACCCCCAAAAGTAAATGGCTCGATTAGGTGGGATACTATTGTCTGATCGCGGCATTTCGTAGTTAGCTACTTCTATTATTAATCGGGACTGGACGGGAACATCTGAACATCGTTCTAGAAGATTATAATTGGAACCATGTTCAGAGGAAAGAAACCGTGCAGATGCAATGCAATGTATATATGGCTACTAGGTAAGTTTGATGAGTGTGAATACGTAAGTTTGGGTGAACGAAAGTCAAAGCCGATATCAAGCTTCTTGGTTTTAGGGGATTTTGTGTTCGCCATGTTGATATTTCCCCCTTTTTGTTTCAGCAACTGATATGCAGTAAGTGCCACAAATTTTCAAGATGATGTATATATCTAATCTCTCGCGCAGCTTCTTGAGGGAGTAAATATATCACCAATAATTTGTAGTGGATCGGAGAGAGTATTATGTATCAAGCTAGCTAGCTAGTATTGAAAAACAAGCAGAAAAAGTAGCAACCTATCTGGCAGCACATACTCTCTCTCCGTCCTAAAATAACTGTTTTTTTCGTTTCCCGAGAAATAAATGTCGATAATTATATATTAAAATATATAAATATTTATGTTAAGTAATTAATATCATCGAAAAGATTTTTTTATCTAGTTTTTAATAAATTTATTTAAAGATATAAATGTTAAGTATATTTTATATAAATTAAGTTAAATTTATGGCACGAAAATCTAAAACGACAATTATTTTAGGACGGAGGGAGTATGTCCACTTGCTGAAGCCCTACCCCTACAGCATGATTGACAAATGAGGTCGCTGAACTGCAACCAAGCTATATCCAAACAGCGTGAGGACCAGATCTTGCGATAGATTCGCTCCAAACAAATGAACGGAGATGAAGCGAAAATAGGTCTGCAACTCGATCGGGTTTGAGGACATGCAGCACCTAAAGCCTAGCTAAAAAGGCATGGCCTTTATATCCGAAAAAAGAAGAAGTGGCTGTAGTACTGCACTGTACTGTACGTTCTAACCTTCTAGCTTAGATAGATGCCTCCTGCTCCCGGGCCACACGTACAGTCCACAGCAGCAGCGGAAGACAATGCCTTAATCCTTTCCAAGCTAAGGCTTTGTTTACAACTTATTTTTAAATTCTGACATCGTAGTATTTTAGTTTGTACCATAGAGTAACTAGACTTAAAAAATTCGTCTCACAAATTAAAAAAAAACTATGTAGTTAATTTTTTTTTTATCTTACCTGTATCTAAACATTCGATGTAAAGTTTTGAAATTTTGAATGCATCTAAATAAGGCTTAAGGTCAGATCTTCTTTTTTCCTGCAACTTTCTTTTTGAAGGTTTCCACGTAGATTTGTTGCCATGAATGAAATTGAATTCCATCCATTTCCACGTGCTTTTGGTGACGTGGGGGCGTGTGGGGCCGGGACGACATGCCTCCCCATGCACGCAACGTACGTGAGGGGTCGATGGCTGGGAGAGGGAAATAAAGCTTGCGCGCGCCCCTGCCGCCTCGTCGTCGTTGTCTCCGTGTGGTCATCGTCGCCCTCTTGACTTGTTCCCTGCCTGCCGCTGCCTGCTCCCTCAGCTCAGCTCCGATCCTCCCCGTGGCCCATTATTTATTAAACAAAACGCGCGGAGTGGGTTGATTAGCGTTTCCACGTCGTTCTCAGGGTCCTCCTTGAGCGAGCTGGATTGTGACAGTGCCGTGTCGTTCTTCAACGTATACTAATTATATACTCTAAATATTAATATTTTGTTAAATATATATATGATCGAAGTTAACTTTTTATAATTTTTAAAGAAGAATGACTTTTTTTAAGAGACGGAGGGAGTACATTGTATCTTTTGATTCTAGTAAAATCTATATGGCGTCTTCATCGAATTTCGCTGAAAAATTTAATTCACTGTTTAGGTTTATAACGAGAAAAATTTTCCCAACGGTTTTGCCTAACTAAATTAAACCCCAGTATATAACAATTTTTCTGAAGGAACAACAGGAGATCTGCTGATCTGTGAATTATTGAGACTTGAGAGCGAAGAAGAGGCACGTATAACAGTTAATGGTGCGTCATTTGGATTTGATCGTGATGATTGTCTTGCTTTCTCATTGAATTAAATTATAAATGCAGCGTCCTAGTCTCGAGCTAGTAGGTTGTGCCCTGGCGCCTTTTTCAAGGTCTCCTTATCAAAATGACATTATGCATGATGCATCATCCCCTTGTCTAGGGACGTATACTAATTTTGGTTTTCAGCTCTGTCATGGGTGATTGCTAATCTGTTTATTCGTGCCTATATATAGATACTTATTCGTGCCCATGCATGTTAAGTTAGTATACCAACGAACATCATCCATGCGTCGTCCATACAATTCTTTGTCTATATACATCAACCATGCATGTTTTTTCTACTTAATGCTTTCCACATCGGAAATCATGCATGTTTTGACAGACTAATTAAGTTGTCATTAGACCAGTCTTAATGGGGATTTCATGTCCCAGTTTTCAACACATTAATATTTTAAAAATATTGCACAATAGTTTCATCCCCATTAAACTATCTCTGCTCCCATGAAACTTTTACTATATCTCTCTTCATCAATACGTTGCTACATGAGCATATTTAATGTCCATGAAAATCACATATAAAACTCTATTGAGACTGACCTTAGTCATTCATCTTAATAAGTCTGACCAGATTTCTGTTGCAGGCTCTCAGCTAAACCGTTTTATTATTATGTTTAGAAAGGCGCAAGAGTTTTGTCGAATTTTTATCAGACGAGAGAAAGGGAAACAAACAACAGAAATTACACAAAAGAACAAATGGAGACTAAGCTCCCCACTACTAAGTTTATATTACATAAAGAGTGCAGCTTATATATGAACATAATATATACATAATGGCATAGTGTCACTTGTATTCTCATGCAGACAACTTGGTCAAATACAAAAAATAAATGTATCTGGCCATATCGATCTAGCATTAGTTAATAAAGGGCTACATACTAAGAAATCATATTACTAGAGCTTCATGCCATGCAAGAAAAGACAAAACACCTACTCTGAATAATTTTCTTTCTGTATGTAGAAAAAAACTACCTTTAGCATTAATGTAGCTAGCCCGAGTTAAAAAAACAAGAAGTGATCATCAGGGTTAACAAAATGATAGCAGCCATGCACAGATGTGCGCCTCTAATTAAGTTCAAATAGAAGCTAAAGATTCTTAGGTCCCTGCATGAGTCAGCCAAAAAGTACGACACATAAAAGAGGGCCTCAAATTCTCACCAACTCGTGCTCCCATAGGCCACATCTTTAATCCGCGATCTGCTGAGATACTCGCTGACGCTGGATTGACTGATACTGGATGAATTCAACCATGTTGTGCTTGAGAAACAAGGAATAGTTTAGCAGACAGTTCTTATAGTATAGGGGGGGCTTGCTGTATGGCAGCTAGGATCTAAGTTCGGAGCAGTTAGGGACTGATTGCGAGAGACAGTGAGTTACATGGATAGTACAGACTGGGAAAATATCTGTCCAACGGATCAGATCATGGCATTCAAAAAAATGAACGTTCAGAGTTTCAGAATACGCGTAACGGTCTACTTTCAAAAATCAAATGGAAGTTCAGAATTTAAATTCATGACATTGCCAGATTTTAGAAACAGGGAATTAAGATCACGGCATCATTGCCCACCTCATTAGTAGCCTCATCACTACTCTATCAAGCCGTGTAGATCGAAGCCACGGATGGGTAGCTGAACAACAGTACGTGCAGACACGTACAGAGGCTTGCAACGACGACGCACACATCTGTGTCATGTCAGTAGAAATAAAGGGTAGTTTAATTTCTTTCACCATGTAAACTGGAACAAGCAAGTGATGACACCCTCTTTGACATATGCGCGCGCGGGGAGTTGGTGCAGGCTGCGACCAAGAACTTGGAACCATTTATATTAGCTTCCATCCGGAACACGAACATCCTTTTGCTGATGACGATCTTTGCCCACCTCGACACTCTTGAAAGCTAGCAGTCTCGTCATCGTCAGAAGCAGACAAATGCCTCGGACCATGCTCACTTTGAGGTTAAACCACAGCGAGTGCGTGTGCCGTGTGTGCACCAAAAGGGTACTAATATGCCATCGCTGATGGTTAGACAAATGTACCAACCTTCCTTTTTAAAGCTCTGGACCTCTGGTCCTTGCTGTGTCTCCCGGCTACTTATGCTCATCTCAGGGTAGAATCTGTATACTACCCTGGAACCAGTTCAATACAGCCCACTTGTTAGTGACTCAGCTGCAGAGGGACCCTTTTGTTGATTGATTTTTCTGATGTCTAGTGCAAAATAAGAAATCGTGTGTTAAAATTAATCTGGTGACTAGTACATTTTCTGATTTTAATTTTATTCAAAAAAAGAGAGCATAAAGATTACATAGACTTGGTTATAATACATGAGATATATTGTGTTGAACCTCTAGGATGGTATATATATATAGGGATTACAAAGACTTGGGCTAAGTTTTCTCCCCAGGTAAATACATACAACAATATCGGGTTACAATCATAAACTACAAGATATATTTGATATATTATCATAAACTACAAGATATACACTTGAAATGCACAATGTCAGGCGCAACAGAGCCAGATGGAACAGCGAACCAAGACAAACACAAAGAGATGGAGGATTCTTGGTCCCCAATTTTCCTCAACTTTGTCTTGCGCGACTTGTCTCCTTTGTTCACTGTGCAATTGCATCACTTGCCATGAACAACAAGTTAAGCAATAGGATAAAGCTTCTGCTATCTGACACCTTTTTCCTGGTCCTCAGTAGAGGCTGCATTCCTTGTTGAAGGTTGAAGCTACTACATGCCCCATGCATGAAACTGTTAACATGTAGACAATTATAGAAAATGATATGTATCTTTTCCATTCACATGTACTCTGACGTTACCGATCGTCGGGGATTGGGAGTCTGCTCGTCAAGTCCAACTGAAAGATGTTTCCTTGCGGACATGGGTTTCTAACTGTGCCATAGGATATTATTTCAGTAAACCATCTGTCTGGCCACGGTTTGTCGTTGATGCAATCAGGTTGATGAAGTGCAGGAACAGATCAACTGTTGTTTAATTCTGCCTGTTCAGTAACTCTTTTATTTACAGCATTAATTTAACTTCGGATTTCGTTTAGGCATTTACAGTTAAAAAAGATACGCACAGTGGCGTTAATTTACCTACGGATCATTATTAGGTTGCAGCTGGTCATAAGATTAAGACCTGCTCATAAAAATACTTCTAGTTATGATGTTGTTCATAGTGTTAGTAAATTGCAAAAGACGTATAGTAGAAAGTAAGACCATATCAAACTCATCCATCAGGGATCAACGATCTCAATAAACTACTGTTTATCCAACAACTGTCTAATGCTATAATATATACCATGCATGCAAATCCAATGCTAATTTCATCCGATCTGTACTGCTTCAACATCGACAATAATAGGCGAAGTTAAGGGGAGCTTTCCTTCATGATTAGTTCAACTCCAGCTTCCTTCCTTAGTGGTTGTGACTTAAGCCTTGACTGTCGAAATCACTGGTTGAGTCGTGAGCACGAGTCCATCCACATTACTGACGACGAGATTAATTATATATATAAGCGCTTCAGTGTCCTGTGTGTGTACTAAAGGTTCCGTACTAGAGACAACTGAAAAAGGACATAGCTTCGTATAAAAAGAGCTGAAAAAGACATATCTCCGTCTGCAGTGACCAGCGAGTGAGGCATGATGCGTATTTGTTTTCTCTCACTTCACTAGTCATTACTCTGGAAATTTTTTGGACAGAAAAAAATGCTAACTTTCGTAAGTGCAAGTTGCAGGATGACTGAAAAGCTCCTATATGCAGTTAGCAAAGGCTGAACATGGATGTATTTTATAGCCATTTCAGTTAAGTGAGAGTTGATGTACCACCATTTTCAGCTGTTCTTCATTTGGATACCATGCCAGTTACCACATCGCAGAGACACAGATTCAGAGTTCTGTGTTCATCGTGTCTGCAAAAATCACGCACGCATGCTATCACACTCCCATCCTTGCTGTTAATACGTTGCTGTCCTATAGCTTTATTTAGGCTGCAGATAGGCCCATAGCCTTCAGAGACGTGTGGCCTTTTGGCGATGGACAGGTTGCTCGATCGGCACCTGCGTTTTTCCCATCTGCTATGTCCCAACTTCACAGGAAAGCGATCCCGCCTACTGCTACTGCCACTGCCAGTCTGCCACTGGTTTCGCTCGCTGTCGACGCTGCCAGGCGTCCATACACCGCACTGCTGCTGTAGTGCTGTGTGTGTGTTGTGTGCTGTCTGTTTAAACGGATTTACGTCGCTGTTCTCGCTGCAACTGCTACCCTGTGTCGCTCGCGGCCCACTTGCTGCAGGCAACAATGGAATCGAACCTAACCTTTGTCAACAAGGGCTTTCTTCTATAATTTGCTGGGTTTAACCCTTGCAGCATGTATCTCAGTATCTGTTGCACTTGCACGTCCATGACGTTTTGTGCTGTTTGCCAGAATCAAATGTTTGTATGTTGCAGTGAGCCAGTGACGACTGAACAAAATGGGGCAGGACTGAAAAAGGATGCACGCTCATCGTTTGTAGAAATAAGTTCAGTGTACTTAATATGAAAAAAAAAACATACTATATGTTAACTTGCAAATGCAGATGGAATTGTTGATCAGTCACAAATGTACTCGTAGCTTCCAGGCTTCGAAACAACCACAGATCGATTAACCGGTTCTTCTATCGTTTTAGCATACGTGTCGCAAAACTGGTCATAATTTCATGGAGGACTTAACACCAAAGTCTGACAATTTAAAAGGGGCCTACTGACTGGCTAGCTGACTGCCGAGGGCGCCTTTAACGATGTCAAAGATGGTTAATCCGTCAGAGTATCAGTGCTGACATTAGGAATCCGACTTACAATCATGAGCTGTGTCAGCTGACAAACACAATAAGCCATGTCTATCACTGGCCGACGGCACCCTGTGCTTGCAATCGTCGAATACTTGAATGCCAACTTGCAACTTGTTTAGTTTTTAATGGGTGACGAGAATGGGACGCGAGTTGGCGAGGGCAGAATTTCTTTTTCTACTGGATAGCAGAAGATATTGCTGTTCTGAAGAATGTACCGGAGGAACTGCAATGTCTTGGACGCGTAATGCAGTATTTTTCTTGGTATAGGAGAAGATCCATGACATGAGTCTAGTAGGTGCTCGTGGCATCATATCGGTTAGCCTGTGCCCTATGGTATTACTATTATCAACAAATGTTCCACCTTGCATCTGAATATGTGATAGTTGTGCAAGCAGATGAACTGTTGCCCAGCAAGCATCAGCGACACTTTATTTGATTTTGAGGATGAAAACGGACTGGAATTGTTGAAAAACCCCGTTCAGTTTCTATATATTTTTGTTTGACAGAAAGGGGATTGAATTCGAAAAAGCCGGATAAAAAACAAAATTAGAATATAAAAACATAGATGGAGAGCCAGAAAATTAAGTTAGGATTGCGTGATCTATAATATTCTTAAGTATGTACGTGTAAAATCACAATAATATACACATACCAAGATCAGTCTAATATTCACTTGCTTGATGTTAACACGTTAACATTAATAGGTACATTAGCATATACTTCCTCCATTAATTCTAAATTATAAGTCATTCCATAAATTTTAAAAAGTCAAAACATCTCAAGTATGATAAAAAATATAATAAAAAATAAGAGAAAATTATAAAAATTTATGATATTAAGTAGGTATACTATAAAAATATAATCGTTAAAAATCTAATAATACTTAATATTTAGTTGATATCATAAATATTATTACATTATCGTATAAGTTTGGTTAAATTTGAGATGTTTTGATTCTCGAAGATTCCTGGAACGACTTAACAAAAGAACATGTAATTGTTAGGCATCCTAGAGAGCAATGGTGGAGCTAGCCACGCAATTAAGGGGGGGCCAATTTGCCTAATGTGAATTACACATACTTCAAATAAATGCCTTTGTTCTAACACAATTAAGGTCTTTGTTCCAGTTCAACTAAGGGGTCAAGAATTGGAGGTGTTTTTTTTTTGAAAAGTTCTAAAATGGGTTACTTTGTGCTAAAAACTACAGGCTAGTCATTATCTGTAATACTAGAAATCATATGAAATATGAAATTTGGTGGAAAAAGTATAAAGAGAGATAATATGCAAGCATACAGCTCTCGTACGGAAGCAAAGAATAAAAAAGTTAACAAACATCCTGATGGTGTCTACTCGCACATGTTGGCAAGCACTAGCTCCAGTAGTACTAAGAGCTAACGCGCGAGCAACATCTTCATCAGTAGTAGACTAGCAGTCACAGCTGTAATTTATCCTCTCATGCTCAACCAAGGCATTGCTGCTCAGACTTCTATGCTGAAATTATTTGGCAGCAAGGGGGGGGGGGGGGGGGGGGGGGCCGGGGCTCTCTTTGACCCCAACGTAGCTCCGCCAGTGCTAGAGAGATTGCCAGTGCTAGAGAGATTGAACGGGATTTCTAAAAAGACTAGTTAACATTATAAATACTATTCTCTTATATTATTATGTAAGTTTGGTCAAACTTAAGGTGTTTTGATTCTCTAAAATTTCTAGAATGACTTGTAATTTGGGTTAAAGAGAGTATAGCACAAGAACATGTAATTGTTAGGTATCTCGTGTAGAGATTGAACGGGATTTCTAAAATAACCGGCAGGGAACCCTCCTCTTCCATTTGATCCCGCGAACACAAAAATGGAGGGGACAAAATAGAAAGCGAAACTGAGCGCGACAAAAATTTTCGCGACCATTTTCATGGAGTGATTGGGGGAGTCTCCCTTTCTCTCCATCGAAATTTCTAAACAAACGACTTTTAGGCCCAATGCTACAGAATGGCTCCCCGAAAAAAATCCACCTGAATTATTTTAGTTTTAATTTGTACAAAAAAGTAGAATAAATCTTGTACCAGGCTAAAATTTCAAGCCAGGCCTGCTAGAGCCTGCCTTATGCAATGCAACCTGCTGGTGTTTGATTGTATTGGCTAGTTAGGCATGTATTAGGATTGCTTTTGTTTGGTTGCCAGGTTTAGCTCTTGCACAAGCCCGTGCCCACCTCCATCTTCCTCTTCGCCGGTGACTTGCACACAGGTCTGTCACGCTCCGTCGTGCCCACACCAGAGTTTCGATGTGCCCCTTTCCCCCGCCATGCTCGCATCCGATCTTGGACGCACCCATTTCCCTCCGTCGTGCTCAGCTCCGGATCTGGATCTTGGTTGCTTAATTAGCTTTCCCTCCGTCAAGCCCGCACTGGATCTTGGCCACGTCCGTCGGAGTGGGATGTGAGGGAGATGGTTGGAGCTGAGGGAGATGGACCGCGGCGGAGGTGACGATAATGGCAGGAGTCGACGGAGATGGACGCGACAGAGGTGACGACGACGGCCAGAGGCGAGGAAGATGGGCGCGATGGAGCTGACGACGATGACCGGAGCTGATGAGGGAGATGGACGCGACGGAGCTGACGACGATGGCCGGAGCTGAGGGAGATGGACGCGACGGAGCCAATAGCGATGGCCAGAGCTGACCTCGCCACTGCCTTCTCTCCTCTTCCGGTTCATCCTGGCGACGATGAGGAGCACTAACAGATGGCCCACATGCTTGTATAAGCCAGGCTAAACTAAAACGCACAAGTTGAGCATCTCCAGCAATACAACCTTTCTCTCTCTTTTTGGCTTCCACAAGTCTGGCTTAGACGCTATCCAGGGAACCAAACAACTTAAAGATGCATTATGAAAACCTGGCTATGCTCTAAGCCAGGCAACCAAACACTCGTGACAGCCCTTAAGGGAACCATGAGTAGCCAAATCGGCCCATTTTTCGTTCTTTGTTCGTATATTGCTGGGCCTGAAAATCGAACTCAGCCCAACACAAGTCCTCCGGTCCGGATTCCGGGACAAACCGCTCTTTTTGGACCGTCTGTCCGTCTCCCTCGAGGCCTCGACTTGTCAAACAAGTCAAATACTGCCTCCATCCCCAAGAAAACCAAGGCTCCAAGTCACTGGCTCTGGGCCCCACAGCATTGAACATCGCCCACAAAAAAACGCGCAAAAAAAATCAAAAGAAGCAAAACAGTTGAAGCGGAATCGCAGAGCCCATCGCGTCGCCCCAAAAGCTACCAGTACTTTTCTTTCTTCTTCCCCACTCCGCCCCCGCGGCTGCTTCTCGAGCGCTCTCCAAAACCCTCCTTAAACCCTAGCTTCCGTACGCCTCCGAGGCCCCACATGGCCTCCTCGTCGCAATCGGGCGGCGCCGGAGGCGGCGGGACGATCGCTTCCAATCCCCGCGTCTGGATTGTCGCGGGCATCGCCGTCGCGGGCGTCATCGTCCTCGCGGAGGTCGCGCGGCGCCGCCGGCGGTGGCTGCGGGGCATGTATGGCACGCCACCCGACGCTGGATCCTTCTGCGACCGCTTCGAGCTTCACCCGCCGCCGCAGCCGCCGCCTCCCGCCGCTCGCCACCTTCTTTCCGGTCTGACCTTCGCCGCTAGTGACAAGTGAGTCCTGGAAGCTTCCTCCTCTGCTTGTCTGTTCTGTGCGATCTTGAGTTTCTATCCATGTATTTGTGGTGTTTTAGCTTCGAGGTCGAGGGCTATGTCGCCGGGTTTGGGAACCCAGACTGGAAGAACACTCATGAGGCGGCGAGGCACACAGCAGTGGCTGTGACAATGCTGCGAAAACAGGGGGCCACCTGCGTTGGAAGGACAATCATGGATGAACTCGGCTTTGGGTTTGTTTCTTTTGTTGCTTCGAATTGATTTCATATGAAATGGTAGTTACTCTTGCGAATTCTTGGCATCATGGGTACTCACTTGATTTTAGACAGCTCCAGGATGTAGCTTAATGATGCATATAGATGTAATAGGAAATCTCAAAATGATTAAATATAACACCATAAATATGAAATATATCTCTGCAATTCATTTTTTTTTCATGCAACCATATGATCTACATCGCTTGGACATGGAAAAAAATATTACAACAATACAATTTCGCATTGAGTTTATCAATAACTTGAAATGGTGTGTCCAAAAGGTGCCTTTTGGACTAATTGTTATTCTCTTCTAAGTTTTGCATATTCTTATGTGACCAGACCTTAAACCTTCATGGCTATTTGCACAAACATCAATAAGAAATCAATATTTTTTGTTGGCAAGACCCCCTTTACTATTTACATGCTTATCGTAAATTCATTTACCATGTTTTTCAGTGTCACTGGAGAAAATTTGCACCATGGAACACCAGCCAACCCTGTTTCTCCTTCACTTGTCCCTGGTGGATCATGCAGTGGCTCTGCTGTTGCAGTTGCTGCACAACTTGTTGACTTCGCTATTGGTATTTTAGAAAGATTCCTACCAACTTCTGATTATAAACCCCCCATTTGTCAATGTAAATGGAAGATTTTCTGTTATTTTTCTGCTGCATCATGAAGATAATGTTGTCTGCGTGTAATAGTGTTTTTTTACTATACCTTTCCTAACATTACTATACAGGTGTTTCTTCTACACAGTTACGTTTAGTATTTCTCTTTTGCAATTTTATTTCTGACTCTTCGTCCAGTATGTTTTCTTTTTGGAAGTGAACCGAAATGAAATGTTCAACCTCGCGATAGGATTTCTAGATGACTTAACAGTTATCTGTCTGTGGAACATTATCTAGCCATTTAGAGGCAATGGCTAAAATTACAAATATTAATTAAATTTTAACCCTGCTAGTTTGGTCAGGTTTGAATGCATGTCACAGTGAGTCAGTGACACAAAATTTTGTTGGTACAGTATATGATCCTGAATAGTTGGTTATGCCCTTGAGTTTGTTGTCAATGTGTGTTCTCTGAAAATTTTCCTTCATTCTAATGGTATATCATCAAGAGCATATGTTGGAGAAGTCATTGCACCATTTCTACTAATGTAATATATTAACACTTCTCTTTTATGATGCACTTTACATTGTAATACAAAGTTCAACCCATACTCACGAGGCTCATACAAGGCGCTACGGCGCTGAAGTATGTAACCCATGCCATACTCCCAGGAAAAGCTCGAACGACCTTCAACAAACATTTTGTTTCTAGACAAATCCTTAATCCGAGCTGAGCTCAGTTCTTATGTCTTGCTCTTCCACTTCTCCATGTTCTTTTTCCTATTCCTGACCTGTTAAGCTCTGAAATTCTTGTAGGCACTGATACAATTGGTGATGTAAGAATTCCAGCTTCTTTCTGTGGTTTACTTTGTTTTAGGCCTTCCTATGGTGTTATAGCTACTCTTGGGACCATAGCAAATTCACAAAGTTTAGACACAATTGGTATTTTCTTGACTTTCTCAACATTTTCTGTTCCTGCATTTATTAATTACTTTGACAAGCATTTTCATGTCTTCTATGACACTAGTTGAATACCTTTTTTATGAGCATGCAGTTGTACTGTGTGTACAAGGATTGTAAATGATATAACTAAATGCACTTTTAATTTAAGTATGAAAAAAAAGTAAGAATGCATAACTCATCACAATACATATGTTACATAATATCCAATGAACAAAGTTTTCTGGAGCATTAAGTAACTAATGATGAATATTGTCTAACCAAGCAATTAATATGTTGAGAGACCAATTAAGACCTCTGATTCAGCCCTCTCTTTAGTTTATACAGTATATATATCACTGTGTATAGTAGAACACCATTATGTCAGTCCTCAGAAAACCAATTATCGATGTCAGTTTCAAATGGCAGCGTAGTTAGATTTTATAAAAGATTGTTCATTATTTCACTTGATTTCTGTACCTTGTTAGGATGGTTTGCACGAGATCCATGTATTCTGCATCGTGTTGGAGAAGTTCTTTTACCAGCTGCTGCAGGTGGACTTAAGCAAACAAGGCAAATTGTTTTTGCCGATGACTGCTTTCAGCTGCTAAAGGTCTCTAAGCAGAAAACTGTGCATGTTATTAAAAATGCTGTCCAGGCATTACGTGGATGTAAGTCACAGTGTTGTGTCTTTTTCTTTGATTCATATGTGTATTTCTTCACTGGGCCAAATTGCCACAAATTAATCCTATATCTTGCAGATCAACCACCTCAACACATCAATATTGGCCAATATATTTATTCCAATGTACCTAGTCTGAAGGAGTTTTGCGAACCGGCTACAAAGTTACAAGAAGGAACGTCAGCCTTGAAAGCAATTTCCACAGTGATGTTGTTATTGCAGAGGTTTGTTTGCAGTAATCATTTGCTTCAGTTTAGACAGTTTTGCTTGGGGGAATGGAGTGGGTGGGTGGGTGGAATGGCAAAAATAAGTACACAAGGATAGCCAACTAGGTAGTAAAGACCTTGAAAACCTGAAATCTTCATCTATTAATACCAGAGATGATTCTTTTATGAGCTAGTCAAAATGTGCTCTGATCATACCACTTGGATTCTGGGATATGCCAAGTTGACTAAGCTTTATGAGCGAACCATCGCTGGCTGGTTGGGGCACCATTTCGTCAGGGAGTTAAAGTTTACCTTATGCATGGACTGATGAACTGTATTAATGAATAATGATACACTTACTTTGTGAATTCCCTGGCTTGCTGAGATGGAACCCTGCCCTGCCTTTGATTGATTAGCATGATTAACAGCAATTTTTTATGCTGTTGGGAAGATTAATTCTTTCATCTTTCATATCTTGCTAAATTTGTTGTGTTTTTTTTATAAAAGTATAGATATTGTTCAATGTTTGATGCTAGGAAAATCATTGTTTTTTGCTGCGCATGCACAACAACAAAGCCTTTCAGTCCCCAAGTAAGCTGGAGTAGTCTAGAGTTGAAACCCAACAAGAGCCCCTAGTCCTTTGCTGCACATGTGCAGTTGCTATTATTTTAGAAATGGATTTATTTTATTTTATTGCTTTGTAGTTTCTATAATTCAACATGAGTCAACAACTACTTTGGGACTTACATGTCAATAAAATTTCCAGATATGAGTTTAAGGCAAACCACGAGGAGTGGGTTAACACTGTTAAACCTAAGCTTGGCCTTGATATCTCTACTCGTGTACTACAAGCTGTGAATTTTGCACATGAAAACATCAAATCTTTGTACTCAGTAAGAAATGAATTGCGGGCTGCACTCAAGAATCTTCTGAAGGTAGCCTTTCACAAAACCCTTCTCTTAATCATGCTTTTTCAATAACAGATACTCGCTGTTTGCATTTTACTGTCTCCTTTTCTAGAAACTTCATGTTGCAGTAACTAAAGAATAAGACAGTGAGTGACGGAGGTCTGCTTCCTGCAAGACTAGGGTCACCATCCAAGTGTTTGAACCACCCGTATCGGATACTTATGGCAACAAGCCAATACCTGTTGCTTGGTACAATAGACTATTGGCATACATTGGAGGCACTTGATTAAATTGTTGTTGGTTTCTCCAATATGACTTTCTTAGAACCCAACCTTTCAGCATTCTCATGACATTACCATACTTTTTGACCTTTGGACAAACTGCAATGTGCAAGTACTAACAGAACAAAGCAACATCCATATAAAATTTATTGTTAGCTGAAACAGGAAAGGGAATCTTAATAAGATGGCAATGGCTTGTTCCTCTTCATTGTGTAATTACAGTACAAGATGCAATGCAAGTAGCATCAGATTTCAGCATGTGCAAATGATTCGAGGGAACTGAATTAGACAATGGTGGATAATTTGTGGGCAGCAACCTGATTGGATGGACTGACACAGTTATTGTTATTCCCTTTCGGTTGCTCACCTGCTTGCGCCTTGCTGTCATCCGCTGCTCCTACGGTACTGTCTGGCTGCCCCAGTGCGCCTCCTGGTGCCTGGTGGGGATCACCATGTGATCTGCCTGTGTCGGCGCCTAGCATGCTGCAGAGTGCAAACCTGCAGTGCCAGTCTCCATAGGCTGTTGCATTGCTGCTCTCCATGTACTATTGCTCCTGCTCCTCTCATTTGTTCTAGTAGACCCAGAAGAGATGATAAAAATGTGTGCATGCGCTATTTATTTGTTATCAATTCTTTTGAGTGACCATATTGATCACTTGAGAATTCTTTCATATTGCTGCATCACCATGTGCTAATTTATGATAAATCTTGTCAAAAAGTCATTATTAGATTGAACGAAGGGTTTGTCCATGATATCTTTACTTTTAACTCGTTGTTTTGTGTGGTGCTATCTAGGATACCGGAATTTTAGTTCTACCAACCACAGCTGGATATCCTCTAAAGAGAAACTCTAAAGAAAGACTATCATCTGGATTTGAGGATAGAATGTACAAATTCGTAGGTATTGCTGCACTTTCAGGCTGTTGTGAGGTAAAGCAGTTTCTCTACGTAATTTCATTATCTTATTTCATTATTCTTGAGAATAATATAAAAATTATGTAAGACTCCTCTCACTTTTGCAGGTCACTGTTCCCATGGAAAATCTGGATCATGATGTATCTCTTTCATTTGTAGCAGCACATGGATCGGACAAGTTTCTTCTTCGTTCTATCTTAGATACATATTCTCTCATCCAGGACCAAGTAGTTTTGGCATCCAAGTTGGAAACTGCACCAGTAACCGATGTTGATGTTGATGTCAATGCATCAGAGCTTCTGAAAGAAAAGGTCTGTTCAGCAAACAAACTCTCTCTGTTTTTTTTTGTGACAGTGAACAATCTGTTTGATCCTTCATTTTTGCATGGAGAGAGTAGTATTATGGAATTGAAAGATGGGTTGCATGAAAACACCCTTTGTCCTGTCCCTACTCCCTATCTTAAAATTGATCAGTACCATTTTTTCTTGATACAAGTCTTCCTTTACTAGAAGATGTCATCACGTTCTCTCTAGTCCTAAAAAATAATAGGTCCTTAATTAGTATTTTAGGAAACATGGTATATCCTTATTTCCTAGTCTAGACTTCAGAAGGTCTTTTTTGGATAGAGTCAGGGTTTATTACTGATAAACTATTCTTTGCATGTGTAACTGTATAATATCGTTAGTCTTATCTGAATCTGTGTTGTAGGACAACTTGATCTTTGTTCTCAGCTTTAAAATACTAGATGAAAAGTATGAACACTTGCAGATGGTTACTGTCTCATGAACTGGTTGTGGTACAAGAAAATTATTCGAGTTTTTTGCTGCCACCACCTTGAAGCATCCGAGTTCGTTTCTTCAGTTCATGTTGTTCATTTCAAACTAAAACAGTCTGTGCTCCCTTAACAGGGAAATAGTGCTTTCAAAAGAAGACAGTGGAGCAAGGCGATTGAGTTTTACTCAGAGGCCATCAGTTTGAGTGACACAAACGCAACATATTATTGCAACAGAGCAGCAGCTTATCTGGAACTGGGCCGGTATTACTTTATACCAGCTATATTTTCTGCTCAAAGTTTTTCTGAAGTTATTACACTAAATCTGGCATATTTTATCTTATGTAGCTTTAAGCAGGCCGAAGCAGATTGTGATCGGGCCTTACTGTTGGATAGAAAGGTAAGAGATTTTTGTAGACGAAATATTCCCATGCTGTTATTGCTGACATATCTGTAGCATTGTCAACCCTAAGAGAGGAGTTCCTAAGGTTTATTGATAATCCATGATAATTCTGATACCATTACCATCTTGTGCTGTTATAGCAACATCAAATCCTTACTGTGAATTTCATTTGTTGCTTCAGAATGTTAAAGCATATCTACGGCGTGGTTATGCAAGGGAAGTAACTTTGAATTACAAAGAAGCACTTCAAGGTGCGGCAGTTTTTTTCTGTCATTGCATTAACCTGTAGTTTTTAGCAGCATATAAAAAAACCCTAAAGTTGATTTATTGTGTTGATCGTCAGCAAGCTGCACCGAGCAGATGTTTTTGGTTGAACATGCATACCTTTTTTTTGGAATTATGTGTGCTGCATGTTCTTTCTCCTCGTTGCTCTTAATTGATTTATATTATTTTATTGTTATGAAGAGTTTTGTGATGCTATTATGAATGAACTGTTAGAACCAAATTGTTTCTTATACTGTCTAAAACACACTATGCACATAACTTTCTGAAAGAGCCTGCCGCATTTGCACCTTGCATAATCTGTTGCCTTGCAGATTTCAGGCATGCTTTGGCTTTGGAGCCACAGAATAAAACAGCCCTTGCAGCAGAAAGGAAGCTGCAGAAACTCCTGAAGTGATATGGGGAGCAGGACCACCTCCGACTTGTAAATTTTTTTTGGACGACTCGCCTGGTTGAAGGCAATTTTGATCGGCTGCTTGTAAAAGGAGGAAGTGTCCGTGCATTAAACTCTTCTTCTTTTGCGGTTATTCGAAATTTGCATCTCACGACGATTGTGAGGAAATTTTGATATAAGCTTCTTGCGACGAGAATTTGGCTAATTTGTACCGTGAGATCTTCCCGGCTCCGTCCAGTATGGAAAGCGTCAATCTTGTATATGCACTGTATACCGCTTCGATCTGAAGGGCGAGAACGCATGTGAGCGCTTGGCTCTGCTGGAGTGTATTATGATTGGGCAGTACAGTGTCTAATTTTCAAGGCGTTGAGCCTGTGAGACTGACGCTTGTGCAAAGTAATTTGCCCCCATTGAATTCACGTTTTGCTTACTTCCTGTGAGGCTGTGACCAATATGTTAAAAAGTTGATCAGCTAAATAAAAAGAAAATTGTACGTTTCTATCGGCCTCATGTATTCAAGAAGAAATATTTATCCAGCGAAACCAATGCTTCATCACATGAACACGACTCCTTAAAACATGACCAAAGATTAATACGAGCACTCTCCTGATACCTAAAACACAGCATGCGCTAATCCATAGGTACACGAGCCCACTAGTATACTCTGTTTGTCTCTTTTTAACTGTCGTTCTTGCTTATTGATAAATAACTTTGACTAATCTTTTGTTTCATAATAAATTTATTTGGAGATACACATATTATACGTATTTTGTCTAAATCTAATCATACTTACAATGTAAAATGAAAATATAAAACGATAAATATTTAGGGATAGAGGAAATACACGTCTACCAACATGACCAAGCACTCAACCATTCTGATAACATGGAAACCCATTATTGGAATTAGTTGATACAATCAATATGATAACACAGAAGACAACAACATAATAATCTCCAATAATTCCGAAAAATGGTAAATTAATGGGTTTTCAAGTTGCTAAAAAAATAAGGAGCATATTTGTTGACTTTCTCAAACTACTTCCAATATCTGGCTCCTAAAAGGTAGAAGGTAATTTTGCATATGAAATATAATGTTAAACTATCCCATCAACTTTTATACCTTTTCTCTTGTATATGCATTGAAAACCTTATTCTTTCTTCTTATCACCTCATTCACCTTTTTTACTTTCTCTTGTACATTTGACTTGATCAGGGGCTACCATTGAAAATTTGTCCTTTCTTCTTATTTTTCCCATATCCTTCAACATAAAATTAGATCGGTTTTTCCTAAGCGCAAAAAAGGATTGGTAGTCAAGATAATGTTGTTGGAGTCTTTTTGAGCCTGCAAAATTCAAGATTGAAAGTAGATTTTGAAAACCATTGAAGATGCTCTAAGTTGCTATATGCTAATTACAAATCAAGATCAATATATAGAACATCATTTTCTACTACCTAAATGTTTTCAAAATATATCCACCACATGTCTTGTGTAGGATCTTTATGCGGTACTGAAAATAAACATTTTATAAAAAAATTGTCATTTTAAATTTAAAAGAGGAGCAAAAACTATACAAAATATAGCTAATTGACTACCACACGATCCACTTGCTAGCTATCCATGGAGCCCACACTCACTTAAAGAGACAAATCATATGTCGGGTCGTCCGGTTGCACGGCCTCTTTTTGGCACAACATCTCTATTAGCAGCTATTTAAAGTTATTTTATGCCAAACCATAGTAAAACGAAACAACTTTACCTGAGAAACTCGTTAAAATGTGCTTTCATAATGGGTGGATAGGAGATGGAGATAAAAACAATAGCTCCTCTCTCGCTCTGCTGGGTCCTTTGTGAGACATTTTGAGAGCATGTACTGAGTAACTCTGCTGTACAAATAATTAGTTCAAGTCCTAGACTTGATATGAGTGTTCGTATTTTTCTGGATTCATTTTAGGATTTAACGGCGTTTGTGTTTTCAGTGGTAGACGACGTTCCCGTCGACAGCGATGCACCTGTGGTGATTTCGTTAATCTCGAGATGTGCTGGCACTGTCTTTCATAGTTGCTTATAAAGGTAGGGTTTGCGTATATGCGTTCATAGAGATGAGTGTGCATACGTGTTTAGTGTCTGCATCTGTACTCGTGTGTAATTCGAACAAAAAAATTGTTCACCAAAAGGGTTCAACTCTATCGATAGCGCTGCTCCGATAAAGAAAAAAAAATGATTTCAGTGGTGAAGTGTGGAAGGGTCTTAGAGATTGATGCAAAAATTGGGCTGTCACTGGAAGGAAACTAGCTAGAGGCCCAGACTGGACTGGCCCAATCTTGTGTCATCTAAACCCTGCCACAGACGACGGAGATCCATTCATCAATCATTACTCACCACCGCTCCGCCTTCCGGCGCAGGCGGCGCCGCCCTCCGTCCCTCTCCGCCTCCGATCTCTCACAACCCCAGACCGATGGCGTCCAGTTCTAAGCTGAGACATACCGTCCCGTTTTCCAACACCGGCGCCCCGGCAGCACTGCCAGCCGACGTGCTGTTCGAAGTCCTGCTGCGCCTCCCGGCCAAGGACCTCTGTCGCCTCCGCACCGTTTGCCGGTCCTGGCGCGCCCTCACCTACGATCCGCACTTCGCCACGGTGCACAAGTCCCGCCACGCGGAACCCCTATTCGCAGTCGCATTCAGGAACGAAGACGACGCCAGGGGCGTCGCCATCGTCGGCCTGTCGGGGCAGATACTCAGGAAGATACCCTTCGGCACCGATCGCATCGAGTTGTTGTTCACCCACCTCGACCGCCTCTGTGTCATTAGGAACTGCAAACCCTCGTTGTCTGCCTGGGTTCTCAACCCGGCCACTGGAGTTGCCATCACTTTGCCCGGCCTCCAATCAGATGAATTTCTGGGCATTTGCATCGAGCGGTTTTTTGCTTTGGGTTCTGTTTTCACGCACGACTGCAAGACGGTATCATATGCTTTTGGACAGGTTGCTTCCACTGGACACTACAAGGTACTTCGCATCAGCCATCCTAATCGCTCGCAGCCTCAGCTATGTGACATTATCACCCTTGATGGTAGAAGCGAGGAAGGGTGGAGGAGAAAGCAGAACCCACCGAGCGGCCTTAAGATTAAGAGAAGAGAAATCATGGAATGCATAGCCCTCAATGGGATTGCGTATTTCTTGTTTGATTATGCTGTTATGGAACCAACAAGCATAGCCCCATTCAACCTTGATACTGAGAATTGGATGCCAACACTTCGGGGTCCGGAGCCATTGCGAAGTGCTGACTTTCGGAGTGCTGACTTTCGGATCTCCGGGCGGAAACTCTCATTAACCAACTTAAATGGCAGCTTGGTTATAATTGACAATGATGTTGGTGTCTCTTTCGACCTATGGTTTCTCATGGATCACAAGAGAGGTCTTTGGGTTAAAAAGTACAGATTAAGTGTTTTGGAGGATTGTTTCTATGCACCTCCTTTACTGATATTAGCTGATGGGAGGATAGTCATTTATGAAAGGGTAGAGAGGCTATTACAATGCTATGATCCAACAACCCACATTTTGACAGATGTGTTGGATATCACTGAGATGGGACTTGGGAAACTCAAAGCATTGGTGTTTACACTGGGAGCCTCTTGATCTAGAATCTTGCTTTTACCGAGGAGTTTGGTATGTTATCTATTTGTTTTATCTAACTTCCAAAACTTTATGAGGTAGCATTGTGACGAATGCTCTTGTGAAATCTTACATTTACTTAAAAAATATGCTACATTATTCTGTTTTTGCTTATTCTATATTCTTGTCATGCTTGTGAGTCATTGATATATTTTACAAAATGAAATGTATGGACATCATTTGATCTTTTTAGGAGTGTCATCTAGATCCATAAACTTTGAAATTGCGGGTTGAAATGTATTATCTTGGTCCAAAGAACTTAAAATTTAAAAATACCCTACTGTTGTCGATATGATGTGCCATCATGGAGATTTTTTTATTGATGAGCTAGAAAAATAAATATTCAGAATGGAACTGGTGCTTTCCCATTTCTTCACTTTGAGTGGTCCATGAAGGGTGAAGTTCTTTTGTGCTTTTAGACCTAGATAATATATTTAACAATTGGACTGGACAAGAAGTCAGCTTGGCTTCTTTTGGCTCGCTAAGAGAACGAGATGGCTCATCCAGGCTCAGCTAGTTTATCTCGCGGGCCAGCTCATTATAGCTCAGCAGGAGGCCGATTACTCTGATCCAGATCCTCTCATTTGACAGCTGACTTTAACTTCGTCTGAACCGTTTATGAGAACCAACACCTACAAATCAGTTTTCCTCTCTCATCTCCTTGGACACCACACCTCTCTTGCTTTGGCGGCAGTATCTGGACACTAATGTGTGACAGCTAGCTGCTACATAGCTTAAGTAAAGCTCTGAAGGTCATCTGCTGCTCTTATTGCTATTTACTCCCTCTGTCCCTGAAAAAATAGATTTCTGGAGTTGTCGTAAGTCAAACTTTTGAACTTTGACCAAATTTTTAGAAAAAAAACATCAAAATTTATGGTATCAAATTAGTATCATTAGATTTTTATAGAACATATGAAACATGGTGCTCATTTTAAGTCATAGATGTTATATGTTTCTACGAAGTTAGTCAAAGTTAAAAAATTTGACTACGTATTGTAGGAATTGATTCTTTCATAGACAGAGGGAGTAGTTCCTAAATCATGATAAGAAGCTCAGATTTTTTTTTGACTGCCCAGTAACTAAATATGCATGGAGCATAGCTAACATCTTTAGAGTTACTGTAAGGTCAAATTCTTTCCCCCAATTTTGGTTATGGATTAATTGGTGTTTGTCAAGGGCAGGCAGGTTCATTTCACTGTTCTAGCTGCCGTCTGCTGGACAGTATGGGAGACAAGAAACAGTGTGTGCGTTGAGGCGAAGAGAATAAAGGGACCCACTGCAATCATTTGTCTAATTTGCGCTACGCTGACATATTGTACATGTCTACAGAAAGGCGTCGTCTCGCTGAATTAGAGCATGGCGCGGAAGTCCTCAAGAGTCCTCAAGAAGGTGGCCCTGCATTTTTATCAGCATGATCACGGAGCAGACAATATGGTGGCGATTGTCTGAAGTCAGGGTCTTGCTCTTGGAGAAGGGTCTTTTGCTGGAAATCTGTCCACAGCCTGCGTTCTGTCAAAGCGCCATCTGGGCATGTAATAAAATGACTAAGTTTTTGCTCGTTTTGGCTGGTGACAAATTTGTTACGATGTGGGTTATCGACTTATGGTTGCTAGGCAGTTCGGGTTGTGCTAATTAGACTATCCCTGTGTGTTCTGTCTAATGTATCCTTTTGTGGTTCAAGTAGTTTACTTTTCTTAGTTACAAGCTCTTGTCGAGTAATGAAATCCGGCTTTGCCTTTGTGGAAAACAAAAAAGAACTGAGGATTCGTTTGTTTTGTTCTGGTTTGATTTGGGCAAGAACAACATCGTATTCTGTTTCATCAAGCGGCCACTGTACTAATCAATAACGAGCACCACTTCCGTCATGTTGGATCTCGTAATTTTTATGAGTGCTGTAGATGACAGTAGGTTTGTGTTGCACACGTGATTAGACCAGGCAGCTTCCATGCTCCGGCCAGGCGACCAATTTCTTGCGCCTGGTGTTGCCTGCGCCTGGCTTGTTGCCAGGGTCTCAACCAAACGGAGCAGGCAGCTCCCAAGCCAGGCAATTCTTCATCCAAAGTTCCAAACACCCCTCTCCGGGGCTTCATCCAAACACCCCCTAACAGCCTGACAGGATGGAACACATCCTGTTCGCGCAACGATCCTGAAGTGCTCCGCAAGCACCACCAATTTGTCGCCTGTCCTACCTCCGTGCGCGAACGTTTCTTGCTTTCTTGCGCCGCGACACCACTTGGCGCCGTGCATAGCTGCACTTCTTTTGCTTTCCTCCAAGGACTAGCTCTCTCTCCCCCAGCTCCCGCAGCAATGGAGGCGCAGCAGCGCATGCAACAGCTCCGCACGCCGATGGACCCGCTGACGTCCCTCGCGTCGAGCTTCGTCTCGGCCTTGTCGCCGCCGCCGCAGCAGTGCTCTACGTTCCAGCTGGAGTCCGCCGCGGGCGGGGAGTGGCCCGGGATGGAGCTGGCCGTGCGCAGTGTTCTTGTCAAGTACGCCAATTCGAGGGAATTCGAGCAGGACGCGGGAGGGAACGATGACAAGGCCGCGGCCGCCGAGCAGCGGATGGCGATGCTGCGGTCGTGGCTGCCGATGCTGTGCCGCGGCAGCAATGGCACGGACGCACCGGTGCTGACGTGCCGTGAGCGTGCGGAGATGGTGGCCGTGCTGGAGGACCTGACTGACAAGCTCAGCTGGGAGCAGCGGGAGGAGGTCCTCTCGCTCTGGCTGCCCCGACACCGACTGGCCCAACCTCGAGAGCTGCTACACACGATGCCGATGGTACGCCGAGTTGCGCAGGATGCTCGCGTAGCGCCTTAACTCATCAAGAAAAAAAAATGCAAATCTTGTGCCGTTGTGCGATGGTACTGCATGTAAATCATTCTCGCTTTTTGATAAGTCAAACTTTTTTAATTTTAATAAATTATATATAAAAAAGATAAATATTTATAATATATAAGTAGTGTCATCAGAATATATTTTTATAATAAATTTATTTAAAGATATAAATATTACATGTATTTTTTATAAATTTTGTCAAACTTAAGAAAGGTTAACATAATAGAAGTTATATATATTTACTGAATAATATAACTTGAATGAAATATAAGTTCTATCATAACTTTTGAATGAAATATTTACTGAAATATATACATAATAGAAGTTGTGAATTTAGAAATATCAAAACGTCTTGTAATTTGGTACAGAAGAAAGTATATAGCAAAACGAGAGTTCTTATTTACATCAACACTGAATTGCTAATCTCCATGCCACACAAACGAGGGCAGGACAGCAGAAAATGACAATACTCCTATTGTGATGCCCCCAACACCCCAAATCGCAGAGGTATCAAACATATACAGTACATATTTCAGAACACAAGACACTGCTCAATACACCAGAAACTTTATTCCTCCAAAGAATCGGGCTGTCACAACAGAAAATAAGGAGCGAAATCATGTATTTATTCTGAGGAGGATACAAAGAGCAATACAACCGTTACAACAGATTCTGGGTGTTCATATCCTGATCGCTCTACTGTACTGTACATATATCCCTGCGGACAAAAAAAGGTTACACTTCATCTTAGCTCACTTGTAGAATTTGTCCTTCCAATCGCACTTGGTTCTCCAATCGAAACAGATGCTAATGATTTGGAAGCCCAAGCAGTGGCGTTCATTGCCCCCTCCTGCAGATTTCCTCGCTTTGAACTTGAAGGGTACAACCTATGAAACTTCTGTCTTGCTTGCTCAAGGTAGGTGAGGAAATATTCATGTGCCCCCATCAAGTTTGCAAACAGATTATGCCTCCTCCATGCCCATCTAGCAAAGGAATCTATCTTTGGAAAAAGATGATACAGCAACCTCAAAATCACAAATGCTGTCGCCAATGCTAGATAAGTATCCTGCTGAAGTATTTTCTCTGGTGACCGAGCCCACCAGAATGGGCAATTTTCCTGCTCGGCGTCCTTTTTATGCTCAATATCATCCAAGGGATGTACCATGGTCTCTCCTACAGTTGACTTCACCGAAGCATTGATACCTTCATCACATAAATTTACCATTTGTAAATGACTTAAGCACAGTAAGCACCAAGAACAAGGTTAAAATTCCTGGAAAAAGAGAAACCACAAGCAAGCTGGGAAAAGCCAAGCTCACAATCCTACATGGATTAGATGCTGAATGTGCAAAGCAACGAGTATGACTTATGGCAATCATGCTCCTAAAATCATCCCAATAAAAGAGAAGAGAAAAGTCGGTCAACAAGGAGAAAGTAGCACACCTGAGACATCAGTGTAGAAAGCTGCAAGTGATTTAACAGTCCTTGGTCCATGATACCGTACTCTCATGGTTGAATTCAAGAGAAAGAGTGTTGGGAAACCATGAATGCCGTATCTCGAAATTATGCTGCAGTTCCAGCATCAGATTAGTATTCCACCAAAAATAGATGTATTGCAATAAGAACTATTTTTTCCTTTACACTACACAAGGACAAACCTTGGCCTGATTGCAGATTCCTCAAATGCAAAATGTCGAATAGTTGGGAATAAGGAAGCCAATGTCTCAAAATTTGGTTTGCATTCTTGTGAGAATGGGCACCACGAGGCATAGAAAAGTACAGCAATATAGTCATCCATGTTTGCATGAAGAAGATTAACTGCCCTTGCTAACGTGACCTCATCTCCCTGAAAGGATAAAAACCAGTAAGATTCAAATTTTACCAATACAACAGGGGTGGAAAATCATTATGCTCAGCAGCTCAGGTCAGGTGCGAGAAAGTCAAAATGGTATAGGAATGGTGTTTTTTTATTTGCTTTAACATAACATAAGCAATATATGGCTGCTCAAAGTCTAAACCAATCCATCCAAAGTTCTAAAAAAAAGTCTAACCAATGAACAGAAGCAACCTGAGAACCACCACCAAATAATACTGTAGTTATGAACCGTAGACAAAATTCCCTCCCCCCTATTCACAACCCCAACTTTTCATGCCAAACAATTCGCATCACAAATCATTTGTTAGTTTCCACTCCATCACACAACACAATTACTCTTGTATGGGACCTCTCAGTATGGTAATGGAACGAAAAAATTCGCATACATAATTTTTTTTGGCTATTTTATCACAAGGCTACAAATATCTTACCTCCATGACGCCGACCGGGTCGCCAAAGCGGCGATCCAGCGTAGAGCACGTGTCGGGAGTCCCAAGGACGGATTCCACGATAGTAGGCACCAGGCACGCATCGTGGGGCAGGGATGCGGCGGCGGCGGCGGAGGGAGCAACGCCGGCGAGGAGGAAGGGGAGGAGCAGCGCTGTCCAACACGGCAGCCGCCGCGCCATGGGGCCGCAGCGGGGAAAGGCCAAAAGGAGGGGACCGCTCGGGCCTAGATCTGGGCGCCTCGAGGCGCGGGGGTGGCCGCGGCGCGCACGCGCACGCTGGGCTGCGGTCACCGCCGGGAGGGCGCTGCCGCGGCGGCCACGGCGACTCGACGGTGGGTGCGGTGCGGGGGTGGGTTCGGTGCGGGGGTGGGCGTGTGAGGCCTGCGTCGTTGGGGGTCGCTTTATCGGGTTCGGGTCCTACCCAACCGTCCGATCGTGATCGGATGGCGTAGGCGCGCTCGCCAGCCAGACTGGACCTCGGCCCGCGCGCCGGTCGTCTTCGGGCAATGACGTGCGGGACCCGGGACGCGATGACGCGGCGTGGGCCCCGCCTGTAGCAGTAGGGGAGACTGTGCATGATCGCGACGCCGCGCTGTATGACGTGTGGGCCCGCTTGTATGTCGACCTGCGTATGACATGTGGGCGCACCTGTCAGGGTGTCACTCGCAGCATGCGGCCGAAGTGGGCGAGTGGCTAGTACACGGGCCGCCGTGGAGAGTCATGGATGGATAATTGGGCGCCGGAGAATCTGTGCGGCTTGCTGCTCGTTTTGTGGCAATTCTGTGGAGAAACTTTGCATCTGGTACCTGTGGGCCCGTGTCACACCACAAGAGGTAAAAAGAAGAACCGCACTTGGCTGGGGATTGATTGAGAGTGCCAGTGCAATTTCTGCACGGTAACGGGTATAGCACTGAGTGGCCAATATGTGGTGGAACTGAGGCAGATCTCTGGCGTCTATAACTATAAGGTCTAGCTGTCAAATGGAATCGAACGGAGGCACAGAGCCATGAGAAGAAGAATAGATGGGGCAATCATTTTGGGGCTCAGATGCCATGTCACTGTCGCTACAAATGCTCCTGAGATTACCCCAGCTGGCCAATAACGGAAGTATGATTTCGCGACCAAACGCGCGTTTGGATATTTCACTAGAAAGCGATGTCTTTTATCATAGCACTAGTTTACAAGTCCGTTCTGTGGGCTGTTGTAGCTGAGGACCTCATGAAGAAGGCCAAAATGGTAGCAGATCAGAATGGAGTCGGGGGCTGAATGCTGACCCGCGGAGACGGCATCTCGACCCTGCTGCAGTCCATTCTGGCCCTCGCCAAGGTGCCGTGCAGCCTCCCATTTGCATCAAGTTTTTGTCCAGCTCCACCGATGCCAAGCTGGACAGCTTCCTCGGGTTGTCGTGACTCCGACTCGTGAGTTTACAGAGAGCAGCCGTAAGTAGACACCTACTCCCTCCGTCCTGTTGAGAGTGTCGTTTGAAAAACATGTCTGTGAGGGAAAACGTTTTTCTAGTGACATTTTTAATGGGACGGAAGGAGTATGTAACAAGGGGGCGCTATCTTACCGAGTATATCGAAAAAATATATATATGATACCACTTTCAGATATTGATGTCGGCTTAAAAAATATTGATTTTGAATCTTACCATCTTAGATAAATGTTAAATGTCTAAATTAAAGATGAAAAAGCATCGCACCAAATTTAGACAGTTAGCATTAGACAATCAACAGATGTATTTGAGAAAAACAATCTACAATGGATTGAGAAGATTTGTTTATTTATAATTTCTAGCAGTTAGTGAGGACTAATGATATTTACTAACGAAGGTTGTGCAAAGTTAGCCCCCCTGGTCTGTCTATAGATTGTAGTTATCGGTGCAAAATGTAATTCCCAGGCCACTGTTTTGTAGTACTCCCTCCATTTTAAATAAGATGCACACATAGATATATACAATATCCAGATACATAGCTTTACTATGTCTAAAAAAAGTCTGAACAATTACTATTTGGAATAGAGTGTGTAGTAAGGAATGGGCTTTGCTGTTGAGTGACAGAAGCTTGTCCTTGTACTGTAGCTTGTATGTCAAGAGGGAAGGCTTTAATATTACTCTGTGCCCGTCTCTTTTAGTTAGATTCAATTCATCATTAGGATCATTTCACGTTTTTACAAGGGCTGTTATACACCGAGTGGCTGTACCCTAACATTGTACAATTTAATGCTAATATTTTGTTTGTATCATATCAGTTTCATTTATATAGCAGGTAGAACTCATCGCACAAGTAAGCAACTACATAGCGTTTTCCTTGAAAACACATGACACTTTCCTTGAAATCTTTCAAAACGCCATTGGCTACTATGACATAGTTCCCGTTACTTGTAAAACCAAAACAAAGCAACACTATCAATTTTGATGCATGGCAAAACTGAATCAATTGACATGTGACAGTTTATCTGTAATTCTTACTTGACATCAGCCATTTCTTTAGTTGTCAGAAGCAGGGTTTTTCAATCCGACCGGTCGCCGGTAACCGGTCCCCGGCGGTTGGGTGGTTACCGACCGGTTTGACCGGTTACCGGTCCAAACCGAACGGTTTGGATTTTGAATTCAAACGGCGTAGTTCAAACGGTTTGAGACCGGTAACCGGTCAAACAGGGCCGGTTACCGACCGGTTTTGAACGGTTACCGACCGGTTTGGGCGGTTACCGACGGTGCCGCCCCAAACCAAATTTCAAATTTGAAAAAAAAAATCGAAAATGCTGAAAAAATTCCTAAAAATAGTTCATGATTTGTAGAGTCGAATGGTGCAAATTTTTTTCAAATTGGAGTTCGTTTGCTATTTATTTTGACGCGTACAAGTTTGGAAAAAAATAGAAAAGATCCTTTTTCTTTTTTTTTTCAAACTTGTACACGTCAAAATAAATAGCAAACGAACTCCAATTTGAAAAATTTGTACACCATTCGACTCTATAAATCATGAACTATTTTTAGGAATTTTTTCAGCATTTCGATTTTTTTTTTCAAATTTGAAATTTGAATTCAAACCGGTACCGAAACCGAACCGGTCCCGGCCGGTTTGTCAGTTACCGAACGGTTACCGCGGTTTGAAAAACCCTGGTCAGAAGACGCATTTTCCCTTTAAAAAAATGGCAGTAAATTAACGGAACAACCCAAAAAAAAATCATTAAACATGAAAGACAATCTGAAGCATCCTACCAACGATTTACATCTATCTTGCCAGTACCAAAATAAAAGAGAGAACGCAACATCTCTGATGCACCCAACCTTAACCAGGTCCAACAAGCTTAACCAGCAATTCAAAGTAAACATAGCAGCTAAATTGACTTTGATATACAAACTATATGCTCAATGCAAAACCATCTGAAACCAGATGAATTAGATTTCACAGGAAATGAACAAACAACATACACTGTAGTATAAAAAAAAAGGACATTAAAAAGTATTGGAAATAAATCGCATAAAAGGGAAGCATTTCATTTGAACCAATCATACCTATGTGGCTATGTCCCATATGCTAAATTTGAACATAACAATATCAGATAAGAGGTATTTTTTCTTGAGAGCTCAATGTATCCACTAACGACCAATCTTTCATCCAAGCATCCAAACTACAATGTTGCGCAGCCAGACCCCCAGCCAACCCCCCACCACCTCCAAAAATGTCCTACTTTAGCCCCCTGATATACTCCAATATCTGGTCCACGAACGAATATTATAATCCTATAAGCACCACCTAAAGAAGCAAAACCTGTACTGTGGACAACTCGACGCTGTTGATGGCGAGATTAGACTTGTCATAACTGGCCTGTGCTGCGTCCATGATTAGCTTCACGGTGAGCGGGGGCGAGCACCCACGACGGTTCAGGAGATGGACAACAAACGGCCGAAAGGGAACAAAACAATTTTTTGAATGTCGAACAAAACAATTAGGGAGGCCCTTCCTAATCTCCCTAATTAGGGCATGAGCACAATTCAGCAATGCCAGTAAATCGATCTCATGTCAGAAAGAACTAGCAAGGCATGACTTAAAACACAACACAGCTACATAAGTAATCCAAAAATCATCCATAGAACAGCTGAATCCGTAAACTTCAGTTCCAGGCAATAATAAAGCCACTATAGCAGCCATGAATCTGTGACCTATTACAAGCACCAACTACACATACCAGCAAATGAAACTCTGAAATAAAATATAGTAACTCATCTTTCAGACAACCATGGACACAAATGTTTTTTTTAACTGTCACAGGGGATCAATGGCCACATTTTCAGAGAAAACAAGGCAAACTCTTTAAGTTCGGTCAATTTTGGAAAACTGCACTAAAACCAAAACAAGAGCCCGAGCACAAGGCTAGAAGGGGCACAGATGTTACTCATTAACATAACCATCCTTCCGCCCCTCAAACCCAGGGCGCATAAGTTTTTTCTCGCGCTTCTCAATCTTGCGCATCTTATTCTGGTGTGCTCGACCCCGGATGTTCTCAGTCCTTTCTTCTGCTTCTCCTTCCTCTGTTTGTCCACAGTCTTCTGCCTCTCCTTCTACTGTGCAGCATGCCTCTGCTGCCGCTTTCCCTTCTTCTTCAAGCTCTGCTTAATCAACTTGGGATCATCATGCACCTTCTCCCCAGCAGCACGTCTTCTTGCTGTATCCCAAGCAATCTTCCTTGCTTTCTCAGGATCCTTCTTCGCCTCCTGCAACCGTTTGGCCTGCTCCAGCGCCGCCTTCTTGTTCTTAACCCTCCTCTTCTTCCTGCGCCTTGCTTCCTTTGGGTCAACAAACACATTAGCATACATGATATCTGGCTTCTCCTTGGCCTCCTTCTTGACCTTCTTCGCATTCTTGATGTCCTCTTCGGTGCCACCATCACGCTTACGCTTCTTGCCCTCACCTTTACCCATCTTTTCATTCTTCGCCTTTGACTTCTTGCCCTTGCCCTTCTCCTTCTTGGGCTTATTCAAGAACTCAGCACTGGTGCATCGGTTGCCTTGAAGCTCATCAATGCGGCGTCTAAGCCTTTCCACCAACTCCTCACGTGTCACCGAACTATCCTCGTCATGGTCCTCCTCCTCCTCCGCCTGGTCCGTGACTGATTTCTTGAGGAGGTCAAGGGTGGAAGCTGGCGGCGCGGAGGGGTCGAGGCGTGCGCGGCGGGCGGCCTTGACGTTGGCGCGGGATTGGGCCTTCATGGCCGCCTTGGCCACCTTGGAGAGGCCCTGGTACCACGGGCGGTCCTCCTCGCCGGACGGGAGGTAAAAGCGCGGCGGGATGAGCTGCACGAGGGCGTCGACGAAGAGGGCATGTCCGTGGATGCCTCCGCGGTCGGCCGCGGCCAGGAGGTCGGCGGGCATGGTGGCCGCGAGGGATTCTTGGTTGCTCGCCGCGGCAGCGGCGGACGGTTTCCTGCACATCGCGGCAAGGGTTTGGGTATGGGAGGGGTTTTCCTGCCCAACGCAGTTCCAGCATCAGCTTGGAGTCCACCGAGCGCCGTTCCTTGGCCATCCAACGGCTCAATCGGCAACCGGCAACACCCATCACTCAAGGCCCATCGTCTTTTTAGCAAAACGCAAGGCCCATCTAAAATCTAAAATCTAAAATAGTAGTAGTAGGCCATGCCCACGAATCTTTCCTTCCACCTTACTTGCAATGAATCTTTCAGCCCATGAATCGGATGTTCGGATGGGCTGAAAGCAGCCCTTGGCCTATTAAGTCCATGTCTATTTGTTTAATCAATATAACTGGTGCTTTGTCAAACGGAAAAGGAAATAAAATGCATTAAGTCAGTGTGATGCTGTAGCTTTGAGGACTTCATGTGTGCTCTACCGAAGCCTTTAATACCGTTTTCTAGTGAAGTTATATTATGCTGGCCCAGAGTATTAGCAGAGTTAAACATATTAAAGGCAGGCAAAAAGAAATGGGGAAAAAATGGACGGAATCACAGAAGAATGACAAACCAATTCCTTCGGATTATAAGGTGGCACATCACCGTCACAATGAGACAGCCCACTTGCTTATGGCAGATAGCAAACTACAGCTAAGATGAACTTGACGCTCAATCCTCCACAAAAGCACGGGATGCCAGCTCACCTCAGTAGCTCCGACTAACGGTAAATGGCCATCAAAAGCAAAAACTTTACCTGAAGATTGTAATAACTACCACAAAGAAACATTGACACATTCCTCTTATAGTAACCATGTATTCTTCTTGAATAATGAAGGTATCACTCTTGTTCTGGACAATGTACAAAAAATATTATCATTCATCTCCAAATAATAATTATATTGATTTCACTAGGCTGTAGTTTGGGATGACCAGTATATAGACCCACCAATTTACATACAAGATACACAAACAAATTGGTACAGTTACAGAAAAAAAAAGAAGAGAAAATGTAATGGGGGAAAAAATGAATAATACCTATATGGCACATTGACCGCGATTATGTACACCGCAGCAGCATCCCTTTATTGGATATGTTTTTCACTACTAAAGTAATTTTCATGGCTTCATCTCTGTATCGTGGCAATATAACCTTGGCCTGGAAAGCTTAGCCACCAAGCCTGTTCTCTGCAGCATGCACTTGACCGATCAATCTAATGGCACCTTGCGGTTCCATGGCGATGCATGACAAGTTAGCTGAATCATGCTTCCCGTGTTTCTGACAATGATGGTAACAGTGTGTAGGGTGAAAGAATAAGTCCATATTTTGTGTCAGTGTCTATCATGCTCCTTATTTTCTGATAAAGGGCTTCTGACAGACGAGTAGCTTTTCATCACTAGCTATGTCAAGATCTAAAATGCGGGCATCCCATCTGAGTTGAGTAACAACAGATCTTGCCGCTTCAATAAGAGGGCAGTGTCACGGATTATGACCCAGCCCTACATCAACATCAAACAAACAGAAAAAAAATTAGACAACAGTTGTATAAAACAATCTTTCTTTCCCATTGCAGAATCTAATGACAAACCTCTTTGCTAGTTGAGTCTACATTACCCATAGGCCATGATCACAAAGATAGCTCTACCAAAGTACATGGCCATACAAGGGCCAAAGTTTTGAAGAAACTAAACCAATTTAATATGTATTAATTATATTATTGTCCCTGGCTCTTTCCATATGGTGCAATCAAGAAACAACACTAATTGTCTTAAAAAACAACACTAATTCAAACGACACCATATGAACCATTTTACTGATTGTACCATTTAGAAATTATTAGAATCACGAATGCCTAAACAGTGCAGTGTTATGCATTATGCTCCACATGCATCCAAGAACCATAAAATGAATTATAGACATGATTCACGACTTAATAATGGATTCCAAATCAGTGTCATTAACCAAATTTTCTTTACCTCTGGTCGTAGGATGCGATCAACTTCCAAAAATATGTCAAGAGTAGAACATCTATGCTTTTGGTTCTTCTCAAGTGACAGAAAGCCATCAGCGTGCACCAAATCATATGTTCTTGGGTAAGTTGGAAATGCGTCACACCTAAACACATGTCCATCCATCCATCATTTAACTGAAGGTTTATCCAAAGATCGATATGAAAGTTGACGATCAAATTGATACTTTACTTATGCATGAATCCCCGTGTGCTCTAATAAAATTATGTGAAATTAAGAATGCTATAATTCCTATATATTACGTTCGAAAAAATAATTCCTCTACATCAATAACTTTCCATATGCCAAAAAATTGCATGTATTAACCTTTGCGAGTTATGACTGTCTATGCATATGAAGTTTAGTTTGGAAAACTTTATCAAGAAAGTTAGTTCAAGATTTAGCATTACCAGAGTGCACCTGAAGCAAAGGGGAGGAGGGGGGATTTTAAATCAACAGAAGAAAAAGACCATGGAATACTGCTTACCAATCATGTTGAACCCCAATAAAACCACGGTCAAATATTAGTGGTAGATAGTTTGGGGCATTCGTAGGAACAACATTCATCACCCATACAGACTTTCTAGCCTTCAGTAAAGCAGCATTAAATCCACCAAAGTGAGCATTCATATCTAAAACATTCCTTAGCATGTTAAATGGTGGCTGTGGGTCTTCATCTCCAGGTCTCTTTGGATGGTCTGAAAATATAAGTGGAGATAGCAAAGACCAGTAGTTTCGCACCATGGAGTCCCAGCTTGAAGTATCATCAGCAAAGTCTTCTGAACGCACACCTGTAAAATTAGAAGGTTCTTAATGCCAGACAGACAAGCATTTGAAAATTAAGACACTAACATATTTTCAATTTCATTGATTCGATTGCTTAGTCAAATACTTACCATGTATGTCCAGTTCTGTTGAGTTTTGTCTAGCCTGAGATGGCCAGGTGGAACGACGTTCAATGGGGATCCAACGCTGGCTTCTTGTGCCTGATATGCAGGGGCTTAGTGGTTGGTAGTATGGTGATTCTGGATCATGGCCACATAGCTCAGGCTCAGATTTTCTGTAAAACGATTCTGTAAGTTCACCACTAGTCTAAACATTTTTTATTACAAAGCCTGTAGGTGTTGGTAAGCAGTCCAGTACCTTGAACTGGAACACTCCCTTTTATTTGTCTTTTTCCATACAATTGTCTCATCTTGTTGTGACAGCATCTCCCAACAAAGGCCCTCAGCGAAGTCACGAATGGCTGTCCATTTCTTTTGGTTTTCTTTGTCACGCAAGGCCCTATGTGTATTCAAATTCGATGTCCATACAAAATATCCATCAGGCCTCAAAAGCCTGTTCACTTCAACCAAGAAAATGCCATCTGTAGAATTACAGAGAAAACCAATGTTTACATATTTAGTAAGAATGTAAGAGATACTACTTTATAGCTTTCCTAAAGTACCAAATTACCATAGATGCTTCTTACAGAAATCAGATGTATGTCAAGTTTACAGTGGCAAGGGTTACAAGTCAGCTAAAAGTTACCCACAACTGTATATCCTTAAATATTTAATATTCAGCTAGACATTTATACCAATCTTTACATGTGAAGTGCTAACTTTAGATATTGCTGAATAACATTATAATAGTTAATGAGAGCCAGGACATGTGAAGGAAGACGACTTTAACACGTACCGTTTTTGTACCATTCGATATTGCATTTCGCACAATGCACCATATCGAAGGAAAGATAGGGATACGGAAGCTGCTTTGTTGCTAATGAACCAATCATTGCAGGAATGCCTCTCTCCAATGTAATTTGCACTTGGCTGCCTGATGCTTCATAGTTAGCAATGCACATGGTCAAGAGATCTCTCTCAAAAAGATGTGCCCCAAAGGTACCAAATCCACATTCTATGTCAAGGACAGTCCTAACCTGAAAATGGCATAGCAAAAAACACCATCAGCAAGAAGAGTTTCTGTAAACATAACAATTATCCAAAATCTTACTCTAGCCAATCAGAGCATAAAGTGACCTAAATAGTATGTCCAAATGTGTTTTGTATTATGATCTTTTCAAAAAATATATGTTTTAAAAAATGGATCATAGTGGAGATCCTAAGGTCTTGCTGCCAACATACTTTTGCAAGTACAGTAGTAAGCTCTGATATAAACTTTCCAGCACATTGGGCATGCAGAGTTTCCAGGTCAAATTAAGTAGAAATAGACCGGCACTTTCCAGCCAGCCCACTCAACAGGCATGATTTCTAAAGTACCACCAAGTGGAAAGACCACGACAGATAAGTGTTGCTGAATAACAAATCATGATATAAAAGGATCATCTTAAACTGATAAATTAGACAGGGAAACAACTTATGAAGGAAATACTGTTTGCCAAACAAATAGGAGATCTTCCCAAAAATAACTGAACAGCCATTATGTGCTTAAAATTGCGCCATGATTTTATTGAAAATAATGAAGTAGAAATTTAAAATACTAGAAAAAAAATTATCAAGCCCAAAGGAAATGCTCAATGGAAATCAGATGGCTTACTTATGGAACCACTATAAAGTACAGGTATCCTGAATCCTGAAGAAAAATCAAAGTGGACAGAAAATCTTGGCAGAAGCCAGCAAATTCATAGGGTGTTGACAAAGAGCACTAGCAAGAGTGGTGAGTCTTTTAAGAAATAGATTTTGTACCAAAGAATGACACCTCATTGACAGAAATGTCACTGGTTAGTGGTTACTATACTTCAGCTAGTTCTGGGTATGCCTTCACTAGATTTGAAAGTCAAATAGGTAATTACTAGTAATAGCATTAAACTGAACAGATGGCAATAACTCACCCCAGCCTCATTGAAATTGAATTCATTCCGCAACCCAATCATCTCGGCAATCTGATGGGCATAATCCTCCACACCGTCGGCCATGTGCGCATCCGACGGGAACGAGATCTGGTCCTCCTCCACCATCATCCTGTTATCAATGAGCAACCACCAAATTCACAACCAGCAGACCAAACCCACCACCTCGAATTTTAGCGACGGAGCAAATTTTGTCCACACACCTCTTGAACAGGCTCCCGGACGAGAACTCCTGCCCGCTAATCCGCACGTTGTCCTTCCAGATGAAGCCCTTGCCGCTGGGCCAGCGCACGGGAATCCGGTAGCTCCTTGGTGGCGCGACGAGGCAAGTGACCCTGCCGTCGCGCGTGCACTGGCGGTCGTAGCTTATGACGACGCCGGCCCCCAGATCCGAGACGTCGACGGCGTCCGTGACGTTGTAGTAGCAGGGCACGTAGTTCTCGTACTCGGGCGGGCACACCTCCACCTCCTTGGCGCGGACGCCGCCGCCCGCGAGCTCGCCGATGTCGAGCAGGTCCGTGACCAGCTGCTCCTGCAGGCGACGGTACCCGCGGTGCGCGGCGGCGGCGGCCGCGCGCGCCGCCGCGCCGCGCCCCGCGTAGAGCGTCCCCGCCCACGCGACCGAGCCCACAAGCGCCGCCGCCGCCAGAAGCAGGACCCCGATCTTCACCGCCGCGGCCGCAAGGTGCCGCTTCCGCGCGCCGCCCCTGCCGCCGCCAATGCCGTTCTCGCTGGGCTCCTTGGGGTCGTAGTACGCCCCGTCCGCCGCCGCCAGCTTGCCGCCGATCCCGACCCGCCCCTGTACAGCGGCCGCGACATGCCTGCTGCTGCTGCTGCGGATGGATCTCACGAGCCGCACCAGTGCCGCATGGAGCGCGCCACTGGACCGCAGCAGCTAGCAATTCCGCGATGGCCTGCGCCGTGCTGCTGCCGCTGCTCGACTGAGCGCTACTGCCCCCTCGCCATTGCACGAGTAATGGGGGAGAGAGAGAAGATAGCAGCGGCAGTACAGCACCAGACCAAGTAGCAGCAATCGAGTGAAGGGAAGGGCCCTTCGCCGTTTCCCTCCGGAATCCGGATCTCCTTCCTTACCCACGCGTCACAGGACGGAACGGGAAGAGCAGCTAGATGAACACGGGACGGGACGGACACGACGCTGACACTCGTGGGCTACTCGGTATAAATAGAGCTGGAGATTACGGTGCTCGGATGTCTGAGTGACAGGTGGGGCATGGTCCATCGGGCCCGCGGCCGTTGGGAGAGACGGGACGTGCGGGTGGCGGTGGTGCTGTTGGGAATGGAACTGAAAAATAATGCGTGCGGGCCCGGCGGGATTTTGGAGGTGTACCCGATTTCGTTTGACGTGTGTTGGGTTAGGTTCGTTCGGCCGGTCTCGTGATGCTACAGAATGTCGCATTACTCGCGTTGTTTTTCTGATCGTGCTGGCACCGTGGCGCCCTGCCGCTGAATTTTAAACTCTGGCGCGTAGTAGTAGTAGTAGAGATTAGATTAACATTGATGATTGACAGACTGATTAGTTAATAAATTATGCTGGACATTAGATCCCAAACCACTGTCGTCGTCGCCGCTGCATGTCATGTGCAATCCCGGGGATCGGGCGTAAAAAAAAAAAGAACTCCTTCAGGTTCAGCATGTGTACTAGAGAGACGAGGTTGGCCGCGGCAAGTTTATATGCTAGTACACATCAAAAGGGGTGATGCACTAAAGCGATTAGTTGCTGAAATCCGTGAAGTTGTTATCCTTCCGTCTTTGCTCTTGCTCAGCGATTATAAGTGGCATATATACTCTAACCGGCTAGATTGTGTCGTGACTTCATTGGAGGCACCGGGCAGGCTATACTCGACAGCCGACATTACTGAACCACTACTATTTTTAGAGTACTAAATGTTGCTAACCTTAGCAAGTATTATAAGTCTGACTAAATGATGATGTAGAGAAGAAAGAAGAGGAGTGAGAGGAGAAGTAGACTGTAAGTTTACCGCTAGCTTGGGCACAACAACCAAGGAAAGCTGTGAGACAGATATGTGAGACATATATTAGCTGTGAAGAAGGAACCACTATATAAGTAGGTTGTAAGAAGGCTATAAGACCCCTTGCAGCCAGCAATGGGCTGTATCTATTAAACTTTCTCTTAGGGTTGAATGAGGTAGGACGTCTAGAGCTTAGATTCTGGTATCATAAATTCAGGACCCCATCCTTAAGAGTAAGGCTAATAATACAGCCTGTTGCTGGCTATAAGGATTCTTGCAGCCCACCTCTCAGTCTATCTGTATAGTAGTTAGCTCTTTAACGTTAATACATGGCCCACTTATCACTCTCATACAATTCCTTGGTTCTTGTGCCTGAACCGGCTGTAAGATTACAGCCCGCTTCTCCTCTCTTTCCTCTCCTATCTCCTCCACCTCAGTATTCAATCTGCTTACAGCCAGCCATTATATTTGCTCTAAGGTGCATGACCACGCAGCAGCGCCGATTTTCTTTATGTAGGAGTACCTTGGCTGTGTTTAGATGCTGAAAAGTTGCTGAAAAAAATCCTGTAGCACTTTTCGCTTGTATTTAACAATTAGTGTCCAATCATAGACTAATTAGGCTTAAAAGATTCGTCTCGCAAAGTTAAAGCAAACTGTGTAATTAGTTTTTGATTTCGTCTACATTTAGTACTCCATATAAAATATATATATATACCGTAAGTTTGATGTGATGGAGAATCTTCTTTTTTCACAGTGTCGAAATTAGAGTTTTTGATGAACTAAACACAACCCTTGTGAGCTGGCGGGTACATTACGAAATCATGCCGGCTGACCACTCCGGTCCTAGCAAGTTATAATAATAAAACCATTAAGAAACCCCGCTCGCCCCACGCAACCGACGCGAAAAGCGCGTGGCTGGCTCCCCGTGTGCCGACGCCGCTTTTGCGGCGGGTACTAGTGGTCAGTGATCAACGGGGGATGCCGCGAGCCCGCGCCACTTGGCTGCGGCTGGAAAGCCGCATCTCGGCGGCAAAATCGCACGGAGCGACGGACATTGGATACGCGAAAGAATTGACCGCGATTGCGTTTTTTTTTCTTTTGGCGCCTGAACCGCTCGCGGTAACACGGGCCGCCCGCACGACGCCGAGGCGCGCCGCGCGCCCTTGCCCCAGGCACGCGCGCGCGACCGAGGCCGAGGCCGAACCTTCCGGCGGCCGGTGGTGGGCACCCAAGCGAGGCGAAACGGCCGGTCTGCCTACCATGTGCCCCACCCGGCCACCCCAGCCGTGAATTGAGCCGACCCACTCCTCTGTCTGTGAGGCTGCAGCGCCCATTTCCCGGCGATGGGCTCGCCGCGCACTGCCGCACTCACTGGTCACTGCCTCATTGGTCGCTGGCTCACTGCCACTGCCACTGCCATCCCTGATTGGATTTGGTTGGCTGCTTGATTTGACATCGTGCGGCTCAGTAAAAGCGAGGCGGGCGAGTGGGTCAGTGATGTTTCCATAAAGCTAGGCCACGGTGTTATTTATTGTCCCCCCAATTTTCTGTTGCCGTCGCCATCTGTGTGAGCATTGGCTTTCCATAATTTCGCAAGTGATGAGCCCCCGTCTGACTGTGTGAGCACTGTGAGTCAATGGGTGAATGAATGAATGAACATTGCTTACTCGAGAGCGCAGAATTGAGATGAGGAAAATATGGTCAGCGGCAGGACAGGACCAGATCGCCAGATACTGTTATGTTAGGTCATCTGTCACTGCATGAATTCAAGCTGGGCTAGCACGTTGGTGACGAGCAATGATTTGGATGCGCCAAGCCGCCAAGCAGCCACCACTACCCATGCGTGCATGCTGTTCAAGAGGAGAGAAATTTTTTTCTACTTATATTACAGTCTTACAGAATGCCTCCGATGGGAGGCTCATCTCTCTTTTTCAATGCTAAACTGGGAGGGAAGATCGGGACATGCAACGGCGAGGGAGTGTACTGTGTAGGCCATGCCAATGCTGGACCATTCATGTCGGGTCGCGAGAGAATTTCCAGCTCTACATGCATGGTTCGACCCTTTCGCTAGTAGTAGAGCCAGCCAATAATAAATGTTCTCTGGCTGCCTACACAGTGCCTACCACCGACAACGTCCATCTATCGTCCTCTGCATTTGGTGCTTGTGCTCCATTTCTCCATGACTCCATGGGTACTCACTGTACTATGGTAGTAAGCTCGACGCAGTTAACGGCGACTTCTCCCTTTCTAAAACAAAAAAACGGAAACGTCCATTTACCCCTCGAGGAGTAGGCATACCACATGTACAAAATGCACTCCACATGAAGTAGCGAATGCACTGCAGTACAGAAGGCCATGGTACTGCCTGTACAGTACAGATCTCCACTTCACTTCATTGGATCGAGACGCGGTTTGAGAGCCGCAGCGGCACCAGTGGTCACGGATCGGAAAGCGGAGTGACGATGAGCACCGGACGACGGGACCGTCGGCGAGACAAAATAGAACAGCTAGGATTTTGACATGGTCGATGGTCGTCGATGTCATACACTCATATTGCAGGTTGGCAGATGGGCACTCCATATTATCCGTGTGGGAAGCGGCCAAGATCGCACCACCAGCCCAATAATTCCACTAGTGGTTTAGTACAGCGTGCAATCTATTGCTGATTTTGGGCCAAACACAATTATACAAGGGGTTAGAAAAGCTGGACGTACCTATCTGGCCAGCTCATCCAATATATAGAGTAGAAATAGAGGAAATGTTTTCTCTGGACCGTGAACCAGACAATTTTAAAATACGGACCACAATCTCTCATCCATGGATACCAAACATGTCATGAGTCTCTTAGTTGCTACAAAAGCACTCAACAGTTGCCAGTTGCATTTTCCAAAGATATAAAGGTTCACACATCGAAGATTAGCATAGCCAGAAGACATAAGAACGAGATGCACAGTGAACGTTCAGCAACTATTTTATATTGGGTGAAGTTCAGATCACAATCATAAGTTCATAACCCTGAAACTCTGGCGCCGGCCATTCATCGTCAAGGTTACATACTGCTGAATCACAGGTGACAACACAGGTCAGCAAGTCCATTATGATTCAAAAATCAAAAGTCTTCAGCGTCAGTAGTCAAAGAAGGGTCAACAAATTTCAGGTCATCACCCAATTCCTTGAGGATGAATGTTACAGATACAATTGAAGATATCACAAAATAAGCAGTGCTTGCTCATTGCCAAAAACAAACAAGCAGTATCAAAGCAGGCGGGGATAATAGTATAGGAATCCAATGACAACATTAAGAAAGATCAAGCAAAGCTAGCAATTAGCGCCAGGTGCAATGACTTGCGGTCGGTTGCCCAACAGTTGCAAGTAATCACACACACATTTGCAAGATGCTACCAAGAGCTCACCGTCTGAATACAACTGCTACAGACAGGTTGTATTTGAATAGATAGTATAGTACCAATGAGGTCCAAGCAAACCAGAAAAACTTTAAGATTTAATTGCAGACTAGTGGTCCAACCAACATTGCTGAGGTTTCCACCATGGGTCAGATGGCAAATGTTCAGCTAAAGCAACATGATGTAGTGTTATTTGGAGTTCAGGATATGCTACAGAAGAAGACTATATTACAGCATGCAAACAATCAACAAGTGCAGAGTTTTCATGAACCACACAGAAACTAGATGGACACACTGCAGAATTTTGCTCAGCCTAAGACAATGTGTAACTATATCTGAGTGCTAGGAAACAAATAAAGAATCAGAGAAAATGCAAATCTTATCTGGAATATTTCAAAGTTCAATATGTCCCAACAAGCTTCAAAGGGCACACTTAGATAGCCAACTATGACAATGTGAATCCTTGAAACTTTATGTTAACAAAATAAATAATGTCAAGGCCCTGAAGTCGAAGTAGATGGTCAAGACCAACTATGTTGAGCAGAAAGATGCTTGATCTTGTAACAGGGATTGGTAGTATAAGAGTCACATTAGTCATATACTTTGCTTAATAAAAAGGTTTCTCATAACTGTTGGGCAAAAAAAAATCATAAAATGGTGCTAATTTGATACAAACATGGTGCTGAAATTAATCATGTTACCTGTTGATTCATTTCCTAAAACTTGGAGAAGTGGAAGTGTTTCCTCACAAGCTGTGTACATGTGTCGCTAATACCATGTAATCTCACAAGATGTGTTAGGCCACAGATATTGACTGCTAGGTAGAAGGATGAATGATCTCACTGACCAAACAAAGGACTTGTATGGATAGGGGGTCAGAATCCTTGTAGTTTTGTTCAAACTTTAACTGGGACATCCCTAGAGCAACATACTCCCTCTGTCCCCAAATAAATCGATTCCTAGAATCCGTGGCAGTCAAACTTTTTAAATTTTTGACTAACTTTATAGAAAAAGTTACAGCATCTATGACATAAAAGGAGCACATTATGAAAATATATTCTATGCTATATCTAATGATACTAATTTGATACCATAAATCTTGACAGATTTTTCTAGAAATTCATTCAAACTTTAAAAAGTTTGACTTAGAAATATATTTATTCAGGGACAGAGGGAGTACCTTTCTAAACAGACCCCACAAGAAGAAAATTCTTTTCACACAGCTGGACCACAGATGAATAATTAAAAAAACTGATGATTTATTTAAAATCTCCTCAAGAATAAAGAAAACTAACATGAACCAGTAATTAATATGTGTTGACAATAATGTTACTATGTACCAGTTACGAACAAGGAGCGTTAAGGAATCCCAAATTGTTTGATGTGGTGATATGATCTTTCATGATTCTCTGCTGTTTTATCAGCAGTTTAGAACTACATGGGAACACTTATGCATTGATGAGAGTCCAGAGATATGAAGCAATTATCAAATGAATGAATTACAGTGGTCAGTAACTATGCTGAGCATAACAACTCAGCACTCAGGCTGCTATTACAGGTGAGAGTAAATCATTCCAACATACTAACTTAGGCATTATTTCCTAGCGGCAGCCTTTATCCGAGAGATAAGGCTTTCCCCGGCATCACCCAAGCTATCCAATCCCACCAGTTTTGTCCCAAAATCTCGGTACATTGTACTCAACCGTTGTTCATCACCCTCTATTGCAGCCAACACAGCTACATGCTTTCTCATTATTAATCCATAGAGGAAAAGTGAACCAGAGCCTAACTTTCTAGCACCAATTCCAACACGTAGCAATGAAACTGAATCTGGTTCAGAGGTAGATGGGTCATGGAGAACTGAGAACCCCCCAAAAGCAGCATCAGGAGAACGGAATAGATTGTCCAAATCAATGCAGCTATCTTTAACAGTGTCTTTGACTTCACCATTAACACCCACTTTTACTTCAACATTAATATCCATTTTCTCAGGAGAGTACACATTTTTTGCTCTCCTTCTAGCTGCTCTTAAGATGTTAGCAGCCTCCCTATACCCACTAAGCAGGGCTCCATGCATTGTAGCGGGGTACCGCCTATTTGTTGCCTCCCCAGCAAAGAAAACTCTATCCTGCACACTCTCAGCCAAAATGTCATAGTCATCACCAGAAGCCCCAATAGCCACATATGAGTATGATCCATAAGTAAACCTGTCTGTGCCCCATCGAGTGCATATTGCTTGCAACGGATTTGGGACGTTAATCCCCTTGGGTGAAAAGATTTTCCTAAGTGTTTCCAGTACCTTCTCAACAATTTCCATAGGTGAAGCCTGCTCAAACTTGACTGCAGATTCCCCAGCAACAAGAGCAATGAGCAATGGCCCTCCTGAGACAGAAGAATAGCTGTAAAACAAGAAGAACTCACCACGCTGGCCAGAGTCTTCTGTCAAGTGACCAAATGTATCAATCCTGCCATCCCAAAAATCAGATGGGAACAACATCACAACCTTGTTAAGCAGACCAAAACCCAATCTTTGGATGGCCTCTTTCTTCTGAGCTGGCAGCTCAGGCACAAACTTGATGTCACCCTTCTTAAGCACACCAAGAGGAACTGTACATAGCACCATATCACCACAAAATGACTGTTTATCAGTGTGAACCATCACGCCATCACGCCCATACTGTATCCTTTTCACGTTCTGCCCATAGAATATCGGGATGCCATCAGCAAATGCACGGACAAACTGGGAATTCCCACCAGGAATAAAGCAGTGGTCTCCGCCCATTTCATATGGATCATCCTGATCCCAGAAGGCCATGGAGAGGTCAGCAAGAGGGGCTGCATTAGCATACTCCAGGTTTGCCAGATGCCAGTCCAGAAGCATCCTTTCTTCATGCTCTGCTGCAACACCATGCGCTGCCCGGAATGCCTCAAGTGCCATGCCCAATGACAAATCAACACCATGTGGCACACCATCTGAAATCACCTGTCTCAACTGGCAAACCTTGTCCAGAAGCTGGTTAAAGGCAGCTTCAACACGAGCATCCATGTCTGGGTCAACTGGGCGGCCATCTGGAAGATACAGTGGGCATTTATCCCGCACCTTGTGGAGCGGGAAACCAAGCTGCCGAGCAACGACACCAAGGGGATTGCCATTGATACCGGTGAGAACGCTCCCTCCAAGGTCAGCAGCAACAACAGTGTTGGGATACTCTACAGCAGAAGAACGCATTGTCTTGGTAAACACACGGCCCCCTGGTCGGAACCGGCCTTCAATGACGGCCACCTTGAATCCAAATGCAATCAGTTGACGTGCAGCAGCGAGACCAGCAAGGCCAGCGCCAACAATAAGGATGGATGGGGGAGGAGAAGAGGGAGGAGACCGTGGGGGAAGCGAGAGGACGGCGGGGGCGAGACCGAAATTGATGTATCCGTGCTCAGACAGGAAGGAATGAGCCGCCGCAACAAGGGGAGCGTGCTCGGCGCGAATGGATGCGAGCGCGGCGTTGGCGGCAATGGGGGAGAGCGGATTTGAACGCCAGAGCGCCACGATGTGATTGCGGACGACAAGGTAGTTGGCCTGTTCGGTGCCGCCAATGCGTGGGAGCACGGCGGCCACGATCTCGTCCTCGGAGAGGGAGTCCGCGGGGAACCCCGCAGCGAGAGCGATGAGGCCCTCAGAATCGAGCTCCCGGGCGAGGCGGAGGGAGGAGGAGGTGGGGGGCCGTCCCCGGCGGCGGGGGACGCCGGTCAGATGCGTCGCGGTATGGGAGGAAGAGGAGGAGGAGCCGCGTAGGACGCGGACGCCGGCCGTGGGGATCATACCGGGGAACTGTTTCTTCCGGCGGCGGCGCTTCCGCGCGATGGTGGAGTCGTTGACGGCCGCCGTGGCCGACGGTGCGGAGGGAGTTGGGGAGGACGTGGGCGCGTCGTCCTCCATGGGCTCCGCGGCTGCCGCGGAGTCTCCTGCCGCCTCCCCATCCTCCATCGGATCCGCGGCGTCGGAGACATCTGCGGCGGTGGCTTCTTCTTCCTCCTCCTCCATGGTTTCCGCGGCTTCCCGGCCCTCATCTTGGTCCATTGGGACGGGGGGCAGCTGCTCCATGGCTTCAGTATGAGGTGGGGGCGGCAGTTGCGCCTCGCTGCCCTCCTCCATTGGGGGTATGCTAGGGAAAAAAAAAAGTTAGGTGAGCACTATCCTATGGAAATATGGTAGGAATTGTTTGGTTTATATGTGTGGCTACGTGTTATTATAATCACACACATATCTTTGTAATATGATTCACTCGTCAGCTACGCATCCCTACCGTGTACCCAATTTGTTTGCCTGCGAGGTGGCGAGTGGGAGCGGGGAATCGGGTGGAGTTCAAGGGTTGCCTAGGGCCGGCACTATGCGGGCGGAAGCAACGGGAATAGGGTCAGGGAAGTCAGGGAGTCGAGGAAGATGCGAAGAACCGAAGAGCCGAAGAGGGGATTTGTAGCTATGGGCCTGTTTGGGTCCGCGACAGCCCGTTTCCGAGCGTGCATTTTTTTGTTTTTCGTGTTTCACCCATGCGATCATCCAATACAGGTCCAACCGTCCAACGCAGACCGTTCGACGGAATTTTTCAGCCTTCTCCGCTCAAAGGTGTCTCAAACGCGGGTTCCAACCAAAATTTAGATTATTTTAGATTCTAATACGAGGATTGTGAGGATGGTACAAAAACCAATATAAAATTTAACTTATTTTGACCTCTTAAATCCAAAATCTAAAATAAACAATAGATCACTTTTTGCTAAAAAATTTAGGTGACGTTTAGTTCCATTCTGCAAAATGATGAGTCAAAACCCAAAAAAAATTGGATTCTATGGGGAATTAAACAGGACATTAGGGGTGTTTGGGACTACTCTGTTCCACGTTTTTTAGTCAAACGATTTCAGCTTCATGTGACAAAAAATATTGAGTTGTGAGCACCTAATGAGGTACTCTACAAACTTCAGTTTTTTGTGGAGTAAAGTTTGTGGAGCAGTCCCAAACATACATGATTTGATAATATTATGCTATAGTAAACATGTGCTAATGGGATTAATTAGACTTAACAGATTTATCTCGTTAATTAGTATACTCTTGTGCAATTAATTTTCTAATTATCTCATATTTAATTGTTGTAGTTAGCATTCGAATAATTCGATGTGACATGGATTAAACTTTAATCATTGGATTCAAACAGCACAAGTATATTGTATACTGCAAATAATGTTTTTATTATAGACCTACAGCTTAACACGTAATTTGAATATACCACAAAATAATTTTAGGCCCATTTGAATCCATAGAATTGAATTAATTCTAATAGTTATAATTTGGACACATATTAATTAAGCTAATATGGTTGTATATTGATTATATTTGCATATTATTATTCACTGGATGAGAGACATACTTATTTATTCTATTTTTATCATTAGAGAATGAGTTTAAAGAATGTGTTATAAGTTATAAAGTAGAACTATGAAATGGTGATCCATAAAATTAATTTCTACCCACCTCCACCCTATAAATTTGAGATAGACTTATATGTAAAATTTGGAAAGTGGTGAAATGTTAAAACTAAGTAGATTTCAATTTCTCCAAATAAAATTATCCAAACAGCCATAGTGACCCTTGAATTTGTATGAGTTTACCACTTAGAGTAAGTATAGTAATCCTATAGCTATTCGGTCATCGTTTTTTTTTTTTTTTTGCTAATGATCAGATTGCTCTGAAAATATTAAAATGATGATTGGACTAACCTAGACTCCAACACCTAAGCTCCAGTAGCCGCACTCTGATGCCCACTAGAGAGCTAACAAAAACGTAAGAGTATTTTCTTAAATATTTTAATGGCTAATTCCAGTAGGTGTCCCACGAGACAGCCATCACTTTAGAAATGAGCTAGTATCTTAAAACTATTTTGTCATACGTTTTCGCTTGCTTCCTTACCATGTATGCTATGTTAGACCTTACCTAGTGCCACTAGAAAACCTTATTAGCAATGAGCTTTCCTCTCTTTAAACAAAAGGCTCTCCCAAATAAAAAAACTAAAAAACTACAATAAAGAAACAAAATCAAATCATGAAGACTATCATCAACATAGACTGCGGCATACACTGATTGGTTAGGATATAGGATACATGTGTTCATGCAACATATATTTAATGTCTTATGCATTCATTCTTGTTATATTTTTACGTTTGTTGTGGAATGTTTTATTTCTTTATCAACATCAATTGCAGTGTTTTAGAGAATTTTAGATATTTTTTGATATTTTCCTCATTTCCCTATATCTTAATTTAATTTATCAAACTTTTGGAAAATCAAGATTTCTAAAAAAATTTATTTGAATTATCCTGTCCTAAATATCTATATTTTTTCTCGGATATTTTAGAAATTTAGAGATATTTTTCGTGGTTTAAAGACCTTATTGTTGAAAAACAATAACCCTACGGATAATTATGGGCTCATACCAAATATACCCCTGAAGGGTTAAGACTATATAAAAGAACATGTACCCATCTATAATGAGATAAGAGAATACAATGTTCCACAATATTGACTGTCATGTGTTCATCTATTATGCTATTGGGAAGGGAGACGGGATATCATCTACAACTTCTACACGTCTCTTCTTGGGATCGGGAACGGGAAAACGGATCTGACGATCTATGCATAGGCCGATTCTTAACACGTTATCAACAGCTCTTCCAACTGGGTGAGTCATTCATAATTTGTCTGTCATTGAATCAAGATCTATTTGATTTCCTAATCATAGATTATTTTTTTTCCAACTGGCTTGGCGTCATCTTGATTCGGCAACATGGGAGAGTTGACGCCAACGACCAGTGTTGGACGTCCTCGCTGACAGGAACTCGTGCGAGCGGCCGTGGATACGATCTGCTGAGCGCTGGCGCAACTGATCCCTACATCTACGTTGATCCAGCGGACTACATGAAGGAGTCTTGGACTCTTGGTTTGCAGTGCCGGCGGCTGATCGTTATGGGCTTAATTAGCCGTGACGTTTTTCTGAGTTTTTTTATTTGCACTTAATCAATCCAGCACGTATGAATAACAGATTGATTATCTTCTTCATGAATCTTGGGAACACAGGCATCGTCATTGGAGTTATCCGAACCCCGATGCTTGTGCTACCGCATGCAAGGGTGACCAAGAGAACGGATGAACGCCCGCCTCATGCTTCGATTCGTCAACTCAATATCGACCATCGCGTCACCAGAACTCGTCAGGCTCCACTGAATATTACGCAGTCAGGTCCTTTGGCCTTGCCTATATGCCCTACGCGGTATGAATTTTTCACCACAACAAATGTGTCTGGTTTGTCGTTCAATCTCTTCGCTACTACAGTTCTGCTAGATTTATTTATTATATAAATCTTGTAGATTTTAATATTTCTAGTAGATCTTCTGAAGGAGTACAAGACTAATAGTTTTTTATATATAAAAACACTTGATGTGTTCTACTAGTAAATTTCCGATATGCTCTATGAATCACGGTCATGATATTGACATGATAGCTTGTTAGATCTTTACATGTTATTAGCTTTTTCGGTTGTTAAACCGTGTTGCCATGCATGTGTTGTTCAAGTTCTACTAGATTAATCCTGAAGATTAGATGTATATGCTAGTAGATCATTTTTTTTTTGAACAAACATATTGGACATGCCGGATCGAGCTCTACATAGTTTTTTTTAATTGACATATTGCTCTCACTACCGCTGTACTGAAACCACACGACCCGAAGCGTGATGCTTAAAGTTGTCGTTGTTCGACTTGTGCTACTCGCATACCATCGTTGATTGGTCAATATGCACTTGCTCTCCACTACGGTGGTGCAGCCTCGTCGTCGCCTGTTGCGGCACACTATCTTTCCTCGATATGCTCATATCGTGGTTCAATGTAATCAATCCATCGTGGTGTGGTAATTGTCGTGCCTACGATTGGTGCACGTATGATTGGTACACGTAAATTTAGATGGTTGTGCTGTCATATAGATATTTTATGTGTTTGAAAAGCCCTGAAGGTTTGTTGTTTATGAGCTTGAGCAGATGGCATATATATATTTTTACTATTATAAAACCTGAAGTTAAATATAATAGCAGAAATATTTATGGTAGTGATATTTTTATGCAAATATTTTATAATTTAGACATGATATGTCTCTTTTAGAGTAATAATTAATTTGAATATTATGCTTTTTCCAAACTATAATCTAGAAGCTGAATTTTCTAGGTTTATGAGCTTACATAAATTTTGTGTTAAAATAGTTTTAACCCCTTGGAAGTTTTCATATTGATTTGATATTGTCTTTGCAATATTCATATGTATGATTATGTTTTCTATGGGTTATATAATCCTGAAGTATTATCATAAGACCAATATAAATAACCTAGAAAGAAAAGCATGTATGCTTGGAAAACAATGGGAAATAAACGAAACACGTATGATTTAGAAGACCATTTTTCTCTCTCTCTAGCGCTTTCTTTTGCTTTGGTTATTTACCCGAAGTAACCTGAAGAAAAACCATTGCATAAGACTTGTTGGTATGTTACATCTTAATTTGGGATTCATTTTGTATTTTTCCCTGGAGAGAGCTAATACCCTGTCAGGTATAATTGTCAAACATGATTATATAGGATTACAACTCCAGTTGGGTCAACATAAGACCTGAAGTCACCATGTGTGCCCTTGTCTCTGCTGCAGAACGAGTATGAGGTGTTATCCTATTTTGTGTCTTTAAGCTAATAGATAATTCATTCCCTTGGCAACAAGAAGTTGCTATAAAAATATGAAATTAATTAATATTCTGAGATTTTTTTTTGGTTAGTGCGAAAGCATGATACTTCTTCTCGATGAAGCAAATTTATGAAACCCTGGAGTGTTTATGAAAATCAGAATTATAGGTACCCACAGTCTCTAAAATGATATTGGGCATCATAGCGGGAAACCATTGTATTATCTATTTGTAATGTAAGTTGGCTTATATGGGTGGAGTGGCTACTCGATAATATACTAGCTAGAGTCTAGTATACGCCACACCACATCTAATTTATTAAGATCTGCTTGCCAACTACCAGAAGATGGAAAGCAGGAAACAAGTATGAATCTCATATCAAAGTATAGCTTGAAGCTAATTTTGATTTTAATCAATTATCATAGTTATCCTAGGATCTGAAAGGCCAATTGGATCTTGACAACTACGTATGTCTTAAATGTATTTTTTTACCTATGAAAGTTGCGCTATGAGTTGAGAGTATATCTCAGAAGGATATTGGTCGTTGTTGCTCTTGATGAGCAGTTTTTTTTTGCATAAGTCAATGACTTTGCATTAAAATATTATTTCCCAGACAAGTGAAAAATTCTCGGTTTTATCTGTTCTATTTTGGGAGCTTCTTTTCATGCTGAACAATGAATTGATCCAAACTAATATGGATCATGACTATGTTGCAATGAATATAATGATCCAATTTTTCTATATGGTACGAGTAATTGAGTCAAATTTTTGGGCAATAAAAAAGAGCTGGACTATGAAGTAATTCTGCATCTAAGACATCTGCTTGGCAACCATGGTTGAACGTCATATTCTTGATATCATACTTATGCACACTAACCTTAACGCGCCTGAAAGCGCAATGCCACCATTAATCGTATCTTTTTTCCATGCATATAACCTGGAAGGTCAATATATATAATGGACAGATTGATTGTCAATTATGCAATAATTGGTGAGCATTGGTCCCTGAAGGATTGTTATGGTCAGATTATGGGTTATGTTAATAACTACATGTGTTAAGTTAAGAAGGTTGTATATGCATTTGTTGAACCAAGAACTTGCAGAACAATGATTTATAATTCACCAGAAGTTGTGAACTTGACAAGAAGTTGAGTAAACTCCTCCTGTAGAAGGAAATACATGCAGTATTCATGCAACTGCATTAATAAAGTCCAAGCTCATTGCATATATCACCCCCTAATATTAAAGTGTGTAATATTTCCCAAATGAATCACCACTAAAGCATACATATATACATCACTAGAAGTTGGTGAATCGGGAATTTTAGTATGCTCTTAAATATCTCGACATTAGGGGGAGATGAATGCCCATTTTATGGAATGCCTTGATATTTATGAATCAAAACGCACAAATACAAAAACTCATGTATTCTATAGCATGGAGTTATGCCAGTTAATTTTTGTATCTATGAGGAGGAACTAGATTGTTTAAAATCTAAATGGATGCTTCTACCCGAAGTAGATGTGGATATACCCGGGATTAATTTCATATCCACTTGACCTTGGCATTTTGATCAAATTATGCAGGGACGCCTGCAATTAAGATCTAGAGGCCTAAGTCACAAGCATATGCTCATAAAGCAAATTCACACTATGTGTGATAAAACTCCTCTATTCCTCCTATAGAGAAATCACCCAGTTGGTGAGTTACCTCTCGATGAGGTTCATCCTGGAGATGAAAATCCTAGCGATGTGCGCGTAATATAAAGCTAGGAATATGGAACAATAATGGATCTATCGTTTTGGGAAATAACGAAGATTGTTATTAAGTCAGAAAAAATGTGTCGACACTTGTTTACCTCTATAATTGCTATATGAGTCTCTTTATGAGAATCCGGATCCGGAATAAAGTCCATGGCAAGAGTGCTTGAAGCTCTCATATCGGGTCAAATGAAATATGCAATTGAGGTTGAACCAAAAATCGCTAAGTGAATATCTTGAACCTGATGTTCGGATAATCATGGGTCTTAATTGACTAAAGGGTGGTGAAAAGCGATGGTTCAAAAGGTCTTAATAGAGACTAATTCCGACATAAGTTTTATAAAATATGTTCCGCTATGAATCTGGCTAATGACATGAATTTAAATATGCAGTTATTGGATTCTGAAAATCCATGGAGAGCAACATCAAAATCTCGTACCAATATTACCAACCCCTAAAGTTTTTTCTCGGAAGGAATATATGGTTATAGTCTGAATGCACCAAATAAATGAATTTCCTGGAAGGAATAAAGACCCATGTGAGACCCGAGATATAAGAGTGAAAAGAGGAACTCAAATGAACAAAAGTATATGTATGTGTACTTATGATATAATGTGTTTTCCACCTGAAGATTTGGAATTGGAGTATCCTCGCTAAAAACCTATATGGTATTTTGGTGCTACTAGCAATACTTTCCCCAGTATGCTAGAAATACAGACTTGTGATGTTTTATTATGTATTGAAGATAAAGGTTCTCGAAGAATTTAGAATCAATCCCAGAAGGAGTTAAGACAATACTTAGATATCTGAATGACACTCAAGATCTCGGTCTATATTCCCGAAGAATCAGGACCTAAGATTGATTGGCTACAGCGGATGACTAACCATATCCAGAAGTTATGTGGTCTTAGTACCGTTGATACCCCACCATTATTTATGAGGATAATGAAGCATGTGTTGCACAAATACAAACGGACTATATTAAGAGTAATATGATTAAACATATATCTCCTAAATTTTCTATACTCACGAACTCTAGAAGCAGGGTGAGATAAATATCTTGAAAGTCCAGTCATATGACAATATAGTAGATTTGTTCACTAAGTCTTTACTAGCTACTGCATTCAAAAAATGTATCCATGATATTGGTATTAGACGACTGAGAGACTTGCAAAGTTCAGGGGGAGATCGCCCCTGAATTGCCCTTGATACTGGGTCCAGAAGATCCTGAAATTTATAATCCTGAAGGTTATAAAATGTCTTGAAGACAATCGTTGTACTCTTTTTTTCATAAATGAGTTTTCCAGAAGTTTCTCATAATGGTTTTTAATGAGGCAACAAGTGCAATACATCTAGTGGCACTATATACTATTTCTCCATATTTTTCCCACTGGGTTTTTAGGAGTTTTAATGAGACATGAGTTGATCGCGGTATTCGGGTATTCGCCCAAGGGGGAGTGTTGAGAAACAATAACCCTACGGATAATTATGGGCTCATACCAAATATACCCCTGAAGGGTTAAGACTATATAAAGGAACATGTACTCATCTATAATGAGATAAGAGAATACAAGTTCCACAATATTGGTTGTCATGTGTTCATCTATTATGCTATTGAGAAGGGAGACAAGATATCATCTATAACTTCTACACGTCTCTTTTTAGATCGGGAACGGGAAAACGGATCTGACGATCCATGCATAGGTCGATTATTAACACTTATAAGATATTTACCATGTTTTTAACTAGAAATGATTAAACCACTTCTAACTGGGCCAAGGAGATGGTTTGGGGATGAAGGTGTAGGTTTGAATTTTCCGTGAAGAAAAGATCAGAACATGACGATAAGTAAAGGCACAGCACCATGCAAGTTGCAACAAAGGCATAGGTACTACAAGAGTCCTACTAGCTGAATGAGCCCACCAGCCCTTAACCATTAGCCCACAGGCCTCCACAGTTGGACCGCACCATTGCAGCTGCAGCCTGCAGGTTTGCGTTGCAAGCAACCCTCATCCTGAACAGGGGCGGATATGGGCCTTGGGCCACTGGGGCCACGGCCCTAGGTGCGGCCCAATATATTTTCTAGAATATCAGTAGTTTTCGGCCTGGCATTAGGTGGTGGGCCAAATACGTTGGACTTCTGGCCCAGCAGAGAGAAGGCAGCCTCACTAGTCACTGAGTCAGGATCGCCCAGGCCGCGACGTTTCTTTTCCCGCATGCCGCGCTGTTTCGTTTCCCGACGCCGCACCGACACCTCACGAAGTCGCGATCTGCTCGACTACTCTGGCCTCCGGCGGTCCGGCCACCGGCCTCCAGCCAGGTACGCCTGCAGTCCTGCACTCCTGCAGCTGCAGCCTGCACTGCAGGCTTGCGACTTGCCGCTTGCACGCGGTGGGCGGCAGCCGGCCCGGCAGGCAGCCAGGCAGGGCACCTTCTGCGGTTCTGCCAGTCTGCTGTCTTCGCCCTACCGCATAGTTCCAGCCCTGTAAATTTTCTAATTCCCTTTTCCGATTCACCATTCATCTATTCTCACTTCTAAGATCCGATTACTAAATTAAAGTTTAACTTTTCTATTTTTTTTAGTAGTGTAGTACTCAAGTAAGATACGCAATGAAGAGAAGCAAGACAATAAAATCATTTTTTACCTATGCAATTGAGATATCATTTAAACTTATGCATGTATGAGCTTTATTTTTTTATTTATCGGCATTAGTTTTGGTGCGAACGATAAACTTGGTGCGGGTATTATGTACATACTTTGATTGTCAATGACAGAGCTCATCAACAGTGGCCCTAGACGTCAAAATTGACGAGCTCTGCCACTGATCCTGAAGATACAGGGCAGTACAGTGACACGCCAAAATTTTCCAGCAGAACGCAAGGTGAACCCCGTAGGCGGGTAGGCCCGTACACATATAAAGACACCGGTGAAATCAAAGCGCGGATTCAGCCGATACAGTACAGCCATTTCAGTGATCCCATTCTCCATGTAACACTACTGTACAATACATGACAGAGCTCTGGCCTGGTCTGATCGCATTGCCTGGTGTTCGCCGTACTACGCAGCACTCCCCTAACAAAGCTTAGCTGTACCGTACAGCTCGCCCAGGCAAGTATTGCAGTTAAAGGTCGACGACAGCTCGACACGATCTGCTGCTAAATTTGCTCAAGAGACTGGGGCCACGTACGGGGCCAAGATCCAGAACCAGAAGAAACACAAGTCATCGGCTACGGACAGGACCACCACGGAATGGCATCGATCGCGCCTGCCAGCCACCGCAGCAGTTCGCGTCCTCCTCCCTCCGGCGGCGTACGTCCGGGCAAAGCGATTTGCCCTGCCGGCCGGCTCGCCCCGCCCCTTGGTGCCGCTGCTGGCTGTCTAGCGCGCGGAAGGCCCGGCGCGGCCGCCGGTAACGATCCCGCCACGCCACGCGAGTTGGCAACAAAACAAAACCCCACCCCGTCGCGGCCTGAAACAGACGCCAGGTGCGCAGAAACTAAACAATGCGAGCAGCAACGATAAACAAAAAGGGCATCCGCGCGCTAGATGTCTGGTGGCTCCTGCATCTGCATGCACGACATTCATTCGCTGTCTGAACCAGCCAGACACCAGCTAATAAGATTCACTCGCTCGTCATCGTATCATACATACAACAACGAGAAAATCAATTAAAACGGGGCAAGTAGTACTGTAAGTGATAGAAATAACTGTATACATCGGATGATTCGTCGGGTGGCGATCGACGGGTCGTGCAGGCCAACAAGGCTTGAGGTTGAGGTCGAAGTGGGTCAATTGGCGTCGTTTCCTTAGCATATCAGGTATGTTATATTAAAAATAACATCAATTAATTTATCAATCATAAAAATGATCAGCCGAACAGATAACTTCTGGTTTAACGTATGTAGGCGGGCTGTTCTCTATTCCCGGCCGCTCCATGGCTTTCCTAGGAGACCTTCACCACCGGCCTCCTCGTCGTCGCTTGCCGTTAAAGAAACCCACCGGTGGCCAGCCAATGCTCGTGCTCGCAGGAGGATTTCGTAGGCCCGCCCATCTGACGACTGACAGCGACCGGCGGATAATTAGCCCCGTTTGTTTGTTAATGGCTGATCTGATCGACGCGCGCTGGAAACTAAAGGGAGATCGAATAAACAATGTTCATGGCGCGGGGACCGCCGAGCCCGGAGATGAGATGCGGGTCGTCGAGTATTTTGGCGAGCTCGCCTCGCCTCTATCCGTCTGTCTGGAATGCATTGCTTAGAGGACAGGTTGGTAATTAGCGGGAAAAAGGTCGACGACGGCGTGCCCATCGGTTGCTGTCACCAGTTGCGTGCTCTGGTATTCCTGGCTGAGCAGCTCCTTGTGCCTCCCCTCCCATCCCAACGGGCGATTCCGTGTAGCACTGGAGTTTCAAGCAACTAAGTGCGCACTGTCGTGGAAATTAATCCCCTTCCAGTTAGGGATAATCAACCGCGTTGGCGTCGTTGCAAGTTGATGAGGATAATTATATTCAGTGACCAAGCTCTGAAACCGGATTTGCTGTACAGACTACAGAGGGGGTGTGGGGAAAAAGAAAACAGGGTGCTGATCAAACCCAAATGCAGGCAGATGACAGGCCACTGATTTGCGCACCACAATGGATCAAGAACGCGGGAGAGAGGTCAAGGCCGACATGCCTTTAAATTTTTTTCAGTGCTTTCTAGGCCAGCACGGGGCTTCGTCAACCAAAGGCTTCCGCCACGCCGGAAACGTTGCATGCTGACGTGGCACCGGTGGTTCACGCTGCCGTCTGCCCTAGCCTGCCTTGTGGATAACGAATGAAGACCCACATTAACCTTTATACTTGTATATCGAAAAGAAAAGACCCCCCCCCCCACCACACACACGCACACACACCCCGGCGATTATCTCCATGGTCACCAACTCAGGAATTAGTAGGCTCTTTCATGGAATCTGCTTGTACTAATTTTTTTTTCATATATATAATGGGGAAATAAAATGTTCATCATGTTTTATGGCTGATTCAAAAATAAGCTGTTGAGACGTGTAACCGCGTAGCATAGGTCGGCTAGGTCGTACGAAAATGGCAGGTCTCAGTTGATGAATCCATTAGCAAATTAATGACGATGTTTGTTGGCAGCAGAGACGACCTTGTTAATGATTATGGCCGACTTTTCGAATTTGCTCCAGCCTCCAGCTAGATCGCTTTTCGTGTGTCCGCCTGTCCACACCTGATCACATCGGTGGCAAAGCAAGGTACTCTGCGCTGGGTGGCCGATGCGGGCAAGGAAGCAACTCCCGGCAAACAACTACGCCAACTAGGCTCTAGGCTAGTAGGCCAGCCGCCGACGCCACCAAACTCGGAGACGACGGCTCCTGGCCGCTGCGGTGCGGCGCTGCCCTGCGCGCGCGCGAACGTACCACCAGGCCACGCCGTCGCGCGCCGTTCGTTACGTTTGCGGGTGGGGGCCGAGCCGGGGCTCGGGGTGGTCGCCCGAGAGCGACAGGGAGGACGCCCACCCAAGTGGGGGAAGGTGGCCGCAGCACAGCGCTGATCTCTCGCCCTCTCGGCCTCGCTGAGAGAGAGAAGAGAGGGGACGCATCGTCATAAAAAAAGGAAGATGGTATGGAGAACAAGGAGGGGCTGGCTGGCGTTGTTGCAGGGGCTTATTATAGTCCATTAGAGACGAGACTAGAAAGGGTCATGCAGCAGCTGTCATCCCACACCCGAACCCCCCTCTTCCAGCGCAGCGCACAGCCAAAGCCGAGGCCCCTCCCACTCCATCTCTTTGCCTGCCTGCCTGCCGTCTCCGTCCTCTCTCTTAACAATATCCTGCTCCATCTCTTCTTCTGAGTTCTGAAGTAGATAGAGGCCGGGACCTAGAGGTTATGGAAGGGGAGAGAAATACTAGGAAACCCAAGAGGAGGGAGGAGGACGTCAGGTCTTTCTGCGACCCAAGACGGCTCGTGGGAAACCACTAGGAAAGCGTCAGGACTCAGGAGTCCGGTTCTAGTTTGCCTCGATCTCGGAAGCCTAAGCCCAGAGCCCTCCGCGCCTCCGCACTAAAGTGAAGGGGAGACGAGAGACGACGGACGACAGCACATACGGTTGCGGCGGATGGCGACCTCATCCTCTTCTTCTGGCCCCGGTGGGTCCCCGGCCCACGCGCCTCCGGGCGGCGGCGGCGGCAGCGGGCCGTATCACCGGTCGCGGTTCGGCGACACCACGATGACGAAGGTGTTCGTGGGCGGGTTGGCGTGGGAGACGCCGTCCGAGGGCCTTCGCCAGCACTTCGAAGTTTACGGCGACATACTCGAAGCAGTCGTCATCACCGATCGAGAGACCGGCCGGTCGAAGGGCTACGGTTTCGTAAGTCGACCTCCTGCCTTTTGCCTTTTGACCTCCGGCTGATCGGCCGCCGCCTGCCCTTTATCAGATCGATGTTTGTATAGCAGATTATTATCCATATCATCTATATGTGTCCTCCGCAGGTAATTTTCCGGGACCCGGATGCGGCGGCGCGGGCGGTGCAGAACCCGAACCCGGTGATCGCCGGCCGGCGCGCCAACTGCAACATTGCGGCGCACGGCCCGCCGCGGGGCGCGCAGCAGCCGAGAGGTGAGCGACCCGAGGAACCAAACCAAATCAATGCTCCCCCTGCTGTCTTTTTTACTTTCCTTGCCCGCCCCCTCGCAAGGCACGCGCATGTGCATGGCAGTAAATAACCGTGGCATGATTAGCGCCGGCGGCAGTACCGCGATTAAGCGGATAAGATTGATTTAGGGCACCATGTTCCGCTCTGAGAATTTTCCCTGGTTTTGGGTGTGGGAGATCGTTTGGCAGATGGGTGGGGCCCACCACCCCCAGCCCAGCTGCTGGGTGAAACACTGGGCGCCAGCACACGGGAACCAGGACGGCCACTACTATATCTGCATTGGGATTTGGGAGTTTGGGACGGGGGGAGGAGGAGGCAGGCAGGCACTAATCAACCTTTGCTTCATGGCTCACGGCTTCCACCACGAGTCGTCATGGTCTCATGGCTGTGTGCTAGCCCAGGCTGGCCTTGCAGTGTCTGCCCCCTAATTCGCTGCACTCCTGCACGCTATCTGGTCTACTCAACCCACCCCACCCCACCCGGCCGGCACCCCACCACCTTGTCTAAGTCTAGGATGGCAATGAAATCTGGCTGGCAATATATATGCTTGGAGATTTTTTAGGGCGTGGTCTAGTACAATTTCTTACTTTTTAGTTACACAAACATACAGAACCTTGGCTGGTGATAAATTAGTCTAGGCATCTCGGTGAAGTGCTGGTACAGCCATCTCTCATACAAGATGCATGGATTCTGGTAGCATTTTGGCCGAATGCCAGTGATGGAAGAGTGCTGGTGGGGTGGAGCTGGTACTATTTCCCCCTCTTTGCTTGCTGAGGAAGATCAAGTTGCATTGACCGGGAGCACGCCATTGGTGGTATGCTGCATCGTTCCAGCGACAGTGAGGTGTAAAGGGGTGTGGAGATTATCGCTGGAGAATCGGGAATCCAGCCGCCTTTCTTTTCTAGTGAAAACCGATGCATGGCTTTACAAAATGTTCGGCAGCATATACTACTACCAGTACTACTACTCTTCCTTCCTGTAGTCTTTCCAGACTTTGACCCGTTTGAGTGTCAACCACTGGAGGAATATATGCTTGATTCTGCGGCATGGAAAGCTCTGTGTTGATGCAGCTTTTGCTTCTCTCCCCGCTACCCGATTCGTTTGAGAGTAGTTTCTTAACATTCCTTCGTTTCAGTATTGCCTCCCAATATATACTGCATCTCCTTTTTTAGATAATGGATAGAAAGCATCTCCTAGCTAGGCTCTTATTTCAACTTGGAATATTCTCCTATTTATTTCCTTTTTTATGTGATAATTATCATAATGTTGCTTTCCATTTATCATAATGTTAATGTAGGACGTTTTAGAACGACAATGGTCTCCTTTTCACAGTAGAAGAACAATCTGCATGCTATTTCTGCAGAACTGTTTAGTGCATTACAGCGCGCACACAATAATGCACACCAAATGGTGTAGGTTCAAGTGCTGGCTAGCTAGGACAGCTTTGAATCATTTACGACTGTGCTAATCTACGCAATGCTCACTTAAAGAAACCTCTTTCTCTATTATTCCTAGACCAAATACAGTGCAGAACAGTTTTTTTTCTCTTTTTTCTTAATCATCGAAAAAATAGAAAAGATAATGCTTCACTAAGCCATCATACACTGAAAGAAAACCAGAGCCCATCCGCTGGCCAGTCAAAACCCCAGTCCAGTGCAGGGCACATGGTGAGACCTCCCTTGCACAGGCTGCGCAACTGTTCTCGCAAGCAATGCTCCCCTGTCCATAATACATGCATGCATACGCCTGCTCTGCTCTGCACTGTTCTGTACTGCTCGGTGTATTATTTGTTTTGTGCGTGTTGCGTTTAATTAACGTGCCATTGCCACCACGCACAGGGAGAGGAGGAGGTGCCGCCCGCGGGCCGCACGTGCCGGATCAGCCGCCGCAGGGGTTGTCGCCATACAGGATGCCGTCGCAGATGACCCCGCCTCAGGCCGCCACGGTGTTCTACAATCCCCAGTACGGGTGAGTGCTCCTGTCGACTATACGTTTGAGCTGTTCCTCTTTAAAAATAAAATTTATGGAGCCAGGCCGTAGAAATACGTACTGCAGAGCTCACGATGATGCGCTGGTGATATGAGCATTGCCAGATTGCCTACGTACGCGTGTGTTTGTATCGAGTGCCGTATGCCTACGTACGTGCCTGTATCACCGCAGCTGTCCGTCGTCATCGTGGGATCCGAGCACACCGCAACTCTGAATTATCAATTGACAGGGGCGGCACATGTCCATTTCAAGGCCTTGTCATTCTGTTTTCTCACTCACTCCTTGTTCTGATCCGGAGATGATAGCCATCGTTACTCGTTAGGTCGTGACAACTCCCTATCGTAGTGGCTGCTTTTGGGTGTATGGAAGTTCAGAGAGCCGCGGCCATATGAATCGTGAGAGAATTTGCATGCTGAACTGACCTTCGAGGCCAGATAGAGTTGTGATAGAAAAGCAAGTTATTGAGCTGCTCTTTTTTGGGAGGAGAACAACAAAACAAAAGGGCATTTGTCTTTGTTGATGTTCCATTTACCGAGCTAGCTGCTGACATCTGCGTGCGTTTCACTTTCACGGAACTGAGGGTCATGTTTCTTTCACGGCGCAGCTTTCAGTTAATTGGACAGGTGGGTTCAGTACTTCAGTTGCCAAGAGGCGCAGATGGACCCACGTGTCCCCATGCCTTTCTGCTGGGCCCTGAGATAGGCCCATTAAATTTGGGCCGATGGGAGGGAGACAGCAGCTCAGCATGGGTTCAACTCTGGTGGTCCCGCTACTGCCACCCTCTGTTTCCTTCTCTCTCACCCCAGACAGCAGACCACCATGGCCTGTGTTGCCTGCCCTGCAAACAATCTCTTCACTTTGTTGGTTTGCTGCAGAGTTGATTGCCTCAATTCATCTCCTAGTTCCACGGGTTTACACATATTTGCAAATATGTGCTCCGTACCAATCCATTGCCATGGATGATGGATCGTATAGGTGCGGTACTCATTAGAAGTTGCAGTAGGATTTCATGATCAGTTTGGTACTTCATACTTCTTTCTTTGCTATACGAGTTACTCTAGTTGCTTTACAAGATAATTCTCTGAGATCAAGTTTTGCAATGTATAAGGATGTTATTTGTTTAATCTAATCCCTAGTGTGGTGAAGTATGCTTTCATGTTTATTTAGAGTTCCCCTACCTGACATTTTATTTGTTGATGATTAGTACTTCTGATGTGATCTTGCCAGTTGGTCAGATGTTTTTAGGTTGTTGCGAGGTACAGAAGTATTGAACAGTAAGCAACTTTTCCTAATAAACTATTAATACTAAGTAATATGATGCAAGGGCTTTACAACCATTCTAGTTGGTAGATATGTCTCTGGGAGTGAGAGACAGTGATGGCCTTAGGCTCAGTGCAATCACTATCATTCTTTTATAAGCACTGAAGATGTTCTGCAAACTTTTGCAGGTACTGGTACCCACCTGATTATCCATACCAACAGGCAAGTAATCCAGTCTCCATTTCATCTCCTCCCCTTCAATGTCATTTTTGTTGTTTTTGCAATAATTGGCATTACTATATGAATTATTGGCTGAATCACACTGTTTACTTGCCATGATCTGAAACTCTGAATTCAGTATTGAAACTTCTCATTTTGAATACCAAGTATTTTCAGTAGTGAAACCTGGCGATGTCTGCATGATAGGGCCTTTGTTTATTGGTCATCAAACTCATCATGCATTTTGTACCAGAATCTGGCAATCTAACTGAAACCATGAAACCTGAAAATTGATGAGCAGGCATTGTACAATTCTCAAGTGCTACAACATTACTACCCTCAGATGTATGGTCCAGCCTCTCCTTCAGGACCACCCTACCAATACATGGGGTATATGCCTGGTGGCCCAAGTCCAAGGACTGGATTCTCGCCAATGCAGCAACCCATGCGACCACCGTTCTTTCAGCAGCCAACGGCACAGATGGATGGTTCTTTCCCACCTGGGCCTTCGCTTCCGCCTAATTTCAGACTCCAGCTGCCCCCTCATGCAGCCTCAAGGGAATCTGATGATGCATCTGGTATGCTACTCCTATCATTCTTCGTCAGTTAGCGTGGTGTTTCTTAGTGAAACATGGAAAACAAACACATTTTGGTTTAATAATTCTAATGTTGCAAGATAACTGTTACTATAAAATCTTGGTATAATAAAATTATGTCATTTTTTTACAGTTGGATGTATCTAACATAAGTTAATTTTGCAGAAAAGAACTGTAAACTATCACTTTGTTATCAATAAACTGATATCTTACTTACCGCTGGCATATCTTAGCAGGCTCACAGTCAGCTCAGCCAACTTCTTCAACTCCCGCTACAATCACAAACAACCAGGAAGATTCGAGGCCTGTAGTATCAGATTCAGATCCAAACACACCAAATTGATCTGATGTCGATCTGATGCAGACTATTGGTGGTATGTACCAGAGTCTATGAGACTCTCACATCTTGACTGAAAAATTCCCAAAGATTTGTTCTTTCATTATTTCTAATTATTTTTTGAATTCTTGCACTGCATTTCTTCAAGGAATCCATTGTACGTCCGACTGAATGTCAAGTTCAAAATTCAGGAATTCGCTAGCATAAGTTCAGGCAGCATGTTGGTGTTCAAAGTACTGCCGTGCCGTTAGTTCATATCTCAATATGCAGTACTGTTTTTCATGAGGAGCCACCCAGTTTTATTGCAACAAGAACATTTTTTTACTTCGATCGACAGACGGCACCAATTCCTACTGCTGTTTTATTACGCACGTAAGAGTAAAACGATTCGCAGTTCGTTCTGTAGCATGGCAGGTGAAACTACACGCGCTACCTGAAAATACTGAAAAGCAAGCTTGCATCTTCAGTCTGAATTCTGAAATCGACATTTTCATGCGACACCATATTTTTCTACTGTGAAATAATACTACTAATTTGCTGGTATTCATATGCATGCACTGTTCATACTATTAGCTTGCAGCTGTCTTCAAGCAGTAATTCGACCAAACGATCAATGTTAACGCTGGAGGTCCCGCCGCCGCCGCCTTCTGTTGCCGCCACGGCCTTTTCTTTCCACATTGTTGCTTTCGCCTTCATGTCTTTGCCTTTGTCGCCGTCCATGGCTTCTTCTATGAGCCGTGCCACCTCCTCCCTCGTGACATTGTTGTCGATATCCAGGCCAATGCCCCAGCTGGTGCAGGCATACAGGCAGTTAGTTACCTGCTCGGCGAAGAACGGCCAGCAGATCATCGGCACGCCGGCACGTATGCTCTCCAGCGTCGAGTTCCATCCAGAGTGCGTCAGGAACAGCCCAGTGGACGGATGCGACAGGACCTGTTCCTGCGGGCACCAGCTGAGGAACAGCCCTCTCCCTCTCGTCTCAGCGTAGAACTCCTCGGGCAGCACAGCCTTGTCGCCGGTGACGAGGTCCGGCCTGACGACCCACAGGAACGGCCTGCCGCAGCGCGCCAGGCCCCACGCGAACTCAGCGAGCTGAGCCGGCGTCACGACCGTGATGCTGCCGAAGTTGACGTACACGACCGAGCCGGCTCCTCCCCGGGCGTCAAGCCACTGGATGCAGCTCAGGTCCTCCTTCCAGAGGCTGCCGCAGATCGCCGCCGCGTCGGGGCGCGCCATGGCGCCGGCGAACGTGAGGAGCGGGCCGATGGTGTACACGCGAGGGAAGATGCGGCGCAGCGCGTCGGTGACGTCCTGCTCCAGCGCGTCGAACGTGTTGACGATGACCCCCTGCGCGCGGTGCGTGTTCTGGGCCTCGTTCTTGTCGAAGTGCACCATGAAGTCGTCCGGGTCCGTCGTGCGGATGAAGGCTGGTATGTCTCGCAGACGGATGCCCGGCATCCCCGGCACCCAGTCGAGCACCGTGTCCAGGTACCCGTTGGTCAGGTAGCTCTCATCTGCAGCGTGGGCATACATGTGATGTGAGCAAAGCTGTTCCATATATAATACTATAGTAGCAACTAGCAACGAGTGAACAATGCCGTCGTACCGTACCTTTGAGTGGCACGTAGCCTCTGTCGATGAGCTCCTTGTATTGGAGGTAGCCCATGAAGCCACACGCGCTCATGGTGCAGAACACGACGGCGAGGATGCCCATCTCGTTGGCCACCCTCTGCGCGAAGCTCATGAAGTTGTCCAGCACGACGCAGGTGACCGGCGGCCGGTCCGGCATGCCGTTGAGCCTCGCCAGGAGGTCCCTAAACGCCGGGGCGCCGTTCCGGGTGAACGACTCGCAGAGCGTGGGGATGTCCTGCGTGACGTCGTCGTCGTCGTTGCCGGACGGAGGCAGGCCGTCCGGGATGGTCTCGAAGCGGAAGTCGTCGAGGCCATCCAGCGAGTCCGCGCCACGGGACCGGAGCAGGCGGCGGTGGTTGTACTCGGAGTTGACGTAGGTGACGAAGAAGCCCCTCGAGTGCAGCACCTTGGCGAGCTGCAGCATCGGCGTCACGTGGCCCTGCGCCGGGTACGGGATCAGCACCGCGTGGGGGCGCTCGTGCGCGTTCGAGCCCATCGAGGTTTTCCCCGTGTTGGATGGACGCCGCCGCCGTATGTTGGTTACCACAGATGACGGGCGTCCTGGGAAGGTGTGGCGATGGTCACCATGAACCAGCTACACCTTAGTGTTCTGGCATGTCGTCATACTAGTAGGATATATGGGGGGACGGACATCTCCAGCGGAGCAAACCGCAGACAGAAGAAACAAGGCGCTCGCGATCAAGGAATACGGCGCAATCGATACACGGCTCTATCCTCTATGGATCATCGCTCACCAGGTCAAGGTTTTTTTGTGAGGCCATTACACCTCTGCTCCAGTACATCACGTAACTAGGCTATCAGAATTCAGATAGTGGCGGGCGGATAGAGATCAGTATGCGCATCGTTGCCGCCGCGCCCAGACGTGGCTAGCAGAGCCGCGAACCCGCGACGAAGCAGTCGCTGATGCTTTACAGCGACGGATGGGTCTATATGCTTTGTCCCGGCGCTGGTCCTCGATTGGTGTAGACACGGTCCACGGCAGCCATGTACCGGCGTCGACCAGCGAGCCCTGGAGCAGCCAGCATCTATGGAGTCTGTATCAGTGAAACTAGTACTAGGGTGTGGGACAGCGGGAGAGTAGAAACTGCTATAATTGGTGCACTGTCCACAACAGGTCGACATCTAGGGACAATAGTAGTAAAAAAAATCGTCTAGGGAACAAGAATGGCATGCGACGTAATTAACTTAGAAGGACAAATGAACTATGCTACCCACAAAACAACACCAGGTATCCAGTTATATATTTTTAACGGCGAGATTGATCATCTCCAGTAACCTTAGTTTATGAGCGAGCGAGATGCGGGGGAGATTTTGTAACTGACGAGGTTATTTTGGCAGCTAGTAATGGAGATCAACATCGTATCGTATAAGAGCCGGTGGCAACCGGACAAAATATGCTGAGGATAGCCAAATAAGGAGAGAGAAAAAGAAATCGCATATTCACATCTTGAAGAGCATTGGGCTCATTTGGTGCACCAAGTGGCCGATCAAATTTGTTCAGCCCATATAATTCCATACTCCATACCACCGGATCGATTCAAATGAACGCATGTCATTGTGGAAGGTGAGAGCCCCCTCAAATTCGCATTTTTCTCTAGCTCACTACCAACCGGAGACGTGCTTTGCCATAGGAAGATGGCACAAGGCAGCGCCTACTTTTTCTTGTAGAATGGAGGACTCATGGAGACACTGAATATAACATGGCAAGATGTATTTGGGCACTAGAGAATAAAGAGACAATGGATCTCTTGAGTGGAATTCTGGAGAACGACGCTAAGTCTTTGGCTAGTGATCATGGTGAAAATCGTACCATTGGAAGATATCGCTAAGTGGCGACCATATTGTGGATATTTGGTTTGCACGTTGGAACGCGATCCATAAGGATGTTTACCGAAGCCCTCTGTCGATGCATAATTTTGTGGATAGATTTGTATTGGAGCTAGGAGAGGGGAGAAGTGTTGCGGCTCTAGGCTCGGGTGCACCAGAGTAGGCCAACATGGATTGCACCCCCTAGAAAATCAATGTTGACATGGCATTATCTAGGAACACATCCCCGGACCGGGAACAACAATAACAGGATATAAGGATGATCAAATTATGAGAGCCTCGACACTTGTCCTTTGGGGAATTGACGACCTAGAGGTGTTGGAATCTATTGCATACTGTCGGTGTTTATAAACTACCAACGAGTAAATTTGTACACGTGTCGGGTTCCGAATGGTGAGACAAACGTCACACCAAATTTTGGGATGTGCCTTAAAAAACATAAAAGACAATCAATGATTTCAATATTTACTAAAATTTTCCAACATTTATTTAGTTGTTGATAATTTAAATAGTGGAAAATGTGAGTTTCCAAAAAGTTTTAAGAATCTAATTTAATGGTTTGATGCATTTCATGCCTTTGCATAGTGTTTATGTATGAAAAATGAATTTAAAGTTTTCAAATGCGCCGAGGGTTTGAACTAAAACAAAACCTCACTTGATCTTTGACCAAGCTTTCATGACCTCAAAATCCTTGGTGAAGCCCTTGGAAACCATATACCTTGATCCTTGTTCCAAAAACCTTGATGGATCTTCTATCTATCATGTTGTCAAAACTCTCTCTAGACATATCTTGTTTTGCTCTCTTTTTATCTTTTCTTTATCTTCCTTATATTTGATCTCCTAATTCTTTTTTGTTAAGACTTATCCAAATCTCGAGTCTATTCTATATGACCAATCATCGTACCTCTCTCTCTCAATGCCACCATCACTTTGTTCAAGTCAAATCAATCACATGTCTCGTATTAATGTTAATCTCAATTATAACTTTTTGTGCTTTCTTTGCCTTGGACAACATCCACATGGGATGATCTTTCCTCACCGCCTTTTCTCCTATTTATCAAAGTCAACTTATTTTTGAACCATCCTTGAAAACTATATGACCTTGATCCCACCTTTTGATCTAAGTTTTCCGCAAAACCCTAATCTGATCTTTCTGAGAATTTATCGGGCCGAGCCCAACATCTTGCCTTCCATCTTCTCTTGTCTTGGAGAGCTTCATATGCTTAGTCCATTAGTAAACCATACCCTATATATCTCTCTTATTCTAATGGTTCAAGTCCAAATCTTTCCACCTTCCAACATCGCTTCGGGCCAAACCCGGTCCAAATCTTGCATTTGCTCTCGCCTCGGATCAAAGCCCAACCATCCACCTCTTCCTTGTGAACCAAGAACAAGCCCAACCAGCCCTCTAACTCTTCCTCTCCCCTATCCCACGTCAACCCCTAGGCCCCTCTCCTTTTTGCACAAAAATAATCAAAAGGCAAGGATAATATCAACTCATGACCCTTTGCCTCCCCACCCTTCACCTCCCAACCTTACCCCTTTATCTCCCAACCGCCTCACGCCTCCCCTTCAGTTTCCCACGACTCCCCCTTCCTCTCCCACGCCAAGAACAGAAGGGAGACACCCCAGCACCTCCTCCTCCTCCCCCATGGCGTCCCCAATCAACCGGAACACAAGAAAGGCGCTCGACTGCACCGAATCGTCGTCCCCGGCCGTGGCAGCGCATCCTCTTGGTCCTCCTCTCACTTCCCCATGGTGAGAACACTCCATCATCTTCCCCATACTGTTTTCATGTTCCCCTATGAAATTCATGCACCTTGGATGACATTTGATTGATCCCCCGCGATATTTACCCGTTGTAGGTGTTGCTGTCAACAGGGACAGAATTGCTGTTGTTGAGGGATTTGGCGTTCCCCGCTGTTTCGTGACTCCAGTGAAGAAACCCTTTGGTGGAGTTGTTGTTTACATCCTTGAACACGCCTCTGTAAATTGGTTTGGTCATACGACTTGTGAAATTCAATATATGATCATTCCCGTGCCGCTGTTCCTGCTGTTTGGACAGTTTTGCAGCACTGAGTTGTTTTGGTGTTCCCCACCAATCCACTATCCAAATCACGAATCTCTTTTTTGTACATGTTCATATCATCCCTGTACATTATCCCACCAATTGGTTTGTCTATGCATTCCCATATGACCGAGATATAGTGTTTGATGTCTCTGTTACCCCTGCTGTCCAACAGCAGACCACCCTGTTTTTGTCAATCGTGTTCCCGTTGATCCATTGACCCCATGGATGCACCCTTTGGCTACAATATCTTATATATACTTGCATATGTCTCTGCAAAGTTTCAAGGTCATAGGATTAAATGTGAAAGAGTTATGTTCCTATCTTGTGCTTACTGTCCTGCTGTCCTGCTGCCGCGATGATGCCGGTTGGCATGAGCGTTCCCGTTGATTCACTGCTACAGTGGTCAAGCCATTCAACCACAATATATATATGATATACTTGTACACATATTTGCAAGTTGCCTTTGTCATATGAACTACAACATTGGAGTTATAAACATCACCATGAAATTGCTCTTGTCATGCCAACAATTGAACAATGTAATTTTGTAATCTTGTTCCCTAGCTATCCGATGGTTGCAACATCACATCCTTTTGTCACCACATGATTCATACAGTACCTAGCAACCACAAATAATGCATCAGCTTCTGTATCTTTTATAACCTTGCAATTGATCATCATACCACCGCTATCTACCACCGGTTACGCTCAACCGATTCACAAATCACTACAATCGTGTTTCCCTTTGATCTATCATCCACCTTGTTGCATTGTTTGATCATGATATGTTCCAAAGTACATATTTACATATCCAATCCTTTTTGTTATGATGGATATGTTTATGCTAGTCCAAACTCCATCTTGATCATTCGAATCCAATCATTTCCATGTGTATCTTCCAATTCTCACATCTTTTGATCGTGGCTCCCATTTTGGTTAGTGTTTTTGCGCTCATATGTTAGTAGTACAAGCCCTACCTTTTCAAAACCTTTATGTCTTGTTTTAATGCTTGATGTTTTGTTCTTAGGTTCAGATGTGATGCTTGTTCAAGTTGTTTTCCGTCGTTAGAAGTGGAGCTATGCAAGGATGATCTAGCAGAAGGAAAAGTTCAAGAGTTTGGAAAGCTTTTGGAGGCAAGTATAGCCTATGGTTTCCTTGTTACCTAGCAAACTCAATTCACTTGTAATTCATATGCATGTGTCTATTTTACTCAAACCCTAGTGATATCCCTGGAAATACTTGTACCACACATCCTTGTTACCTATGGGGGGTTTATGCATGATAATTATTTTATAGCTATGCTATGCTCAACTTCACTATATAAACTTGGATAATGGAAGGATGGACTCATGGTTGAAATAATAATGTTTTTACTAAAACTTGACAAGGAGGGGGCTGGAGATGCTTTTAATTCCCATATGCTCCAGTACCTCTCTATAAGGTTTGTATTTGGGACAGACAACCCAGGAAGTCAGTACAACCTTGAGGATTACATGGCTCTGATCTTAGTCATAAAGCTAGTTTGCTCTAGCATGTTAGTAGTTACAAACTCGTAGCGCAGAGGGGCGCTTCGAGTTAAGAATGGTTGTCTTGCCTGTCTTGATGTGCCTTGGAGGCTGCGGTCTTTTTAGAGAGCCGTCTCGAAGGGGGGGCCCATTCGCGTGGCTACTAACTTGTTAGAGTGGCTGGTGTAAGACTTCGTAGTGAACCTTGCTGGCTTATCTTGGTAGTGAGCTAAGAGGCTTGCAATCTCCGGCAAAGGGGTAACACGACTCAAGGGTAAAGTTGTACAAACTCTGCAGAGTTCTAAAATCTATCATGATAGTCGTGCTCACGGATACGAGCGGTCTGGATCTTTCCAATTATATTACCTGTTTTTACAAATGGAGATGATGATGAGATGGAATATTGATGCTACCTGCTTAATCATGGGAATGGGTTTAAACCTATATTTCTATTGTTATGTATTAATAAAACTTGACCAACTAAAAATGCTTATCGCTTAAACCAGTGTCAGCCTTTTGAGCTTGCATCCCCATAGTTATACTTGTTGAGCATGGTGAGCTGACACTTGTTGTCACCACCTTTGTATAAAAATCCTGGATGGGTACCAGATGGTGCTTCAAGTGAAGAGTTTCTTGTGGAGTTCCAAGAGTACTAGGCGAGTGCTCCCCCAGTCAACCGTCCCTGTGGAGTATGGAGACCCGAAGACAGGAGATATAGAATAGCTTCCGCGCTGCTTTGATATAGATGTAAGTCTTTTTGTAGCTATGTTTCGATATATAATAAAGCATTGTCTTTGATAATCTCCATTTTGTTACTATATGTGGCGTGTGGACATCCTGGGCACACATATGGTTAACATTCGGTATTCTTCGGAAAACCGGGTGTGACAACAAAGAGACAAGAGGTTTATACTGGTTCGGGCAAGAAATCCCTATGTCCAGTGTGGAGCTGCTAGTGTTTCTTATCTCTGCTTGGAGGGGGTTTACAAGCTGGGTCGAGAGAGGGAGCACGAGTCCCAAGTCTCTGAATGCTTTGGTGAATGAGTGTGTTGTATGCTAGCTGCGTTGTTTTTTTGTGTGTGTTGCCCCCCTGCTCTCCTTTTATAGTCGCAAGGAGCTCAGGGGAGTTACAAGTGTGCGTCGAGAAGGATCTACCTGGGGAGCTATGCCTTATCCTTTTCTTCCTCAGGAAGGATGTTGGACACTCATAATACTATATTCCTATTGCCTTTGTACTTGGTCGGAGGAAGGATGTCGTGTCGGCCCTTCGTTGCACCACCGGAGAATACGGGGGGGGGGGGTCTGGTTGAACCCGTAGCAAGGTAGAGGCATGGCGTTCGTTGTACCATTGGCAGGTACAACGTTGTACCTTCTTGTAATTCTTTTTACGTACGACAAATTCCTTCGCCCCGGGCCAATGAACTCTGTTGCTCCTGGGGTCCTTTGTACCTGATGTACCCCCGTTCGGAGAGCTCCTGTAGGGGCCGGGGGCATATGAAATTGACTCCGCTTCAGCAAAGGGCATGATGCCTATCTGTCTAGGGATCCTGCTCCGTCCCGTCCTGATTGGGGAACTCGACATGTCTCCGTTCAGGTAGGGGCCAGAGCATTATCCTATGCACCGGATTATACGGGGTGTACAGCTCTACGTGGTTCGGTACCTTCGATCTTATCTCATGAAGGACGCACCGTCAGCGGTTGAGGGCGGGCGACTGTTTCCTTTAGGACAGGGGTAAATGGGTCATTCCTCCGACGTCTCCTACTTCTCCTGTGGGTTGCGGAGCCGTCTCGTTTTCCACGTCAGGCGAGACGGGGGCACGTCTGCCCAGGACGCGTCTGCCCAAGGCACGTCTGCCCACCTGGCTTTGGCCTCGATGGGCCCCTCATCCTCTCTCAGATGGCAATGGATAGATCTTTTAGTCGTTGATTGTTTTTGAAATCTCGTCGTTAAATTATGTATCTGACAGTAGCCCTCGAGCCTTAGGAAGAGTTCCTAATTACCTTGCTGAGGCTTTATATACCTTCATTTAATTCTCCTTCGCCGGGAGGGTGCGCGCGAGCGCACCCGCCGGGTGTAGCCCCCGAGCCTGCGTGAGAGTGTGACTCTTGCGCAGGCTTTGATTTTGCTGTCTTCGTATTTGATGTTTTGATTACAGGTAGCGACTATGCTTTGATTACGACGCACCACAATCTTCCGATGGCGTGCGCGGACTGAATCGGGTCAATTTTGGTTTTCGTCCTGACAACCTGTCGCGGCTGTGAAAGGTCCTAGATGGCTAGAGGGGGGGGTGAATAGCCTATAAAAATTCTACAAACCACTAGAGCAAAGGTTAGAAAAACACTTAAGTGAAGCCTTTTGCTCTAGCTCTACTAGGGGAGCGAAGCCACCTATCCAAGCAATTCTAGTTAACTAAGTGCCTACACACAATAGCAAGAACCTAAGGCACTTAGCTCAAGCAAGCTAGAACAACTAAACAAGAACTAACTAGCAAGCTAACTAGGCAAGATATGAAGAGGTAAATACAAGAGAGGTGATGATTGTTATACCGATGCCTTGTGATGTATGGATGTCAATGTAGAGAACCAATCACAAGAATACCAATGAGTAGCCGGGAGACAAGATGACAATCGATTTTTCTCCCGAGGTTCACTTGGTTGCCATCAAGCTAGTCCCCGTTGTGTCGACTACTCAAATGGTGTTTCGGTGGCTAATTGGCAATTCACAAGCCAAGCCCACTACCCAGGCGCCACAAGAAACCACCAAAATGAAAGTAACTCAATGACACGAGCAATCCACTAGAGTTACCCTTTGGCGCTCCGCCGAGGTGGGTACAAGCCCTCTTACAAGTCGATGAAGCCGGTCGCGAACAATCACCAACACGCGCCAAAGCTTCTCCACAATCGCCAAGCCGTCTAGGTGTTGGCAAACACCAAGAATAACAAGAAATCCCGCGGCGATGACGATGACCAAGTGTCATTAAGATGCAATGCAATGATCAAAGCACTTGGATCACTCAAACTCTCACAAGTATGCAATCAAGAGTGAAGAGAGTTGAAGAATCATGGCCCTAGTTGGTTTCGGTGATTAACGACAATTAGAGATTATTATGGCTAACATGTGTTTTGTAGAGGCTATGCGTAGCTTAGCCATAGTGATCAAGGAGAATGGGCTCTAATGGTCATCACTTAGCCCCAAGATGGATATCATTTCGATTTTTAAGGAGACATGATGAAGACCCTAGAATGATAGGCTAAGTGCCATATGGAGATGAAGGGCACTTAGAATTAGATAGGGCTTCTCTTTTTCCCTTTGACCGTACTATTAAGAGGGGTTGAGATCAGTAGCTTGACTTAGGAAAGCTTCATGACTTAGGTGTGGTGCACACTTGACTTCCTTAGCTCTAAGCAAGCCTATGGTGACTGTAAGATAGCCTAGAACAACTTCCATATTCATCGCGACGAAAAACGGAGTTGTCAAAATCATTTTCTGGGCGTCGGACGCTCCTGGCAGGGGCGCCGGACGCTGTCCGTCGCGTCGGACAAAGGCGCCGGACGCTGGGTGGTTGAGTCCACAGCGTCCGTTGGCCTTCCAGAGAGGTTGTTTTCTGGCTAAGTTTTTCAGGGTGCGTCGGACGCTGTCCGTCGGCCAGGCATCGGACGCTGGGAAGAGCGTCCGTCGACCTTCCAGAGAGGGTGTTTTTCAACCCTAGCCAGAACTCAGCGTCAGACGCTGTGGCTGAGCGTCCGTCGCCCAGTGACGTAGCGTCCGTCGCTGGGAACAGTGTGTCAGAACTAGCCGTTAGACAGAGGCGTCGGACCGTCCGTCGCCTAGGCGCCGGAGCGTCCGTCGCCTCAACTATGAACAGAAACTAGCCATTGGGCATGCGACGGACCGTCCGTCGGCTAGTCGACAGAGCGTCCGTCGCCAACTTAAATCGCCAGCCCGAGGCAGTTTTTAGAGGGTCTATTTATAGCCCCTCCCACTTCTCTCCCACCTTGCCTTTGCTCATTTGAGTTGCTGAGTTTGTTGAGAAGGTTGGGAAGAGAGCAAGAGCCCTAGAGAGAGAGAGTGATTCGCGAATCCATCCATCCTCTCTCTAGTTCATCCAAGAGTTCAAGTGTGCATCCTCTAGTTGTGAAGCTTGAGTGAGTCAAGCAAAGATCGAGGCTTGTTACTCTTGGTGATCGACATCACCTAGACGGTCCGGTGGTGCTCAGAGGAAGGTGATCGCCGGAAGATTGTCGGCGGCCCTTCTCCATCGATGTTGTGATCGGTTGTGGGCGATTCACCGAGCCGGAGTGGCGAAGAATCAGCCCGTAGAGAGCACTCATCCCTTGCGCGGGATTGAGGGGGAGCTATACCTTGCGAGGTGCTCCAACGAGGACTAGGGGGGAGTGTCGACTCCTCGATACCTTGGCAAAACATCGCCGTGTCAAGCATCTCTTTCCCTAGCTCTTTATTACCGCATTACTTTCCGCAATTGTCTTTCAATTCATACTAGAATTGTGTAGGAAGTTTTCGCTTTCCATTGCCTTGCTACCGCTTTCTAGCTAGGACACACAAGCGGTAGGCACTAGGGGGTTAATTGGCTCTTTATAGGTTTAATTCTTGTTTAGAAATTTAAAAATAGCCCAATTCACCCCCCCTCTTGGGCATCTTGATCCTTTCAAGAGTGAGTTGGGGGCTATCTCAAGCAAGCACAAAGTGTTAGAATGAATGGGAGGTGCAAGAGTTGCTGCTTGAGCCGACCAAAAAACACTTATATAGCCCTCCATCAAAAGCGATCCGTTTTGCCCCTTCTTTGCCACTGTCTGCGTGCCTCCAGACGCACTTTGCAAGGTAGCGTCCGGACCCTTCTCTGACCGAGTTGCAACACCTCTGCTTTCTAGTCCGGACGCATCATCCGGATGCACGAAACTTGGGATCCGGACCAATGCGCTTGCGTCCGGTCAGCCTGTCATTTGAATCCGCTCATTCCCGCCTTGCTCTGTTGCTGCCACGTCGCCTCCGGACACGGGGAATAGTAGCGTCCGGACTGCCTATTTCCTGCGTCCGGACCTTAGCAGAGAGATTCTAGAGAGCTCCAAATGCCCGGACGTACGTCCGGAGTCCATGGTCCGGACTAAGCTTAGCGTCCGGATAACTCCACCAGAAGGGAACAGAGAGCTCCGTGGCTCTGGACTCATGACCGGAGTCCTGTGTCCGGACGCACAACAGCGTCCGGTGGTCCTGTGCGCTGCCAGCCGAGGCTAGGGTATGCTACCAGACGCATCTGCGTTAGTCCGGACCGAGCATCCCTAGCGTCCGAACCCTACGTCCGGACAACTTCTCTCTGTCCAATCGATTTGCTTCTTCTTCTCCAAGCTTTCATGTGCTAACACCTTGAGATCCATCACTTGATTTCCTGTGTTAGCCTTTTCTTTGAATTATCTTGGATTTGATTCACAATTTTAGTCACTGAGGTTCATTTTATATGAATGCAATGCAAACCTAATGGCACATGATAACCGCAATCGAAACGAGTTTTCCCTTCTTGATATTACGGCTATCTATCCTAAATGTGATCACACTCTCTATAGTGTCTTGATCACTAAACCAAAAATGGCCCTATGATATACCTTTGCCTTGAGCCCATTTTTGTTTTTATCTTTCTTCTTTTCCTTAGTTCATGAAGCACTTGATCAATGCACCATTGTCATCCTTCTAGCTTCATGTGTCAAGGTGGATTACCCAGCTAGATCAAACACTTAGCACAAGGGTTAGTCCATAGGTTTCATCAATTAACCAAAACCAAACTTGGGCTTTCAATCTTCCCCTTTTTGGTAATTGATGACAACCTTTCACAAAGAAATATATATAATGAAAATTTCCACTTTGGTAGTATTAGCTCCCCCTACATATGTGATATATGAGTTTGGTTCATTTTGATCAGATATGCATGAATTGAAATTGTGGGAGAGTGAATGCTACCAAATGATGCTAAGGTATAAGAGATGGACCTTTGAAGCGTGATACCAATCGGAGTGCCATTTTATACCATCCTTAGCACCATGAATGCCTAGAACCCACTTGAAAGCAAACTTGAAATACCACTTGGAAAGCTTAAGCTCACAAGAAGAATTAGGCTAAAACCTAATCATGATAGTACTTCAAGCATCAAGACATTTAAGTTTCTAGCATTCACCACACAGGCATATCATGAATGTAAGTACCTATGTAAGCAAGCACTTATGAAAGCACAAAGATATGCAACAACTTATTCATAGGCTTGCTCCCCCTACTTGTGTGCTTATATTTTTCAAAAAATTTAAATATTTCTTACTACTTATTCTCTCCCCGTTTGTCATCTATTATCAAAAAAGTTGATTATTGGAGAGAAGCTTAGGTGTGGTTCAATCTAGATTACTTGCCCCAAATTATTTAACTTGGTTTAAACCATGGACAAGCTTGTTCACACATCCTAGAATGGTTACCTTGCCCATGTTGAGCTAACATTTGAAGTTCATATTCTAGATCAAACACTAGGATTGCAAGCCTACAAACATGTCATATGCTACCACTAGATCATATCAAGCATAGAAGCAATAGTGGTACCATATAAGCATCAAAACATTTGATTTTCATGAATGAGCATAATGAGTTGATGTCTAGATGCACTAACAAGTCCTAATATTGGATGAATGACATGTCAATCAACTTGTACCTTGCTTTGCTTGAAGGAGAGGCATGTCATATATGGGGTTGCATCAACACATGTTCGAATAATCAAGAATGTTCAACTTATTTCTTAGCTTGCAAAACCTCTTCTCATCAAGTGGCTTGGTGAATATATCAGCAAGTTGATCATCGGTGCCAACACTTGTGATCTTGATATCACCCTTTTGTTGATGGTCCCTTATGAAGTGGTGCCTTATGTCAATGTGCTTGGTTCTTGAATGTTGGACCGGATTGTTGGTTAGCTTCACCGCACTTTCATTGTCACATAGCAACGACACTTGCTTGAAATGGATCCCATAGTCATTCAAAGTTGCTTTCATCTAAAGCAATTGAGCACAACAACTACCCGCACTTATGTATTCGGCTTCGGCAGTAGAGAGTGCAACACTATTTTGCTTCTTTGATGACCAAGATACAAGTGACATGCCTAGCATTTGGCATGTGCCCGAAGTGCTCTTTCTATCAACCTTGCATCCTGCATAGTCGGAGTCCGAATATCCAAACAACTCAAAGTTAGACCCCTTGGGATACCACAATCCAACATCTTGTGTATGCTTCAAGTATCTCAATATTCTCTTTGTATCCTTCAAGTGACTTTCTCTTGGTGAGGCTTGGAATCTTGCACACATGCATACACTAAACATGACATCCGGCCTTGAAGCGGTCACATAGAGTAGGCTTCCAATCATAGACCGATACAACTTTTGATCCACCATATTGCCACTAGCATCACTATCCAAGTGTCCATTGGTGCCCATAGGAGTGCTAATGCCTTTAGAATCTTCTAGGCCACACTTCTTCATCATATCCTTGATGTACTTGCCTTGACTAACAAAGGTGCCATTCTTCAATTGCTTGATTTGAAGACCAAGGAAGTAGCTAAGTTCACCAATCATTGACATTTCAAACTCATTTGCCATCATCTTGCCAAATTCTTCACAAAAATCTTGATTGGTTAACTGAATATGATGTCGTCCACATAGATTTGGAGCACAAATAGATCCTTGCCAAGCTTCTTGGTGAAGAGAGTAGTATCAACCTTCCCCATGATGAACCCTTTGGATAAGAGGAAATCCCTCAATCTTTCATACCATACTCTAGGTGCTTGCTTCAAGCCATATAACGCCTTCCTTAACTTGTACACATGGTTGGGCTTCTTGTCATCTTCAAAACCGGGAGGTTGCTCAACATATACTAGCTCATTGATATATCCATTCAAGAAAGCACTCTTCACATCCATTTGGTATAGCTTGATGTTGTGTTCACATGCATAGGCCAATATGATTCTTATTGCCTCTAATCTTGCTTTATTTCTCACAACTATACCATCTTGGTCTTGCTTGTTTCTAAATACCCATCTTGTGCCAATCACATTGTAATTCTTGGGTCTTTCAACTAGCTCCCAAACTTGATTTCTTGTGAAATTGTTGAGATCTTCATGCATTGCATTGACCCAATCAACATCTTGTAATGCTTCTTCAATCTTGGTTGGCTCTATGGATGACACAAATGAATAGTGTTCACAAAAGGATGCCATTTTTTATCTTGTTTGCACACCACTTGTAATATCACCAACTATTTGATCAATGGGGTGATCTCTTGCAATGTTGGTTGGTTGAAGGATAGGAACTTGATTTCTTGAGCTTGGTTGAGATGAACTAGTCACTTGTTGATCTTGCACTTGAGAACTACTAGCTTGCACATTGGGTGAGTTGAGCACTTGATCTTTGTCATCTTCAACATCTATGACTTTCCTTGGCCGAATATCACCAATATCCATACTCTTCATAACATTGGCCAATTGAGATCCACTCACATCTTATAAGTTCTCATGATCATCTTGTGAGCCATTGGTTTCATAAAATTCAATATCATGAACCTCCTCAAGTATACCACTACCCGAATTCCACACTCTTGTTGACACCGTTTTTCGGCATGTGTCAAATGAGCTAAGACTTGCATTGATCGGTAGCTGTTTTTTTATCGGCATCGGCAGGTTATCGGTTAACGTTACCGATGAGAATGAATTCTGCAAATGAAGATAAATTTGTTGCCGATAGAAGCTGAACAACAGCAGTGGTTGCCGATAAGGGTATTGCCGATAAGGATGTTGCCGATGGGAGTGAAGAATGGCCGATTGGGGATATTACCGATAAAGAGATGATGCCAATGAGCATAGGATGACGTGGCGGTTGATGTCAGCAAGGATTGCCAATGGCAATAGAAAGAAGTTGCAGATTGAAGAGTCTTCCGATGGAAAGTTTCATCGAAAAAAAGACATAAGGAAACTGGTGATCTTATACCAGTATTATTATAGAAGTTTGAGTCCGACTCTTGCATGAGTCATTTATTTTCCTTAAAAATAGTGATGTTTGTTTAGGAAAATATTATTGTTATTTGGGTTCGACTCCTACGCGGGTCAGTTGTTTCCTTAAAAATAGAGTTTTGTTTAGGAAAGGTACGAGTAGTGTCTGTCTACAACTCTTTTTGATGGAGTATAAATATGTACCTAGGGATCGTGAGAAGAAATACAATCATCTATCAAACAAATCAATTACTCTTATTTACTTTTACTGCAATTTACCCTTTTTATTGCATTAGTCTTAGTTTATCTATGAGTTCTTCAAGCTTCGACGGGCTGCATCTCCTTGATCTCCGTCAAACCCTTGCAAGTTCCGCGTGGGAGTAATCTGAGCCTTGACATCCGGGTGCATCACTGTTGTCTCGTTCAGCTCTGCTCTAGTTATCCTCATCAAGTTTGAATCTTGACATCTGGGTGTATTGCCGTTGTCTTGTTTGGATTTGATTCTAGTTATCGTCCTTGTTGATTAACTGGTCAAATCGACTAGCACACCTTTGGATATCGAATTCGGGTAATAGCCCAAGGTTTTCGCTGATCCTGACGCTTTTTGTGTCAACACCTCTTTTGGCACACCCAGTGGGACCATTATACATCTATCATGGGTGATAACTCCAACGTTAACCAGAGGAACGTCATCGAAGTCTCCGAGGCCGATCTGAAAGATGATCAAAAGCTGGTTATGGAGCGGGCTATGGAGGAGTACAAACAGTTGTATCTGAAGTCCTTCAGCCTAAGCAGGAGCGGTGAAGCCATCCAGAAGCAAGATCCGCCATTGCCACGACAGGTCACGTATGATGCCAATCCTGGTAAGTTGCAAGAGATGGTTAATTCTGCCTTAAATCAAGCATTAATTAGCCACTCCAATGTGCTGTCCAATACTGTGTACAATGCTGTTATGCAATCTTTCAAAGAAGAACAAGCACCTCAGTATGTTGGTCCAGCATATCATCAACCTGGATCGGCCTCTATAAACCCATCGGCAGCCCCAATGGCGTCTTCCACTCCCGTGGATCCGTCTGCTGATGTGGCTACACCACCAAGGCCAAGTCCTGAAAGCGTCACCAAGCTTAGTGCAGATCCGGTGGCATCGGTAATGACGGGACCTGCTGTCCAGAACCATCCAACTCCCGTCAACTGGTGGGGATACGGTATGCCTTCAAATCCATCTGTTGTTTCCAATCTGGTGCAGGGAGACAGTTCAGTTTGGAAGGGTTCCATGGCATCGGCAATGCAATCACAGCCGACGATCTCTATGATGCATTACTCCACGTCTTCTCCAACTGTGCAAATGCCATCAGAAGACCTCTAGGTGGTGATTCCTAAAGTACCTCTGATGCCACCATCGGCAAACTCTCTGCCGATGCAACACAATATAGCAACTGGAAGTCAACCTATGGTGGTAAACCCTCAAGCCGGAGTACTAGCACATCAAGGTAACCAATTTGTTGATTACTCTAAGATGCAGGAACAACAGGTGCCAGTCAGCTATCAGCCATCGGCAAGTCACATGCCGGTGATTTATAGTCCTGGATGGACCAGTCAGCCGCCGGTTCAATAGCTTGGCGTACTAATGTATCAGTATGGAAGTTCAGCAAACACTCAGAGTGGACCATCGGTACAACAACCGATGAACATGGTGACTCAACCTAATCCAGTAAGTGTGCAAAATTATCCATCGGTAAGTCAGCCGATGCATAATGTCCAGATGACTGGTGCTGCGCCCGTGACAATTACTCCGCATCATCTTCAACCAAGACCTGAAGGGGCGCATCAGCCGGCTCCACCAGTCAACAATCAACCAATGAGTCGGCAGGAGCAGGATACATATTGGACCGATAAGATCGCCAAAGTGATGAAGGAATAATTCAACATTAAACCCAAGGTTAATACATATATTCTTATCGAACGATGTATCCTCCACCGTATGACTTAATTCCTCTCCCAAATCGGTACAAGGTGCCTGATTTTACCAAATTCTCTGGCCAAGATGACACGTCAACGATGGAGCACATCAACCGCTTCATTATCCAGTGTGGAGAAGCTACCAGCAGGGAAGAGCTGAGAGTGAGATTGTTCTCATCATCATTGTCTGGATCGGCATTTATATGGTTTATATCATTGCCTCCAAACTTTGTAATCACATGGGCTGATCTAGAGAGGCAGTTTCACAAATACTTCTTCGCTGGCATACACGAGAAGAAGATTACAGATTTGGTTAAGCTAAGGAAACGTAATGATGAATCAGTGGAAAGCTTTGTCTAGAGACTGCGAGACACGAAGAACAAGTGCTACAGCTTGATGCTTGATGATCGACAATTGGCGGATTTGGCCTTCCAAGGATTACTGCCGCACATCAAAGATAAGTACGCGTCTCAAGAGTTTGAAAGTCTGAGTCACCTTTTGCAGAGAATTGCCGATCAGGATATCAAGACTTTTGAGCCTAGAAAAACTTGGAATAAGAAGGTGACCTTCATAGAGCAAGAAGAAGATTCCGATGAAGAACTAAGCATCGGCGCTGCCGAATGGGTGAAGGATAAGAAATCTGTGTCTTGTCCGTTTGGCCAAAAGGAAGCTGAAAGGTTCACCTTTGATATCACCAAGGCCGATAGGATGTTTGACTTATTAATTCAAGAAGGGTGAATCAAGTTGATGCCTAACCAAGTAATTCCATCGGCCGAAAAGCTCAGAAAGATCAGGTATTGCAAGTGGCACAATGCGACTTCGCACAGTACCAATGACTGCAAGGTATTCAGGCAACAATTGCAGTTAGAAATTGAATCTGGACGAATTAAATTTGAAAATTCTAAACCCCAGAAACCGATGAAGATTGATCAACACCCATTTCCAAATAATATGGTGAAAACTAGTGGAAAAACTAAGGTGCTGACATCGGAAGCTGCCAGGAAGAATGCATCGATAGATCCTGACCATCAAGTAGATAGACATGATGAGAGGAGGTTTGCCAATGACAGAAAGGGCAAGAAAGTTGCCGATGAAGGTAGCAGTGCCAAGAGGGCTCCTGGTGTTATAATCACGCATAAGCAGCCAAGGCTAGAGTATCGGCAATCACAAGAGGAGCGACATCGGCAGGAAGAAAAAGAGCACCAAGAGTGGCTTCGGCATAAGGACCATTGGAAGTGTCCCTTCTTCGTTCACTGCTAGGAAGAAGGCATCAAGCTACCTACTGCCGATAATTGTCCTGAATGCAATGGGTATTACCCTGCCGATCGGTCAGAAAAGAGGCCTTGTTTTGATGATCGGACATCCAGGTATGCTAGACCGCTCAGAGAGAAGAAGTCGGCGCATGATCGACTGGGGGGCAAGCTCAGCGCGCATAACAGGCTTGGCAGACGTATTAGTCAAGAGGAACTTGAGGAAATGGCCAATGCAAGAGTGCCTGATGAAGAAATATTCTCCAGGGATCTGAACATAAGGAGTGGTGCCGATGCAAGCGGTGAGAGGCAGCACCAGCCTATTTGGAAAACCAAGCTTCCTCAATGGTGCCCTAAGGGTCTGACAAAGACTTAGAAAAGGAGAATTTAGCTCGAATGCCAAAATGACATGTATGACAATTAAAATCCTTCAAGGGAAAAGCAGTGGAGGCCAAAGCGCAAGGATAGGGATCCATCGGCAGAAATCAATATGGTCGTCGTATTGCTGATGGAGTTTATGACACCTGTCAGCGACAACGAATAGGCTGGTGAAATGGCGCAATTGGTGTTGGATCCGATGACAACTGTCTTTGAGAAGCCTGCCGATGATGAAAGGCAGCACCTGAGGGCTCTGTTCGTTAAGGGCAAAGTAGATGGACAGCCTGTGACAAAGATGCTGGTGGATGGTGGGGCGTCAATCAACATAATGCCATACGTCATGTTCAGGAAGCTTGGGAAAGGCGATCAAGACTTAGTCAAGATGGACATGAAACTTAAGGATTTTGAAGGCAATGTGTCGCCAGCTATGGAAGCCGTATGTGTTGAATTAACCATCGGCAGTAAAACTTTGCCGACAACATTTTTCGTGATCAGTGGTAAAGGTACCTACAACTTGCTCCTAGGAAGGGATTGGATCCATACCAATTGCTGTATTCCTTCTACTATGCATCAGAGTCTTGTGCAGTGGGTATGAGACAAAATTGAAGTCGTCCGGAGTGAGACCCCATCAATCATTGCATCGGCAGAATCGGAAACTTATGAGCAGACCAGGTGCATATCAGGTGAAGCTTGGGACATGGAGTTCCTCAAAGTTGCCGATTACCGCATTACACCGATCCAAGTAGTCGACCCCGAAGAAGAGTTTTAATGGATCGATTCACCGATGATGGAAAACTGGGACAGGGGTTCACATTGGCCGATGATTTAATAGAAGTAGATATCGGCAATGGTAGTAAGCATAGACCTACTTTTATTAGTGCTAAGTTAAAATCCCAATGTAAGCAGCAATTGATCGACTTATTAAAAGAATATAAAGATTGTTTTGCTTGGGATTATACAGAGATGCCTGGTTTAGACCGATCAATTGTTGAACATCGGTTGTCCATTAAATCTAGTTTCCAACCGCATCGGCAACTTGCGCGCCGATGTAATCCTATGGTGTTGCCTGACATTAAAGCTGAAATTACAAAGTTAATTGAAGCTGGATTTATTCGATAATGTCGATATACCGATTGGATTTCTAATGTGGTTCCTGTGTATAAGAAGAATGGAAAACTTCGTGTTTGTATTGATTTCAGGAATCTCAACAAGGCTACATTGATGGATAGTTACCCGATGCCCGTTGCCGATCTGCTGATTGATGCTGCTGCTGGACATCAAATCATTAGCTTCATGGATGGCAATGCTGGATATAATCAGATATTCATGGCTGAAGAAGACATATCCAAGACTGCTTTTAGATGTCCAGGTCATGTTGGTTTATTTGAGTGGGTTGTCATAACTTTTGGCTTGAAGAATGCCGGTGCTACTTATCAAAGAGCAATGAATTTTATCTTTCATAAGTACATCGGCACGATAGTCGAAATCTATATTGATGATGTGGTGGTTAAATTTGGAAATTTTGAAAAGCATCTTGCCAGTTTGCGAAAAATCCTGGAATGCACAAGGGAGCATGGGTTGAAGATGAATCCTAACAAGTGTGCTTTTGGTGTATCGGCAGGCCAGTTTTTGAGTTTCATGGTGCATCAGAGAGGCATCGAGATCGGTAGAAAATCTATTGATGCAATTAATAAGGTGGTTGCCCCTACAAACAAGACTGAGCTGCAATCCTTGATCGACAAGATTAATTTCATTAGAAGATTTATATCCATCTTATCTGGTAAGATTAAATCTTTTAGTCCATTGTTAAAGCTGAAAGCCGATCAAGAGTTTACATGGAAAGAGGAACAACAGTTAGCCTTGAAGGAGATCAAGAAATATTTGGTAAACCCTCCAGTCTTGGTTCCACCTCAGCATGGGAAGCCTTTCAGGTTGTATTTGTCTGCCGATGACGGTGTTATCGGATCAACCTTAATTCAAGAATTTGAAGGGAAAGAATGTGTGATATATTATTTGAGCAGAAGGCTGGTAGATGCTGAAACAAGGTATTCGGCCATAGAGAAATTATGTTTATGCTTATATTTCTCTTGCGTAAAATTAAGACATTATTTATTATCGGCTGAATGCGCTGTTATCTGCAAAGATGATGTGGTTAAGTACATGCTGTCGATGTCGATATTAAGTGGGAGAATCGACAAATGGATTCTGGCACTTTCAGAGTTTGATCTGAAGTATGAATCGGCTAAAACAGTTAAGGGTCAGGTGATGGCCGATTTTGTCACTCAGCATTACAATGTAATAGGCCCTATAGAGATTGCTCCTTGGACTTTGTTCTTTGATGGGTCTACGTGCAAAGAAGGGGCAGATATTGTCATTCTCTTAATTTCACCCCGTGGACGGAAATATGAAATTTCTCTGCCGATTGTTGCTACCTCGACGAACAATCAGGCTGAGTACCAAGCTCTGCTAAAAGGGTTGGAATTACTCAGGGAAGTGCGTGCCGATGCTGTTGAAATCTTCAGTGATTCCATGTTAGTAATTAATCAATTGATTGAGACATATGAATGCCGAAGTGAAGCTTTGATTGCAACCCATGAAAAGTGTTTGCGGTTGTTAAAAGAGTTCAAAGAATATTGCCTTGAACATATTCCCAGGTTGCATAATGAAGATGCCAATCGGTTAGCACAGAATGCTTCAGGATATCAGCCGATTCAAGAAGTCATGACATCGGTGATGGTTGCCAATGACTAGAGAAAAGAAATTGCTGATTACTTAAGAGATCCGTCTAATAAGGTTGAAAGACGTCTAAGGTTTCAAGCTACCAAGTATGTGCTCCATGATAATGAATTATATTATCGAACAATTGATGGAATTTTGCTCAGATGCCTTAGTAGAGAAGAGTCAAAAGAGTTGATGGGCGAGATCCATGAGGGTGTGTGTGGAGCACATCAATCGACATTCAAGATGAAGTGGATGATTATGCGGAATGGATATTATTGGCCGACAATTCTTGAAGATTGCTTCAACTATTTTAAAGGGTGTCAGGATTGTCAGAAGTTTGGTAATGTCCAGAAGGCACCTGCATCGGCAATGAATCCTATAATCAAGCCTTGGTCGTTTAGGGGATGGGCTATTGATCTCATCGGCCAGATTTATCCGCCATCAAGCAAGGGGTACAAGTTTATACTTGTCGCTACCGATTACTTTACAAAATGGGTTGAGGCGATTCCTTTGAAAAAGATGATATCGGCAAACATGATAGATTTTGTAAAGGAACATATTGTTTACTGATTTGGTATTCCTCAAACTATTACCACCGATCAAGGGACCATGTTCACATCGGGAGAGTTTGATGAGTTTGCTGCTGGTATGGGGTTCAAGGTATTGAATTCTTCTTCTTATTATGCCCAAGCTAACGGTCAAGCTGAAGCGACTAATAAAGGAGTTATTAAGCTTATCAAACGCAAGATTGAAGAAAACCCTAGAAGGTGGCATATAATGTTAAATGAAGCCCTATGGTCGTATCGGATGGCTTGTCATGGTGCAACCAAGGCTTCGCCGTATCAGTTGGTCTATGGACACGATGCTGTCCTGCCTTGGGAAGTTAAAACTGGTTCTAGGCGATTGTCTTCTCAAGATCAATTGACAGCCGATGAATATGATACTCTTATGAAGGATGAGTTAGAATACTTAGCAGGTCATCGGTTGAGGGCTCTAATCAGCATTGAAGAAAATAAGAAAAGGGTTGCCAGATGGTATGACAAGAAGGTAAAGGTGAAAAAATTTGCCGATGGTGATCTGGTGTGGAAATTGATTTTACCGATTGGGACCAAGGATTCTAAGTTTGGAAAGTGGTCTCCTAATTGGGAGGGTCCGTTTCGGATAAATCAGTCTGTTCCTGGCAATGCCTATATTTTGGAAACTCTCGAAGGAGTTGCATTCTCCAGAGCGATCAACGGAAAATACTTGAAGAAATATTACCCTAGTATTTGGGTGGATGCATAAAATGGCTAGTTGAGTGCCGATGAAAGGAAAAGTTATATAATCATCGGTAAAAATTGTACTAACATTATATTACAAAGCAAAATCAAGTGTTATATTCGCCGATATGATGAATTGTAGCAAATTACAACAGGGCTTGAATAATTGATATCGCACGCATGCGGATTTGCTCTATTTCTTCCATCTCTCTGGCATCATCATCGGCAGACCCTTCAACTGGCTTGATTTTCTTCTTCAGCCGGATAGCTTGTCGGGCGTTTGTGTCTCTTTCTTGTCGCAGGGCCTTAATGAAGTCGGACAGTTGAGCTTTCTTTTGGCTGGCTGCGTTTAAGGCTTCTTCAACCCTTTTTAGTTCGGTCTGCAACTCTTCCCTCCTTGCCGATAGCTGAACGATCTCTTGCTCAAGATTGGTGTCGGAAGCTTCTACTTGGCCGATGCCCTTGTGCTTATCATCGGCAACTTGTTTGAACTTAAGCATTTCTTCTTCAAGCTTTGATCGAGTAGTCCTATCGGCTATGCGACGAGAGAGTCTTTGATACTGGAGTTGCTTGCTCTCAAGAAACGCTGCCTGGAAGAGTGTTTCTTCTGTATCGGCAGACAGGTGGCCTTGGATGTCTTTAAAAGCTATCTTTACTGCAGTGGAGTCTTGGACGAGATGGGATGTGTCTTGTTGCAGTAAAAATAGCAATGTTTCAAGCTTGAGTTTGACATCTGCCGATAAAGCTGGAGCAAAGCTTTCTTCGTCTTCGTCTTTATCGGGAAGGTTGACGGCGAAGGAGAACAAGCTATTCGTTGGAGCAGAACCTTCTTTATCTTCGTCTTCGTCAGAGAGGTTGACGCCGAAGGAGAACAAGCTATCGGGAGAGTCTTGGACCTGAAAAGGAGAAAGTTAAAATTTGCCGATCATAAGTTTATACTGTAAGTTTTTAGATAATTGGCTTACCATCTTGAAGCAGATTTCTTGCCTGGGACTTGGGAAGTTGACTGGTATGGCCTCATCCTGGAGATCGGCAATGGTTGCCGATGAACACGCTTCCGTAGGAGGAGTGGTCGGTGCTGTTGGTGCTGTTGCTGGTGCTGTCTCTGCTACAGTGGCTGATTCCTGTGGCGGTGATGCTATTCTCTGGTCGGGGATGTTATCTGGTGTAGGTGCTGGTGCCGATGCCGGTGTTGCAGCTGGTTCCTGCGGTGGTGGTATTGTTTTCTGGTCAAGGATTTTGTCTGTTGGCTGATCAGGAACAAACGTCGATGATGGCTCTAATGTTGGTGCATCGGTGGGAGTTGGTGATGCAGCTGGAGTGGCTTGCCTCAAGCGTTTTTTCTTTGGAGCGGCAGTAGGTGAACCGACCCTTTTGGGTTGCAAAGCTTGGGGGACATCGGCAGCAGGGGTTGGAAAAGCTTGTACATCTGGAGCAGCTGCCGATGACCTCGTTGCCTGAAAAATGTTTGGTGTAGGTTACGTAAAGTAAATATTACCGATGAGCAGTTTGTGATCGGTATAAGTAAAAACAAAACTTACTGCAAAAGCCCGCGCCAAGATGGCGGCAACAGCTATGGAGTAGTAATGGTCTTTGCAGACATCGACTTGGGCTTGAAGGTGACCTTAGGTACCCTCTGAGGAGTGAAGGCAGCTAGTGTAGGAGCTTTGTTACCGATGATTGATACGGGGCTCATTACTCGAAGATGGAAAGACTTGCCACTCTTGCTCATTTTGGGGATTGGATCGTCAACCTGTTAAGCAAAAGAAGGTCAAATACCAATAGGGATAAGTAATAAGAAGTGCATTGGGATAAAAAAAATTTACTGCATCATCGGGAATGACGTGATTGGCGTCAATCAAATGCCGATAGTAGTGCGATGACTTGGCGAACAGTTGGCTTCTCCATTCTTGCCACCAAAATTTGTATTCCTCCGTGATGAAAGATGTTGGTGCCCAGGAGGATAGGTCGATGTCTGATGTATCGGCATCGGGAGGGAGATTGACAACCTTGTTCCAATCCATAGCACTGGAGATAATTTGTCTTGGTTTTATCACCATGGCGTAGCAGAGTTTGATCAGTAATTGGCCGAATGCTAGTTGTCTTGCTGCTGCCGATGGGTAATAAAACTCAAAAGATGGAGGAGCATTCTTCCCAGTTCCAAAAATGTTGACTGGAATAGCTCGGGGAACAATACTGGCCTTCATGATTACTTCATTCTGAGGCACGTTCCAATCGGTAAGGTTGAATAACAAAGGAAATCGGTTGTCATCATCAATGTAGGACCACCAAAGCCGTTCTGAAGCAGGGATTCCGTTATAAAACTTTTGAAAGAATCTGCCAAACTGGTCTGCATTGGCATCGGTTCCTGGTAGCACTATGATAGCCTCCCCGAAATTGAGTGGGGGACGAGTTGCCGATTCATCATCATCAAATACATAATCTTCTGATATATCCCTTGAGAATTGCTGATTGAACAAGTCAAATTGGAGGGTCTTGTACGTGTGTGCGTTTAACCACATGTTTATAAACCACCAGGGACCTCCGAGGTTGCCGATGGACTCGCCTAATAATAACTTCCTGGATACTTGGTGTAGGAGATGGTATACCGATCCAAGGAGGTATCGGCCAAGAGGGAGTCTTGTTCCATCGGCCAGGAGCTCTGCTGCAGGGAGGTACATGGTAGTAGGTCCGATGGTTCTACCATAGAAGATAAACTTTTCTAGCCACATGTTAAAAAAGATGGCGTGCTCCCTCTGAACTACCGATCCAGTCTTTTGGTATTCCCGGATGTAACTAGTCTAGCCGCTGATATTGCGTGTGTTCACCTTATACTCAGCCTTCCTATTGAACAGAGTGGGGGTATCGACAGAGGAGACATCGAGGCCGGTAAGCATATGCACATCGGCAAGGGTGGGAGTGGCTGGTCCGTGTCTGAGTAAAAAGACATTCATTGTATCGGACCAGAAATAAGAAGCTGCCATCATCATGTTCTCATTCTTCTCGATATCGACAATGGAGAGCCTGATGCACTGATCTAGATTACGCTCTGACCAATAAACTTGCTGTGTTCTGATTACTCTAAGGTACCAGTTCTTCCATCCCTTGGTGTATTTGGGCCATGAACGGAAAGCATCTTTCCATAACCCTAGGCTAAAGCATTCAGATCTAAAGGGGATGCGGTTAGTCTCTGTGTTGATCAGATTGGTAGGATCAGGGTGTCCCATTGGGTCTAGGCAGTTGAAATTGGATTGCTCAATGAGGATTACTACTTTGTTGTACAGTTCCTACGTTTCGGAAAAAATCAAAGAAAGAAAGGGGAAAAAGGATTATAAAATGATACGAAAAAGGAACTTGCAGAAGATGAAGTGAGGAAGAAGTAGATTTACTTTGGGGACGTCGAAGTGGATCGCCATTGGAGCTGGGGGAGTCCTTGAGATTCGTTCTCTGCTTGAAGAAATTACTGTTGCTTGAGCTCACGGAGCTGTTCTTCGGAGTCGCCGCCGAGGTTGAAGACGAGGGCAGGTGAAAGTAAATGCAGGCTCAGGGTGAAAACCAGATTGGATGGTGGTAATTTTTATAAGACTGGTCAAGGGTATTTTGGAGTTTTATTTGCACCGAGCAGGAATATGGAAGGGTATGCAATAGGAATGCGTGGCAATCGAGGAGATATGATTGGGCTTGCAACTGTTCGTGCTACGTGGAATTTTGTTGATAAATTGCGATTTTTACGCGCGATGATCGAAGAGGTCGTGCAAATATCTTGGAGGGAAAGGTTAGAATAGAGAAAATTTCGGCGCGTAAAATATTCTACACTCCAAAATTGGGGGGCGTGTGTTGACACTGTTTTTCGGCATGTGTCAAATGAGCTAAGACTTGCATTGATCGGTAGCTGTTTTTTATCGGCATCGGTAGGTTATCGATTAACGTTACCGATGAGAATGAATTCTGCAAATGAAGATAAATTTATTGCCGATAGAAGCTGAACAACAGCAGTGGTTGCCGATAAGGGTATTGCCGATAAGGATGTTGCCGATGAGAGTGAAGAATGGCCAATTGGGGATATTACCGATAAAGAGATGATGCCAATGAGCATAGGATGACGTGGCGGTTGATGTCAGCAAGGATTGCCGATGGCAATGGAAAGAAGTTGTGGATTGAAGAGTCTGCCGATGGAAAGTTTCATCGAAGAAAAGACATAAGGAAACTGGTGATCTTATACCAGTATTATTATAGAAGTTTGAGTCCGACTCTTGCATGAGTCATTTATTTTCCTTAAAAATAGAGATGTTTGTTTAGGAAAATATTATTGTTATTTGGGTCCGACTCCTGCGCGGGTCAGTTGTTTCCTTAAAAATAGAGTTTTGTTTAGGAAAGTACGAGTCGTGTCTGTCTACAACTCTTTTTGCTGGAGTATAAATATGTACCTAGGGGTCGTGAGAAGAAATACAATCATCTGTCAAACAAATCAATTACTCTTATTTACTTTTACTGCAATTTACCCTTTTTATTACATTAGTCTTAGTTTATCTACGAGTTCTTCAAGCTTCGACGGGCTGCATCTCCTTGATCTCCGTCAAACCCTTGCAAGTTCCGCGTGGGAGTAATCTGAGCCTTGACATCCGTGCGCATCGCTGTTGTCTCGTTTAGCTCTGCTCTAGTTATCCTGATCAAGTTTGAATCTTGACATCTGGGCGTATCACCGTTGTCTTGTTTGAATTTTGTTCTAGTTATCGTCCTTGTCGATTAACTGGTCAAATCGACTGGCACACCTTTGGATATCGAATTCGGGTAATAGCCCGAGGTGTTCGCAGATCCTGACGCTTTTTGTGTCAATAAGTCTATAGGCTTTGCTTGTGGTTGAGTAACCAAGTAAGAACCCTTCATCACATTTCTTGTCAAACTTCCCAAGTCTTGTGCCTTTCTTCAAGATGTAGCATTTGCACCCAAAGACTCTAAAGTATGCAATGTTGGGCTTTCTTCCATTCAATAGCTCATATGGTGTCTTCTCCATCAATGGGTGACAATACAACCGGTTGCTAGAGTAGCAAGCGGTGTTGATAGCTTCGGCCCAAAAAGAGTGACTCACATTGTACTCACTAAGCATAGACCTTGTCATATCAATCAATGTTCTATTCTTCCTCTCAACAAGGCCATTTGATTGTGGAGTGTACTTGGCTGAGAATTGATGTTTGATTCCAAGCTTATCACATATCTATTCAACTCTTGTATTTTTGAATTCACTTCCATTGTCACTTCTCACTTTCTTGATGGTAGTTTCAAACTCATTGTGACATCTCTTGACAAATGACTTGAATGTAGCAAATGTATCACTCTTGTCATTGAGAAAGAATACCCAAGTGTATCTTGTGAGATCATCCACTATCACAAAGCCATACTTGTTGCCTCCAATACTTGTGTATGTTGTTGGTCCAAATAAATCCATGTGCAACAACTAAAATGCTCTACTAGTGCTCATCATGCTCTTCTTAGGATGGGTGTTACCAACTTGTTTACCGGCTTGACAGGAGCTACAAAGTTTGCCCTTCTCAAACACAATATCTTTCAAGCCTCTAACTAAGTCATGTTTGATCAATCTATTCAATTGCTTCATGCCAACATGACCAAGCCTTCTATGCCATAACCAACCCATACTTGATTTAGTGAGCAAGCAAGTTGATAATTGAGCTTCACTAGCATTGAAATCAACTAGGTAGAGATTCTCATATCTAAAGCCTTTGAAGATCAAGTTTGAACTATCTACACTAATGATCTCAACATCGTCTACCCCAAATATGCATTTGAATCCAAGATCACACAATTGAGCCACAGATAACAAATTGAAGTTCAAGCTATCAACTAGCAAGACATTTGATATGCTTAAGTCATTGGATATTGCAATCTTACCAAGACCCTTGCCCTTGCCCTTGCCATTATCACCAAAAGTAATACTATCAATGCCATCATTAGTGTTGGAGTTGATTGATTTGAACATTCTAGAATCCCCAGTCATGTGTTGAGTACACCCACTATCAAGCACCCAATGCCTTCCTCCGGCTTTGTAATTGACCTACAAAACAAATTAGTTCTTCTTAGGTACCCACACTTGTTTGGGTCCTCCAAAGTGTCACACCCGGTTTTAAGAACAAAACCAGATTTACACCATATGTGAGCCCAGGAAGTCAAATATCACATATAGCCACAAATTAAGGAAGTATCAAAAGACAATACTTAAATACATAACATATAAGGTCAAAGGATAACCTCAACATAGCGAACATCGGGAAGACAACTCCGAACTTCAGGTGAAGACTCCAACTTCACAGGGACAACTGACTGGTTGATCACAAGCCTAACTCCTTTAACTGTTGCTCTTTGCAACCTGATATGGTTGATAAGGCAAGGGTGAGCACTTAAAGTACTCAGCAAGAATAACATAGGGTTATGAAGCTCAAAAGGCTGACACTGGCTTACTGCAGTTGCTTTTAACTTGGTCAAGTTTTAACAACAATTAGCTTTAGTTATGCTTAACCCATTTGGTAACTACATGATCATTAATGAAATCACCTTTTATCTCATAACTCCAGACTTACCATCATAGTAGTTCAACAACAGGAGTTACTAACACTGTGAGTTTTCCAGGCCGCTCATGACCGTGAGCACGGCTATCATGATAGATTTACACTCTGCAGAGGTTACGCACTTTATCCACAAGCCGTGTAACCCATATGCCCGGGACGGCCAATCCCAAAACACTGCCAAGGTGAGCGGGCATGGTACACTATGAAGTCTTTCAAAAGTCTTCCCAACATGTTGACAGACCCTACGGACCCAAGGGCAAGGGGTATGTAAAGCCCCTACTCGATGGTACCCTCCCAAAGCGGTAACCACCCTAGGACATGCCCTACAACCAGCTCGGCAATGGTGCCTTTCACGAACTGCCAACATGCTAGTACGAATCTTCATACTTGACTAAAGCCAGAGCCATATAGCACTCATGGTTGCATTTAAGTCCCAGCTTTTGCCCTACAGTGGGGTCCTATTCCATGTTGCTATAAAAGCCAATTTTATCTCCTTGTTGTATATATCATTAATCAATATTCGATTCCATATTCATCATGTAAAGCATAGCAAAGCTACCCATATGCATGAAAACCCAAGGTGACAAGGTACAAGGTAACAAGCTATGGTAAAGATCTAAATAGGAATCAAATTCAGACACATGCAATATGACTAGATGAATTATGGTGAATAGGACAACAAGGAGAATCCCATGTTAAACTTGCCTTAAACTCTTAGATCCTTTCTTCACTTGATTCTCGATCTTCTGATGACTTCTTCTTGATTTCCACATAATTCTCACCGATTGGACAAAATCATAAACACCACACAAGCATCTGACATTCATACAAAGCATACAATATATCTACTTTAGAACAATACACCAATCCATGAAAAAGGATTTAAAAGAAGTCTACGTCTTGCTACGATCACACAGACGCGAGAATCACGCTAATCGGATCTATAACAAAAAGAAACGTCTACCGAAGATTAACTTTTATAAGAGAATTAGACTTCATTTATTTTATTTATATGAAAAGCATATATTGGATACTTCAGAGAAATACCCAAATTAAATTAAGTCACATTACATTTGCTTCGTAAAAACAAGATTAAACTAAGTATGTTTTGTTTTATGAAAAGCCGAGGTGGAAAACCCTAATTGATTTTAATTGAAAAACCATTGATTATATAGATTAATCAATTATTATTTTATTTCAGAGAATAAAACATATTTAATATTGTTACTAACAGGTAGATCTTATCGTTACGAAACCAACGCAACTCAAACGGGACAAAACGGATCTAAAACGAATAAACTATAGATTAAACAAGATTTTGAAAAGGGCAAGATTAAAGCATTAAAAGAATTAATTTACTTTTATTTTCAAAAGTAATTAACATAGATGAAAACTATACTACTGGATAGAGCATAAAACTATGGATCTAACGCAACTTGAACGAATCGATTTGGATTAAAAACAAAGAAGTTATAGAGTTTTAAAATCGGATGGCAAATCTGTAAATAGAGATTTTCTTTTAAAACCGAATTAAACAGATCTAAAAAGAGAATACGCTTTCCAGAGGGGAAAACGTAAACGTGAAAACCGCTTTGGACGGCGGGTTGAGAGTCAGAGAACCCGAGGGGCTCTTTAGCAAGATTGACAGACGAAGGGGTATCGGTGGATTAGGTCCATCTGATCTAATCTGGACGGCCCAGATTAGAAGGGAGAGATGAGAGTGGTGCTCTGCCGGTCAGGACAGAGCCGGCGCGGCAGCACACGGCGGCGCCATGGCTGGGGCTCGCCGGAGTGAGGGGATTAGGGGCTTGGGTGCTCAATTCGGCCGGGAAAAAGGTCGGGGAGCAAGAGAAGACCAAGGCAGACTCACTAGAGGCGACGTCAAGGCTCGAGGGTGGACGAAGATGGCCGGCGGCATAGAGCAGTGGCTCGGGATACCTGCAGCACGATGGCGGGGTCAACCGGAGCGTAAAAGAGAGGGAAAACGGGAAGGGAAGACGTTCCGCGGTCACGCAAAGATGATGCGCGGCTCGGGGAAACTTACGGCGGCCGGAGTTGCCCGGAACGGCGGTGGCAGAGCTCTGCTCGGCTGCGCGGCGCTGCTGCTGTGGCTTGCGAGGCGATGCAAGGACGGGGAGAGACGGCGCGGTGCGGTTGCTATTTAAAGGAGCCGAGGAAGAGTCCCACGCGGTTACGGCGCGGACGTCGCCCGTCGGTTGCGGACTCGGCGGCGCGCGGCGTGTCCGGCTCGGACTCAATGAAGGAGAAAGGGAGGAGAGGGCGCGGGCTCTAGCCCGGTGAGGACGTGGCGGTTGCAGAGGCGCGGCGCGGTGGGAGGCAGAGTCCGGGGCGGACTCGGGGAGGAAGAAGAAGAAGCGGCTGACATGCGGGGCCGCGATGTCAGTGGAAGAAGAGGGGGCGCTGCGCTGCGCTGCGCGGGCCTGCAGCCGAGAGGAGCTGGGCCGCGGTGAGGAGGCCAGCCCATGCGGGATAGATGAGGGGGAGAAAGGAGGCAGGCCTTCTGGGCCGAAAACAGAGAGAGAGAAGGAAAAAGGATTTTCCAAATTCTTTTCGTTTTGCTTTTCAAATTGATTTCTAAACTGATTTTGAAATTCCTTTTTGGAGATTTTGAAAACCAAACAACACAGAGAAAATATAGAGGCATGATATTCACAAACATGTTGGACCCTAACATGAGATTTGTTTTAGTTTTATATAATTCTATGATCACAAAAATGCTTGAATTAAATCAAATTTAATTTAAATTCAAACCTAATTTGCTAATTCAAATTTTAGGGTGTTACACAAAGTTAGTGACCAAGGACTTTGGCACCCAAATTGCCTTCTTCTTTGGGCCAACAATGGGTGTGCCAACATACTTAGCCATGATACCTTTAGCACTTTTGGTAAGCATATAACAAGAATCAAAGTGCATAGAGATAGCTTTAGCAAACTTGGTTTGGCTCATGTTAAGTTTGTAATATTGGTCAACATGCCTCACTTGCTTGCAACTATTGCAATACCAACCATTGCTTCTCACAAAGCTAGTCTTTGGAGTTACAAAGGCGGCCTTGCCTTTCTTGGGGGTATAGCCCAATCCCTCTTTTTAGTGGGAGAATCTTTGGCTACCCAAGCACTTTAGCAAGCGAGCATCTCCACCATATGCCTTACTCAAAGCATGAGTAAGTTCATTAACATCATTTTTCAACTTTTCATTTTCACTCACTAGTGTAGCATCAACCTTTGAGCTCTCACTAGTGGTTGTGCAAGTGTATGTGCTAGTGTTGGTTGGTGCAAGAATGATAGGAGTGAAAAATGATTCATCTAGAATATCACAAGTAACTCCAATATCACATGATGCAACAATCTTATCCTTGTTTTGATCGAGGGAGGAGTGAGCTTTTTCAAGCTTGTAGTGAGTCCTCTCAAGCTTCTCATGGGCTTCCATTAGCCTCTCATAAGAGCCATTGAGCTCATCAAAGGATTATTCAAGAGCCTTAAGCTTCTTGTTCAATTCTTTGCACTCCTTCCTCTTCTTCTCAAAGCACTCATAAGTTTGCTTCTGTTGACACAAAAAGCGTTAGATTTGTGAACACCTTGGGCTATTACCCAAAGCTCGGTATTCCGGAGGCGTGCCAGTCGATTTGACCAGCCAATCGACAAGGATGATAACTAGAACAAACCGAACGAGACGACAACGATGCGCCCGGACGTCAAGGCTCAGATTGATCAAGGATAACTAGAGTAGAGCTGAACGAGGTAAACAGCGATGCGCCCGGATTGCCAAAGCTCAGAGGTACTCCCACGCAGAACTAGCAAGGATTTGACGGAGATTAGGATGATGCAGCCCGTCGAAAGCTTGAATAACTCGTTGAAAACTACAGCTAATGTAGTAAAAGGGTAAATTGCGATAAAAAGTAGAATAAGATAAAATTGGTTTGTTTTGAATTGGATTGGGTTGTTTATTCCATAGCCCTCGGGCACACATTTATACTCCCGAATGGAGAGTTGTACAAAGACACGACACATATCCTTCCTAAAACAAACTCCTACTTTAAAGGAAACTGACTCGCGCAGGAGCCGGATAATAATATTTATTTCCTAAACAAACACATCTATTTTAAAGGAAAATAAACGACCCATGCAAGAGCCGGACTCAAACTACTATAATAACAATACTGGTAAAACACCAGTTTCCTTATACTTATCCTCGATGGAAGCTTTCCATCGGCAGATCCCCACGGCCACCTATAGTCTTCTGCTGCCACCAAGTGCTAAGTCACACCCATCAGCATCGGCAATACTTTCCCGATTGGCAGCCGGCAATATCCCCCGATTAGCGACCTTATGCTGATAGCCGTCTTCACCGATCATTCCTAATCGGCAACTACCCTTCATCGGCAATCGGTAATGACCCCTCATCGGCAATCGGCAAGGACTCTTCATCGGCAATCGGTAATTGGCAATACCTCTTTGTCGGCAATTGGCACCAGCAAGACTTCACCAAAAGACCTTTGTCGGCAAAGATCATCTAGCCTCCATCGGCAACGCACTTGGTCTTCCCGCGACACCCCCATCGGCAATATTGGCTCATATTTTACCGATGCCGATAGTAAACAGTCGCTGACCAGTCAAACCCTTAGCTCATTTGACACGTGCCAAAAAACGGTGTCAACACATGCCCCCCAGTTTCGGGATGTATAATACTTTACGTGCCAAAATTCTCTCCACTGTAGCCGTTGCTGTATCCGTTGCTGTAGCCGTTACCCCCGAGATAGATGCACAGTTTCTCGATCCCCGCGTGTGGAACTGCAATTTAATAATAAAATCCCTCGATTGTAGCACAAACAGTTGCAGACCACCTCGATCACCGCGCGTATCTACCGTGGGCCTCTCCACATTCTTGCACATTGTGAAACAGAACCCCAAAATGCCCCTGAATAGGATTATAAAAGTTACCAGGATCCACACCGCCTTTTTACCCGAGCCCATTTTCACTTTCACCTTCCTGCCTTCGTCTTCAACCTCCAGCCGCTCTGAAGAAGACAAGCTCGAGCAACAGTACTCCTCCGCAATCCAAGGACGAACTGCAAGCATTCCTCTGACCAATGGCGATCCAAGTCGACATTCCAAAGGTAAGGCTTATTCCCCGCCTCCTGTACGGTTCTTTTCCTCGCAAAAATCTAGATTTATCTTCATTCTTTTTCTGATTCATCCCTCTTTCCTCGAACCCTAGGAACTGTACAATAGGGTAGTGATTCCACTCGCCGGTTCCAACCTCAGCTGCCTAGGCCCAATGGGCAATCCAGACCCCACCTTCATCATCAATGCAGAAACCAACCGGTACCGTTCAGATCTGAGCGTTTTGATCTAGGACTGTGGAAGAACACATTCCGCTCATGGCCCAAGCCTACTAAGGGATGGAAGAATTGGTACCTGAGAGTAGTCAGATCACAGCAAGTGTACTAGCAAGAACGTAACCTGGATCAGTGTGTTAGGCTTTCAATTGCCGACATGGAGGAGAACGAAAACTTAATGATGGCAGCCTCATACTTCTGGTCCGATAGCATGAACGCTTTCCTCTTCAGGCATGGACCAGCTACCCCAACCCTTGCCGATGTCTACATGCTGACCGGCTTGGACATCACCTCTGCCGATACGTTTAGCCTTTTCAACAGAAAATCCGAGTACAAGGTGAACACCCAGAATATCGGCGGTTGGACAAGCTACATTAAAGAGAACCAGAAGACCGGGTCGGTAACCCAACGGGAGCACGCCATTTTCTTAAACATGTGGTTGGAAAAGTTCATCTTCTGTGGAAAAACCATCGGTTCGACCACCATGCACCTTCCAACGGCTGAACTACTTGCCGATGGAACAAGGCTTCCTATAGGCAGGTACCTTCTGGGATCAGTATACCGATTGCTGCATCAAGTGTCCCAGAAGCTACTGCTAGATGAACCCATCGGTAATCTCGGAGGCCCCTGGTGGTTTGTCAATCTGTGGTTGAATGCACACATGCACAAGGCTCTCCAGTTTGATTTATTTGCCCAACAGTTCCCAAGGGATATATCAGAAGATTACCGATACGGGGACGATGAATCGTCAACTCGCCCTCTGCTTAATTTTGGAGAGACTATCATAGTGCTGCCAGGTACCGATGCCGACGTAGAGCACTTCGGCTATTATTTCTAGAAGTTTTACAACGGACTTCCCTCCTCGGAACGGACCTGGTGGCCATATATTGATGAACACAACCAGTTCCCGCTGCTGTTTAGTTTGACCGATGTGAGCCTGCCCGAGAACCAAGCAATCATGAGGGCCAGCATTACTCCCCGAGCTATTCTAGTAAATATCTTTGGATCTGGGAAGAATGTCCCACCATCCTACGAGTTCTACTACCCATCGGCAGCAGCGAGACAACTGACATTTGGCCAACTGCCAATCAAACTCTGCTACTCTAAGGTAGTAAGACCCAGGCAGATAATCTCCAGTAATCTAGACTGGAACAAAGTCATCAACCTTCCTGCCGATGCCGATATATCAGACCTTGACTTGTCTTCCTGGTCGCCAACCTCCTTCATTACCAACGAGTTCAAGTCTTGGTGGCAAGAGTGGAAGTGCCAGCTACTCGCCAAGTCTTCGCATTACTATCGGCACCTGATTGACGCCGATTACATCATCCCTGATGACGCAGTAAGTCTGCCATATGATGTATTTTATTACTTTATTTTTTGGTCATCGGTATCAGCACCTAACTCTTTTGCGCCTGACAGGCCGATGATCCAGTCCCCACAACGAGTAACAGTGGTAGGCCCTTTAATCTTCGGATAATGGGCCCCATATCGATCATCGGCAACAATGCTCCAACGCTGGCCGCCTTCACGCCTCAACAGGTACCTACGCCGACACCCACAAAAGCCCAGGCTACATCGGCCGCTGTTGTTGCCCTGACACGGGTTTATGCAGTAAATTCGCTTTTGCCCGTATCGATTACATACTGTTTTATCGGCAACATTTATCCTGTATAACTTGCTTTGTATTTTCAGGCACTATGGTCATCGGCATCTGCTTCCAGCAGGCAAACACCTTCCAGCCCGGCTGCCGATGCTCCCCGGTCTTCGTCAAAGCGGGTCGGCTCCCTTGCTGCTGCACCGACGAAAAAGAGGCGTCTGAGGCTGGCTTCTCCTTCGCCATCGGCTCCAACCGTGCCATCAACTGCCGATACGCCACCAGCAGGACTGCCTCCGGTCCCAGTCGCACCACCCGCCGGCGGGTCATCGGTAGAACCTTTATCGGCTTCTGTGCCTGATCAACCGATGGACAACGTCCCTGACCAGGAGGCAGCAGCTGCTGCGATAACCGAAGCGACATCGGCATCGGTACCGGCTGGGCTCAATGAAGAGACAACACCCGCCGTAGCAGCAAAGGTAGCATCGGCATCGGCACCATCAGCCGAGGTTCCCGACGAGAGGGCAACATCGCCACCATGTGCACCAGCCGCCACGTCTGAAGCAGCGCCGATAATAACACCACCAGCACCGATGGTACCCGACTGCTTCTTCGGCCCAATCATCGGCATCTGCGGCCGATGTCCATAATGAAGCTAGGCCATCCAACATACCAAGTCCCAGGTAGGAGATCCGCTTCAAGACGGTAAGTTAATCATCCTAAAACTCATAGTACAATCTTCCGATCGGCAAATTCTTAACCTCAGTTTTCAGGCTCAAGATTCTCCGGACAGCCTCTTCTCCTACAGCCTGAACCCTCAGGACGAGGATGGACGTCAAGGCCGCATTCAAGCGGACAACCTATTTTCCTTTGCAGTCGATGTCCCCGATGACGATGAAGAGGAGAGCTCCGTCCCAACCTTGTCGGCAGAGATCAAATCTAAGCTGGAAGCGTTGCTTTCCTTGCTGCTACAAGACATGTCTCAACTCATCCAGGATTCATCGATAGCAAGGATTGCATTCAAGGACATCCAAAGCCATCTTTTCGCCGACGTAGCAGAAGTCCTTCTCCAGGCTACCTTCCTCGACATTAAGCAGATCCAGTACCAGAAGCTTACCCGTCGCATTGCCGATAGGGCCGCTCAAGCCAAGAGCGAGGAAGAGAAGCTCAAATTCAAACACATTGCCAATGAGAAGCACAAAGGCATCGGTCAAGCAGAAGTCTCCATCGGCAACCTTGATCAAGAAATCTCCCGACTGTCGGCAAAGAAGGAGGAGCTACTTGCGGAGTTACAGAAGGTTGAGGGGGATCTGACTACAGCCAACCAGCAGAAAACCCAACTATCTGACTCCATCAAAGTCCTGCGGCAAGAAAGGGACCAGAATGCACGACAAGCTATACTATGGAAGAAGAGAATCAAGCCGGTCGAGGGCTCTGCCGATGCCGACGCCAAGGAGATGGACGGAATAGAGCAAATTTGCCTGCGTGCGATATCATCTATCCACTCCTTACTGTAATGTCTGTTGTATTGGCAAGAATTGTAACCTGATACTTGATTTTGACTTGTAACATGATGCCAGTTTGTTTTTACCGATGTTTATATAACTTTCGTGCATCGGCATTCAACGGAGCACTACGCATCTACCCATATGCTAGGGTAGTATCTCTTTAAGTATTTGCCATTGATCGCTCTAGAAAACGCAACTCCTTCGAGAGTTTCCAAAATGTAAGCATTACCAGGAGCAGACTGTTTTACCGGATAAGGACCCTCCCAGTTAGGGGACCACTTTCCAAATTTAGAGCTCTTAGTCCCAATCGGTAAAATCAACTTCCAAACCAAATCGCCATCGGCAAATTCCTTCACTTTTACTTTCTTGTCATACCATCAGGCAACCCTCTTCTTATTCTCTTCAATGCTAATCAATGCCCTCAACCGATGACCTGCCAAATCTTCTAACTCATCTTTCATCAGAGTAATATAATCATCGGTCGTCAATTGATCCTGAAAAGATAATCGCCTAGAACCAGTTTTGATTTCCCAAGGTAGGACAACATCGTGCCCATAAACCAACTGATACGGCGAGACCTTAGTTGCACCATGACAAGCCATCCGATATGACCACAAAGCTTCATTTAATACCACATGCCACCTTCTAGGGTTTTCCTCAATCTTGCGTTTTATAAGCTTAATGACTCCCTTATTAGTCGCTTCAGCTTGACCATTAGCTTGAGCATAATAAGGAGAAGAATTTAACACCTTGAAACCCATGCTAGCAGCAAAGTCATCAAACTCTCCCGATGTGAACATAGTCACTTGATTGGTAGTAATAGTCTGAGGAATACCGAAACGGTAAACGATGTGCTCCTTAACGAAATCCACCATGTTTGCCGATGTCACCTTCTTCAAGGGGATTGCCTCAACCCATTTGGTGAAGTAATCAGTAGCAACAAGTATGAACTTGTGCCCCTTGCTCGACGGCGGATAAATTTGATCGATGAGATCAATAGCCCATCCTCTGAACGGCCAAGGCTTGATTATAGGATTCATTGCCGATGCAGGTGCCCTTTGCACATTACCAAACTTCTGACAGTGCTGGCACCCTTTGAAATAATTGAAGCAATCTTCAAGGATTGTCGGCCAATAATATCCATTCCGCCTAATCATCCACTTCATCTTGAATGCCGATTGATGCGCTCAACATACACCTTCATGGATCTCACCCATCAACTCTTTTGATTCCTCTTTGCCGAGACATCTAAGCAAGACTCCATCAATCGTCCGATAATACAACTCATTATCGAGGAGCACATACTTAGTAGCTTGGAACCTTAGACGCCTTTCAACTTTCCTGGATGGGTCTCTCAAGTAATCGGCAATCTCCTTCTTCCAGTCATCGGCAACTGTTACCGATGTCGCGATTTCTTAAATCGGTTGATATCCTGAGGCATTCTGTGCTAACCGATTGGCCTTTTCATTATGCAACATTGGAATGTGCTCAAGGCAGTATTCTTTGAACTCCTTTAACAACTGCAAACACTGCTCATGAACAGCAATCAACACTTCACTTCGGCACTCATACGTCCCGATCAATTGGTTAATCACCAACATAGAATCGCCGAAGATTTCAACAACATCGGCACACACTTCCCTGAGTAACTCCAACCTCTTAAGTAAAGCCTGGTATTCAGCTTGATTGTTTGTTGAAGTAGCAGCAATCAGCGACGAAACCTCGTACCTCTGTCCTCGGGGTGAAATCAAGAGAATACCGATACCTGCTCTATCCTTGCATGTAGACCCATCAAAGAATAGAGCCCAAGGAGCAATCTCAACAAAGCTCACCATATTGCAGTGCTGAGTAACAAAATTGGCCATCACCTGACCCTTAACAGCCTTAGCCGATTCATACCTTAGGTCAAACTCTGACAGTGCCAAAATCCACTTACCGATTCATCCACTCAAAATCGGCATTGACAGCATATACTTGACCACATCATCTTTGCAGACAACAGTGCATTCGACCGACAGTAAATAATGCCTTATTTAATGCAAGAGAAATATAAGCATAAGCACAACCTTTCTATGGCCGAATACCTGGTTTCAGCATCCACCAATCTTCTGCTCAGATAATATATTACACGTTCCTTCCCTTCAAACTCTTGAATTAAGGCTGATCCGATAACACCGTCATCGGCAGACAAATATAACCTGAAGGGCTTCCTGTGTTGAGGTGGAACTAAGACTGGAGGATTTACCAAGTATCTCTTAATTTCTTCCAAGGCTGACTGTTGCTCTTCTCTCCATGTAAACTCTTGATCGGCTTTCAATTTCAACAGAGGGCTAAAGGATTTGATCTTACCAGATAGATTAGATATAAACCTTCTGATGAAATTAATCTTGCCGATCAAGGACTGCAACTCAGTTTTGTTCGTAGGAGCAACTACCTTGTTAATTGCATCAATAGACTTTCTGTCGATTTCAATGCCTCCCTGATGCACCATGAAACCCAGAAACTGCCCTGCCGATACGCCAAATGCACACTTGTTAGGATTCATCTTTAACCCATGCTCCCTTGTACACTCCAATATCTCCCGCAAATCGGCAAGATGCTTCTTGAAGTCTCCAGACTTAACCACCACGTCATTAATGTAGATTTCAACTATTGTGCCGATATACTTATGAAAGATAAAATTCATTGCCCTCTGATAAGTAGCACCGACATTTTTCAAGCCAAAAGTCATGACCACCCACTCAAATAAGCCAACGTGACCTAGACATCGGAAAGCAGTCTTGGATATGTCTTCTTCAGCCATGAATATCTGATTATACCCAGCATTACCATCCATGAAGCTAATAATCTGATGTCCAGCAGCAGCGTCGATTAGCAGATCGGCAACGGGCATCGGGTAGCCATCCATCGGCGTAGCCTTGTTCAGATTCCTGAAATCAATGCAAACACGAAGTTTTCCATTCTTTTTATACACAGGAACCACATTAGAGATCCAATCGGCATATCGGCATTGCCGAATAAATCCAGCTTCGATTAACTTTGTAATCTCAGCCTTGATGTCGGGTAAAATAGTAGGGTTGCATCGGCGCGCCGGCTGCCGATGTGGTTGGAAACCGGATTTGATGGGTAGCCGATGTTCAACTATCGATCGGTCTAAATCAGGCATCTCTGTATAATCCCAAGCAAAACAATCTTTATTCTCCTTTAATAAATCGGTTAACTGCTGTTTACATTGGGAATCTAACTTAGCACTAATAAAAGTAGGCCTAGGTTTACTACCATCGCCGATGTCGACCTCGAGCAATTCATCGGCAGACGTAAAGCCCTGCCCCAATTTTCCATCATCGGCGAACTGGTCCATTAAGATTCCTCCTCAGGACCGACTGCTTGGATCGGCTTGATGTGGTAATCGGCAATTTTGAGGAACTCTTTATCCCAGAACTCGCCAGATATACACCTGGTCTGTTCATAAGTCTCCAACTCTGCCGATGCAACAGTAGATGGGGCCTCACCGCGGACGACCTCAATTCTGTCCCCAATCCACTGTACCAGACTCTGATGCATAGTAGAAGGGATACAACAATTAGCATGGATCCAATCCCTTCCGAGGAGCAAGTTGTAAGTGCCTTTGCCGCTGATTACAAAGAACGTTGTCGGCAAAGTCTTACTGCCGATGGTTAAGTCAACACATACGGCTCCCATGGCGGTTGACACATTGCCTTCGAAGTCCTTGAGCTTCATGTCGGTCTCGACTAAGTCCTGGTCACCTTTGCCAAGCTTTCTGAACACGACATAGGGCATTATATTGATCGACGCGCCACCATCCACTAGCATCTTGGTCATCGGCTGACCATCCACTTTGCCCTTAACAAATAGAGCCCTTAAGTGCTGCCTCTCATCTTCGGCAGGCTTTTCAAAGATAGCCGTCATCGGATCCAGCACTAATTGTGCCATATCGGCAGCCTCTTCATCATTGCTGACGGGCGCCATGAACTCCATCGGCAACATGACAACCATATTTATATCTGCCGATGGGTCCCTGTCCTTGCGCTTCGGCCTCCATTGCTTCTCTCCTGAGGGTTCTGCACCGTCACACAGGTCGTCACGGCGCTGGCGCTGTATCCTCCTCTTCTGGGTCTTAGTCAAACCCTTAGGGCACCATGGAGGAAGCTTGGTCTTCCAGACAGGTTGGTGCTGCCTTCCCCCGCTTACATCGGCACTTCTTCCGATGTTGGGATCTCTGGAGAATATCCCTTCGTCGGGCACTCTAGCATTGGCCATCTCCTCCAACTCCCCCTGATCAACACGCATGCCAAGCCGATCATGGGCACTGAGCTTGCCCCCCAGTCGGTCATGCGCCAATCTGTTCTCTCTGAGCGGCCTGGCGTGCCTGGGTGCCTGATCATCAAAACAAGGTCTCTTACCTGACCGATCGGCAACGTAGTACCCATTGCACTCTGGACAATTATCGGCAGTGGGCAGCTTGATGCCTTCCTCCCAGCAATGAACGAAGAAGGGACACCTCCAGTGGTCCTTATGTCGAAGCCATTCCCGATGCTCTTCTTCTTCTTGCCGATATCGTTCTTCACGTGATTGCCGATGATCTCGCCTTGGCTGTTTGTGAGTGATCACCCCCCAGGGGCCCTGTTGGTGCTGTTACCCTCATCGGCAACCTTCTTACCCTTTCTGTCATCGGCAAACCTCCTTGCGTCATGCTCAGGCACTTGGTAGTTAGGGTCTACCGATGAGTTCCTTCTGGCAGCTTCCGATGTCAGCACTCTGGTCTTTTCACTGATTTCCACCATATTGTTTTGGAACGGGTGCTGATCTATCTTCATCGGTTTCTGGACTTTAGAGTTTTCAAACTTGATACGCCCAGACTCGATCTCCGACTGCAACTGCTGCCTGAATACTTTGCAGTCATTGGTACTGTGTGAGGTTGCATTATGCCACTTGCAGTACCTAATCTTCTTGAGCTCTTCGGGCGATGGAATTACTTGATTGTGCGCCAACTTGATTCGCCCCTCTTGTAGCAATAAGTCAAACATCCTATCGGCCTTGGTGATGTCGAAGGTGAACCTCTCAGTTTCTTTTTGGCCGAACGGACAAGACACAGGCTTTTTATCCTTCACCCATTCGGGCGCATCGACATTCAGCTCTTCATCCGATCCAGAGTCTTCTTCTTTCCCGATGAAGGTCATCTTCTTATTCCAAGTCTTCCTGGTTTCAAAGGCTTTGATATCTTGATCGGCAATTCTCTGCACCAGATGACTTAGACTATCAAACTCTTGGGATGCATACTTGTCCTTGATGTGCGGCAGCAATCCTTGGAAAACCAAATCTGCCAGTTGCCGATCATCGAGCACCAGACTGTAGCACTTGTTCTTTACGTCCCGTAACCTTTGCACAAAGCTTTCGACCGATTCGTCATTGCGTTGCCTCATCTTGACCAAATCAGTAAGCTTCTTCTCATGTATGCCAGCAAAGAAGTACTTGTGAAATTGCCTCTCTAGATTGGCCCATGTAATTATAGAATTTGGGGGCAACGATATGAACCATGTGAATGCCGATCCAGACAACGATGAAGAGAACAATCCCACCCTTAATTCCTCCCTGCTGGCAGCTTCTCCGCACTGGATAATGAAGCGGTTGATGTGCTCCATTGTTGACGTGTCATCTTGGCCGAAGAACTTAGTAAAATCGGGCACCTTGTACCGATTTGGAAGAGGAATCAAGTCATATGCAGGAGGATATGGAGTCCGATAAGAGTACGTATTGACCTTGGGTTTGATGCCGAATTGCTCTTTCATGACTTCGGCAATCTTACCGACCCAGTATGCATCCTGCTCTTGCCGACTCATTGGCTGGTTGTCGACTGGTGGAGTCGGCTGACGTGCCTCTTGAAGATGCGTAGTAGTTGCGGGTACAGCACCAGTCATCTGAACGCTATGCATCGGTTGACTTACCGATGGGTAGTTCTGCATACTTGGCGGATTTGGCTGAACTGTCACATTCATCGGTTGCTGTACCGATGGTCCGCTCTGAGTGTAAGTTGGGCCTCCATAATGATACATTGACATGCCAGGCTGCTGAGCCGGTGGCTGGTTGACCCATCCAGGATTATAAAGCATCGGCATATGACTTACCGATGGCTGATAGCTGACCGGAGCATGCGACTCTTGAATTCTAGAGCAATTAATCACCAGATTACCCTGGGGGACCGGCACTCTAGCTTGAGAATTTGCCACCAGAGATTGACTGCCGGTGGTTATAATGTGTTGCATCGGCATAGAGCTTGCCGATGGTGGCATCAGAGGTATCTTGGGGATTAATTGGAGGTCCTCTGGTGGCACTTGTATGTTTGGAGCAAGCGCAGAGTTGTGCATCGTATGGGCCATCGGCTGTGACTGTGTTGTCGATGCCGTGGAGCTCCTCCAGGCTGAACTCTCTCCCTGCACCAGATTAGAACCAGCATATAGATTTAGAGGCATACCGTATCCCCACCAGTTAGCAGGGGCTGGTCCCGAAGTCGCCGACGCGGCTGGATCTAGATTGAGCTTGGTTATGTCGCCAGCGTTCGGTCTTGGTGATGTAGCCACATCGGCAGACGGTTCCACAGGGATGGAAGACGCCATTGGGGCTGTCGATGGGCTTGTAGATGCAAATCCAGGTTGATGGTACGCTGGACCGACATATCGCGGTGCATGCCCTTCTTTCAATGATTGCGTGACAGCATTATAGACAGTATTGGACAGCACGCTGGAGTGGCTAATCAACGCTTGACTTACAGCAGCATTAACCATCTCCTGTAGTTTGCCAGGATTGGCGTCGTACATGACCTGCCGTGGCAACGGCGGATCTTGCTTTTGAATTGCTTCGCCGCTCCTACTGAGGCTGAAGGACTTGAGATACAACTACTTGTATTCCTCCATAGCCCGCTCCATGGCCTGCTTCTGATCATCTTTTAGATCGGCCTCAGAGACTTCAATGACATTCCTCTGGTTGACATCGGCGTGATCACCCATGCCGAATGCGTAGATTTATATAATCGGGTCCCACTGGGCGTGCCAAAAGAGGTGTTGACACAAAAAGCGTTAGATCTGTGAACACCTCGGGCTATTACCCAAAGCTCGGTATTCCGGAGGCGTGCCAGTCGATTTGACCAACCAATCGACAAGGATGATAACTAGAACAAACCGAACGAGACGACAACGATGCGCCCAGACGTCAAGGCTCAGATTGATCAATGATAACTAGAGCAGAGCTAAACGAGGCAAACAGCGATGCGCCCGGATTGCCAAAGCTCAGAGTGTTGACACAAAAAGCGTCAGATCCGTGAACACCTCGGGCTATTACCCAAAGCTCGATGTCGAGGGCGTGCCAGTCGATTTGACCAATCAATCGACAAGGATGATAACTATGACAAACTGAACGAGACGACAGCGATGCGCTCGGACGTCAAAGCTCAGATTGATCACGGATAACTAGAGCAGAGCTAGACGAGGCAAACAGCGATGCGCCCGGATTGCCAAAGCCTAGAGGTACTCCCACGTGGAACTAGCAAGGATTTTGACGGAGATCAAGGTGATGCAGCCCGTCGAAAGCTTGAAGAACTCGTTGATAGCTATGACTAATGCATAAAAGGGTAAATTGCGGTAAAAGTAGGATAAAAAGTAGAATTGGTTTGTTTTGAATTGGATTGGTTGTTTTATTCCATAGCCCTCGGGCACATATTTATACTCCCGCATGGAGAGTTGTACAGAGACACGACACGTATCCTTCCTAAAACAAACTCTTACTTTAAAGGAAACTGACTCGCGCAGGAGCCGGATAACAATATTTATCTCCTAAACAAACACACCTATTTTAAAGGAAAATAAACGACCCATGCAAGAGTCGGACTCAAACTACTATAATAATACTGGTATAAAACACCAGTTTCCTTATACTCTTCCTCGATGGAAGCCTTCCATCGGCAGATCCCTGCAACTTCCTCCTTTGGCCACCTGTAGTCTTCTGCTGCCACCAAGTGCTAAATCACGCCCATCGGCATCGGCAATATTTTCCCGATCGGCAACCAGCAAAGAACCCTTATCGGCAATCGGCAACTATCTTCCATCGGCAATCGGCAACGAGCTCTTGTCGGCAATCGGCAACGAGTCCTTATCGGCAATCGGCAATGACCCTTTATCGGCAGTTAGCAATGACCCCTCATCGGCAATCGGCAAGGACTCTTCATCGGCAATCAGTTTTAGCAAGACTTCACCGATCTTGCCGGCAAAGCTCATCAGCCTCCATCGGCAAAACACTTGGTCTTCCCGCAGCACCCTTCTATCGGCACTATCTGATACCAATAGAGAACGGCCACTGACCAGTCAAGCCTCAGCCCATTTGACACATGTCGAAAAACGGTGTCAACACATGCCCCCCAGTTTCGGAGCGTATAATTTTACGTGCCGAAATTCTCTCCACTGTAGCCGTTGCTGTAGCCGTTGTTGTAGCCGTTACCCCCGAGATAGGCGTACGGTTTCTTCGATCCCCGCGTGTGGAACTGCAATTTAATAATAAAATCCCTTGATTGTAGCACAAACAGTTACAGACCACCTCGATCACCGTGCGTATCTACCGCGGGTTTCTCCACATTCCTGCGCAATAAGAAACAGAACCCCAAAATGCCCCTGAACAGGCTTATAAAAGTTACCGGGGTCCACGCTATTTTTCACCCTGAGTCCACTTTCACTTTCACCTTTCCACCATCGTCTTCAACCTCCAGCCGTTCCGAAGAACACAAACTCGAGCAACAGTACTCTCCCACAATCCAAGGACGAACTACAAGCATCCCCTCGACTCCGATGGCAATCCAAGTCGACATCCCCAAGGTGAGACCTATTTCCTTCCCAATCCAACCTTCTGCTGGTATTTTTCTTGCACAAACCTAGATTTATCCCCATTCCTTCTCTGATTTTTGCTTTTCTTTCTTTCGAATTCTAGGAGCAGTACAACAAAGTAGTGATTCCACTTACTGGTTCCACTTTTAGCTGTTTAGGCTCCATGGGCAATCCAGATCCCAGCTACATAATCAACGCAGAAACCAACCGAATCCCCTTCAGATCTGAATGTTTCGGTTTAGGACTGTGGAAGGACGTTTTCCGATCATGGCCCAAGCCCACTAAGGGGTGGAAAAATTGGTACCTCAGGGTTGCTGGGACGTAGCAAATCTATTGGCAAGAACGCAATCTGGACCAATGCATCCGGCTTTCCATTGCCGACATAGAGAGAAACGAGAATATGCTGATAGCCGCCTCCTATTTCTGGTCGGACACCATGAACGCTTTCTTATTCCGACATGGCCCAGCCACCCCCACTCTTGCTGATGTCCACATGTTGACTGGTTTGGACATATCTTCTGCCGATACCTTCACCTTGTTCAACAGGAAAGCTGAGCACAGAGTAAATACCCGAAACATCGGCGGTTGGACGGGTTACATTCAGGAATACCAGAAAACAGGATCGGTAAACCAGAGAGAGCACGCCACCTTCCTGAACATGTGGCTGGATAAATTCATCTTCTGTGGTAGGGCAGTTGGACCCACTACCATGTACCTTCCAGCAGCTGAGTTGCTTGCCGATGGGACAAGGCTTCCCTTGGGCAGATATCTTCTAGGATCCGTATATCGTCTCCTCCATCAAGTATCCTAAAAGTTGCTGCTAGGCGAACACATCGGCAACCTTGGAGGCCCCTGGTGGTTTATCAACATGTGGCTGCACGCACATATGCAGAAAGCGCTCCAGCTTGACTTGTTCGCTCAACGTTTCCCGAGAGACATACCAGAAGACCACCAGTGTGGGGAGGATGAATCGGCAACTCGCTCTCCACTCAACTTTGGAGAGGCCACTATTGTGCTGCCAGGGACCGATGCCGATGCGGAGCAATTCGGTCTCTTCTTCCAGAAGTTTTACAATGGAATTCCTGCCACAGAACGGCTCTGGTGGCCATATGCCGATGTAGATAACCAGTTCCCATTGCTATTTAATCTTACCGATGGGAATGTACCTGAAAACCAGATAATGATGAAGGCCAGCATCACTCGTCGAGCTATCCCAGTGAACATATTTGGATCGGGAAAGAACGCCCCTCCATCATTTGAGTTTTATTACCCATCGGCAGCGGCAAGACAACTGGCGTTCGGCCAACTACCGATCAAGCTCTGTTACTCCAAGGTAGTGCAGCCCAGGCAGACATTCTCCAGTGCTCTAGACTGGAATAAGGTTGTCAACCTTCCTACCGATGCTGATGTATCAGATCTTGACTTGTCCTCCTGGTCTCCAACTTCCTTTATGATGAGTGTATGGGTGTCCCGGTCTTTCGGTGGAGATAGATAACGTCGATTTGACTGGAACGACGTTCACGATCCGACTACAACTATCCAAGGACGCTGCGCCTTAGCGATCGATACACCAATTCCAGCGGTTGCTCACGATCTTGCGGATCACAACCAACCAAACCACTAGGGTTATTCCTGCAAGCAATCGAAGAACAAGCAAGAACAAGTAGAACAAGCACTCAATTGCAAATAAGATATGAAAGTTCAAATCTGATACTCATGAAGGTGGGGTTCCGAATCAAGTAGAATGGATGGTCTAGTCGACACACGCGTCTACAAGGAAGTAGCAGCAGCTAAACTTTCATCTAAACAAAACCCAATCTGTTTGTGGCGGCTCTAGGGGGATATAAGGAGGAGGGAGGACGACCACAAGGGTCCTGGTGTCGTCCTACAACCCTAGGATGAGTCCCTAATGGACTCAAGTTGATACACGGGCCATCGGCCCAAAATAGGGTGACGCAGCACCGTTGGCAGAAAAGATCTTGGTATTAAATTGTCTACTGTGCACGCATCTGATAGGATATAGGTATGAGTCTGGACCCATTGGAAAGTAGACTTGATAAGCTTTCCAAAAAGTCCTATAACGTCCCAATCGGAGTCCGTATAAAGTCGTGGCAACCGTCGCAAGTTTGGACTCTTCTGCAGTCCGAATTGAACTTTCCAAAACGTGTTGGACTTGGACTCTTTGTTTCCTTGGATCCAATATGACGTGGTGGCCTGGTGGAGAACGTTAGGAACACTTGGATTTGGTCCCCAATCAACTTCATTGACCATCCATGCTTTCCATATGCAATCTAACCCTTCCTTGATCCATGTAAGCAATTCTGAAAATGAAAACATACACACTTCATAGTGCAGCACCCATTCATCAAATGTAACAATGATAAACCTCTTATAGAATGGTTTCACCTTTGGTATAGAAGTGGTTGGCATGGTCATATCTAAGCCGGTGATGTCCTCATCATTCTCCCTTTCTTGACAGCAAACCGTCCTCGGTTTGACTACTGTTGGAGAATGTGGTGTAGGTAAAAGCAAACCGGGCTCCCTTTCTTGTTTGTTATCCTGTTTCTGCATAATAAAACTAGAGAAGCTCGACATGGCATGTTTATAATTATTGCATACCTCTAATTGATCACATCTTTTCACAATAAAAGAAGATTGCAGAACTGAGCAAATGTAAATTCGATGTACTATATACTCCTCTTTACAATTATATTTTCCAATAGCATGGAAACTAACATTAGAAGAACATGGCAATTCAAATCTACCAATCAGTTTATTCTGCAAATAGCTAAGCTCACAAAGATCATCAAACTCAATGTACCCTATTGTATGTAAAGATGAAAACAATTGAATTTCTTCTTTTTCATTTACAATATGAACAATATGCTGGAATTCAGCACTCATTGATTTAGAATTTTTACCTTTATTCGGTAGTTGTGGTATGGATATAAGTAATTCATTATCACACAACTCTTCTTTGTCACATGGAATATCAAGCATATGAAAGTGTGACAAAGGAAAATCAGTGATGGGTTCCACTATTGGTTGATCGAGGATATCAAGATTAGTGGACAAATGCAGTTCAACTAAAGCATGCTCACCTTGATTTATGTTACAACCATCTAACTTACCTTTGATGCTCTTCGCAAATGGTGTTTTTGCAGCTAGATTCATGCTCTCCTTTAATGTGTCACCTCTAATCTCAGATTGATCAATGCCAATTGGTATATTGGCATCCGCTTGCTGCAAATTGTTAGTAATAGGAGAGACATATGCTTCTTATAGTATTTGTGAGATCTGTTTTTAGTGTTATTTCAAATTCACAAGCAAGATCAAACAACTCACCAAAAGTCTTATAATGTTTATCAACAAGGATATTCTGAATTTGCACATTAAGACCTTGCAAAAATCTATGTTCTAGAAACTCATCGTTTTCTTCAAAGCCACAACGTAGCAAACATAATTTCAGTCTATCTAAGTATTCTGCTACAGTTTTGTTTTCTTGTTTTATAGATTGCAATTTTCCATACAAAATATCAGAATAATAGATAGGAACAAAAACATCTCTAAAATGTCTTTTCATATCTTTCCATGATTGAGGAGCATTAGCAAATCTACAAAGGTGTTTCCACTCAGTTAAAGCATACTTAATAAGAACACTTGAAGCAACTTTAACCTTTTGTTTTTCAGATAGATCATACTTTTTAAATTCCTTGTCTACATGTAGCTCCCATTCAATATATGCATAAGGATCATAGTTTCCTTCAAAATAAGGTAGTGCAGATTATAGTTTATCTAGCAAAGCATCACATACCTCGTAAGTAGCAAGCTTATCACTTGTCATACCACTAGCAAAGTGATTCGAATATGCAACCTGATCATCTCCTAATTTCATGTAGTTTCCTGCCATGATTAGAAGAAAACAAGAAACATACACAATAATATTTATGTCCCTATCAACTAGTAGGATGTGGTTGTTGTAATTCTCTCACTCTCAACTTGATCAAACAAATTCTTACAAGTTCTTACCCAGCAAAACAGGGGGTTGCAGCAACCAGCAAGTCGGAAACCTTGGATGTAGTGTATCGACACCGTAGCAACAACACCTGTCAAGCTGTATCCGGATATGTGGAGCTATAGGAGGGCTCAAAATAATATGGAAGGAAGTACTAGCACCACATTAGTCACAAAAGCAAGTTGAGAAATTGTTCAACGGAGGTACCGTGCTGGTCCTAGGCTAGACCGTGCAGGACGAAGATAGGCGCCAAGACCCCCTCCAAGCAGACAGTTTATTTTCCTTCTCGGTTGACATACCCGATGACGAAGAGGAAGAAAGCTCCGCCTGAACTCTATCGGCAGAGATCAAGACAAAGCTTGAGGCACTGCTTTCCTTGCTGCTGCAAGACACATCCCAGCTCATTCAAGACTCATCGGCAGCAAGGATTGTTTTCAAAGACCTCCAAAGCCATCTCCCTGCCGACGCAGCAGAAGTCCTTCTCCAGGCAGCCTCTATCGACATTAAACAGATCCAGTACCAGAGGCTTGCCCGTCGTATCGCCGATAGGGTCGCTCAAGCCAAGAGCGAAGAAGAAAAGCTTAAATTCAAACACCTTGCCGATGAGAAGCACAGAAGCATCGGTCAAACAAAAGTTTCCATCGGCAACCTGGATCAAGAAATCTCTCGACTGTCGGCAAGGAAGGAGGAGCTACTGGCGGAGCTACACAAGGTCGAGGGGGATCTGATTGCAGCCAACCAGCAAAAAACTCAACTGTCTGACTCCATCAAGGTTCTGCAGCAAGAAAGGGACTAGCACGCTCGGCAAGCCATCTTGTGGAAGAAGAAGATCAAGCCGGTTGAGGGCTCTGCCGATGCTGACGCCAAGGAGATGGACGAGATAGAACATATTCGCCTGCGTGCGATATCAGTTATTCACTCCCTGCTATAATTTATGTATCGGCAACAATGTACCTCTGATACTTGACTCTGGGCCTTGTAATATAATGTTTGCATGTTTTTACCGATGTATTACAACTCCTTTTCATCGGCATCCAAACGAGCACGTCATGTGTCAACTCCTTCGAGAGTTTCTGGAATGTATGCTTTGCTGGAGGCAGACTGTCTTATCTGATAGGAACTTGATTGGGAAATACCCCAGGCCTAGAATTCAATCCTGATTGGTAAAATCAATCTCCATGCTAGAGTACCATCGGCAAACTTGTTCACCAAGTCATCGGCAATCATCACCGATAGCATAACTCATCGAATCGGCTAAAAGTCTTGAGTAATCCACCTCATAAACTGACCCTGGTATTCAGCCTGATTGTAACAACAATCGGCAACGAGGCTTTCCATCGGATCAGAATTAGGACAATGTCGATAGGCCCACCACAAAGTATGTAACTCCCAGGACGTACGCAACACACACTTAGTTATCGTGCGCAAGCGCAGCAGAACCATTCTTACAACTATCTCCCGGTGATTAACGAATCTATCGGTAGTGCGGCGTTCCATATACAAACCATCGGTAGGTGCCCAAAGTATAATAATTGGAATCGCCAGTTTGCTTAATACAGCCCCCAAACTAACAGATCCAAGATTGACCTCAATCGGACCATCGATGAATCATCGGCGTCTGCCGATGGGCCTCTATCCTTGCGCTTCGGCCTCCACTGCTTCTCCCTTAAGAGTGCTGCATCATCGTACAGGTCATTGCGGCGTTGGCGCTGAATTCTTCTCTTCTGGGTTTTGGTCAGACCTTTAGGGCACCACTGAGGGAGTCTGGTTTTCCGGATAGGCTGGTGCTGCCTTTCATTACTTACATCGGTATTTCTTCCGATGTTTGAATTTCTGGAGAGCACTTCTTCATCGGGTGTTTCTGTCTTGGTCCACTCCTTGCTCTCTCCTTGATCAACCTGCCTGCCAAGCTTGCTATGGGCATTAAGCTTGCCCCCAGTTGGTCGTGTACCGATCTCCTCTTTCTGAGCGGTTTGGCGCACCTAGATGCCCGATCATCCAAACAAGGCTTACTTGACTGGTCGGCAGTGTGATACCTGTTGCATTCAGGACAGTCATCGGCAGTGGGTAGCTTAATGCCTTCTTCCCAACAGTGAATGAAGAAGGGACACTTCCAATGATTTTTCCGACGAAGCCACATCCGATGTTCTTTCTCTTCCTGCCGATATCATTCATCTCGCGATTGCCTATAGTTCCGCCTTGGTACCTTGTGCGTGATTACTATGCCAGGAGCCCTACTGACACAGGCATCTTTATCGGCAATTCTTTTCTTATCATCGGCAAACTTTCCGACGTCATGCTCGGCCACTTGATGATCAGGATCCACCGATGCACTCTTTCTAGCAGCGTCCGATGTCAGCACCTTAGTTTTTCCACCAGCTTCCACCATATTATTTGGAAACGGGCGCTGATCAATTTCCATCGGTTCTTGGACTTTAGGATTTTCAAATTGGACCCGTCCAGAGCTAATTTCTGACTGCAGCCGCTGCCTGAACAGTTTGCAGTCGTCGGTACTGTGGGAAGTTGTATTGTGCCACTTGCAGTATCTGGTATCCTTGAGCTCCTCGGCCGATGGAATTACCTGATTAGGGGCTAGCCTGATTCGCCCTTCCCGAAGCAATAAGTCAAATATCCCATCGGCCTTCGTGACATCGAAGGTGAACTTTCCAGTCTCTTTCTGGTCAAGCACACAAGGCACCGGCTCCTCATCGTTCACCCATTCAACAGTGCCGACGTTCGTCTTCTCGTCTGACCCGGAGTCCCCTTGTTCAACAAAGAGCACTCTTGCGCTCCAAGTCTTCCTGGGCTCAAATGACTTGACATCTTGATTGGCCTCGATGATATCAAAGGCGAATTTCTCTAATTCGGCAACATCAAGGCTTGGCTCTTCGTCCATCTCTGAGTGTTGTATCTTTTCGGTCGAAAACGCCTTTGTATCTGGACTTTGCCGATGCGTAGATTCATTCCCCAGTGGGGCAGACGGATATGCTCCTTCATGTGGTGAGCAAGTTGGAGCAATTGATGCATCAGCGGCATCAATCTGTTGAACATCATGCATCGGCCGCCTAACCGATGAGCAATCTTGGACGCCTACTGTCTGAGTGGATTGGTGCATCTCTCTAAATCTTTGCATCAAGCAAGCCGGAATGATCGGCTCATCGACAGTACCAACCTGTTGAATACTGTGCATCGGTTGATTGACCGATGGGCCACTCTTGACGTCCACTAGTTGTACTTCATATCCCCGTGGCGAGCAACTCGGGGCAACCGATACATCAGTAACACCAATCTGCTGAATATTGCACATCGGCTGATTAACCGATGAACCATTCTGGATGCCTTTCGGCCGAGTATGCTGATCTATCTCTCCAGATCTTGACGTCAAAGCGCTTGGGACGATTGGCGTGTGCACAGCACTAGTCATAATAACACTGTGCATCGGCTTTGTTGCCGATGAGTGATCTTGCACCGTTGCTAGCTTGTGCTGTGGCGTTATATTTATTGCATCCATCGGTTGTTGTACCGATGTCTCATTGTACACTCTTTCCTACGAGTATTGCAGTGTAGTACTTATCGGTCGATGTACCGATACTTCATTCGGACGACTCGCTGGACGAAGCTGTGGAACCCCTGTCGTCTGGTGCTCAAGCTGCACATATTGCTGCTGAATCGATGATTGACTGATCCAACTTGCGTTAGGTGTCATCGGTACGTGATTTACCGATGGCTGATAACCAGCTGACTCTTGCAACCCTGGTACCTTCGAGTGACAGCGTTGATCTGTAAGTACCATAGGTTGAGCAATTATTGTCGATGCAGGTCGACTGGCATTTAACACGCTTTGTACCGGCCAGGAATTCACCATTTGTTGATCACCAGCTGAGATTTGTCGTTCTTGTACCCTTGAATAATCGCCTTGACCTGTGGGTACCACATCTTGGGCGGTCATTGCCGATGCAGATTGATTGGCAATCGGCACACCTCGTTGCATCGGCGAAGCAGTTGCCGGTGACGGATAACCAGCTGAGGTTTGCAACTCTTGTACTCTGGGATGATAACTTTGATTTGTAGGTACCAAGGGTTGAGTAGCTACGGTCGATGCGGGCCGACTGACACCTTGTTGCATCGGCCAAGAATTTGCCGATAAAGGCTGATTAACCGTAGGCCTGTTTTGTCGCATCGGCCAAGCATTTGCCGATAGTTGAAAACCGGCTAGCGCTTGTTCTTGTTGTACCCTTGGATGATTGCTCGGACTCACGGGTACCACAACTTGAGCAGTGACCGCCGATACAGGTTGATTGGCGATTAGCACACCTTGCTGCACCGGCCAAACGGCTGCCGACGACTGATAGCCAGCCGAGGCTTGTTCTTGCGGCGCCGGGTAATTTATTGCCACCATAGGTTGACTTGCAGCAGCTGGACTTTGTTGTATCGGCAGGTGACTTGCCGATGCTTGGGCGTACAGCACGCTAGGTATTGCTGTTTGTAGATTCCCTGTTGGCGACTGCACCTGAGAAGACATAGTGTAATGCATCACCGGAACCATCGGCTGTACAGATGTTGCCGATGCCATGGGAGCCTTCCACCCTGCATGGTTATTTTGGACCAATCTGGAATCAGCAGATAGACTTGGAGACATGCCATATCCCCAGAAGTTGGCGGAAGTTGGCTGACTCTGGATTACAGGTCCAGATATTCTTGAAGCCACCAGATTTGCGTTCATCTGAGTAATGTTTGTTGGGCTCGATCTTGGTGGCGCGACCTCATCGGCAGATCGGCTCGTAACTGGTGTAGACACCTTCGGAACCGCCGATGGAGTCGCAACAGATGCCGATCCGAGTTGACGATGCTCTAGACCAACATAATATGGTGCCTGTCCCTTGAAAGTTTGCTTGACGGCATTGCATACAGCATCGGACATCACATTGGATTGGCTAATGAATGCATTATTGAATGCAAAATTAACCATCTCTTGTATTTTACCAGGATCGACGTTGAAAGTGGTCTGCCATGGCGACGGCGGATCTTGCTTCTGTATTGCTTCGCCGATCCCGTTTAGGCTGAAGGATCTAAGATACAAGCGCTTGTATTCCTCCATTGCCTGCCCCAGAGCCTGTTTCTGATGACCTGTCAGATCTGCTGTGGAGACTTCAATGACACTCCTGGGATTAGTCATGATAAATATATTTATATAATCGGGTCCCACCGGGTGTGCCAAAAGAGGTGTTGACACAAAAAGCGTCAGATCCGTGAACACCTCGGGCTATTACCCAAAGCTCGATGTCGAGGGCGTGCCAGTCGATTTGACCAATCAATCGACAAGGATGATAACTATGACAAACTGAACGAGACGACAGCGATGCGCCCGGACGTCAAAGCTCAGATTGATCACGGATAACTAGAGCAGAGCTAGACGAGGCAAACAGCGATGCGCCCGGATTGCCAAAGCCTAGAGGTACTCCCACGTGGAACTAGCAAGGATTTTGACGGAGATCAATGTGATGCAGCCCGTCAAAAGCTTGAAGAACTCGTTGATAGCTATGACTAATGCATAAAAGGGTAAATTGCGGTAAAAGTAGGATAAAAAGTAGAATTGGTTTGTTTTGAATTGGATTGGTTGTTTTATTCCATAGCCCTCGGGCACATATTTATACTCCCGCATGGAGAGTTGTACAGAGACACGACACGTATCCTTCCTAAAACAAACTCTTACTTTAAAGGAAACTGACTCGCGCAGGAGCCGGATAACAATATTTATCTCCTAAACAAACACACCTATTTTAAAGGAAAATAAACGACCCATGCAAGAGTCGGACTCAAACTACTATAATAATACTGGTATAAAACACCAGTTTCCTTATACTCTTCCTCGATGGAAGCCTTCCATCGGCAGATCCCTGCAACTTCCTCCTTTGGCCACCTGTAGTCTTCTGCTGCCACCAAGTGCTAAATCACGCCCATCGGCATCGGCAATATTTTCCCGATCGGCAACCAGCAAAGAACCCTTATCGGCAATCGGCAACTATCTTCCATCGGCAATCGGCAACGAGCTCTTGTCGGCAATCGGCAACGAGTCCTTATCGGCAATCGGCAATGACCCTTTATCGGCAGTTAGCAATGACCCCTCATCGGCAATCGGCAAGGACTCTTCATCGGCAATCAGTTTTAGCAAGACTTCACCGATCTTGCCGGCAAAGCTCATCAGCCTCCATCGGCAAAACACTTGGTCTTCCCGCAGCACCCTTCTATCGGCACTATCTGATACCAATAGAGAACGGCCGCTGACCAGTCAAGCCTCAGCCCAATTGACACGTGTCGAAAAACGGTGTCAACACAGAGGTACTCCCACGCGGAACTAGCAAGGATTTGACGGAGATCAGGATGATGCAGCCTGTCGAAAGCTTGAAGAACTCGTTGAAAACTACAGCTAATGCAGTAAAAGGGTAAATTGCGATAAAAAGTAGAATAAGATAAAATTGGTTTGTTTTGAATTGGATTGGGTTGTTTATTCCATATCCCTCGGGCACACATTTATACTCCCGCATGGAGAGTTGTACAAAGACACGACACATATCCTTCCTAAAACAAACTCCTACTTTAAAGGAAACTGACTCGCACGAGCCGGATAATAATATTTATTTCCTAAACAAACACATCTATTTTAAAGGAAAATAAACGACCCATGCAAGAGCCGGACTCAAACTACTATAATAACAACACTGGTAAAACACCAGTTTCCTTATACTTATCCTCAATGGAAGCTTTCCATCGGCAGATCCCCACGGCCACCTGTAGTCTTCTGCTACCACCAAGTGCTAAGTCACACCCATCGGCATCGGCAATACTTTCCCGATTGGCAGCCGACAACATCCCCCGATTAGCGACCTTATGCTGATAGTCGTCTTCACCGATAATTCCTAATCGGCAACTACCCTTCGTCGGCAATCGGTAATGACCCCTTATCGGCAATCGGCAAGGACTCTTCATCGGCAATCGGTAATTGGCAATACCTCTTTGTTGGCAATTGGCACCAGCAAGACTTCACCAAATGACCTTTGTCGGCAAAGATCATCTAGCCTCCATCGGCAACGCACTTGGTCTTCCCGCGACACCCCCATCGGCAATATTGGCTCATATTTTACCGATGCCGATAGTAAACAGTCGCTGACCAGTCAAACCCTTAGCTCATTTGACACGTGCCGAAAAACGGTGTCAACAGCTTCATCATATCTACTAGTTATTCCTTGGAGTACTCCTCCTCATCATCACTACTATCATCATCACTATCACTATCATCATGAGATTGTACCTTAGATGGCTTAGCCATGAAGCATGATGGAGTGTCAAAGATGGATGGCTTGTTGTTGATAGCAATGCTAGCCAAAGCCTTCTTCTTGGACTTCTTCCTCTCATCATCACTAGAGTCATCATCAGAAGAGTCACTACTATCCCAAGTCACCATATAAGATTCACCCTTCTTCTTCTTGGTGAATTATAACTTCTTCTCCTTCTTGTCATGCTTGCTCTTCTTCTTCTCATCGTCATCACTATGATTGGGACAATCCGCAATCATGTGACCAGTGCTCTTGCACTTGTAGCATCTCTTCTCATATTCTTTGCTCTTGAAGTTGTCTCTTCTCTTTCTTGCACCATATCCCTTCTTCTTCATGAACTTGCCAAACTTACGCACAAAGAGGGCCATCATCTCATCATCAATATCACTAGCTTCTTCATCATCACTTGACTCTTGCTTCTTTGCTTTGCCCTTGCTCTTGGATGATGATGCCTTGAAAGCCAAGCTCTTCTTTTGCTTCTTTTCTTCCTTGACCTCTTCTTCTTCACTTTCTTCATTGTATTGCTCTTCGGTCATGATCTCATCAAGTACTTTATTGGGAGTGATCTTGTCCAAACCATTTCTCCTAATTATTTGCCTCAAAGTTTTGTATTTCTTGGGCAAACAACCAAGAAAGCGGTTTGAGAAGTCTTCATCCTTGACCTTCTCACCCAAGCTCTTGAGATCATTGATGATAACTTGGAGCCTATGAAACATCTCCGGGATGGACTCATCCTCCTTGATCTTGAAATGAGATAGCTTGTCCTTGAGCATATACAACTTGGCATTCTTTACCATTGAAGTGCCTTCATAAGTATCTTCAAGTCTCTTCCACACTTCACTTGCCTTGTCAAGATCTTTGATTTGCTCAAACACCTTGGAATCAATGCCATTGTAGATCACATTGAGTGTCATGGTGTTGCATTGCTGGTTCTCTTGCTCTCTAGGTGTGAGAGCGGCTTCATCAAGAATGACAAATTCATGTTCGGTCACACTCCACACCTTCTCATGTATTGAGCCTAGATGCATCTTCATCTTTCTCTTCCAATAATCAAATGAGGTGCCATCAAACATTGGCGGTTTGCTCCCAACATGGTTGAATAGTATTTGAGCCATCACTAACACCGAAGGTTGTTAAGCCTTGATAATAGCGGTGACCATGGCTCCGATACCACTTGAAAGGTCCTAGATGGCTAGAGGGAGGCTGAATAGCCTATAAAAATTCTACAAGCCACTAGAGCAAAGGTTAGAAAAACACTTAAGCGAAGCTTTTTGCTCTAGATCTACTAGGGGAGCGAAACCACCTATCCAAGCAATTCTAGTTAACTAAGTGCCTACACACAATAGCAAGAACCTAAGGCACTTAGCTCAAGCAAGCTAGAACAACTAAACAAGAACTAACTAGCAAGCTAACTAGGCAAGATATGAAGAGGTAAATACAAGAGAGGTGATGATTGTTATACCGATGCCTTGTGATGTATGGATGTCAATGTAGAGAACCAATCACAAGAATACCAATGAGTAGCCGGGAGACAAGATGACAATCGATTTTTCTCCCGAGGTTCACTTGGTTGCCATCAAGCTAGTCCCCGTTGTATCGACTACTCAAATGGTGTTTCGGTGGCTAATTGGCAATTCACAAGCCAAGCCCACTACCCGGGCGCCACAAGAAACCACCCAAATGAGAGTAACTCAATGACACGAGCAATCCACTAGAGTTACCCTTTGGCGCTCCGCCGAGGTGGGTACAAGCCCTCTCACAAGTCGATGAAGCCGACCGCGAACAATCACCAACACGCGCCAAAGCTTCTCCACAATCGCCAAGCCGTCTAGGTGTTGGCAAACACCAAGAATAACAAGAAATCCCATGGCGATGACGATGACCAAGTGCCACTAAGATGCAATGCAATGATCAAAGCACTTGGATCACTCAAACTCTCACAAGTATGCAATCAAGAGTGAAGAGAGTGAGTTGGGGGCTATCTCAAGCAAGCACAAAGTGTTAGAATGAATGAGAGGTGCAAGAGTTGCTGCTTGAGCCGGCCAAAAAACACTTATATAGCCCTCCATCAAAAGCTAGCCATTTTCCCCTTCTTTGCCACTGTCTGCGTGCCTCCGGACGCACTTCGCAAGGGGGGTCCGGACTAAAGGTAGCGTCCGGACCCTTCTCTGACCGAGCTACAGCGCCTCTGCTTTCCAGTCCGGACGCATCATCCGGACGCACGAAACTTTGGATCCGGACCAATGCGCTTGCGTCCGGTCAGCCTGTCATTTGAATCCGCTCATTCCCGCCTTGCTCTGCTGCTGCCACGTCGCCTCCGAACGCGGGGAATAGTAGCATCCGGACTGCCTGTTTCCTACGTCCGGACCTCAGCTGAGAGATTCCAGAGAGCTCCAAATGCTCGGACGCACGTCCGGAGTCCATGGTCCGGACTAAGCTTAGCGTCCGGATAACTCCACCAGAGGGGAATAGAGAGCTCCGTGGCTCCGGACTCATGACCGGAGTCCTGTGTCCGGACGCACAACAGCATCCGGTGGTCCTGTGCGCTGCCAGCTGAGGCTAGGGTATGCTACCGGACGCATCTGCGTTAGTCCGGACCAAGCATCCCTAGCGTCCGGACCCTGCGTCCAGACAGCTTCTCTCTGTCCAATCGATTTGCTTCTTCTTATCCAAGCTTTCATGTGCTAACACCTTGAGATCCATCACATGATTTCCTATGTTAGCCTTTTCTTTGAATTATCTTGGATTTGATTCACAATTTTAGTCACTTAGGTTCATTTTATATGAATGCAATGCAAACCTAATGACACATGATAACCGCAATCGAAACGAGTTGTCGATGTTTCGACCCTAGGGGTCGATCACCAACCAGTAAATTTGTTTATTGCATGCTCCCTCTCCCAGATGTGATGCAAGAAGAACACAATATTTATCCTAGTTCGGGCAAAGAAGGCCCTACGTCTAGCGGGGGAAGGAGGATTGTATTATCTTGCACTGAAGTGCTCGTACAGGGGGGAGTACAAGCTGGCTTACACGGATGACATCGGGGGGGGGGGGGTTGAGGCCTAAGGCTAGCCGGGCTATCCTTGGTGGCTCGGTTGATTGCTTGAGATGATGATCAAGCAATCATTGGTTTGTGTTGTGTTCGGATGTGGCTCTCTGTTGCGTATGCTAGTGAGCTTGCTGCGAGTGCCAGTGGGTGTTGCTTAGATGGTTGCAAGTGCGAGCAGATGTCTTGTTGTTCTCCCCTCTTTCCTACTATCCCAGCGTCCCCTTTTATAGACTAAGGGGAGGCTTGAGAGTACAGGAGCCCTAGTTCGTATTGGTATGAGAGGCGCGTCCATGGCACCATGCCTACGATGGGACGTCGATTGCTGTAGTGGCATGCTCTTCCTGTTCTTCCGGTGCTCCGGGGCATGGTGATGGCAGACTGGTCGCTGCCGAACGGCATGGCGTGGAATGATTGGTCTCCTGTAGACGGGTACGAGCTCCGCAGTTGAAGCGGGACGGAGCGGACAGGTTCCATGCCGTAGTGGTTGGAGATGAGGGTCGAGCCCTCAGATCGAGGAGTATCAAGGCCTACATGATCCTGACGCATCCCCGAAAATACGGTCGAGGGCTGTCCCATTCAAGATTTGAGGGGGTGCTTTCGGCCTCCATACTCAAGGCGTGGCTACAGTGGCCGCACGATCGACGAATAACCCGGGTATGGGTGACGAGTTGATGGATTTGACCGAGGTACCAGGTGCCCAGGGCATTAGGCGGGAGCAGGTAACAGCATGGGATCCCCTTTACCCCATACTAGGAGTAGGTGAGCTGATCGGGCCTCCTGATCGTGGGGCATTCGATCGACCCCCTGTCCGTCACTCGAGGGGTTGGGGTCAAGGGGGATTCGATCGATCCCTCTTCCGTCACTCGAGGGGTCGAGGTAGAGGGGGATTCGATCGATCCCTCTTCCGTAGCAGATCCTGCTCACTGTCTCTCTAGTAATGGACCGGCCCATGACCGGTCATGCTTGATGGGGAGGTAGGATGGCTTTTGGATTTTGCCTGGATATTAAGCACTAGATCATCATGGATTAGGGTACCCCTTACCTTTGTACCCGACAGTAGCCCCCGAGCCTCTATGCGGATAAGGTGAATCCATATAGAGGCTCTTGCCGATGATTTGTGGGGTTTGTTAACATGAAGTGGAGTTGAAGTACCTAACCTCGAGGCGTAGGGTTTCGTTAGGCTATCTCACCATGGGGGGGCGCGAGCGTCCCTGTGGGAGTAGCCCCGAGGCCCCAGAGGAGTGATTAAAAATTCCTCTGGGGGCTTTGATTTGTGTCTTATCGAGGGGGATTAGTATTAATTGGAGTTGTAGCACCCTATCGAGGGGTCAGCTCTAGTCGTCAAGCTCCCGAGTGTTTTTGACCCTCTTTTGTCGAGGGGGACCGTGCGTAGTCGAGCCCCCAAGTCCTGTGTGGCTGGGGCATTGCTACCTCTTAGCATCTTTCCCACGGATCCTTGTGCTCGGATTGTGGGGTGAAGAGCATCGTGCTATCCTCGTTTGGACGAGCCTCGAAGTCCTCTGTGAGCTGGTAATGGGGAGATCCAAGTGAGAACTCATGCCCCATTCGATAGGGGTCGACAGAAGCCCTGAGGCGTCCTCATTAAGTGAAACCACATGGGTTACCTAGGTGCCAACTCTATTCGATGAGAGTCGGTGGCTCGATGCCTCCCGTCGTAGGGGACCTTAGGTATTCCCGGGTTTTGCCTCGGATATATCCCGGAGGGTCTTGAGAGTTCGTTCTCGAGCTGGGCCTCGTGCTGGCTCCCCCTGGGTCATCCCTGACTCGGGTACTCGAGGGCGGTTGTCGAACCCTGTTCGAGGGCCAACCTTCGCCTCCTCGAGATTTGGGGGTGGACCGGAGTCCGTTTTACTTCCCTGGGAAGGACCATTCGAGGGTGGCTGTCGAACCCGTGATCGCTGGGCCAGCCATCGACCCCCGAGATTTCGACAGACGGGTCAACGTCCGTTGCTTACCCCCGAAGATAACGCCCATCATTGCCCGTCGCCTGCCATTGGCGCGCCTTTTCAGGAGATGTCCGTTCGACTGCATCCGTACGTAGCAGGCGTGGAGTGCGGCGAGGAGTCCAATGACGTGACAGGTGTAGCTTATCCTATGGATCCTTAGGGGGTGTTAGGTGGGTGCATTTAATGCGGGGATTTACCTGCCTTTTCGATGGATCTGCTCGTTGCGCTTCCGGTTATAAATACGGGGGTAGGGGCTTGGCTTCCTCGCGCTTGCCATTGCCTTCCTAGCCTTCTTCCTCTCGCCATCGCCTTCGTCGCCCTCTGAGTCCGATCTCTGCACGCGCAAGGAGAGGAAAGATCGGGAACGCACCTTCAACCCCTGCCTCCGAGCGCATCTGCTTTCCCGCCGTCATGTCGAACTACACCTTGCACGGCTCCGACGCCTAGCTTCCTTCGATGGCGACCGTAGAGCGGCTTGGGGACTTGGTGGAGAGTAGCCTTCTTCGGCCCGTCACCTCGGCGGACCGGCCGGAGTGGATGGTCCCACCGAGGACGGACCGCCAACCCAACCCACCGGAAGGTTACGTGGTTAGCTTCGAGGCTTTCCACCGGGCGGGGCTGGGATCCCCCCCCAACCGTCTCTTGAGGGGGATCCTCTTCCACTATGACGTCGAGCTCCAACACCTCTCCCCCAATGACGTCTCCCACGCGGCGGTCTTCACTGCCGTGTGCGAAGGGTACCTGAGGACGGAGCCCCATTGGGACCTATGACTCCACCTGTTCGAGGCGGGCCTATTCCATGCTCCGGCCGAGACCGGCTATCGGAAGATGGTCAAGGCGGGGTGCTGCAGCATCGCCCTCAAGAGGCCGGACGACTGGATCCAGGCGAAGATCAAGTCGAGCCACTCGGGGTGGCACTCTGGATGGTTCTACTTGAGGAATGACGATGGTCTGTTCCCCCCTTACACCGGGAGGATCATCGACTCAAAGCCTTTCCACTGGAAGCACGGCGTCCCAAAGAAGCGCCAGAGTCGCCTCAAGCATCTGCTCGACGCGATCGCCCGTCTGAGGTGGGAGGGGCTTACGCCGGCCATCGTGGCGTCGGCTTTTCATCAGCGGCGAGTCATGCCGCTGATGGCTCGCCCGCTACGTCTCGACGAGATGTGCGCGGGGGTGGATCTCACAGGATGCCGGCTCATGGGGGACGAGCTACCCCTCGAGAGGATCGCCCGTCGAGTGCGCTCCTCCTTCACCGGCGCATTCGAGGAGAAGCAGGTCGCTCTCATTCCCATGGTGCCGGATGAGGGCCAAGTCCAGTTGGTATGACATCCCCTCTTCTATTAATGTTTTCTTGTTTGTCTTGTTCGTCTCTTTTGCCTATCTCCTAACCACGCCTCGTGTTCCTCAGGGGAACATCGTTCATCGGGGGTCACTGCCACCGGTGAAGGAGGAGCGGAATGAGTCCCAGGTGAGACGCTTTCAAGCCGAGCAGGCCAAAAAGGACAAGGACATGGCCAAGAGGGATAGGGGCAAAAAAGCCCTTGAGAAAATGGAGCGTGACCAACGTCGGTCCCGGCTAAGGCAAGCCGGCCTCCCCGAAGAGGAGTCTCCCTCGGAGGAAGATGAGGATGAGGAGACGAGTAGTGGCGAGGTTATTAAGAACAGCGGCATGGTGTAGTGGTATCAGGTTGTGACCATCACTTTGGACCTAACGGGTATTGTCTTTGTGCAGGAAGAGGAGCTAGAGCAGCAGGAGGAGGAGGGGCAAGGGCTCGAGGAAGAAAGGACGGCGCTCCGAGCGACAAGGGACGACCGCCGGTAGCAGAGGGGAGAGGGGGTCGATGTCGAGGTCGGTCCCGACCGCCAGGATCGAGTCGGGGGGTGAGCGCCCCGCGGCTTCTCAGGGTGGAGTGGCGCGGCGGACGCGTAGTCGTTCGTCGCAGTCCCCGTCGAGGGGTCGGTCGAGCATGACGCTGGTGCCTACTCAGTCGAGTGCATGGGCCTCGGGCCCGTCGACCCAGGAGGAGACCAGGACGGCGGCGATGAGGACACCGTTGACCCCCGCCAAGGCCACGGCGCCGGGACCACCATCAGCCTCCGTTGTAGCCAGCACTGGTGGGAGAAGTGGCTCCCGGGGTGCCGCTCAGAATCCCCCGAGCGGCTCGAGGCCTGCTGGTCGGGCCCCCTTGATTCCGCTGGGGTAAGTTCCTTTCCTTTTGGTCCCGAATTTCCTTTGCGTTGGTTACAATTTGCGCTTAGGGTGGAGGCTGCGGCTAGGATGGTGGCCGGAGCCGGCCCTGCCCCTTGCCCCAAGTGTGGAGTGGGCGGCCAGGGCGCGGGAGGCGATGGAGCGTGGGCAGGCGCAGTCGGTCGCGGAGCGAGCTTGGGTGGTGGAAGAGGCGGGTCGGTCCGCCGCGTCGACTGGGTCTACCGGACAGGCGGGCGAGGCTGTGCTCACTGCCCCATCGGAGGAGGGCGTGCCGATGGACTCGGAAGGCGCGGGGTCGGCATCAACGGCGACCGTGGTGGAGGGGGTCAAGCCCCAAACCTCCATAGAGGTGGAGGTGGTCGACCTGACCGCCACCGGTAAAGAGGAGACGCCGGAGCAGCCAGCGCCGTCGCGGTGGCCCGAGTGCCTCGTGACGCTGGAGGCGCGCCAGCGGCTTGAGCGCGAGGAGAAGGCGTGGAAAGAGGGAGATGCGTGGTCGAGCCCTCCTCCCCGTAGTCAGCGTTGTCCGAGGAGGAGGGTCGTGCCATGACCCTACCCCTCGTGGCGCCCGCAGCCTCTTTGCCGGACGGGGGAGCGGTTGGCGCTGCGCTGGATGTGCCGCCATTGGTAGGGACCCCCGTCGAGGGGGCCTTGGCGTCGCCCCACCAGCCTGCCGAGGAGGACCATCAGCCGACCGAGGAGGAGGGACGGGCCAAGGAGCTCGAGGTGACACCCATGGCGGAGATGGTGGCGGTGACGGCCCCCTGGCCGGAGCCGGAGGGAACTGCTGTGGCGATGCAAGGGAGCGGCGCACCGGATACGGTTATGTCCGAGGCGTCAGCTCAGCCTCATCTTGAGGTCGGGCCATCGTCATCTCGAGGTGCTCCCCCCCTGGCTCAGTCGAGGTGGAGGGAGGGGATGGGCTACGGAACTATGGTGAGGCCACCACCCTGAATGCTAACATGCATTTCCTCTACCGCCTAGGGTTATTCCCACGGTGGGGTCCTCCTCCGCCCAGAAGCGACGACCCGGAGGGGTCGATGGCGGCCCTGCAAGATCGTTTCGAGGCTAGGATTGCCCGGCTCGAGGGGGCAACCTACTTCCCCAACCTGGCAGAGCGGGTGATGGCCCACGGAGGCACCCTCAAAATGGGTTAGGCCATCATGCAGGAGGTAAGGGGGAGGGTCGACCGCAGCAGCGATCTCTGGGTGCAGGAGGTGCTCAAACTGCCCGACCCCCGAGATCCAGGGCGCACCTTCTTCGAGCTTGACGATCAAGCCGAGCTCGGGGAGTGGGAGCACTTGGAGGAGTTCCAGGCGTGGCTTGACCACGTGACACGCATGGCGGTGGGGGTTGCTTCCGAAGATATGTTCAAGGGAATGATGGTGAGCTTTGTCCTTTCTCTCTGATTTATCTCGGTTGTTTTGCTGTCCTTTTTTGTGACCTTCCCTTTTATCCTTGGTAGGCGCTGAGGGCGAGATCACATGACAAGTCCCAGTTCATCCTTCAGTCGCAGGAGCAGTGGAGCCAGCTCCCCATCCTCCGCGCATCGCTGGAGAAGGCGGAAGCCAAGGCCACCCAGGCGAGGGGCGAGGTGGCCGCCGCGTAGGGGGGGGCCAAGGCCGCTCAGGAGGAGGACCCCTTACCTTTGTACCCGACATGAGTTTTCCCTTCTTGATAGTACGGCTATCTATCCTAAATGTGATCACACTCTCTATAGTGTCTTGATCACTAAACCAAAAATGGCCCTATGATATACCTTTGCCTTGAGCCCATTTTTGTTTTTCTCTTTCTTCTTTTCCTTAGTTCATGAAGCACTTGATCAATGCACCATTGTCATCCTTCTAGCTTCATGTGTCAAGGTGGATTACCCTAGCTAGATCAAACACTTAGCACAAGGGTTAGTCCATAGGTTTCATCAATTAACCAAAACCAAACTTGGGCTTTCAGGCTGTTGATGGCACTGTTTAGCCATGATGTTGCGCGCCTCGAAACTTGCCTGCCTCTCGCTTGTTGCCACGTGTTGTACTTTCCTGTTGTCGATGCTCCGCTCACCCATCGTGACTAGATGCAACGGGGCGGTCGTTGCATTCTCCCACGCATCCATTAATGAGCTCCCTATGTACGGTGATTTTCTGTGGCGTGTAGCCCCTGAGTGTGCTCTAATGTCGTTTGGTCGGGCCATACGGATCAGTTTTGTGCTTGAATCGGAGTTGGAGCCATGGTAGTGCTCTGTCAGCGGCAGGGGGCAGTCGTGACAGACCTAATGGTTAGGGTGACTCGCGCCGCGCCCTAGCCTGGTGGCGTTTGTCAGTGCCCCACATGTCACGCCCCTCAGTGTGCGACGTATCGATTGTCTCGCCGTGACAAGACTTGTCACAACGCTCCTCGCGTTTTTCTGACCATTCCTGCAAGTTGAACATGGGAATGGTGGGCCCTCTCCTGGTATAGAGTGATCCCGACCTTGCTGACTCCGTTCCCCGGCCTATTTAAAGTGGTGCGACAAGCGAGTTGGCACGCTCCATCTTGCTTCTTTGTTCCCACTTTCCGTCTGAGCTTTTTCCTGCCTAGGTTGTTGCTTGTTGGGCCATGGATCGTGGCAAACGTCCCATGGAGGGTGGCTTCGTTGGAGGGAGCATGTCCGATCCTCGGAGCCTTCATCGCCGAATGACTGAGGTGGGATGGTACTTGTATCGAGCCACCCTTAATTTCCTTTTCCTGTTATCATTCACTATTGTCACACCCGTTTTTAAGAACAAAAACAAGTGCATAAAAGGCTCATGTGCACCCCAGGAATAGTCGCACACATGAGTTGACAAATTATAAAGAGTACCATCATAGTGCTTATTACATATCGAATAAATATTCATTACATAGTCTGAAACAAATAACTTCAACTAAACGACGATAACTGCGGAAGCTTCGAGGGACTGGTTGACTCCAAGTCTAGTACTCATTGCGGTAGTCATCAACCCAATCTTCATCTGTGTTGTTTGAATGCAAGGGTGAGCACATACGTACTCAACAAATATAACACAGGGTTTTATGAAGCTCAAAAGGATATGCAGGGTTCATAGCGGTAAGCATTTTAAGTAGATCAAGTTCATATTAATATCAATAATTGCCAAGGTATTTTGCATAAGCTCAAATATGGTATCAAAGCATGTGTTGACTGTAGGACGCAAGCCTAGTAGTTTTGGTCTCTATATAAAGTTTAGTTTGCTATAAAAACTATTTTTATTCAACCATGTCCTTGGAATTGATTATCTCTCCATCCTTGTCTGATTATCACCTCCTTGATAGCTTCCTTTGAGCTACTATTTCTTATCACCTTGTATACTTTGTTTCTCTTGGTTTTACTAAAGTTTCTAAACTCATCTTGTTCAAATTCTTTATGGCCCTTCTTTTCTTGTCTTCTCTTTTCAAGGATGTCCACCAATTAAGCAGTAGTGCGAATAGTATCGCAGTTGAGTCCAGTTAATCGAGTCTTTGGTGTAGTGTGAAACCTGTGTGCTTGAATTAATTGTCATTATGTGAATGTGTGATTTGGATCTTTGTATTGATTTCTGGAAACCTTGTGGTTATATCTACAAGTTTCCAAAGTCTATAATAAATAGGTAATGCCATACATATAGTTGGGTTGGGTTTTGTCCTGTCTCTGTCCTTCCTATTTCCGGAGCAGTCTGCAGTGTTCCTGTTACATCTCGAGATCTTTCCAGAAAGTCCAGAACCAACTCCATCAGATATTTTTAACTTGGTTTATGACCGTTTACTACAGTGTTGTCAGAATCTCATATCTAGAAAATTTCAGATTTGCTTATAATATGGTTTTGATGGTGTAAGCAATGTTCTAAACATAATCATTTGTGTTTTGGAGCACAGATGCCTCGTTCCAACAGGAATCCACCGCCACCACCTCCTCAGGCACCCATGACCACGGAAGAAGTGATGGCAATGCAGGGGCAACTCATGCAAGCTATGATGCAATTTGTGCAGAACCCGCCTAACCAAGCTGCAGCTCCTGTCAACAAGCGCCGAGAGTTCCTACAAGGTCATCCCCCGATGTTCTCTCACGCTGCTGATCCCTTGGAAGCTGATGATTGGCTTCGAGCAGTGGAAAAACAACTCAACATTGCTCAGTGTAATGATCGAGAGAAGGTCCTGTATGCTTCAGGTCAGTTGCAAGGTGCAGCTCAGACTTGGTGGGAATCATACCAAGCTGCACGTCCCGTCAATGCTCCTTCTGTCACTTGGGACGAATTCTCCAGAGACTTCAAGGCTCGCCATATCCCTGAAGGAATTATCGAGCTCAAGCAAGAAGAGTTCCGTAACCTCAGGATGGGGCAAATGTCAGTCAGTGAATATCATGACCAATTATCTCAGCTGGCTCGTTATGCTCCTAATGAAGTGCGAGATGATGCAGATAAGCAGCGCCACTTCCTCAAGGGTATCTACTATGATCTTAGACTGCAGTTGAAGGGTAATGTGTACCCAAACTTCTAGACGCTGGTGAACCGTGTCATTGTGCTTGACAATGAGCGCAAAGACATGGACAAGAAGAGAAAGATGAGAGCACAATCATCTGGGAGCAATACTCGCCCCCGTTTCAACTCTCATGCAGGCTTTCAGCAGAGGTACCAAGGTCCTGTTAGCCAGTGGAATCGCAATCCAGGACAGCAGAGGCCTCAGTTTCAGTAGGGGAATACACAGAACCAGCAACGCTCACCTTATCAGTTTCAGAGTGGAACTCGTACTCCTCATCAAGGTACCCCTAACTCTACTCCTGCTAAGAATAGTGCACCTCAGCCCAGCACTCCAAGAGTATGCTACCGATGTGGAGATCCTGGACACTATGCTCATAGTTGTCCAACGAAGCAAAACCAGAACCAGAACAATAACAGTGGAAGCAGAGGAAGACCTCAAGGGACTCCGAACTCGGGAAGAGTGAATCATGTATCTGTCGCTTAGGCTCAGGAGGCCCCAGAAGTCATGTTGGGTACGTTTGACATCAACTCCATCCCTGCATCTGTTCTTTTTGATTCTGGAGCATCGCATACTTTTATTTCGCAAGCATTCGTTACCATACATAGCATACCCATGATAGCTATGAAGAACCATATGTTAGTAAGTTCACCTGGAGGACCCATACAAGTTGCTCATAGATGCCTCTCAGTTAATCTAACCCTAAGGGGGGTAGACTTTGAGATTAGTCTAGTTGTGCTGAGAAGTTCTGGTATAGATGTGATTGTGGGTATGGATTGGATGAAAGCACATCAGGCAGTGATCCAGTGCAAAGAGAAGACGGTATCTCTTGTTACACCAAAGGGTGATCAGATCAGTGTTGATGTAGTTATGCAGCAGCCAGAGACAGCCGTTGTGAACTAGATCAATGATGGAATTAATCAGGATGATCCAGTAGTGAAGGAATTCCAGGATGTCTTTCCAGATGAACTGCCAGGTATGCCACCTGACCGAGACATTGAATTTCTTATTGAGTTATTACCTGGTACCGCACCCATAGCTAAACGACCATATAGAATGGGGGTAAAAGAACTAGAAGAACTTAAGAAACAAATAGAAGAATTGCAAGAAAAAGGTTTCATTCGTCCTAGTTCTTCACCATGGGGCGCACCAGTCATTTTTGTTGACAAGAAAGATGGTAGTCAGAGGATGTGTGTTGATTACAGATCGCTCAATGAGGTTACCATCAAGAATAAGTATCCTTTGTCCAGAATTGATGATCTATTTGATCATTTGAGAGGTGCTTGTGTGTTCTCAAAGATCGATCTTTGTTCCGGATATCATCAGTTGAAGATTCGTGCTAGTGATATTCCAAAGACAGCTTTCACCACAAGGTATGGTCTGTATGAGTATACTGTTATGTCTTTTGGATTAACCAATGCTCCTGCGTACTTTATGTACATGATGAATAAGGTGTTTATGGAGTATTTGGACAAGTTTGTGGTTGTGTTCATTGATGATATACTAGTGTTCTCTAAAACTGAGGAAGAACATGCAGAACATCTGAGATTGGTATTGCAGAAGCTTAGAGATCACAAGTTGTATGCTAAGCGAAGCAAGTGTGAGTTCTGGTTGAAGGAAGTTTCTTTCCTTGGTCATGTTGTCTCTAATGGAGGTATATCCGTTGATCCCAGTAAGGTGAGAGATGTACTGAATTGGAAACCACCAACCAGTGTTATTGAGATTCGCAGTTTCCTTGGCTTAGCTGGTTACTATAGAAGATTCATTGAAGGCTTTTCAAAACTCGCAAAGCCTATGACAGCCTTATTGGAGAAGAATGCCAAGTTTGTGTGGTCTGATCAATGCCAAGCCAACTTTGAAGAATTGAAGAAGAGGTTGACTACAGCACCTGTGTTGATACTGCCAGATCTGAGTAAAAGTTTCTCTATCTATTGTGATGCTTCTCGTACTGGTTTGGGATGTGTTCTTATGCAAGAAGGCAGAGTTGTTGCTTATGCTTCTAGGCAGTTGGGGAAACATGAATTGAATTACCCGACTCATGATTTAGAACTTGCGGCAGTTGTGCATGCGTTGAAAATATGGAGACACTATCTGATTGGGCATAAGTGTGACATATATACGGATCACAAGAGTTTGAAATATATCTTCACCCAATCTGATCTGAACTTGAGACAACGCAGATGGTTGGAACTGATCAAGGATTATGATCTAGATGTGCATTATCACCCTGGGAAAGCTAATGTGGTTGCAGATGCTCTTAGCAGGAAGAGCGGAGTTCATGAGTTGCTTATGTCAGCCATGTCAGATGAGTTGTGTGACGAGTTTGAACGCTTGAACTTGGGTTTCATTGTCAATGCAGCAGAGATGGTGATGGAACCTACACTTGAACAGGAAATCCGAAAAGGTCAGTTACAGGATGAGAAACTAAAGGAGATAGCAGAGAATCTAGTAATTGATAAGTCACCTGGTTTCCGCATGGATGAAAATGGAACTTTGTGGTTTGGTAATCGGTTATGTGTACCTAATGATAAAGCTTTAAGGCAAATGGTTTTGCGTGAAGCTCATGAGTCTGCTTACTCTATTCATCCTGGAAGTACTAAGATGTATATGGATGTGAAAGAGAAGTTTTGGTGGGTTGGATTAAAAAGAGATGTAGCTGAGTATGTAGCTTTGTGTGATACTTGTCAGAGGGTTAAAGCTGAACATCAGAGACCTGCTGGACTGTTGCAACCTATGAAAATACCTGAATGGAAGTGGGAAGAAGTAGGTATGGATTTCATTGTTGGGTTACCCCGTACCCAGCGAGGTTATGACTCTATTTGGGTAATAGTTGATCGTCTGACCAAGGTAGCTCACTTTTTACCAGTCAAGACAAAGTACAATGGTGCTCAGTTAGCAGAGTTGTATATGGAACGAATAGTAAGTTTGCATGGAGTTCCAAAGAAGATTGTGTCCGACAGAGGTACTCAGTTCACTTCAAATTTTTGGCATAGTGTACATAGAGCTTTGGGAACTAAGTTGAACTTCAGTACCGCATATCATCCTCAAACAGATGGTCAGACTGAGAGAACTAATCAGATACTGGAGGATATGTTGAGAGCTTGTGCTTTGCAATATGGTACTAGTTGGGATCAGAGTTTGCCGTATGCAGAGTTCTCCTACAACAACAGTTATCAACAGAGCATCAAGATGGCACCGTTTGAGGCACTGTATGGTCGTAAGTGTAGAACGCCATTGTTTTGGAATCAAACAGGTGAGACACAAGTGTTTGGTGCTGATGTACTCAGAGATGCCGAGGATCGTGTGAGAGTGATCCGAGAAAGTTTGATAATAGCACAGTCAAGGCAGAAGAGTTATGCGGATAATAGAAGAAGGGACTTGTCTTTTAATATTGGTGATTACATCTATCTCAAGGTATCACCAATGAGAAGTGTAAAAAGGTTTAACATGAAAGGCAAGCTAGCACCAAGGTATGTTGGACCGTTCAAAGTGTTAGCCAGACATGGAGAAGTTGCGTATCAGTTGGAACTACCTGAGAATCTATCCGGAGTTCATGACGTGTTTCATGTGTCACAACTCAAGAAGTGTTTAAGAGTACCAGAAGAGCAAATACCTTTGGATGATCTTAATGTTGCTGATGATTTGACTTATGAAGAGTATCCAGTTAAGAATCTTGAAACAGCAGAAAGAGTAACCAGAAGCAGAGTAATTAAGATGTGTAAGGTTCAGTGGAATCAGTACTCAGAAGCAGAAGCAACCTGGGAAAGAGAAGATGAGTTGAGAAAGTCATACCCGCAGTTGTTTGAGTAAGCCAGCTAATCTCGAGGACGAGATTCTTTTAAGGGGGGTAGATTTGTAATGCCCAAAAAATTTGCATATTTTGAAATGCATTAAAATGATTTATTTATGTTCCTTTGTTATGCATTTAATATAATGGAAGCAATAAATGTTTTGGTATAATAAAATTTTTCATATAGTAACATGTTATGCATTGCATGCTGGTGCATTCTATTCTTGTTTGAGTGGGTTTTGAAAAGTATCCAAAATTACATTTGAAAATGCTTTGAAATTGAGTTTGAAAATTCTTTGGAAATTCATTTGCAAAATTAAAATTTGGAAAATTGAAAAGGTATTTCTTTTCTCTCTCTCCCTGCTGTTTCCCTTCTGGCCCAAGGCCACTTCCTCCCCTCGCTTGAACTCGGCCCAGGCGCAGTGGCCCTTTTCCCCTCTCCCCCTTTTCTCTCTTGGGCCGACGGCCAAGGCCCAGAGAGGGAGCCCGCTCCCTCCTTTCCCTGCCTCGTGACACCGACGAGATGGCCCCGCGTGTCATCCTCTCCTCTCCCCTTTGCCTTGAGCCGCTGACTGCCTTGCCCCACATGTTGGTCCCTTCCTTTCCCTTTCTTCTCCCCTGAATCACAACCGAGCGCCGACAGGATCCTTCCCCGAATCCTCCTTCCATCCGGTTGCTCGGGATTGTTTCCAACCGAGTCGCGCCTGAGCTCTTCATCCGACCCCTGTCACCCACCGCCTCCTCCTGTCCCCTTATTTCAGCCGCCGAAGCGTGGAACCGAGCCACGGCAGGTCCCGAGAAGAACACGGCCGTGAGCCGTGAATCCCTTCCAATCCCCGATTCTCTGGGATTCCTTGCCCCTTTGAGCAAACCAACACTCTATAAATAGTACCGCACCTTCCCTTCTCGTCCCGTTTCCCTCTTTCGCAACCACCGCACCGCCGCCGCGAACGCAGAGCTTCACTGCCGCCTTTGACAGCCGCCAGAGCTCTCTGGTACCCCGCGAGCCTCCCAGCTTCTGCGGAACGTGTTTGGAGGTACCCCGAACCCGTCCCCGCGTTCAATTCCGCGTTTCCTTGCCCTCGCTGACCTATCGCCGCTAACAGGGAGCCCGCGTCCGCCTCGCTACGTCGTCAGACGTCCCTGCTCCGTAATCGGCCGCGTCAAGCCCTCAGGTAGATTCGCCCCCTCTTCCTCGTTCTCCCGGACCAATCAGTTCGCTGTTTGGTGCCCGGTAGCCCTCGTTCCGACCGCGCCGACGAGCTCCACGGCGGAGTTCATGGCGGACCGCCGCGCCTGCTCCGTCTCCGGCCAGCACTGCCTCCCTCTCTCTCTGTCTAATCGTGGCCGTCCTCTTTAGATCGGACGAACCGCAGTAACAGATACCCCTTCGACCTCCTGATCTAATCTCGGCCACCCAATCCCGATCGGACGATCTGCAGAGGCCGATACCTCTTCGCTCTGAGATTTTGCTAAAGAGCCCCTGAATTCTTTAAGTGCTAACCCGCGGTCCATGGCGCAGTCAGGGAATACGCCTTTGCCTTTGGAAAACGTAAATCCTGTCGGAATTCTTTTATTTCAAAAATAAAATGGAAAATAATATTTACAAAATTGCCACTCCTATTCCAATGCTTCTATTTCACTCATTTTAAATCCAAATCGCTCCGTTCAAGTTGCGTTAGATCCGTATTTTCTTGCTCTATCCAGTAGTATAGTTTTCATCTATGTTAATTACTTTTAAAAATCAAAGAAAATTATTTCCGTAGTGCTTTAATCGTACTCTATTCAAAATCCCGTTTAATTTCTAACTTTTCCGTTATAGCTCCGTTTTTCGTGATTCAAGCGTCTATGTGATCGTAGTGTTACGTAGATTAGTTTTGTAAACCTTTTATCTTGTTTTATTGATGTTGGTGTACTGTTCTAATCATAGTCTTGTTTGCTTCGTGTATGATTGTCGTTGATTGAATGGTGTTGATTTTTGATCGGAATAGACGTCGAGCAATCCGTTGAAGAACCGGAGTTTCTCTTTGATCAAGACCCGTAGAATCAACAAGAGTTCTTCAAAGAAGGCAAGTATAACATGGGATTATCCTTGATGCCCTATTCACACATAGTATAACTCATATGCATGATATTCCTTGTTTGCCATAGTTGATCCTAGAGTTTGTTACCCTGATACCTTGTCACCTATGACTTGATCCACCACATATGATTAGTATTGCTAGCGCTCATATCAGATGTACATGATCTTAATTGTTAATGACTATATGCAATGATGGTAAAACTTGCTTTTTAGCAACATATGATTATAGGAGCTTATCTGTCGGCAAAAGCTAGGATATACAGTACAACCACGAGGGCTAGCTAGGACCGGCTTGGGTGGGCTGCCTACTATTTTTTAGTTGGAAAACAAATAAAAAGATACTTCTGGTTAGGCTTGGGTTGGGTTGAGAATTTTTTTAGACAACTAGATCTTTATCTAGGACCTTTCTACTAAGGTTTGTGGATGACCCAATATTCAATAGGCACAGGCTCAGCTTGGGGCAGGCTGGGGTCAATTTGCTTTGCTCTATTTTGATGCCATACATAAATGTGGTGCTTATGTGTGGGCCACATTTACTACACTTTTATGGTTACCACACTTTGCTAACTTTATTTGTGTTAAAGTTGGGCATAAACCAAACGAATCCATATGCAATGCCTAAACAAATCCATATGCAATCCCCCACTTTATTTGCCGTTTCCAAACTAGTTGAGCTGAGATATCAAATTTTCCATTTGAAATGATAATAACACCAATGGAAGGCCATGTAGCTGTCGATATCGTTGTCGTCCACGATGCGCTCCGCCTTCTTGACGTGATCCCTTTCGGAAGCGAGGTCTACCAATAGGATGTCGCAACCACCGGCGCCGCATGTCATACTGTTAGATGACGCGGGAGGCCATGTAGCTGTCGATGTCATTGTCGTCCACGATGCGCTCCGCTAGCTTGACGGTGATCTCCTCCCGAAGCGAGGTCGACCAGTAGGATGTCGCAGCCACGGCTCCACATGTCATACATGTTAGACGGCGTGGAAGGCCATGTAGCTGTCGATGTCGTTGTCGTCCATGATGCGCTCCGCGAGCTTGACGGTGACCTCCTCCGAAAACGAGGTTGACCAGTAGGATGTCGCAGCCACCGGTGCCGCCTGGTTGGCAAGGTGAGCCCTCTTTTGAGTGGAGAGTGTGCCGGCCATGGTTTGGTTGCTGGGTTGGCTACTACAGTACTACTACTAGTGTACATCTCTCTCACACTCTTACTCTCTCTCCCTCCTGTTTAGCTTCTGCTTGGGTTGGAGGACTTCGCAGGGAATGAGTGTCTCTATATATAGAAGTAGAACAATAATCTTACGAAAAAAACTTCTCTAGTGCTTTACAACTATAAATGTATGGATAATGGCGTGCATTAGAACGTTCGTCTATAATAGGCATGCAATCAATTCACTCCAAAAATAGGATAGCTCATAACTTGATCTAAGCCGAGTTAGGACGACATGTATGGTTTTTAACCCAGGCATGATGTTTGTAATATGTAAAATACAGCAAGCTGAACAAACATGGTGGTGTTGCTAAAAAAATAACTTCAAACAAGTATTTTTGCTTTCTATAAAAGCAACATATTGTTAATCCATGTTCTTCCTAGGAACAAATATAGGACATTGGATTCATATAGCCAACTATGATGTGCAAACTTTCTTAATCCTGTACCTTCCATGATAAACTAATTTTGATATTAGACTTGAACATTTTTCAGACCAGGCCAAACTCAGCCTAGGCCAAAAAAAAGCCTGTTATTTATTGGGTAGGAAAATCCCACCTATGACCATCCTATGAGCGAGTCAGGCAACATTGTTTGAGCTAGGACCGGCTTGGGTGGGTTGCCTATTATTTTTTAGTTGGAAAACAAGTAAAAACATATTTCTGGTTAGGCTTGGGTTGAGAATTTTTTTAGACAACTAGGTCTTTATCCAGGACCTTTCTACTAAGGTTTGTGGATGACCCAATATTCAATAGGCACGGGCTCAGCTTGAGGCAGGCGGGACTCAATTTGCTTTGGCCTATTTTGATGCCATACATAAATGTGGTGCTTATGTGTTGGCCACATTTGCTATAGTTTTATGGTTGCCACACTTTGCTAACTTTATTTGTGGTAAAGTTGGGTATAAACCAAACGAATCTATATGCAATGCCTAAACAAATCCATATGCAATGCCACACTTTATTTGCCGTTTCCAAACTCGTTGAGTTGAGATATCAAATTTTCCATTTGAAATGATAATAACACCAAATTCCTAAAAGGACATGGCGTGCGTTAGGCCGTGCGCACGCACGCTCGCCCGTCGTCATCATCTTCGACACCTTCGCCCCCCACCGTCGCCCCTCCGCCCCGCCGCGGCGAGCTAGGGTTTCGCCGGAACTCCACGGCCGCGGCCGCGGCCATGGAGCTCCGGCGAAACCCTAGCTCGCCGCGGCACCACCTTCTTACCCTCCCCGCCTCCCGCCGCCACCTTTGCCATGGCGCCCCCGCCCCGACCTGGCCCGGCCGCCATCCACCGCCGCCAAGCCCCCTAAACCGCCAGCCGGCATCCCCACCGCCAGGCCTACCTTCCTCCCTAAACTTCATTTCCTTCTAAGCCCGCCGGGATTTGGGAAGAGAGAAGCAAAAGCTCGCCGGAACCCTAACGCAGAGGAGGAGGAGAAGAAGAAGACCTACCTCGCCAGATCCGTCATGGTCGGGGCTGGATCCACCGGATCCTCCATGGCTGGCCGCAGGGGGAGATGGGGAGCGGGCACGGGGATGCGGTGGTGCACGGGCTCGCCGGAGGAGGTCGTCGTCGGGAAGGAGTTGAGGTCGTGTGGGGCCTGCGGGCGCGAGAGGGGAGGGAGACGGAGGTTGAGGACGATGGGTGGGGCGGACTCGTAAATGAGTGCGCGGCCGTGCGGTCTCCGTAAAAAATGGCCGTGCGGAAAGAAGTCTTGGCCAATGGAAATAGTAGGAGAAGATAAAAAGCAGCACGAAACCATTTTGAAATAAATTCAGCTAGGGTCATCATTCCCTGCGAGCAGGAACTCAACCAGCCGGTCCAAGTTTTTACTCGAGGATCCACCTTCGTGCACTGCCTGTCGAGCTTTCTCCTTCCACACCATCGACTTCACTCCCATCGCCTTTCCCCTCTCCCCGTCCATCGCCTCGCGCACGAGCCGCGCCACCTCCTCCCTCCTCACATCGTTGCCGATCTCCATCCCGATACCCCATTTGTCGCACACGTACCGGCAATTGGTCGGTTGCTCAGCGAAGAACGGCCAGCAGAGCATCGGCACGGCGGCGCATATGCTCTCCAGCGTCGAGTTCCACCCGCAGTGCGTCAGAAACAGGCCGACGGACGGGTGCGAGAGCACAAGCTCTTGCGGGCACCAGCTCGCCAGGATTCCCCTCTCTTTGGTGTCCGTGACGAACCCCTCCGGCAGCATGGCGTTCTCGCCGGACACGAGGTCCGGCCTGATGACCCACAGAAACGGCGAGCCGCAGCCCGCCAGGCCCCAGGCGAACTCGGCGAGCTGAGCGGCGGTCATCACCGTGATGCTGCCGAAGTTGACGTACACCACCGTGCCCGGCCTCTGCGTGTCCAGCCACTGGAGGCAGCCCGTGTCCTCCTTCCAGAGGTTCCCGCCGATGGCGTCCAGCCCGCCGCCTCCTCGCGCGGCATTCGCGAACGTGGCGAGCGGGCCGACGGTGTACACGCGCGGGAACTCGCGGCGCAGCGCGTCCACCACGTCCTGCTCCAGCGCGTCGTACGTGTTGAGGATGACCCCGCGGGCCTTGCACGCGTTCTGCGCCTCGCCGCCGTCGAAGTTGAGCATCACGTCGTCCCGGTCCGTCGTCCTGATGAAGCTGGGGATGTCCTTCAGACGGATGCCCGGCATGCCCGGGATCCAGTCGATCGCGGTGTCCAGGTACCCGTTCGTCAGCTCACTTTCGTCTGACCAGAGTGCACAACAAGAACAAAGACGTCACATTTCAGTGCTCAGTGTGCCTGCGGCTTGTTTATTTAGGCAAATTATTGGATTCAGATCCGAGCTCAACTCAATGAACTGATGTCAGTACTTGTAGGAGTACCTTTGAGTGGCACGTAGCCTCGTCGGATGAGCTCGGCGAAGTGGAGGTAGCCCATGAAGCCGCACGCACTGGTGGTCCAGAAAACCAAGGCCAGGATCCCCATCTCCTCGGCTACCCGCTGCGCGAAGCTCATCACGCCGTCGGCTATGACGCAGGTGACCGGCGCGCTGCCGGGCGTGGCGTTCAGCCTCGCCAGCAGGTCCCTGAACGGCGCGGCGCTGTGCTCGGTGGTGGACAGGCAGAGCGCGGCGATGTCCTGCGTGACGTCGTCGTTGTCGGACTGCGGCAGGCCGTCGGGGACGGCCTCGAAGCGGAAGCCGTCGGTGCCGGCGAGGGAGTCCTGGCCCGCGGGACCGGAGCAGGCGGCGGTGGTTGTACTCGGAGTTGACGTAGGTGACGCGGAACCCCCTGGCGTGCAACGCCTTGGCGAGGTGCAGCATCGGCGTGACGTGGCCCTGCGCCGGCTGCGGGATGAGCACGGCGTGCGGCCGCCGCTGCTGCTGTTGCGCTTTCCCGGAGCTCATCGCTCGCCCCTGCGGCTGAAGTTGCACAGATCGGCGAGACGGCGACGGTTGGAGGAGTGCTCGCGGTCGCAGATGATCCGGACGTGCTGTTCTTGGATGCAGGAGGTAGGTGTGCGTGAGCGTGACTGAGGACTGAGGCACTGAGCTCCGAAAGCGCCGTGGCTGAACAGATTACCCGTGACAGGGATGGATGGCTGGACAGCAGGCTGAGCTCGATGGGGCCGGGCGGCCGGCATTTTGGAATTGGTGTGGGTTGTGTCCCTAGCGAGTAGCGATCATCGTTAGCAGGAAAACTGACTGAGAATTAGCAAAAAAAATATCTAAAACCATATATTAGGATCCATTTGGAATGCGGAGGAATTTTATAGAAATCTCACAAGAATTAGTTTATTTTTACAAGAAAAACATAGAAAACGCAAAAAAAAAAAAACTACATTCAAAAGAGGGCTTTAATAGCGAGCTAGGTGGTAATGATTAGCGCATTTCAGTAAACTTGGCTACTAGGTATAATGATAATTTTAGCCGATCTATTGAAAGCCACACCATTTCAAGCTGCGCGGCTGCTTCCAGTTTGTACTGGATGATAATTTTATTAGAGGAAAAGGATGCGAGGAAAGCAGGATATCTTATCTATTCATATTGTTCCAAGATATTTTTTTATTAAGGAGTAGTATTTATTAAAATTTTCAAGTATAACACATCGACGAGTTTACACAGAAGTCTTAGAAACAATTCTTTATTTTGGATCGAGGTATATCTAAGGTATACGCCGTACGTGATATTTATAGCAGTCTTTATGATGGTCTAAATATTATATGCTTGAACAATAGTAAAAATTTTATACACATTAGATAATGTATAATTTATAGATTTATTTAAATTTAACAACCATAAACCCTAAATAGATTGTAACCGTTTATGGTGCCCTAGATATTATATGCTTAAATTAGAGCAAGCAAGCTGTATATCCCAGACCTGTCTCATTTCTGAATGTGCATAGCCTCGATCGTAGCCGTTTTTTAAGAAATTAGCCTCTCGTAGCCATTACGTGGGTTACGTGCATAGGTGGTTCTGTAGAATATCTCTTGGCACTTTGGCAGTCGTGGTCACGTACGCCGCCATATGGTCTGTCTCCTTTGTTTCTTGTTGACACAAAAAGCGTCAGGATCTGCGAACACCTCGGGTTATTATCCGAATTCGATATCTAAAGGTGTGTCAGTCGATTTGACCAGTTAATCGACAAGGACGATAACTAGAACAAGATTTGAACAAGACAACGGCGATACGCCCAGATGTCAAGATTCAGACTTGATCAGGATAACTAGAGCAGAGTTGAATGAGACAACAGCGATACGCCTGGATGTCAAAGCTCAGATTACTCCCACGCGGAACTTGCAAGGGTTTGACAGAGATCAAGGAGATGCAGCCCGTCGAAGCTTGAAGAACTCGTAGATAAACTAAGACTAATGTAATAAAAGGGTAAATTGCAGTAAAAGTAAATAAGAGTAATTGATTTGTTTGATATATGATTATTGTTTTTCTCACGACCTCTAGGTACATATTTATACTCCAGCAATAGGAGTTGTAAACAGACACGACTCGTACCTTTCCAAACAAACTCCTACTTTAAAGGAAATAACTGACTCGCGCAGGAGTCGGACCCAAATAACAATATTATTTTCCTAAACAGACACCTCTATTTTAAAGGAAACAAACGACTCGCGCAAGAGTCGGACTCAAACTTCTATAGCAATACTGGTATGAGATCACCAGTTTTCTTATGTCTTCTCTTCGATGAAACTCTCCATCGGCAGACTCTTCAATCCGCAACTTTCTTTTATTGCCATCGGCAATCCCCTGCTGACGTCAACCGTCGTCACTCTGTGCCCATCGGCATCATCTCCTCATCGGCAATACCTTCCAATCGGTATCGTCAACTCTTCACCTCCATTGGAAACTTGTCTTTACCAATTCACTCCTATCGGCAAGAATCGTCCAGCTTCCATCGGCAACAAACTTATCACTTTCGCAGCATTCACTCTCATCGGTAACATTAACTGATGATCTTCCGATGCCGATAAAAAACGGCTACCGATCAATGCAAGTCTTAGCTCATTTGACACGTGCCGAAAAACGGTGTCAACACATGCCCCCAATTTCGGGGTGTAGAATATTTTACGCGCCGAAATTTTCTCTATTGTAACCTTCCCTCCAAGATAATTGCACGACCTCCTCGATTACCGCGCGTAAAAATCGTAATTTATCAACAAAACTCCGCGACTACAACATGAACAGTTATAAGCTCAATCATATCTCCTTGATTGCCGCACATACCTATTGCATACCTCTCTACATTCCTGCTCAGTATAAAGAAAATTTCAAAATACCCCTGACCAGGCTTATAAAAGTTACCACCATCCAATCTGTTTTTACCCTGAGCCTACTTTTACTTTCACCTGCCCTCGTCTTCAACCTCGGCGGCGACTCCGGTGGCGACTCCGAAGAACAGCTCCGTGAACTCAAGCAATAGTAATTTCTTCAAGCAGAGAACAAATCGCAAGGATTCCCCCAGCTCCAATGGCGATCCACTTCAACGTCCCCAAGGTAAAGTTGTCCCTTTCTCACTTCATCTTCTGCAAGTTCCTTTTCTGTATCAATTTTATAATCCTCTTTTCCCCTTTCTTTCTTTGATTTTTTCCGAAACCTAGGAACTGTACAACAAAGTAGTAATCCCAATTGAGCAATCCAATTTCAACTGCCTAGGTCCAATGGGAAATCCTGACCCCATCAATCTGATTAATGCGGAGACCAACCGCATCCCTTTCAGATCCGAGTGCTTTAGCCTAGGGTTATGGAAAGATGCCTTCCGTTCATGGCCTAAACCCACCAAAGGATGGAAGAACTAATACCTCAGAGTAATCAGAACACAGCAAATTTATTGGTCAGAGCGCAACCTGGACCAGTGCATTAGACTCTCCATTGTCGATATGGAAAAGAACGAAAGTATGATGATAGTTGCATCTTATTTTTGGTCTGATACAATGAATGTCTTTTTATTCAGACACGGGTCAGCTACTCCCACCCTTGCCGATGTGCACATGCTTACCAGCCTTGATGTCTCCTCTGCCGATACCCCGCCTTGTTCAATAGGAAGGCTGAGTATAAGGTAAATACACGCAATATCGGCGGCTAGACCGGTTATATCCGGGAATATCAAAAGACTGGATCGGTAGGTCAAAGGGAGCATGTCATCTTTTTGAACATGTGGCTAGAAAAGTTTATCTTCTGTGGCAGAACAGTCGGACCTACCACCATGTATCTCCCCGCAGCAGAACTTCTTGCCGATGGAACAAGACTCCCTCTCGGCCGATACCTTCTTGGATCGGTATACCATCTCCTACACCAAGTGTCTAAGAAGTTATTGTTAGGCAAGTCCATCGGCAACCTCGGGGGTCCTTGGTGGTTTATAAACATGTGGTTAAACGCACACATGTACAAGGTCCTTCAATTCGATTTGTTCAATCAGCAATTCCCAAGGGATATATTAGAAGACTATGTATATGATGATGATGAATCGACAACTCGTCCCCCACTTAATTTTGGGGAGGCTATCATAGTACTACCAGGAACCGATGTCAATGCAGACCAGTTCGGCAGATTTTTTCAAAAGCTTTATAATGGAATCCCTGCTTTAGAACGGCTTTGGTGGCCCTACATTGATGAAAACAACCGATTTCCTTTGTTATTCAACCTTACCGATTGGAACGTTCCTCAGAATGAAGTAATCATGACGGCCAGTATTGTTTCCCGAGCTATTCCAGTCAACATTTTTGGAACTGGGAAGAATGCTCCTCCATCTTATGAGTTTTATTACCCATCGGCAGCAGCAAGGCAGTTGGCATTCGGCCAATTACCAATCAAACTCAGCTTCGCCAATGTGATAAAGCCAAGAGAAATTATCTCCAGTGTCATGGATTGGAACAGGATTGTCAACCTTTCTCCCCATGCCGATACATCAAATATCGATCTGTCCTCCTGGGCACCAACATCTTTTATGACAGAGTTATACAAATCTTGGTGGCAAGAATGGAGAGGTCAACTGTTCGCCAAGTCATCACACTACTATCGGCACTTGATCGACGCCGATCACGTCATTCCCGATGATGCAGTAAGTTCTTAACTCTAATGCATCTCATTATTTTCTGCTATCGACATCTGACCTTCTTCTTTTAAACAGGTTGATGATCCAATCCCCGAATGAGCAAGAGTGGCAAGCCCTTCCATCTCCGAATGATGAGCCATGTATCAATCATCGGCAATAAAGCTCCTACACTGGCCGCCTTCATTCCTCAGAGGGTACCTAAGGTCACCCTAAAGCCCAAGCCAACGCCTGCAAAGACCATTGCTACTCCATCGGTTGCTGCTACCATCTTGGCACGGGCTTTTGCAGTAAGTTTTATTTTTACTCATACCGATCATAAACTGCCCATCGGCAATATTTTCTTTATGTAACTTGCACCAAACATTTTTCAGGCAGCGAGGTCATCGTTAGTTGCTCCAGATGTACAAACTTCTCCAACTCCTGCGGGCGATGCCCCCCAAGCTTCGCAACCAAAACGGGCCGGTTCACCAACTGCTGCTCCGAGGAAGAAGAGACGTCTGAGGCTAGCCACTCCGTCTACACCACCAACTCCAGTTGCATCACCAACTGTTGACGCACCAACAGCAGAACCACCGCTGGCGTCTATTCCTGAGCAGCCGATGGACGAAACCCCCGACCAGGAAATACCACTGCGGGAACCAGCCGCAACAGCATCGGCATCGGCACCAGCACCTACACCAGATAACATCCCCGACCAGAGGACGGCCTCCCCGCCACAGGAGCCAACCATCGCAGCAGAGACAGCGCCAGAAACAGCACCAACAGCACCAACCGCCCCTCCTACGAAAGCGTGTTCATCGGCAACCGTTGCCGATCTCCAGGATGAGGCCATACCAGCCAACTTCCCAAGTCCCAGGCAAGAAATCCGCTTCAAGATGGTAAGCCAATTATCTAAAAACTTGCAGTATAAACTTATGATCGGCAAATTTTAACTTTCTCCTTTTTAGGCCCAAGACTCTCCCGATAGCTTGTTCTCCTTCGGCATCAACCTCCTTGATGAAGACGAAGATAAAGAAGGTTCTGCTCCAACGAATAGCTTGTTCTCCTTCGCCGTCAACCTTCCCAATGAAGATGAAGACGAAGAAAGCTCTGCTCCAGCTTTATCGACAGAGGTCAAGCTCAAGCTTGAAACATTGCTATTCTTACTGCAACAAGACACATCCCATCTCGTCCAAGACTCCACTGCAGTAAAGATAGCTTTTAAAGACATCCAGGGCCACCTGTCTGCCGATACAGAAGAAACACTCTTCCAGGCAGCGTTTCTTGAGAGCAAGCAACTCCAGTATCAAAGACTTTCTCGTCGCATAGCCAATAGGACCGCTCGCTCAAAGATTGAGAAAGAAATGCTTAAGTTCAAACAAATTGCCGATGAGAAACACAAGGACATCAGCCAAGTAGAAGCTTTCGGCGCCAATCTTGAGCAAGAGATCGTTCATTTATCGGCAAGGAGGGAAGAGTTGCTGACTGAACTGAAAAGGGTTGAAGAAGCCCTGAACACAGCTAGCCAAAAGAAAGCCCAACTGCCTGACGCCATTAAGGCTCTGCGACAAGAAAGAGACAGAAACGCCCGACAAGCTATCCTGCTGAAGAAGAAAATCAAGCCAATTGAAGGGTCTGCCGATGATGATGTCAGGGAAATGGAGGAAATAGAGCAAATTCGCCTGCGTGCGATATCAGCTATTCAATCCTTGTTGTAATTTGCTACAATTCATTATATCGGCAAATGTAACACTTGATTTCACTTTGTAATATAATGTCAGTACGCTTTTTACCGATGATTATATAACTTTTCCTTTCATCGGCATTCAACTGGGCATTTTATGCATCCACCCAAATACTAGGGTAATATTTTTTCAAGTATTTTCCATTGATCGCTCTGGAGAATGCAACTCCTTCGAGAGTTTCTAAAATATAGGCATTGCCAGGAGCGGACTGTTTTATCCGATAAGGACCTTCTCAATTAGGGGACCATTTTCCAAACTTAGAACTCTTAGTCCCAATCGGTAAAATCAATTTCCATACCAGATCACCATCGGCAAATTTTTTCACCTTTACCTTCTTGTCATACCATCTGGCAACCCTTTTTTTATTTTCTTCAATGCTGAGTAGAGCCCTCAACCGATGACCTACTAAGTCTTCTAACTCATCCTTCATAAGAATATCATATTCATCGGCTGTCAATTGATCTTGAGAAGACAATCGCCTAGAACCAGTTTTAATTTCCCAAGGCAGGACAGCATCGTGTTCATAGACCAACTGATACGGCGAAACCTTGGTTGCACCATGACAAGCCATCCGATACGACCATAGGGCTTCATTCAACACTATATGCCACCTTCTAGGGTTCTCTTCAATCTTGCGTTTAATAAGTTTAATAACTCCTTTATTAGTCGCCTCAGCCTGACCGTTAGCTTGGGCATAATAAGGAGAAGAATTCAATACCTTGAACCCCATACCAGCAGCAAACTCATCAAACTCTCCCGATGTAAACATGGTTCCTTGATCGGTAGTAATAGTTTGAGGAATACCAAATCGGTAAACAATATGTTCCTTTACAAAATCTATCATGTTTCCCGATGTCACCTTTTTAAAAGGAATCGCCTCAACTCATTTTGTAAAGTAATCGGTAGTGATAAGTATAAACTTGTGCCCCTTGCTTGATGGCGGATAAATCTGGCCGATGAGATCAATAGCCCATCCTCTAAACGGCCAAGGCTTGATTATAGGATTCATCGCCGATGCAGGTGTCCTCTGGACATTACCAAACTTCTGACAATCTTGACACCCTTTAAAATAGTTGAAGCAGTCTTCAAGAATTGTCGGCCAATAATACCCATTTCGCCTAATCATCCATTTCATCTTGAATGCCAATTGATGTGCTCTACACACACCTTCATGGATCTCACCCATCAACTCCTTTGACTCCTCTCTACCAAGGCATCTGAGCAAAATTCTATCAATTGTCCAATAATATAATTCTTTATCAAGGAGCACATACTTGGTAGCTTGAAACCTTAGACGCCTTTCAACCTTCTTAGACGGATCTCTTAAGTAATCGGCAATTTCTTTTCTCCAGTCATCAGCAACCATTACCGATGTCATGACTTCTTGAATCGGCTGGTATCCTGAAGCGTTCTGTGCTAACCGATTAGCCTCTTCATTGTGCAACCTGAGAATATGTTCAAGGCGATATTCTTTGAACTCTTTTAACAGTTGCAAACACTTTTCATGGGTTGGAATCAAAGCTTCACTTCGGCATTCATATGTCCCAATCAACTGATTAATTACTAACAAGGAATCACCGAAGATTTCAACAGCATCGGCACACACCTCCCTGAGTAACTCCAACCCTTTTAGCAGAGGTTGGTACTCAGCCTGATTGTTCGTCGAAGTAACAACAATCGGCAGAGAAATTTCATATTTCCGTCCACTGGGTGAAATTAAGAGAATGCCAATACCTACCCCTTCTTTGCACGTAAACCCATCAAAGAACAAAGTCCAAGGAGCAATCTCTACAGAGCCTATTACATTGCAATGCTGAGTGACAAAATCGGCCATCACCTGACCCTTAACTGCTTTAGCCGATTCATACTTCAGATCAAACTCTGAAAGTGTTAGAATCCATTTGCCGATTCTCCCACTTAATATTGGCATCGACAACATGTACTTAACCACATCATCTTTGCAGATAACAGTGCATTCAACCGATAATAAATAATGCCTCAATTTTATGCAAGAGAAATATAAACATAAGCATAATCTTTCTATGGCCGAATACCTTGTTTCAGCATCTACCAGTCTTCTGCTCAAATAATATATCACACGTTCCTTCCCTTCAAATTCTTGAATTAAGGCTGATCCGATAACACCGTCATCGGCAGACAAATACAACCTGAAAGGCTTCCCGTGTTAAGGTGGAACCAAGACTGGAGGGTTTACCAAATATTTCTTGATCTCCTCCAAGGCTAACTATTGTTCCTCTTTCCATGTAAACTCTTAATCGGCTTTCAGTTTTAACAATGAACTAAAAGATCTAATCTTACCAGATAAGTTGGATATAAATCTTCTAATGAAATTAATCTTGCCGATCAAGGATTACAGCTCAGTCTTGTTTGTAGGGGCAACCACCTTATTGATTGCATCAATAGATTTTCTACCGATCTCGATGCCTCTCCGATGCACCATGAAACCCAGAAACTGACCTGCCGATACACCAAAAGCACACTTGTTAGGATTCATCTTCAACCCATGCTCCCTTGTGCATTCCAGGATTTTCCGCAAATCGGCAAGATGCTTCTCAAAATTTCCAGACTTGAGTACCACGTCATCAATATAGATTTCGACTATCATGTCGGTGTACTTATGAAAGATGAAATTCATTGCTCTCTGATAAGTAGCACCGGCATTCTTCAAGCCAAAAGTCATGACAACTCACTCAAATAAACCGACATGACCTGCACATCTAAAAGCAGTCTTGGATATGTCTTCTTCAGCCATAAATATTTGATTATATCCAGCATTACCATCCATGAAGCTAATAATTTGATGTCCAGCAGCAGCATCAATCAGCATATCGGCAACGGGCATCGGATAACCATCCATCGGTGTAGCCTTATTGAGATTCCTGAAATCAATATAAACACGAAGTTTTCCATTCTTCTTATACACAGGAACCACATTAGAAATCCAATCGGCATATCGACATTGCCGAATAAATCCAGCTTCAATTAACTTTGTAATTTCAGCTTTAATGTCAGGCAACACCATAGGATTACATCGGCGCGCAGGTTGCCGATGTGGTTGGAAACCAGATTTAATAGGTAACCGATGTTCGACTATTGATCGGTCTAAACCAGGCATCTCTGTATAATCCCAAGCGAAACAGTCTTTATATTCTTTTAATAAGTCAATCAATTGTTGCTTACATTGGGAATCTAACTTAGCACTAATAAAAGTAGGCTTATGCTTACTACCATTGCCGATATCTACTTCTATTAAATCATCGGCCGATGTGAACCCCTGTCCCAGTTTTCCATCATCGGCGAATCGATCCATTAAAACTCTTCTTCACGACCGACTGCTTGGATCGGTGTAATGCGGTAATTGGCAACTTTGAGGAACTCCGTGTCCCAAGCTTCACCTGATATGCACCTGGTTTGCTCATAAGTTTCCGATTCTGCCGATGCAACAATCGATGGGGCCTCACTTCGGACGACTTCAATCTTGTCCCCGACCCATTGCACAAGACTTTGGTGCATCGTGGAAGGAATGCAGCAATTAGCGTGGATCCAATCCCTTCCTAGGAGCAAGTTGTAGGTGCCTTTGCCACTGATCACGAAAAACGTTGTCGGCAAAGTTTTGCTGCCGATGGTTAATTCAACACATACGGCTCCCATAGCTGGCGACACATTGCCTTCAAAATCTTTAAGTTTCATGTCCGTTTTGACTAAGTCTTGGTCACCTTTTCCAAGCTTCCTGAATATGACATAGGGCATTATGTTTATTGACGCCCCGCCATCCACCAGCATTTTCGTTACAGGCTGTCCATCCACTTTGCCCTTAACAAACAGGGCCCTCAGGTGCTGCCTTTCATCATCGGCAGGTTTCTCAAAGATAGCTGTCATCGGATCCAAGACCAATTGCGCCATTTCAGCAGCCTTTTCTTCGTCACTGACAGGTGCCATGAACTCCATCGGCAATATGACGACCATATTGATTTCTGCCGATGGATCCCTATCCTTGCGCTTTGGCCTCCACTGCTATTCCCTTGAAGAATTTTCACTGTCATATAAGTCGCTTTGGCGTTCGCACTGGATTCTCCTTTTCTGAGTCTTTGTTAGACCCTTAGGGCACCATTGAGGAAGCTTGGTTTTCCAAACAGGCTGGTGCTACCTCCCACTGCTTGCATCGGCACCACTCCTTATGTTCGGATCCCTGGAGAATATTTCATTATCAGGCACTCTTGTATTGGCCATCTCCTCAACCTCCCCTTGACTAATACGCCTGTCAAGCCTGTTATGTGCGCTGAGCTTGCCCCCCAGTCGATCGTGTGCCAATTTATTCTCTGAGTGGTCTAGCATACCTGGATGTTCGATCGTCAAAACAAGGCCTCTTTTCTGACCGATCGGCAGGGTAATACCCATTGCATTCGGGACAATTATCGGCAGTAGGTAGCTTGATGCCTTCTTCCCAGTAGTGAATGAAGAAGGGACACTTCCAATGGTCCTTATGCCGAAGCCACTCTTGGTGCTCTTCTTCTTCTTGCCGACGTTGCTCCTCTCGTGATTGCCAATACTCTTGCCTTGGCTGCTTATGCGTGATTATAACACCAGGAGCCCTATTGGCATTGCTACCTTCATCGGCAACTTTCTTGCCCTTTCTGTCATCAGCAAACCTTCTCTCATCACGCTCAGCTACTTGATGGTCAGGATCTACCGATGCATTCTTCCTGGCAGCTTCCGATGTCAGCACTTTAGTTTTTTCACTAGTTTCTACCATATTATTTGGAAACAGGTGCTGATCAATCTTTATCGGTTTTTGGACTTTAGAATTTTCAAATTTGATTCGTCCAGATTCAATTTCTGACTGCAACTGTTGCCTGAATACCTTGCAGTCGTTGGTACTGTGCGAAGTTGCATTGTGCCACTTGCAATACCTGATTCTTTTGAGTTCTTCGGCCGATGGAATTACTTGATTAGGCGTCAACTTGATCCGCCCTTCTTGAAGTAATAAGTCAAACATCCTATCGGCCTTGGTGATATCAAAGGTGAATCTTTCAGCTTCCTTCTGGCCAAACGGACAAGACACAGATTTCTTATCCTTCACCCATTCGGCAGCGTTGATGTTTAGCTCCTCATCAGAATCCTCTTCTTGCTCGATGAAGGTCACCTTCTTGTTCCAAGTCTTCCTGGGTTCAAAAGTCTTAACATCCTGATCGGCAATTCTCTGCGCAAGGTGACTTAGACTTTCAAACTCTTGAGACGCATACTTATCTTTGATGTGCGGCAACAATCCTTGGAAGGTCAAATCAGCCAATTGCCGATCATCAAGCACCAAGCTGTAGCACTTATTCTTCACGTCTCGCAGCCTCTGGACAAAGCTTTCCACCGATTCGTCGTTACGCTGCTTCAACTTGACCAAATCGGTAAGCTTCTTTTCATGTACGCCCGTGAAGAAATACTTGTGAAATTGTTTTTCTAGATCGACCCAAGTAATCACAGAGTTCGGAGGCAACGAAATAAACCATGTGAACGCCGATCCAGATAACGATGATGAGAACAATCTCACCCTCAGTTCTTCTCTGCTGGCAGCTTCTCCACACTGGATAATGAAGCGGTTGATGTGCTCCATTGTTGAAGTGTCATCTTGGCCAGAGAATTTGGTAAAATCAGGCACTTTGTACCGATTCGGGAGAGGAATTAAGTCATACGACAGAGGATATGGCGTCCGATAAGAGTATGTGTTAACCTTAGGCTTACTGCCGAATTGTTCCTTCATCACTTCGGCAATCTTATCGGTCCAATACACATCCTGCTCTTGCCGACTCATTGGTTGGTTGTTGACTGGTGGAGTCGGCTGATGCGCCCCCTCATATCTTGGTAGAAGATGATGCAGAGTAATTGTCACGGGCGCAACACCGGTCATCTGGATATTATGCATCGGCTGACTTACCGATGGATAAGTTTGCACACTCACTGGATTATGTTGAGTCATCATATTCATCGGTTGTTGTACCGATGGTCCACTCTGAGTGTTTGCTGGACTTCTATATTGATACATTAGTACGCCAGGCTGTTGAGCCGACGACTGACTAGTCCATCCAGAATTATAAATCATCGGCATGTGACTTACCGATGGCTGATAGCTGACTGTCGCCTGCTGTTCCTGCATCTTAGAGTAATCAACAAATTGGTTACCTTGATGTGCTATTACCCCGGCCTGAGGATTCACCACCATAGGTTGACTTCCAGTTTCTATGCTTTGTTGCATCGGCACGATATTTGCCGATGGTGGCATCAGAGATACTCTGGGAATCACCACCTGGAGGTCTTCTGATTGCATTTGCACAGTTGGAGAAGACGTAGAGTGATGCACCATAGAGACTATCGGCTGTGATTGCATTGCCGATGCCATGGAGCCCTTCTAAGTTGAACTATCTCCCTACACCAGATTAGAACCAGCAGATGGATTTGAAGGCATACCATATCCCCACCAGTTGGCAGGAGTTGGATGCTTCTGGACAGTCGGTCCTGGGATTGCCGACGACAGTGGATCTGTGTTAAGCTTGATGACGCCTTCAGGGCTTGACCTTGGCGGTGTGGCCACATCGGCAGACGGATCCACGGGAGAGGATGACGCCATTGGGGTTGCCGATGAGTTTATAGATGTCGATCCAGGTTGATGATACGCTGGACCAACATATTGAGGTGCTTGTCCTTCTTTGAAAGATTGCATAACGGCATTGTACACAGTATTGGACAACACATTGGAGTGGCTAATTAATGCTTGATATAAGGCAGAATTAACCATCTCTTGCAACTTACCAGGATTGACACCATACGTGACCTGCCGTGGCAACGACGGATCTTGCTTCTGGATGGCTTCGCTGCTCTTGCTTAGGCTGAAGGACTTCAGATACAATTGTTTGTACTCCTCCATAGCCCGCTCCATAGCCAGCTTTTGATCATCTTTCAGATCGACCTCGAAGACTTCGATGACGTTCCTCTGGTTAACGTCGGAGTTATCACCCATGATAGATGTATAATAGTCCCACTGGGCGTGCCAAAAGAGGTGTTGACACAAAAAGCGTCAGGATCTGCGAACACCTCGGGCTATTACCCGAATTCTATATCCAAAGGTGTGTCGGTCGATTTGACCAGTCAATCGACAAGGACGATAACTAGAACAAGATTTGAACAAGACAACGACGATATACCCAGATGTCAGGATTCAGACTTGATCAGGATAACTAGAGCAGAGCTGAACGAGACAACAGCGATACGCCCGGATGTCAAAGCTCAGATTACTCCCACGCGGAACTTGCAAGGGTTTGACGGAGATCAAGGAGATGCAACCCGTCGAAGCTTGAAGAACTCGTAGATAAACTAAGACTAATACAATAAAAGGGTAAATTGCAGTAAAGGTAAATAAGAGTAATTGATTTGTTTGATGTATGATTATTGTTTTTCTTACGACCCCTAGGTACATATTTGTACTTCAGCAATAGGAGTTGTAAATAGACACGACTCGTACCTTTCCAAAACAAATTCCTACTTTAAAGGAAATAACTGACTCGCGCAGGAGTCGGACCCAAATAACAATATTATTTTCTTAAACAGACACCTCTATTTTAAAGGAAACAAATGACTCGCGCAAGAGTCGGACTCAAACTTCTATAGCAATACTGGTATGAGATCACCAGTTTCCTTATGTCTTCTTTTCGATAAAACTTTCCATCGGCAGACTCTTCAATCCGCAGCTTCCTTTTATTGTCATCGGCAATCCCCTGCTGACGTCAACCGCCACCACTCTGTGCCCATCGGCATCGTCTTCTCATCGGCAATACCTTCCAATCGGTATCGGCAACTCTTCACCTCCGTTGGAAACTTGTCTTTACCAATTCACTCCTATCGGCAAGAATCGTCCAGCTTCTATCGGCAACAAACTTATTACTTTCGCAGCATTCACTCTCATCGGTAACATTAACCGATGATCTTCCGATGTCGATAAAAAAACGGCTACCGATCAATGCAAGTCTTAACTCATTTGACACGTGTCGAAAAACGATATCAACAGTTTCTTGGACTAACATACTACTAGTAGCAGCAAGCATATATAAATTGAGGGCGTCTCCTGATTCGTTTTGACTTCATTATTTATAGTATGGTCGACCAAAATGAGTGGAGCTGGCCAGAGATCTCTGAGCTCGGTTTGACCCTTGGACAGTTTGACCCCTGTATATACGGAGAACAGAGTCTATTCAGCACTTAGCCGCCCGATCGCGATCATGATGAGATTTAACGTCAGGAATGGCGTCATTCTCCCGAACCGATCGAGTTCGACGCCCCGGTGCTTCGTCAACGATTCGTCGTCTCCAGCATGGCAGCAAGCAACAGCGGAAGGGACAAGAACAGATGGCGATTTCACACGCACGCATGCAGAGGCCAGAGGGCAGCTGCAGGACGGAGCCAAACAACACTGGGTGAGCAATGCGATCCATAGAAATGGCGTCTCCGGATATGAGACATGTGGAGGGGCTCAGCTTTGCAGTCACCCCCATCAATCCACCATGTTGCCAAGTTGCTGCCCAAGACGAGCTCTGGCCACATCTCAAAATCCGACTGATGGAACAATTTCGGAGATATTATTGATAGACGAGCTTCTTGTTCGTGGCTCGGTCAAAATCTCTCCAGCGTCTCCCAGCTGCTTGCTGGACGAGATCGCGATGTGTGCGCATTGCCGCATGTCGTTGGAGCATGGAAGATGACGATGTGGTACTACATATAGGAGTATACAGCACGTGAACAAGAAGCAGATTTACTGTGGTACCGGTCGAAATGGAGCGTGACTCAGTAACTACCTCATCACGGTTGTGCGTGTAAAAGGGATTTTTTTTTTGATCTCGTGTAAAAGGGAGTTTGATTCGGACATTCACGTCTGCATGGTCTGTCCGATCGTATCAAAAGTCAGAACGGCACAATTGTCTGCAAGATCTGTCCGATCATATCAAAAGTCTGCAAGTGGGTATGGTGAACTGATAGGTTAATTAACTACTAGTACGCCGCTTTCCAAAAGTACCCGTGTTAGAAAATGCGAAGCTGATGTACTTATTACTGGAGACACTAGCATAAACAATTGCGAAAGAACATTGTTTACATATCAAGAGGGCTGCAAAAGATCTGCCTTCAGAGGCATCAGCCAGAGTAACAGACTAAATAAATAAATAAAGTAATGTCCCAAAGCTGATTTTGAACAACGCCGCTTTCACAAACTAGTGCCTACGGAGTAATAAACATTGTTTACATGGATTTATACTTGTAATAGTATTGCATACTCCGTATGTAGTTTTGGCCCGATACTCTGTCTATCCCCTGATACCGTTTTTTTAGATTTATCATAATCAGATTTATAGAAAAAATCGATATATAGGCCAACAAATTATTATTATTAGATTATTTGTCACAGTTGCTTATTCGGTATCATAGGTGCTATTATTTTTTCTTTAACTTTGATTAAAATTAAAATTTGACTTATGCCAAAATTATAAGTCAGATGGTACTATCTGTGACGCACTGGTACAGCACGGTGCAGTTAGCAAAAAAGACGCAATCGTATGAAAATGTTGATCAAAGACTTCAGCGATTAATGAATCATAAATACACCGTCCGAGACACACAGACAGTTTACTCACGAACTCAGTTGCAAGAATGACAGTCTCTGTGCCTGACCTGACCGCTGTGTGAAATTGCAATATCCAAAGGTGCATCTGGAAAATGATGTGTATATGTGCAAGGGCAATGCATGCGGCTTCCACAGAAAGTACTGTATGATTGTAAGTCCTGATAAATACTTTTCAGATAATGAACACATACTTGATAATGTTGCAGATTTATATGGTCAATAGAAAAGTTCCAAGCAGTGATGGTCAACACTCAACTGTTTCGGTTGCGTGGAAACAATGTACTCCTTCTATATCCTAATTAGATGACGTTTTAGACAAGCTTTGGGTCAAACATTGAGAATATAAATCATTAATAACTTTTAAGTTGTTGAGATTGTAAATGTGAAAATTATATAAATAGATTTGTCTTGAAATGTACTTTTATAAAAGTATACATATATCGTTATTCCATAAATATTTTTATAAAAATAAGAGGTCAAAATTGTGTTTGAGAGACCGTATCGCTGTCCAAAACGTCATCTAATTAGGATACAGTAATCAGAAGACTAACTGTGCACTTCAGGACATCAGGTCAAAGACTTCAACAGTTAAGTGTCGTGCTCTGTCACCTAGATATATGTTAATATGTTTAAATACGTAGCAAATGCTATTTCTACAATTTTGGACAGAAGAAATATCAGCGAGGACGAGTTAATTTCAAACAGAACTACGCAAAGAACCGTACAAGTTTGAGTTGGGATTGAATCCTTATATCCAGAAAAAGAAAATCACAAACAGTCCCCACAATAGCTGCAAGGTCACCGTTGCGCCCTTCTGATTTGCTGATCGCTTGCCGTATCCCAAAAAAAAAAAAACCACAACGAACAGACAGACCGCCATGGCGCCATAGTTTGGAAAGTATAGTAGGAACACACCGCGTACCTAACGTGGCAGAGCGTGCGCCGACCCTGCACACGGCGCACCGTACAGGCTCCACGCAGCATGGCGTACCTGCCGTTCCGCGCGGACGCGTCCCGGATGCCATCGCCGACGTCGAGCCGCCCCCTTATCGCCCGTGCGCCGTTGCGCGCGTACCGACATCACGCTGGTGCGCAAAAGATCACGCGCCCGGCTGGTTGTTGCTTCCCGTTGACCAGAGGCTGCTATGGCGAGCCAGTTCCACCCATGATGGAGCCCCCCTAACCCAATTGCAAGACGCTATCGCGTTCGCCCTTGATTGCCCACAGGCCACCATCACCACATTGTTTGTTTATTTATCGATTGCTCAGAAACCCCAACGAACGCCTATAAATAACCCCGCCCATGCTGACACAAGTACACAACCATCAACAGAATCACACAGAAAGCAGCTCAAGCGAGCGAACACAGAGCAGCCTCGATCCCCGTGTGACCGTGTAGCGCAGCAGCCAGCAAGCACCAGTGCCAAGCCGACACCCCACAGCAAAGCAAACCACACGGAGATCTCGGTCACCAACCATACCAATACCATGGGTTCTCTCGGCAGCGCCGCGCAGCCGCCGCACGCCGTGTGCCTGCCGTACCCGGCGCAGGGCCACATCACCCCGATGCTCAACGTGGCCAAGCTGCTCCACGCCCGGGGGTTCCACGTCACCTTCGTCAACACCGAGTACAACCAGGCGCGCCTCGTCCGGACCCGCGGCGCGGCGGCCGTGGCCGGCCTCCCGGGCTTCCGCTTCGCCACCATCCCCGACGGCCTGCCGCCGTCCGACGACGACGACGTCACGCAGGACATCCCGTCGCTGTGCAAGTCCACCACGGAGACCTGCCTCGCCCCCTTCCGCCGCCTGCTCGCTGGCCTCAACGACCCGCCCGTCACCTGCGTCATCTCCGACGTCGTCATGGGCTTCTCCATCGACGCCGCCAAGGAGCTCGGCCTCCCCTATGTCCAGCTCTGGACCGCCAGCGCCATCAGCTTCCTTGGCTACCACCACTACCTCCTCCTCAAGAGCCGTGGTCTCGCCCCTCTCAAAGGTTCGTCCTTCGTCGTTGCTGTGCCTTCTTTTTTGACTCCAACGAGTCAAACTTTTCTGCCTGCTCTACCAGTTGCCACGTCCAAGTTCCGTGGAGAAATTTACGAGCCATGGCTAGTACTCGCCCGTACACCTGGTCAGCTCATCTCGTTTGGTTTCCATGCACGCGCAGGCGTCGAGCAGCTGACGAACGGATTCATCGACACGCCGGTGGACGACGTGCCGGGGCTGCGGAACATGAGGTTCCGGGACTTCCCGAGCTTCATCCGCACCACGGATCCGGACGAGTACATGGTGGGCTACGTCCTCAAGGAGACGGGGCGCTCGGCGGGGGCATCGGCCGTGATCGTCAACACACTAGACGAGCTCGAGGGCGAGGCGGTGGCGGCCATGGAGTCGCTCGGGCTGGCGCGCAAGGTGTACACGCTAGGTCCGCTCCCGCTGCTGGCGCGCGAGGACCCGCCGACCCCGCGCTCCGCCATCAGCCTCAGCCTGTGGAAAGAGGATGAGGAGTGCCTGCGGTGGCTGGACGGCCGGGACGCCGGCTCCGTCGTCTACGTCAACTTCGGCAGCATCACCGTGATGAGCAACGAGCAGCTGGTGGAGTTCGCGTGGGGATTGGCCAACAGCGGCAGGCCGTTCCTGTGGATCATCCGGCGCGACCTCGTCAAGGGCGACACCGCCGTGCTGCCGCCGGAGTTCCTGGCCGCCACGGCCGATCGCGGGCTCATGGCCAGCTGGTGCCCGCAGCAGGCGGTGCTGGACCACCCGGCCGTCGCCGCGTTCCTCACGCACAGCGGCTGGAACTCCACGCTGGAGGCCATGTGCGGCGGCGTGCCGGTCATCGTCTGGCCCTTCTTCGCCGACCAGCAGACCAACTGCCGCTACCAGTGCAACGAGTGGGGCGTCGGGATGGAGATCGACAGCAACGTCCACCGCGACGCCGTGGCCAGCCTCATCACTGAGCTCATGGACGGGGAGCAGGGGAAGGAGATGAGGAGAAAGGCACTGGAGTGGAGGGACGTCGCCATCGAGGTGGCCAAGCCAGGCGGCACGTCTCACCGGAATTTTGATGACTTGGTTCGCAACGTGCTCCTGCCCAAGAACTAGGCAATTAGTACCTCTGTCTTTGCGCCGTGTTTCTGTCAGTGTAGTGTGATTTTGTCACTTTAGTTTGGCGGGTGATGGACAGATCATGTGGTTGTGTGAGCAATAATAATAATACAACTCCCTCTGCTCCTAATTAATTATCCACGTTGATTTTCATACCAAAAGTTTAGTTTGATTAGTAGAAAAAATATACAAATATTTATAATTTTTATAAATAAATTTATTAAAAAAATAGATTTAAATGTCTATCTAATTATAGTTCGGAGTAGTAAGTATATACCACAAATATTAATATTAAATATAGATTCAAAAATCTAAATATATACCATAAATATTAATATTATGTATAGATTCAAATATCTATCTAATAACAGTATTAGTATTAGGTATGTACAATAAATATTAATATTATATATATAATTAAAGTTGTTTCTTGAAAAACAAAAACAACAAATATTTACGGACGGGGTGAGTACAAGCGTTCGATTGTTGTGCAACGTACTCTAAACAGACTGTGAATAATATACCAATATACTAACGGATGACGACAAGCAACATCGAGATGCAAGGCGTGATGCGTGAAGCATCAAATCGAATCTGAAGATGACGATATGCTATTTAGTTATACAGAACACAATTGCATTGTTTTGGAGGATTGGTTGGTCTTATCAAGAAAGTACTTGAAACGTTTGCTAGTTCTGGTGTGATCACGTGAGTATGTATAGATCTTTATTAGTTCTATTTCAGAAGACTAGCGAAGCGTGAAGCATCATAAATCCATAATGCAAATAATACAATATGCCTCTCTCTTATAAGCACGTAATAAATTATCTCTCTTTTTGAGATATATTTTAGATTACTTATTGCCACAATATGGTAGTTTATATACAAACTTAGGGATTATTTTAAAGTACCTCTCGTATGAAAAATTACGGTTTAGATACATATTTACTATTTAGAGGGTCGGCCGGTGGGGGGAAGTCGAACCCAAGACAGACGTGGAGGATGCCGCTAGAGTGCTGGACCAAGTGATCTAGCATCCTTTGGTGCTATTTTATGTAATAAGTATATGATGGTAGAAGTAGATATTTTTCATAAAAAAACTAAATAAGGTTCAATGACTATTGGTAATAATGATAATATAGTCTACCAAATTTGGATAGGAAACATTATCGTGGTATATATACACGCTAAGCAACATATGCATGGTACTCAACTTTTCTGTGTGATCATGATCTGCATCTAGGTTATTCCGTCAATTTCAAATTTTAAGTTATTTCAAGAAATTGGAAGAATCAAAACATCTCAAGTTTGATCAAAATTACACAAAAAAAATATAAAAAATAATGACACTAAATAGGTATACTATAATTAAAACTTAAAATAATTTAATTCTTTAAAAATTTTAGAACGACTTAATTTTAGACAGAAAAAGTACATATTAGGACAACAAGCCAGAAACTTTCATTGACTTGGTTCCTTTGGAAATTGCACGATGAGGGATGTTGATGCGTGATGCCTAGTAATATTAATGGGCCACGTGTGACGCTAGCGGCCCATATGCTTTATTTGATTCACATTGCACAAGCTGTGAACGCTTCCCGCGGTCCCGCCTGCCTGGATTGCGCCTCAAACAGCCCAGTGGACTCCTCGTTTCTCTAGTCAAGGTCCCAAGGATGACCCTCCAGAATATTGACCAGTTTCATTAATTTAGGGAAATTGAAAATCCATTTTTTTTTCAATCGAGGTTTGCGTGTTTTTTATTAAGAGAAAAGCAGTTTAACAAGCGTTTGGGTTTTACAAATTTGTATCGCCGCCACACTATCCGGTACAAAGAAGGCAGTTACTCGCTGGATTAAGCTTCCATGGCCCCTTGCACCGGCGCTCACCCAGAGCTTGGCCTGCTGTCCGGTACAAAGAAGGCAGTTACTCGCTGGATTAAGCTTCCATGGCCCCTTGCACCGGCGCTCACCCAGAGCTTGGCCTGCTGCTTGATCACCGCCATCAGCTGGGGCACTTGGGTGCATGTGCCCAGGAAGAGGCGGGCATTCCTTTCCTTCCAGATTTCCCAAGCGATGACGGCGAAGAGAGTCCGCAGAGTCCGCACCATTGCGCTGGCCACTGGTCCAAGAGCCTCTCCAACGTTTCCAAAATCCATTATATATACTCCCAGCTTTATATACTCAAATAAATCAATTACTAAATTTGTTTTATAATTTTTTAAAGTTCAACAAAGTTTGTAGAAAAGACTGTCAAGATTTATGAAACCAAATTTGCATTGTTGCATACATACACCATAAAATATCAAAAGTATGCTCCTTTGGTGTCATAAACATTTGTGTTCTTTTGTCTAAATTTAGTACATTCAGTCAAATGTAAAAAAAAAATGACTTGATATAAATTTAGAAATTAATTTATTTAGAAATATGTACCATAAATTTGACTCAATTTGTAAAAAATATTTGTAAAAAATATGTACAACATATATATCTTCAAATAAATTTATTAAAAAACTAGTTCGAACGATACTAAATATATACCATAAATATTAATATTTTTAATATATATTTTATCAAAGTTATTTATCGAGAATAAAAACGATAGATATTTAGGACAGATGGGGTAATATATGCTTCCACCGTCCTAAAATAAGAGGGATGAAAGTTTGCTCTGAATCAAACTATTATAAATTTAACTAAGATATAATATAGATATAGAAATTAAGCAGTAAAACTTACTAAGATCAATTGCATTTCCTAACATATCTGATAACTATACTTACTTAATATCTATAAGTGTTATTGTTTGTTCTCTATAAATTCAGTTAAATTTATATAATATTAAATCCGACCCTTTTTTTTAGAAATATGTCAGCACCAGGACTTTCTAAATCCTTGTAACGCAGGTACATACCATGCATATTCTAGGTCGGGTACAAACCACGTCTCGCGACTCCTCCCGTAGAGGATCGACGGATCCTCTGGACGATAGTAATGCAGCGACGACGATGCGTCGGCTGTACGGCCGGGGCACGGCGGCACCGGCACCAGGCTCGCCCTGTAGAGACACCGGCTGACGTTGCCGATTTCGCCGCCGTAGTAGACCATGCTCACCCTCCTCTTCTCTTTGACGTCGTACAGCAGCAACCAACCGGGGCCGACCACCACGAGCAGACCTCCCTCCACGTCAGCCTCGGCCTGGTCGGAGGGCATGAACTCGTCCCTCTGTATCTGATGCCAAGGCAAGTCGATTCGGAAGCGGCGAGCCCAGGCGACGACGCTGCTGCTGCTGGGGTCGCCTGCTGCTTCAAGGGCCCAGACGTGCATGCGGAGCGACCCTTCCGCTACCGCCGACACGGCGAGCGTCCCTTCCATGTCGAACACCCTGAGGTAGTGGCGGCTCGTGAGCGGAGGCCGCGGGATCAGCCGGAACTTCTCGGACACCGTGTCGAACGCGACCAGGTCGACGCTGGTGCCGGACTCAGGGTGGTGCGACCAGTACAGGACGCCATCAAGGGCGACGCACGCGGACGGAGCCACGCCCAAGCCGCGGGCAGGGCCGAGCCGCCGCACGGCGGCGGAGCCGGTCGAGAGGATGTAGTAGTGGAACGGCCCTGTTACGGACACGTTGGCGGCGGCGTCCGAGGTGCGGTGGCGGATGATGGTCGTGCTGGAGCTGCTTCTGGATTTGGCCGATGCACAGCAACCGGTGCTCGCCGGACGGCTCGTGGAAGTAGAGCCCGGATGGCACGACCAACGCGCACGGGTACGGCGTGAGCGACGGCAGCACGGCCGACTGCCGCGTCGCCGGGTTGCAGATGAGGAAGGTGCCGTTGTCTCTTGCCGCCAGCAGGAGGAGGCCGTCGCGAGAGTCGGCGAGGCGCAGCGACCTGCCGTCGTCGAGGCGCAGGAAGCGGCGGCACCCCGTGTAGTCGCTGTTCAGAGGGTCGAGGCCTGCGAGTATGTTCTTGGCGTTGTGGTACAGATGGTAGCCGTCGGGGTAGACGATGAGCTTCAGCCGCTGGCGACGGGAGTAGGCAGCTACGAAGGTGCGGCTGGTGGTGATGCGCCGCCAGTGCTTGCATACGGCGCGGCAGCGGAGGACGGACTTGGGCTTCAGGCGTAGGAGGATCTCGGCTAGCACGTCGTCCCCCAAAACATCCATCGCCGCACCGCCGGTCACCGCCTATATAGAACCACCAGGCCTCCGATCCTACTGTTTCTTTCGCAGGGAACGCACACGAAGCTAAAAAATACCCGTCCCGGCTGTATATATGTATTTTTTTTTAAGGCTGTATATATATATGTATGTATCCGTTTTGTAGACGTACACGGGCCACCCACCTGACTTGGATTAGATAACATCTTCCTGTAGTATAGTACTCCTGCTACGCTACGCATCATGGAAGATTGAACATGATTCAGAATCTCAACTTCATGATAACATCTTTTTCAGGGAAAAAAACACTTCATGATAGCAAACACAACTTTTTCGTAACTGCTATAGACATTACTCGAAGCAGAGTTCAATGCTGTACCACAGATCCACAAGTAAAAGATGATTGATGTAGAGCAGAGCACTATAACAACGAAATCGTACCTATTGGAAACCTACCGAGCACTATAACAGATCCATCCGAGCATTTCTTTTGTGTGTAGAGCAGATCACTTCTAAGTCTTAACAAAGAAAACCTACTGCTGACAACCGATCTGTGTAGGGCAGAGCGTTATAACAAACGAACCTATTAGAAACCTAATGACACGTTCGATCTATTTCTTGCGCATTTGTTCACGTCAGTCAACCTTATTACACACACCACGGTACATCTCCACTTTACCGTAGAGCGGTTCTCCTCCCTCGGTAGCCGGTTCTCCTCCCTCGGTAGCTAAGGCAAAATGGTTGGCACGGTGTTGGCTCCAGCGAATGGCCAAGCACTTTCCAGGTGCTTTCACCTCATGTACAACCTGCTCAAAAGAAAAAGAAGAAACAACACGCTGGAGTCATATAAGGTAAAGGAACTAACAGATAAAACGATTTCTTCACTAACATTCCTACCTTGCCCTTCTTCACATTCAGGAAAAGAAGCTTCTCTTCAGTGCATGCTAGCACAGTTTCTTTCTCAAATGGACACCATGATATATCCACAATGGAATTGGTATCACTGAACTGGTGCAATGGCTTGTCCACTTTCCGAACATCCCACACCTGTTTAAATCCAGATACCGTTCATTGTTGAATGAAAAGGAAGCTTATGTGGTGGGCTTACAAAATATTGCTTATCAAGTTATTGCATGGCTGCATTATTTCAAGACAAGATGCAGTGGTTACTTTTAGAGGATCTTTTGTTTGCTATTTGGTTTCTTTCTCTTTTTTCAACAAAGGGAACCCAGCTTTTTAAGTAGGAGTAAACATTAATTTACCTTACAGTAGTTTCCAGAAGCTACGACCATCATATCTTTGTCAGTTGGGCTCCATTCTACAGCTGAACAGGTTTCCATCGAAGAAATTTTTTTCCTAATAGAGAACAAATTCGTTTCATTAGTAAAAAACAAGTAGGTATTTCCCAAATAGGGAACAAATTCGTTAGTACAACTATGCATTTGAAGCATAAGAAGAAAAATTACTCAATCACAGATGGTTTTGCACTTATATCCAAAATTTTGACACCAACATTTGATGCTGAGGCAATAAGATCGGGGTTAAGAGCATTCCATGACAGATCCAAGATCTTCACATTACCATCTTCATTATACTGCAAAAATTAAAATACTAGATGGTCAACCTTAATATTCTTTTTAAGAAAACTAAGTAATCAAAATATGGGCGACATTCTATCCAAACCAGAACTGGAAACACGTAGAACGTATTCTTGGTCGAAAATATCTTCTGACATTATTGCAAAAGTATGTCAATAAACTCATATCCAGCAGCTTATAATAAAACAATAAAAATTTAGAAATACAACCATACCTACGATATTTCATATAAGTTGTGATATTATTCAAATATCTTCTTATAAATAACTAAATAAGTCAGAAGACCAAATTTTATGCATATCCATCCATTTAGACAGTTTTATTCATTACAAAACCATTGTCTTATTTTAGTACCTGGAAATGGGGGATGCATTTTGCAGAAGGGTTGATAAGATTCCATACGAATACTGTCCCTTTTGCTCCACCAGAAGCAAGAAAGTGTGGTGTAGTAGGGCTGAATGACAAACCGAATACCTATACATATTAATGTAGTCAGAAACCAGATTATAATTTTCAGCTAAGAAATGCATTATATATTTTTGGCTAAGAAAAGATAAAGTCAGTACAGCAATTATAGTTAACCATCAGTAACTTGCCAGTGTATAAACACCAATAATAAGAACAACAATAGCTATCAAACACCATGGTGTTTTTAGGCATCGAGGTGAGCCACCGCAGCCCAGCCCTCATAACGTCTAGGCGTACATATAACACCACGAAGGGGTTGAATATGTTAGAATTTTAGGAGCAGTGCAAAACACACATGAACAGTGACAAAATTCAGTAACACAACTACGACTCCAATAAAATAAATCTATGTACTTTGTGTTCTATAAACAAAAATCCTGGCATAGAGCAAAGCGTACACACCAATCCATGAACCAATGAGCAGAGCAGAGCACCAAAGTATGATAACTGATTAGTAGTGGTAGTATGGCACACAGACACAATGTGATACAAATAGTAATTTAATTTAATTTATATAAAAGTATAAACTACTTTATATAGCACAACCAGCAGAGCAAACACAACAGAGAGCACAAGCATAGCAGCCCGACGCCTTTCAGTACCTAGGCAACACCAGATCGGCTATAGTGAACTCCATACACACACGCACGCATGTCAAGACGACACCGACGCCCAGCAGTCTTAACACACCTTGTCACATATGATACTACTCATAAACCATGATCAACACAGGTCAAACTGTACGGTTAAACTTTGTCATCTCAGCATCCCAATTCACTGTTAGTCCTACTTGATTGCAATATAAGTATGGCTCCCCTCCCGTGCATCTCTAGTCTCTCTCCACTTCTCTAGTCCTAGCTCCTCTCACTTCTACTTGTGCTCTCAATACTATTACTATTATGACAAGTACTTGGATGGTAACAGGGAGGAGGAACGAAAACTCACTGGACCATCAGAGTGACATGACATCAGGGCAACCATGGAATTTGATGATGATGCAGGGAGAGTCAAATCAGCACTGCTGGAGTCCAGACTTGGCGGCTGTGGAGGCCCGTCTGGAGAGAAGTGATCATCGAATACTCTGAACGGGGAGAACCACCGGCCACCTTTCGTCTCCGATTGCTGTATCAGGCTGTCATTGCTGCAGACGGCACACGGCAGCGGCAGTGATGAAGGTGCACAAGGAGAAAGAGCGTGAGATGTGAGGGAGCGAGACGCACCTGTGGGGTCCGAAACGGCTGTCGCGCGATTCTCGTGGTCGTGGCCACCCGCGACCAAATTGGGGGTGGTACCGTGAACCTTCTCCAGGCGCCCTGGGCGGAAGTAATAATTGATTGTGCTGAGATCGGTGGGTCTGCGGGGACGGAAAATGGGGTGATTAGAGGGAGGAGAAGAGAGCTAGATTTGCGGCGGCGCACGCGTCGTCGGAAAACTCACTCGAACAGCGCCTCATGGGGGTCCCAGACAGCGACCACGCCGCTCTTCAGGCCACCAGCGATGAGCCCTTTGGGGAATGGAGATGAATAGCCCGGCAAATCTGGCTCTGTGGGCCTGGACCAGGCGACGCGGCAGACCGCGGCCGGCGAGGGGATGCGGGTGGCGAGGGGAAGCACGCCATCGACGTACGCGGCGTCTGTGCGGTAGACGATGATGCCCGGGTTGATGGAATCGGGCGCGGTGCCCGCAGCTAGGAAGGAGACGTCAGACCAACCGCCGAAGGCGAGGGTCGACGCCGTCATGGACGCCGACGCCAACACCTCCGCCATGGCTGCTCCCTTTCGCGGTCCCCCCTTCGGCACCTTGCAGAAAGGACAAATGAGCCGCGAGGGAGGAGGGAGAATTGGTTACGTGTTTTTTGTGGGGGTTTAGGGTCATATAGCTGGCCGACCGCACGTTCCGAGCATGATCGCATGGGCCGGGCTATCGCGATTGTTCCCGTCAGATTGTTGGGCCAAATCTTCTTCCAAGTCTTCCCATCGAACTGACCCGCTTTAATAAGGTCTCATTTTGGCAGGCGACTTCTGGGCCGGCTTCTGCTCCGGCTCAAGTGAAGCCGTGGAAAACCATGGTAAGAAAAATAGCTTCCCAATACGAGCAGTTGCGAGCCGCAGCCCTTCTCTTCTAATCTCATCTTTCTTCTCCCTGTCATCTGCCTTCCTCCTTGCACGGGTGGGCTTTCATGGCGGAGCTGGACAGATCTGCTTACTGCTGGCTCCGGCGAGGGATGAACTCTCTAATGGGCTTCTCTCGGCGCTTCTCCAGGGGCGGGGAGGGGGGGGAGGAGGGGGAGGGGGCTGCTGACCCCTGGCCGCTTCTTACCTCCCTGCTAGATTTGGGTCTCCCACGGCTGTGGTATGGAGGTTGCATGAGGCTATGGTGGAAGCTTGGACGGTGACATCTGCTCTTTCTATGCACGATTTTGCATGTGAAAACCTCCCTCGTCGAACTAGCTTATCGACGCTCGTCGCGTCAATTTCCGCTTTGTTGTTTGTCATGACACTCCATGGGGTGATGGTGTTCGGTGCTCTAGGTCGCTTTTGTTAGTTTGCCTTTCTAGTTGGAGTTGTTGTAGTGATTAGTTAGTCAAGTTGCTAATAGGGTCGTTTTTTGACCAAGTTGGCTCAAGATTGAGCATGTGGTTTAGTGGTTTTTGAACCCTGGTTTTTCATTAAAAAAGTGGGTCGACACTTGTTTCTTTTATTCGTCAATATAAATCACGACAAATTTTTTACCGCCCCTTTTTAAAAAAATGTAGGACGGAGCTCTTCAAATTATGAGATGTACTGTTGTCGGTGTTATGACCTAGGGGGTCAAGACCACCAACTAGTAAATTTGTATATTGCGTGCTCCCTCTCCCAGATGTGATGCAAGAAGAACACAAGATTTATCCTGGTTCGGGCAAAGAAGACCCTACGTCCAGCGGGGGAGGATGAATTGTATTATCTTGCACCGAAGTGCTCGTACAGGGGGGTACAAGCAGGTTTACACGGGGGTGCTTAGAGTGAGCTGAAGCATAGGACTAGCAAGGCTATCCTAGGTGAGCTGGTGGATTGCTTGAGATGTTGATCAAGCAATCGGGTGTGGTGTGTGCGACTTGGCTCTTGGTGTATGCGGGTCAGAGCTGATGTCTCGGCTCGTTGAGAGATCTCTGATGTCCGAATGCGTGAGCCGATACGAATGTGCATGCCTTTTCTTCTATCCCAGCGTCCCCTTTTATAGATCAAGGGGAGGCCTGAGAGTACAGAGATCCTAGACTGTAGAGGTATGGGAGAGGTGTCCGCGACGCCATGCTTGCGGTGGGACGTCGATCGCTGTAGCGGCGTGGCCTTCCCGTCCTTCCGGTGTTCAGGGCATGGTGATAGCAGACTGGACGTTGCCGAACGTCATGGCGCAGTACAGTTGGCCTCCTGTAGATGGGTACAAGCTCCACAGTTGAAGCGGGACGAAGCGGACGGGCCCCATACCGTAGTGGTTCGAGACGGGGGTCGAGCCCCCGGGTCGAGGAGTATCGAGGCCTGTGGGACCCTGACTCATCCCTGGAAACGCGGTCGAGGGCTTGTCCCATTTAAGACTTGAGGGGTGCCTTTGACCTCCGTACTTGAGGCGTGACCACAGTGGTTGTACGATCGACGGAGAGTCGGGGCATGGGCGGCGAACTGATGGATTTGACCGTGGTAGTGGGCACCCATGGCGTTAGGCGGGAGCAGGTAGGCGCATTGGATTCTCTTTACCCCATACTAGGAGTAGGTGAGCTGATCGAGCCTCCTACTCGCGGGTCGTTCGTTCGACCCCCTGTCCGTCATTCGAGGGGTCGAGGCGGAGGGGTCGTTCGTTCGACCCCTGTCCGTCAATCGGGGTCGAGGGGGGATTCGATTGACCCCTCTTCCGTCATTCGGGGGGTTAAGGCGAGGCGGAGGGGTCGTTCGTTCGACCCCTGTCTGTCAGTTGAGGTCGAGGCGGAGGGGTGTCCTGCCTACTGTTTTTCCAGTAATGGGCCGGCCCGCGACTGGTCAGGTAAGCCTTCGTTTGATGGGCCTTCTCCCACTGATTGGGCGGCTGATCGGATTCTGCCTCAAAAATGGTTGCTATGTTAAGCATTAGATAATCGCAGGTTAGGGTACCCCTTACCTTTGTACCCGACAGTAGCCCCCGAGCCTCTATGTGGATAAGAAGAATCCGCATAGGGGTTTTTGCCATTGATCTACAGAGTTAGTAAGAGGTTCGATTCTCCGCGGGGTGCGCGCGAGCGCACCCCGCGGGGGGTAGCCCCCGAGGCCCCAGAGGAGTGATTAAGAACACCTCTGGGGGCTTTGATGTGTGTTTTATCGAGGGGATTAATATTAACTGGAGTCATAGCGCCCTATCGAGGGGTCAGCTCTGTATGCCAGGCTACGAGTGTTTTCGACCCTCTTTTGTCGAGGGGTGCCGTGCGTAGTCTAGCCCTCGAGCCTCGTGTGGCTGGGCCTTCACTACCTCATAGCGTTCTTCCCACGGATCCTTGCGCTCGGATTGTGGGGCGAAGAGCATCGTGCTATCCTCGTTTGGATGAGCCTCGAAGTCCTCTGTGAGCTGGTAACGGGGATATCCAAGTGAGAACTCGTGCCCCTTAGACGGGGGTCGACAGAAGCCCTGAGGCGTCCTCATTAAGCAAACCGTGTGGATTATCTAGGTGCCAACTCTGTTCGATGGGAGTTGGTGGCTCGATGCCTCCCGTCGAAGGGATCCTTGGGTATTCCGTGGTTATGCCTCCGATATGTCCCGGGGGGACTCGGGAGTTCGTTCTCGAGCTAGGCTTCGTACTGGCTCCCCCTGGGTCATCCCTGACTCGGGTACTCGAGGGCGGCTGTCGAACCCCGTTCGTGGGGCCAGCCTTTGCCCCCTCGAAATTTGGGGGTGGACCGGAGTCCGTTTTACCCTGGGTCCTCCCTGACCTCGGGGTACTTGAGGGCTGCTGTCGAACCCTACTCGAGGGCCAGCCTTCGCTCCCTCAAGATTTCGGGGTGGACCGGAGTCCGTTTTACTTCCCTAGGAAGGAACTGCTCGAGGCTCGACGGGGTGGTCGACATTCGTTGCTTACCTCCAAAGACCGCGCCCATCATTGCATGTCGTCCGCCGTAGGCGCGCCCTTTTAGGAGATGTCCGTTCGGATGCAACCATAGCAGGCGTAGGGTGCGGCGAGGAACGCGGTGACGTGACAGGTGTGCCCTATCCTGTGGAATACGAGGGGGCGGTAGTTGGGCACATTAAATGCGGAGATTTATCTATCTTTTTGTTGGATCCGCCTGTTGGGCTTCTGGTTATAAATATGGGGACGGGAGTTTGGCTTCCGCACGCTTGCCATTGCCTCCCTTGCCTCCTTCCCCTTTTGCAATTGCCTTCGTCGCCCACTGAGCCGGATCTCTGCGCGCGCGAGAGTAGGGAGAGGAGAGATTGGGAACATACCTTCCACCCCCGCATCCGAGCGCATCCGCTTCCCTGCTCGCATGGCCAGCTACAGCTTGCGCGGCCCTGACGCCTGGCTTCCATCGTCGGCGACCATGGGGTGTTTGGGAGATTTGGTGGAGAGCGGCCTTCTCCGGCCTATCACCTCCGCGGTCCGGTCAGAGTGGATAGTGCCGCAGAGGGAGGATCGTGAGCCCAACCCGCCGGAAGGTTACGTGGTCAGCTTCGAAGCTTTCCACCGGGCGGGGCTGGGATCCCCCCCCAACTGTCTTCTACGCGGGATCCTCCACCACTATGGTGTGGAGCTCCAACACCTCTCCCCCAACGGCGTCTGCCAAGCGGCGATCTTCACCGCCGTGTGCGAAGGATACCTGGGGATGGAGCCGTATTGGGAGTTGTGGCTCCACATGTTCGAGGCGGGCCTGTTCCACGCTTCGGCCGGGGGCGGTAGCCGCAGGATAGTCAGGGCTGGGTGTTGCAGCATCTCCCTCAAGAGGGCGGAGTACTGGATCCCGACCAAGCTCACGTCGAGTCACTCAGGATGGCACTCCGGGTGGTTCTATCTAAGAAACGACGATGGTCTGTTCCCCGCCTACACCGGGAGGACAATTGACTCGAGGCCCGACCACTGGAGGTACGGCGTCGAGCAGAAGAAGGAGAAGCGTCTCGACCACCTGTTTGAGGCGATTGCCCGTCTGAAGAAAGCGGGGCTTACGACGGCCATCGTGGCGTCGGCATTTCATCAGCGGTGAGTCATACCGCTGATGGTCCGCCCACTACGCCTCGACAAGATGCGCCCGGGGGCGGACCTCACGGGGTGCCGCCTCATGGGGGACGAACTGCCCCTCGAGAGGGTGGTCCGCCGAGTGCGCGCCTCCTTTGCCGGCGTGTTCGAGGTGGAGAACGTCGCCAGCGTCCCCATGATGCCGGACCAGGGCCACATCCAGCTGGTACGACATCTCTTCTCTGTCAATGCCCCCTTGTTTGTCTTGTTCGTCCCCTTTTGTCCGTTTTCTGACCACGCCTCGCGTTCCTCACAGTCCCCGTCGAGGGGTGGGTCGAGCACGCCGTCGGTGCCTACTCAGTCAAGCGCACGGGCCTCGAGCCCGTCGGCCCCTGCCAAGGTCACGGCGCCGGGAGCAGCCTCAGCCCCCGGTGGAGGAAAAAGCGGCTCCCGGGGTGCCGGCCTGAAGCCCTCGAGCGGTTCGAGGTCCGCTGGCTGAACCCCCCTGATCCCGATGGGGTAAGTTCGTTTCCTTCTAGTCTTGAACTCCCTTCTGCTTTGGTTGCAACTCACGCTAATCGTAACACATGCGTTCCTTTTTCAGGGTGAAGCGCTCATTGGAGGCCGCGTCCCCCACCCCGGCCAAGAGGCTGAAGGTGGAAGCTGCGGCTAAGATGGCGGCCGGAGCCAGTCCCGCTGTCCCGTCCCCCTCAACCCTCGCCCCAGAGGTGGCGTGGGCGGGCAATGCGCGGGAGGCAATGTAGCGCGGGCATGCGCAGTCGGCCGTCGAGCGAGCTCGAGCGGAGGAAGAGGTAGGTCGACCCGCCTCGTCGTCAGGGTCTGCCGGTGTGGCGGTCGAGGCCGTGCTCACCACCCCGTCGGAGGGGGTGCGCCAGCAGCCTCGGAAAGCGTGGAGCCGGTGTCGACGTCGGCTGTGGTGGAGAGGGTTGAGCCCCAAGCCTCCGTAGAGATGGAGGTGGTCGACTTGACCTCTGCTGGCGATGAAGAGACGCTGGAGCACCCGGCGCCGATGCGGTGGCCCGAGAACCTTGCGTCGTGGGAGGCGCGTCATCGGCGCGAACGCGAGGAGAAGGCGCGACAAGAGGAGGGAGCGATTGTCGCTGCGCCGGAGGTGCCGCCGTCGGTGGAGACCCTCGTCGAGGGGGCCTCGGCATCGCCCGTGGCGGGGACGGCGACGACGACGGAGCTGGCGGAGATAGTGGTGGTGATGACCCCTCGGCATGAGCTAGAGGGGACCATTGTGGTGCTGCAGGGGTACGGCGCGCCGGACGTGGCTATGTCCGAGGCGTCAGCTCGGCCTATCCTCGAGGTCGGGCAGCCGTCTACTCAAGGTTCTCCGCCCCCTGGCTCGGTCGAGGTGGAAGGAGGGGATGAGATGCCAGACTATGGCGAGCCCACCATATTAGACGCTAACATGCGTTTCCTCTACTGCCCAGGGTCGTTCCCGCGGTGGGGGCCTCCTCCTCCTCGAAGCGATGACCCGGAGGGGTCGATGGCGGCCCTACAAGACCACTTCGAGGCCAGGATCGCCCAGCTCGAGGGGGCGACCCACTTCCCCAACCTCGCAGAACGGGTGATGGCCCACGGGGGTACCCTCGAAATGGGTCAGTCCATCATGGACGATGTGAGGGGGAGGGTCGACCGCTCGAGCGATTTCTGGGGGCAAGAGGTGTTCGAGCTGCCCGACCCCAAAGACCCAGGGCGCACCTTCTTCAAGCTCGATGATCAAGCCGAGCTCGGAGAGTGGGAGCACATGGAGGAGTTTCGGGCGTGGCTCGACCACGTGACGCGTGTGGCGGTGGGAGTCGCGTTCGAGGATATATATAAGGGGATGATGGTAAGCTTCGTTCTTTCCTTTCGTTTCACCTCGGGTGTTTTGTTGTTCTTTGTTGTGACCTTCCTTTTTATCCTTGGTAGACGATGAGGGCGAGGTCGCACAACAAGTCCCAGTTCATCCTCCGCTCGTGGGAGCAGTGGAGTCAGCTCCCCATCCTTCGTGCCTCGCTGGAGAAGGAGGAGGCCGAGGCCACCCAGGCGAAGGTCGAGGCGGCCACCGCGCAGGAGGGGGCCAAGGCCGCTCAGGAGGAGGCCTCCCGGGCACAGTCGAGGGCCGAGGCCGCCCTCAAGGAGGTTGCCGAGGTCGGGCAGCAGCGGGACGCCGCCCAGGGGGGCCGGCGTAAGGCTGAGGAGGAGGCCAACTCGCTGAGGGGGGAACTGGCTCGAACGGCGGAGCAGGTCCGGCAGCTCGAGGCCAACCTGGAGCAGGCGGGCACCGACCGCGCCTTCCTCGAAGAGCGGGTCCAGCAGCTCGAGTCGGATATTGACGTCGTCTCCCGCGACCGTGACACGCTGAACGTCGCGGAGCAGAAGGCTCGAGCCCAGATCGCCATTTTGGAGGAGGCGGCGGCTGCCCAGAAGAGGGCCCTCAATGGTACTGGCAAGATCATCGAGGACCTCCAGGCTAAGAACAGTGACCAAGCTGCAGCCCTCGTCAACGTCCGCCGCCAACTGCAGAAGGCTGAGCAGGCCTACGTCACCCTGGAAGCACGCGCCAAAGGTGAGTTTTTTAGAAGTGTTATTGAGCTCGCTTGGTCTCGACCCTTCCCCTGCTTTTTGGTTTTGATGGAGTCTTCTATTTGTTCTGGCAGAACTCAAAGGGGACAAGGCCCGAGCCCACGAGGATCTGACCAGTCTTCAGAACCTCCTCGGGGCGGAGACGAGCCTGAATGAGAAGCTTAGGGACGCCATCTCCTCCTTCTGCGACGACATGAGTGTCGAGCCGGAGCTGCCGGTTGCGGGAGACGTGCGTGGAGATACCCTATTGCGCCGGCTCTTCGCCGCGACCCGTGGAGTGACAGAGCAGGTCCGTGCTGCCCTTCACATAGGCGTGAAGCGAGCGCTCGCGGTCGTCCGCTCGGGGTACTCCTACGACCTCGATGTCGTTGCCAGCGGCTTCGTCGTCGACCCGGAGCTGACCGATGAAGCGAACATGGCGAGATGCCATGAGCTGATCGACGCCGCAGAGGTGCCCGGCGGTGAGTTGGCGAAGCTGTTCGAGGCCGAGGTGCTTCCCCTGCCGGACGGCGATGGCGATGAGTAGTCGAGGCCTGTGAGCCAAATCTAGACAAGAAGGTCCATGTAATAGATTAGTTTTTGTGACAATATGATGTCGAGCCCCTAGGGGCTTCCTAACTTTAATGCATTTTATTCGGGGTGCATCTGAGTGTTTTTATTCTCTCGAGCCATCTCTATTTTTCTTTGCCTGAGTTGTTGCTTTTAGACTAAGTGTTCGACGCACGCTCGTATCCCTCGAGGGGGAGCGAGTGGGGGTACCGTAGCCCTGAGGCGTGGGAGAGTCCCTGGCTCGACGACCCTCGACCCTTAGGGAGTTCGAGGCGTTTTTACTTAGCTCAGAAGCGTACTCGGGGCAAAGGTGGAAAGAGAAGTGCTAAGTTTTGAAAAAATGTTCGAGTTTTTAGAGAACTTAGGAGGGGGTCCCCCCTGTCAGCCCCCGAGGGAGGCTTGACTTTGCAGGAGCAGAGTCGAGGCTACCTTAGAGTTATGAACAAATGTGAAATGTATTTCGAGAACATTTTATTCATTCATAATGCGATAAGTGTACATAATGCGGAAAATGTACGAGGCCTCGAGGCCTTAGGGGTAGAAGCGACGTAGCTGTTCGATGTTCCATGCGTTGGTGAGGATGTCGCCCTTGCTGTTCTTCAGCTTGTAAGTCCCTGGCTTTAGCACCTCTGCCACGATGAAGGGTCTTTCCAAAGGTGGCGTCAGCTTGTGACGCTCCTTGTTGCTTTGTCGGCGGCACAGTACGAGGTCGCCGACGTCGAGGTCCCTTTTGCGTATGTGCTTGTCGTGGTAGCGTCGTAGCGTCAGCTGGTACCTTACTGACTCGAAGAGGGCCGTGTCCCGGGCTTCCTCGAGCTGGTCGAGGGAGTCCTCTCGGGCTTCTGCGTTGGCTTGCTCGTTGTAGGCCTTTAATCGAGGGGACCCGTACTCGAGGTCAGTGGGGAGGACGGCCTCGGACCCGTAGACCAAGAAGAATGGGGAGAACCCTGTAGCTCGGCTTGGTGTCGTTCTGAGACTCCATAGGACAGAGGGCAGCTCATCGACCCATCTCTTGTCGTGTTTGTTTAGCCGGTCGAAGATCCTTGGCTTGAGGCCCTGCAAAACAATACCATTGGCGTGCTCGACCTGGCCGTTAGTTCGAGGGTGGGCGACTGTAGACCAGTTCAACTTGATGTTGTGGTGGTCACAGAAGTCCAAGAACTTTTGGTCGGTGAACTACGTGCCGTTGTTGGTGATGATGGCATTGGGGACCCCGAAGCGGTGGACGATGTCGGTGAAGAACAACACAGCTTGTCGAGATTGAATGTTGGCGATGGGTCGAGCCTCGATCCATTTCGAGAACTTGTCTATGGCCATGAGGAGGTGGGTGTGGCCACCTTTTGTTTTCTTCAGGGGGCCGACCATGTCGAGCCCCCATACTGCGAATGGCCAAGTTATGGGTATCATCTGAAGAGCTTGGGTGGGTAGGTGGGTCTGCCTGGCGTAGAATTGGCATCCCTTACAAGATCGAACAAGTTTGGTAGCGTCGACGACGGCTGTCAGCCAGTAGAAGCCTTGTCGAAAGGCATTTCCTACCAGCGTTCTTGGCGCCGCGTGGTGGCCGCAAGCCCTCGAGTGTAGGTCCTTCAGTAGTGCCCTCCCTCCTCGAGGGTGAGGCAACGTTGAAGTACACAGGTAGGGCTGCGTCGATACAGCTCGCGGCCATCCCCATACAAGATGTAGGTTTTGGCGCGTCGGGCTATGCGTCGGGCTTCGGTGCGGTCCTCTGGGAGCTCGCCCCGTATCATATACTCGAGGTAGGGTGTGCGCCAGTCCGTCGAGGGGGTTTGCATCGCGGCCGTTCCGCCGATCTTCATGACTTCTTCCCTGTTCGAGGGGGCATCGGTCGGGGCGGGGGGGGGGGGGTGGATCGACCCTTTGCTCGAGGGCAGGAGCCCCCGAGCCTAGGTCGACAGACGACTTGTGAAGGTCCCTCGAGAATACGTTGGGAGGAACCGTGTCTCGGGTGGACGCGATTTTGGTTAGCTCATCAGCAGCTTCGTTGTACCGGCGGGCGACGTGGTTGAGCTCGAGGTCATAGAATTTGTCCTCTAGCTTACGGACCTCCTTGCAGTAGGCTTCCATCTTGGGGTCGTGGCAGCTCGAGTCTTTCATCACTTGGTCAATTATCAACTGCGAGTCCCCTCGAACGTCGAGGCGTTGAACCCCGAGCTCGATGGCGATGCGCAGACCGTTGACGAGGGCTTCGTACTCGGCTACGTTGTTGGAGGCGGGGAAGTGGAGGCGGATGACGTAGCGCATGTGGACCCTTGAGGGTGATATGAACAGCAATCTGGCGTCTTCCCCCGTCTTCATCAACGATCCATCGAAGTATATGGTCCAGAGCTCGATCCGAACTTGCGCCGGGGGTAGTTGGGTGTCGGTCCATTCTGCAATGAAATCTGCCAATACCTGCGACTTGATGGCCTTCCGAGGAGCGTAGGAGAGAGTTTCCCCCATGAGCTTGACCGACCATTTGGCGATTCTCCCAGACGCCTCCCGGTTCAAGATTATCTCCCCGAGGGGGAAAGACGAGACCACAGTAATCGGGTGGCCCAGGAAATAGTGCTTGAGTTTCCACCGAGTGAGGATGATGGCGTACAACAGCTTCTGAATGTGGGGGTATCTCACTTTGGTTTCTGAGAGCACCTCACTTATGAAGTAGACGGGCCTCTGAACCAGCAGGGCATGTCCCTCTTCTGCCCTCTCGACTACTATGGCAGCGCTGACTACCTGAGTAGTTGCTGCAACATAGAGCAAGAGGGGCTCGACTGGGCTTGGGGGCACCATGATAGGTGGCGAGGTGAGTAAAGCTTTGAGTTTGGAGAGCGACTCCTCGGCCTCGACGGTCCATGTGAAGTGTTCTGTTTTTTTAAGGAGGCGATAAAGGGGAAGTGCTTTCTCCCCGAGCCGTGAGATGAACCGGCTGAGTGCAGCGAGGCACCCTGTGACCCTTTGTACGCCCTTAAGATCGTTGATCGGGCCCATCCTAGTGATTGTGGTTACCTTCTCAGGGTTGGCCTCGATCCCGCGTTGGGAAACTATGTACCCTAGGAGCATGCCTCGAGGGACCCCAAAGACACACTTCTCTGGGTTTAGCTTTATGTGATTTGCCCTGAGGCACCCAAACACGATCTCAAGGTCCCCGACTAGGTTCTCAACTTTCTTGGATTTGACCACGATGTCATCGACGTAGGCCTCGACGGTTGGCCCTATAAGCATCGTTGATATGTGGCCCCGACGTTTCACAAACCGAAGGGCATAGTGAGGTAGCAAAACATGCCAAAGGGGGTGATGAAGGAGGTCGCGAGCTGATCGGACTCCTTCATCTTTATTTGGTGATAATCTGAATACGCATCAAGAAAGCAGAGAGTTTCACATCCCGCAGTGGAATCTACTATTTGATCAATATGTGGTAATGGAAAAGGAACCTTAGGACATGCTTTATTTAAACTAGTGTAGTCTACGCACATTCTATCCTTTCCATTCTTTTTCTTGACAAGTACAGGATTTGCTAACCACTCGGGATGATGTACCTCCTTGATGAATCCGGCCTTCAAAAGCTTGTCGACTTCCTCCCCGATGATTATGCGCTTCTCCTCGTCGACGCGGCGCAGCTGTTGCTTCACCGGTTTGGATCCGGCCCGAATGTCCAAGGAGTGCTCGGCGACATCCCTTGAAATGCCCGGCATATCCGAGGGACTCCACGCAAACACATCAGCATTCGCGCGGAGAAAGTCGACGAGCACGGCTTCCTATTTGGGCTCGAGGGTGACGCTGATCGTCAGCGCCTTCCCATCCGCGTGGCCAAGGTCGAGCGGGATGGTCTTGGTGTCCTCCGCAGGCTTGAAGTTTCCGGCGTGCCGCTTGGGGTCAGGGATCTCCTTGGAGAAGTCGTCGAGGGCCGCGAGGATGGCTAACTCCTCGACCGCCTCGGCGTTTTCCACGCACTCGACGTCGCAGTCGTAAGCGTGCTCGTAGGAGGTGTCGACGGTGATGACTCCCTTAGGCCCTGGCATCTTTAGCTTGAGGTAGGTGTAGTTCGGGATCGCCATGAACTTGGCGTATCCAGGTCGACCGATGATGGCATGGTAGGTACCGTGGAATGCGACCACCTCAAAGGTCAGATCTTCCTTTCGGAAGTTCGAGGGGGTACCGAAGCAGACGGGTAGATTGACGCGGCCGATCGGGAGTGCCTTCTTTCCTGGGATGATCCCGTGGAACCCCCCCCTCCCGCGCTGGGCAGGAGCATGGTCCTCGGGATCCCCAGGAGGTCAAGGGTCTCGGCGTAGATGATGTTGAGGCTACTTCCCCCATCCATGAGTACCTTGGTGAGGCGGGTGTTGAGTATGATCGGGTCGACGACGAGTGGGTAGAACCCTGCGTTGGGGACGTGCTCGGGGTGGTCGTTCTGGTCGAAGGTGATCTGCGTGTGGGACCAGTCGAGGTATCGAGGAGCCTGGGCTCGAACGGAAAAGACTTCTCGACGCTCCCTCTTGCGCTGACGCGCACTGAGTCGAGTCGAGGGTCCCCCGCAGATCATGTAGCAATCGTGAATCTCGGGGAAGCACCCTTTTTTTGCCATCGCCCATGACGTGAAGGTCGCAGGGTGGGTCTTCCTTGTTATCTTCTTTCTTGAGGCCAAGAGAGTCGAAGTACTTCTTGAGCATGCGACAGTCCTCGAGGCTGTGGTTGGTCGGTCCCTTGTGATAGGGGCAAGGCTTTTTCAGCATCTTGTCGAGGACGCCCCCCTCGAGAGGGGGACCTCGAGGCTTCTTCTTGTCTGTCGCAGCGACAAGATCGTCGGGCTCGACGTCGCGTCGACCCGGCTGGTTCTTGTTGTTGTTGTTGTTGTTGGTCCTCTTGGGCCCATTATTCGAGCCCCCGGGCTCGTCCGCCTTGGCCTTCCCCTTGTCTGGGGATGCATAGAAGAACGCGCCAACGGCTTCCTCGCCGGATGCGTAGTTGGCGACGATGTCCATGAGCTCGTTGGCGGTCTTGGGGGTGTTCCGTCCCAGCTCCCGCACCAATTTCTTGCAGGTTGTCCTGGCGACAAACGCCGTGATGACGTCGTGGTCGGAGATGTGGGTTAGCTCGGTACGTTGCTTGGAGAACCGTCGGGTGAAGTCACAGAGGGTTTCCCCTGGCTTCTGCTTGCAGCTGCGGAGATCCCAGGAGTTTCTTGGCCGCACGTAGGTGCCCTTGAAGTTTCCCTCGAAGATCCTGACCAGGTCAGGCCAGCCATAGATCAAGTCCGGGGGAGTTCCTCGAGCCATCTTCGAGAGGTGTCGGAGAGGAAGAGCGGGAGTTGCCGAATGATGACGTGGTTGTTGTCGGCTCCTCCTAGCTGACATGCCAGCCTGAAATCAGCAAGCCAGAGCTCCGGCTTGGTTTCGCCGTTGTACTTGACCAGGCTGGTGGGTGGAAGGAAACGAACAAGCAAGGCGGTTTGCCGGATCGCCTTGCTGAAGACTCGTGGCCCTGGTGGTTCCTGGGATCGACGTCGATCCTCGTCACTGTCGTAGCGTCCACCTCGATGGGCATTGTAACCTCAAGCCTCAGCATCACCATGTCGGCGTCGTTTGTTGTCGTTGATGTCGTGTCGCGCGTCTCGCGGTTGTCGATTATCGAGGATGCGGTCTCGAACTGGTTGCCACTCCGCTCCGCCTTGGGGCGCCTTGTCTTGGTGGACAGATACCTCTTGATCTTGTCGAGGGGGCACGTCCCGCCGCTCGGAAGCAACTCCTCTGCACCTCGAGGCCGAGCTCTCCGCCTGTTGTACGACCACGGTTTGGAGGAGCCCCTGGATTTCATCTCTAATGCGTCGATGGTGCCGGCATGTCGCGGAGCAGCATCGCGGCTGCCACAACATTCTGTCTAGCACGGTTGTAGACGTGGCGCTCGTTTGCCCCTTCGTTGACGATCTGTCGATGGACATCCCGAGCCCGCTCGCGGGCTCCTCCACCATGTGGCCGCCCGTGATCTCGCTCGAGGGCCTGCTCGAGCTGATGAAGTCGTAGGCGCTCCTCTTCGATTTTGGCGAGGAGCTCCCGGACTTGCGCGGTCTGGGCATTCTGAGGTGGATCGACTTTGTCTGGAACCGGGGGGCGACGTCTCGCGACGGCGTAGCATTGCGCCCCTCTCCTGCATTCGCAGCTGCGGCGTCGGTGATGTCATCCTGGGAGTCAACCGGCTCGATGAGGTGGAAGCACTCTCGTGTGGGATCGTAATCCTCATCGGGGGAGTCCGAGTCAGGGTAGCCGTGGTAGAAGTTGGGGAAAAATCCCTTGCGCTCCTCCTCCAGCCGTTGCCGTAACGTGCCCCAGGTTTGATACCCTAGGGCCGGGGCTCGTCGTGGCTCCGGGCGCTCGTCCGGTGGAGGGGTGGTGACGAGGTTGATCGTCGCACGTAGCAGGTTCCCTGGGGACCCGTAACGTGCCTGCATCTGCGGGCCTACAAAAGCAGAAAAGAGCCTGGCGCTGTTGTAGAGCCCGTGCGGAAGAAGGTTTTGCGGCGGCATGGCCGAGTACGTTGGAGAGGCCACGGGGACACTCCGAGATGACGGTATGGAAAAGCCAAGGTCAGACCCGGCGAGGTACCCGCCCCTGACCCGCAAGCATGGGTCAAACAGGCTCCCGAAGGGAGGAACTGTGTCGCCAGCTGAGGCCGGGGAGATGACGTCCGACGTCTCGGGATCCCCGTGGTGAAGAGTGTGGCGGCGTCGTTCACGCCTCCTCCTGGTGACAGGTGAGAGGCATGAGTGGTGGGACCGTCGTCCGGTCCTCCTTGGCCCCGGCGTACCGGAGCTGCTGCTATCCATGCCACCACCGGAGAGTAGAACCATGTCGTGGCCGTGGCCCAAGGACATGAACTCTAGATTCCCGAACCAGATGGTGGTGGCAAACGGAAGTGATGGGACGGTGGAATCCATCTGGGAGAGTAGTTCGGAGTTGATCGACACGCAAAGCTCCCCTACCTGGCGTGCCAACTGTCGGTGTTATGACCCAGGGGGTCAAGACCACCAACTAGTAAATTTGTATATTGCGTGCTCCCTCTCCCAGATGTGATACAAGAAGAACACAAGATTTATCCTGGTTCGGGCAAAGAAGTCCCTACGTCCAGCGGGGGAGGATGAATTGTATTATCTTGCACCGAAGTGCTCGTACAGGGGGGTACAAGCAGGTTTACATGGGGGTGCTCAGAGTGAGCTGAAGCATAGGACTAGCAAGGCTATCCTAGGTGAACTGGTCGATTGCTTGAGATGTTGATCAAGCAATCGGGTGTGGTGTGTGCGACTTGGCTCTTGGTGTATGCCGGTCAGAGCTGATGTCTCGGGTCATTGAGAGATCTCTGATGTCCGAATGCGTTAGCCGATACGAATGTGCATGCCTTTTCTTCTATCCCAGCATCCCCTTTTATAGATCAAGGGGAGGCCTGAGGGTACAGAGATCCTAGACTGTAGAGGCATGGGAGAGGTGTCCGCGGCTCCATGCTTGCGGTGGGACGTCGATCGCTGTAGCGGCGTGGCCTTCCCGTCCTTCCGGTGTTCAGGGCATGGTGATAGCAGACTGGACGTTGCCGAAAGTCATGGTGCAGTACGGTTGGCCTCCTGTAGATGGGTACAAGCTCCACAGTTGAAGCGGGACGGAGCGGACGGGGCCCATACCGTAGTGGTTCGAGACAGGGGTCTAGTAGTATCGAGGCCTGTGGGGCCCTGACTCATCCCTGGAAACGCGGTCGAGGGCTTGTCCCATTTAAGACTCGAGGGGGTGCCTTTGACCTCCGTACTTGAGGCGTGGCCATAGTGGTTGTACGATCAACGGAGAGTCGGGGTATGGGCAGCGAACTGATGGATTTGACCGTGGTAGTGGGCACCCATGGCGTTAGGCGGGAGCAGGTAGGCGCATTGGATTCTCTTTACCTCATACTGTGAGTAGGTGAGCTGATCGAGCCTCCTGCTCGCGGGTCGTTCGTTCGACCCCTTGTCCGTCATTCGAGGGGTCGAGGTGGAGGGGTCGTTCGTTCAACCCCTGTCCGTCAATCGAGGTCGAGGGGTTGAGGTCGAGGGGGATTTGATCGACCCCTCTTCCATCATTCGGGGGTTAAGGAGAGGCGGATGGGTCGTTCGTTCGACCCTTGTCCGTCAGTTGAGGTCGAGGTGGAGGGGTGTCCTTCCTACTGTTTTTCTAGTAATGGGCCGGCCCACGACTGGTCATTGTTGTTGGTGAGGTAAGCCTTCGTTTGATGGGTCTTCTCCCACTGATTGGGCGGCTGATCGGATTCTGCCTCAAAAATGGTTGTTATGTTAAGCATTAGATTATCGCAGGTTAGGGTACCCCTTACCTTTGTACCCGACAACTGTCATCATATAAATCATGTGATTTAAGAAATTATATCACCCAAAACACTGAGGTCACATGATTTGTTCGCACCTTGTGTGCTTTTGGGTACCAAATCCATCGCATGAATGACTGAACTCATGGAGTCACCCGATTTTGTATTGATGGACTCGTCTTTTCTTTTGTGTTGAGGAGGATGTTCCAATACACGTGATAGTTTTGCTAAGCATCTGACAGGCCTCCGTTGGCATGACAGATAATAATCACCGACACGTTAGCACAAATTGAGTTTACAACCGGCCTCGGTGTCTTGGTATGTTAGGTCTAGACGTGATTGTTCAATAGTTGAGGCCACAAATTGAAAAGTGACACCTTTCATTTTCGAAAGTGCATGAACGGATGTCTTCATCAGAGGCTATCGAGGATGACGAGCACCCTGTTCTCTAGTCCTAGTCTATTTGTTTTAACAAAGCCTTCTCGACAAGCTTTATTCATCCTATAAAATTGTTACATCGTTTGCTAAAAGATGAAAAATATAATTAGGGGGTTTATCGATCCAAATAGAAAACTCTTTAGACACAAACGCTTGTCGAGCTAACTCATGAGCAACATAAGGCTTCTCTATTACTGTGCTCAATGGAGACTTCTGCAAAATCCTTCCATAGTTCATAACATTTATTGAAGATCGGAGCTAAAGCTATTCCCGAAAATCCCCCATCCTTTATAGTTTGGACCCCCGCTATGCATTGTGATTGTACCATAAACCTGTTGCAGACCACAAGTTGCACCAACATCAGGCCTTCCTTTAATGCATATCTTTCAACCATTTGAACATTAAACACTCGAGGAAGACATTTATTTGTCGCCACTATAAAATCTCCTCATGAGTACCTGATGATCACCCTTGTGCTTCCATTTCCTGCCTCAAATGCAGCATCTACATTTACCATGAGTTTCCTCGCTAGTGCTTTCTTCCATCTTCTGTGTCCCCTTGAATTTTTTTATCTACATCATATAAGTATTTGCCATGTCTAAACTTTTTTTATATAAGTATTTGCCAGATCAGTAATGGCCAAATCCACCCTGCGGTTTCTTCCATCGACGTCCCCTTGAACCTTTTTGCATTAACCTCATGTTATTATTTGCCAAATCATCAAAGGCCAAAGCGGTTGTAGCTAACAATTGACAGAGAAGAGAGAAAAATAGTTTTTAGAAAAAAAATGGGAGAAAACAAATGAGCCGACCTATGGGCCGTAGTGGCGGAGGCATAATTATGTCGAATGCCGGGAAAATCGAAGCTTCAGGTCGCGGGGTTCTCGAATGACCCAAGCCGAGATATGAATTTTGTCGAGATAACCGTTCTGGACTGTGAAGCAGGATAGGAGAGTAGCGACTATAAGATTGACAGTTTCTTGTCGTGATTCTCATGGCTAAGACAGAAACCCATCTAAATCCAGCAATTAAATTATCCCTTGGGCATACCTTACCTATCGAAAAACCAAGGTTTTAGGTCTCTTTGGATTTCATGGTCTAAGACCTTGTTTGGATCCATGATCGACGGAAGACCATCTAAACCTGCCCAATAAATTAACCCCCTTGGGCAAGCCTTACCTATTAAAAACCAAGGTTTAAGGTCTCTTTGGACCCCATTGGTCCAAGATCTTGTTTGGATCCATGATGTGTTGAGGCTCCAAACAGAACTGTTGTTTAAAATTTAGTCACACATATAAAAATTTTAGATTCCACAAGACAAAATGGTGTAGAGTTTTAGTTTTTTCCTTTAGCTAACTAAACTTCAACTAAGCTTTAGACTATATGATTTAAAAAGTGCCTAAACAGGTGGTATAAAATTGTTAATTATAGTCTAGCCCATTTGACAATTAAAACCATCGCTAATTGATCTGTGATCTAAAATTTAGCTTTTATTTTGACTAAACTTTACGCTATATTGACCTAAACACGTTCTTATACAATTCCAGCTTTGAGGGACCGATTTTCATGGTCGTCAAAACATGTCCCCACAGAACAATCAAACATTCATTCTCTCACGAGAAAAACGAACCGATCTCATCTCCAATCTAGTACTGTAGCTAGGAGTACCTGCTTCGATCAAATCATTACGTGCCATACAGAAAGTTTTTGAATGTAAAGTATAGGAGGCGGACCAGTACTATTTTCGCATCATATATGATTCGAAACCTGCATGGTCCTCGTCCCTACCGCGATCGATCCAAGAGCGGAGCCGACCCCGCGAGCCCGACAAGAGCAAAGCGCCCATGCAGCTGCGTCCAAAGCGCCACGCGACGAGCCCGGCCCCGGCGGCGGAGCCCCACACTGCGATCCCTCGCTGGCTCCCAGAGCCAGTCCCATACGGACGGCTGGGCACGAGGGAGACACCTCACTAAACAAAACACATGGCGTGGCATCAGAGCCGTACAAAGGCGGCCATGGCCACAATAACTACGCAACAGTTTCAGATTAAAAATCGCATCATCACCAGGCTCCCACACGTCACGCAAGGTTACAATGCAATCAGTCAGCCCCCCCGGTGTGTGTCCCTGGGGCCCTGTCTACGGACGGTGTGTGGCCTAACCGGGATCGACGGACGGACCGGCGGCAGGCAGCCGGCACTGCGATCCAGCGGTAGATTCAGGCTACCAGAGCCTTCAGGCAAGTCACATGCCTGCCTGCCTTGAATCTGTCATGACCAGAGCACTGGGCAATACTACTGGCAGTGGTACTACTAGCTAGAGGATTTTACTGCTCACAATCACTCTTTACACGCGAGTAATTAAATTGCTTCAGCGGAGAGCAAAAAATGGCTACGGCTACGGGGGGCAGTTACAGGTTGCAAAGGCTGCAATAAGCTCGATCTAGTAGAGAGAGTAGTAAGCTTGTGAATAAGCAAGCCGCCATGGGCAAGAACAAGAACAGATGACACGCGTGACGAACAACCTGGTTGGTCTCGAGCGGCTCCAGTACTAGAGCAGCAACTGGACGAACTGCCATGGCGCCGTGGAGAAGCAAAGCAGCAGCAGCAGCAGCACGCTAGGGGTCGTAGAGTTGACCGGCGCAGCGGCATTTCCAACCGAGCGGCTTGTAGTTGGAGTAGCGCGAGAAGCCGGCCACCGTCGCCGCCGCCGTGTCGTCGTCGGTGACGCGGGCCGCGCGGCCGAGCCCCGGCGCGGTCGTCACCTGGACGGGCATGCAGGGGTTGCAGGCGCTGCACCGGTTGTGGCAGCTCGGCGGCGTCGACCCCAGCCGCGACTTGTCCTCCGCCAGGTTCTGCACCTCACAAAAACACGGAAAACTACTGTCAGTCTCACAGACAGGAGTCAGGAGGGATGGAAAACGTCGTGTACTCGTGTTGGCCTGTTGGGTCACTTGGGTGGTGACGGCGGTCTCGTACCTGAGAAGGGGAAAGCGTCGCGGTGCGGATGCTGGTCGCGGTGCCGAGAAGGAAGCAGAGGGACACGGCCGCGATGAGCGCTCGGCGAAGTGAGCAGCTCACGGCCATGAGACCATCTCTCTTCTTACAGCCAGCAGCAAAGATGGGTGTTTGGGCAGATGGGTCGAGGGCAAAGGGAAGCAGGGAAGCTTCTTGCTGGCTGGCTGGCTGGACCGAGGTTATTGAAGAAAGCTAGCTAGAGCATGCCTCGTGTAGGTTCTTCTTCCATAAACTAAAACCTAGTATAAAGCTTAGATAAGAGAAGAGAACCCCGCACGGATGCTGTAAAGCTATATGTGGTTCCTCGAGCTATTGAGCAGTGACGGTGGCACAGCACAGGAGCACAGAGAGAAGAGAACGAAGCAGGGTCACAGTGGCCTTTGACGAACGGGGGAGGTTGCAAAAGGGAGCAGAGGAACGAGACGATGACATGGGCATATATATGTACAAACGTGGGGGACGCCAGTACGGTGCCACGGCCGGATGGAGACCACGGCCTTGTAAACCACTAATTTCACCAATTCGCTTGGTCCATACTGTACCATACCACTACTATATCAGTGTCGGTATACTGCGCCCGCCATCTCTCATCTATCGCCTCTCAAGGATCGAGGAGGAGTGAAATGAATGGAGAGGATTGGATTGGATGGCGCCACAACTGTCGCTATCGTTCTGGGGGACATGGCCACACTTTGACCGACTGTCGTGTCGTCACAATGAGGAATCCCACAATGAATGAATGGACGGGCCTGTTTGATCAAAAACTAATAATTAGCTCATGTTTTGTTTCCGTATACCAATTAAAAAGCTTAGACGTGAGTTACACCATGTTCGTTTCATCGTTTTTGGTGGTTGATAAGGCGGCTGATATGTTTTTTTATTGTTTTTTTTTTGAGACAACAACACTGTTTTGGTGGCTGATAAACCAAACGAACATGACGTTAATTTGTAGCTAACAAAAACTTTGATGATTAGAGTCCATTATTAATCCTTATTAATTTATAACTAGCTCAGGTTTATCTATTTTTTACAACATATACTAATTTTTAGCCATAGAATCTAAACAGACGGCCTAAAAACGAATAGATCAGCTACGCAACCCAAATGATGAAATGAACCAGCAGTAGTGACGCCTCATGGGCGGGACGCTTGAAATGAAAATGGGGGATGGCGAAGGCGAGGATATGTAACACCGTAAAATTTGAAATAGAAAATTATATTTGAATTTGCTTTAATTTGTTTTAACTCAAGCATTTTTGTGATCATAGAATTAAATAAATAAAACTAAATTAAACATCACATGTTAGGGTTCAACTTGTTTGTGCATATCATGCCTCTGTATTTTCTTGTGTTGGTTGAATTTGAAAAACCCTAGAAAACATTTCAAAATCCTTTGAAAATCAATTTGGAAAAAGAAAAGCAAAAAAAATGAAAAGAAAATGGAAAATCCTTTTTCCTCCCTCTCTCTCTTTACGGCCTGTTGGCCCAAGAAGCCCGGCCTGCTTCCCTCTTCCCCCCCTCACTCCTTTGCCGCATGGGCCGGCCTCCTCCCTCGCCTCGGCCCAGTTGCCCGCAGGCCCGCACCGCGCCTCTTCTCTCTCTCTCCCACTGACGCCGCGGCCCCGCCTGTCAGCCCACCGCCCCCTCCCTCGCGCCGAGTCCGAGCAGGGCTCTGCTCGTCGCCGCGCCGCGCGCGGACTCCGCTCCTGTAACCGCGTCGGCCTCTCCCTTGCCCTCCTTTAAATAGCGTCGACCCCGCGCCGCTCTCTCCCATCGCATCACCTCGTCTCGCAAGCCGCAGAGCGCCGCCGCCGAGCCGCCAACCGCCGTTCCGAGCGACTCCGGCCGCCGTAAGTGTCCCCGAGCCGCGCATCGTCTTCACGTGACCGCGGAACGTCTTTCCCCTCTCTTTTCTCTCTCTTTTGTGCTCGGTTTGACCACGACGTCGTGCACAGGGGTTCCGCCGCCGCTATTCACCGTCGACAGCAGTCCTCCGCCCTCGATCGAGCCCTGCCAGTGCCCTAGGTGAGTTCCCCTCTCTCTGCTCGTTCTCCCGGTGCCCTCGGTGTGGGAAACTGAGCACCGTAGCTCCCGATCGACCTACGCCGACGAGCTCGGGCTCGACCGGCCATGGCCGCCGCCGTGCGCCGCCCTACTCCGGTGGGAGCGCCGCCCTCTCTCCCTCTCTTCTAATGTGGGCCGTCCAGATTAGATCGGATGGATCTAATCCACCGATACCCTTTCGGCCTGTCTTTTTGCTAAAGAGCCCCTGTCCTTTTCGTCCACTTAACCCGCAGTCCTATGGCGCCTTTCATCTTTATGCTTTCCTCTCTGGAAAACGTATTTCCCTTTTCAGATCTGTTTAATTCGAAATTAAATAAAAACCCCTATTTACATATTTGCCACTGATTTTCAAATGCTTATATTTTGCTCGTTTCAAATCCAAATTGATCCGTTCAAGTTGCGTTAGATCCGTAATTTTATGCTCTATCCAGTAGTATAGATTTCATCTATGTTAATTACTTTTGAAAATCAAGTAAATTAATTTGTTAATGCTTTAATCTTGCCCTTTTCAAAATCTTGTTTAATCTATAGTTTATTCGTTTTAGATCCGATTAGTGTGGTTTTCGCGTCTTTGTGATCGTAGTATAGTATAGATCTGTTTTATAATCTTTTCGAAACCACTTTATTGTTTATGGTGTAATGTTCTGATCACATCTTTATTGCTTCATGTATGATTGTTCGGATGATTGCGTGGTGATGTTGATCGAGTACAGCCGGTGAGATCTTCGGTGAGCAATAGTTCTTTGCAGCAGATCAGGATCACCAGGAGCTTTGTGATCAAGGCAAGTTTAACATTGGATCATCCTTGTTACCTATTCACCCTAATTCATCTAGTCATGATTGCATGTGTCTAATTTGATTCCTATTTAGATCTTTACCATAGCTTTGTTATCCTTTTACCTTGTCACCATGGGTTTCTATGCATATGGGTAGCTTTGCTATGCTTTACATAATGAATATCGAATCGAATCTTGATTAATGATATATGCAACCATGAGATAAAACTGGCTTTTGTAGCAACATGGAATAGGACACCACTGTAGGGCAAAAGCTGGGATTCAAATGCAACCACGAGTGCTATAATGGCTCTGGCTTTAGTTAAGTATGAAGTTTGGACTAGCATGCTTGTGGTTCGTGAAAGGCACCTTTGCCGAGCTGGTTATGGGGTATAGCTTGTGTGGGGACCGCTGCGGGTGGTACCATCGGGGTGTCCCATATTCCCCTTTGCATTGGGTCCGTAGGGTCCGCTACATGCTAGAAAGGGCTTTTGAAGGACTTCATAGTGTTCCCTGCCCACTCACCTCGGCAGTGTTATAGGACTAGCTATCCCGGGCATATGGGTAACATGGCTTGTGGGTAAAGTGTATAACCTCTGCAGAGTGTAAATCTATCATGATAGCCGTGCTCACGGTCACGAGCGACCTGGAAAACTCACAGTGTAAATGATCATATTGTTTAATTGTTAATGTTGTTTATTAATCTTATCATGTGGTTATTGATTGAGCTATGCATAACTGAAGCTAAGTGTTGGTAAAACTCGACCAAGTTAAAAGCAACCGCAGTACAGACAGTGTCGGCCTTTGAGCTTCATAACCCTATGTTACTCTTGCTTTCTCAACCCTTCAGATGACTTTGAAGATTACCGTGAGGAGTACCAGTGTCGGCGTTCCCTGTGAAGTGGAGCTTCGTCGCGAGAGATATCTTTATTTCCGCTGTTATGCTTAAAAATACTATTCGTTATGTAATAAGCACTTAGTGATGGTACTATTTAAAAATTTATCGGCTTATATGTGTGATTGATCTCTGGGCACACATGAGTTATTCACATTCAATTTTATTCTTAAAATTAGGTGTGACAGGACCCCGCACCGCACCCTACGAGAAGCTGATCAGTGCTACCCTCCTACAGTACAGTGCCAGCTAAGCTAGTATCTACACTAGCTGTGGCAAAGCTCGGATCTGCATGGATGCATGGTCCAATCTCTGAATCCTCCCAGCAGAGACGAAGTAGACTGGCCACCTTGCATTGCATGCATGATGCATCTGATGATCTGAGTCCCTGAGCAACCCATCCTTCAGGCTTCAGCAAGCACCAAGCAGCAGTTTCCAGCTGAACAATGCACAGTAGGTTTCCGTACAGTCGATAATTTAGGGTGTGTTTAGTTGTCCTAAACTTCTCAAACTTTGGCACTATATAAAAAGAAGATTCCTCGTTACATCAAACTTGCGGTATATGCATAGAGTATTAAATCTAGACGAAATCAAAAACTAATTACACCGTTTGCTTTAACTTTGCGAGACGAATCTTTTAAGCCTAATTAATCCATAATTGAACACCAATTATCAAATAGAAACGAAAAGTGCTACAAGATTTTTTTCATCAACTTTTCATCTTTTTCCACCAACTAAATTAAGCAACGAGCATAGGAAAGGAGCCCAGGTACTCGTAACTGCTACAGTATACTGAGATACAGTAAAAGGAGTCGTCGAACCACAGGTGTGTCAGTGTCAATCGATGGGTCAAACATTCGTGGCCTTGTTCCTCGTGTACAGTTTTTGTTCAGCCCGCCAGTGCCCAGTAGCATCGCAGTCGCAGCCCGGGCTACTGGCGAGTAGTAGTAGATCCCCGTGGCAGGGCAGCAGGCCGCAGGGCGAAAAGCCGGCAGGAAATAAACGATTCACCAACGGATACGGTCAATCTCCAGGCTCCAGCCGATCGATACGTCTCATACTCTCACGTCTCCATCGGTCTTTGATACGGAGGACGTCCTGTACGTATCTACCGTTACTTGGACAATGCCAGCGTCTTTTCACTTTTCTCAGTGTTCAATGCCAGGCTTCACGCATCGGCGGCACCGGCACCGGCAGAGGTCAAAGAGACCGACCAACACAGCGCCGTCGCCGTCGCAGCAAACCCAAACCATGCCATTGCCATGTTGATCGAAGGCAAGAGCAAGTGGTTCCGCGCGGCGCGGCGCGGCCATAACGACGATCGACGGGCCTCTCGGTCTCTCGTATGGTACGAACATGGAACGCCATTACTGCGGCTCCTGACATGGCGAGGCTCACTGTTTTATTGTTCATTGAATTCGACCCGTTCCGGCGGGGCAGGGCAGCGGATTCAATTCAATTCGCCGTGGCGGAATCTGTCCGTGCCTATGCGGCTATGCATATGCCTGCATCCTGCGACCGCGATCTCCAACTCCAAAGACCGAGAGCTTTTTCCTGCTCCATATATGCATGCATGGCCCATGGGCAGACCGGCAGAGACGAGAGCGAGCTAGAGAGAGAGGGGAAGGTGACTGTGCAGGAGCGGGGGGCTCATTGGCTCAAGGACGACCGGGGGAAGGGAATACAGTAGGCAAGCAAAGCGTTGCTGATTGCGAGATGGCAGAAGAATGGATGGGACGCTTCGACTGGAGCTGAGACGCGGCGCCTCTCGGTCCGGATTCCCAAAGACACGCCTATGGAAAGCTGCGCTGGATCTTCGGCTTTCTTTCGACTGGTCTACTCTCGATCCTGCATTCCTGCTACTACTCTCGATGCTCAAGTTCAAAGCCGGCTTTCTTTCGTTTGGTTTTCCCTTGGTTTTTATTACTCCATCGTTGACTACGACTGGCTGGGGGAAGCGTCAAAGCGCCACCGGTAGGAATAGGAGTAGGATCATAGACCTTTGGATGCTCTCCTGGAATGGCCAACATATGCATCGCACTCGATTTGGCGTCTTTGACACATTAAAAAATGAAAAATACAGAGGCTAATGACTGGGCTGTACTGGTGACCAAAGCACGGGATGCTGGATGAAACGTAACAATTGATCGACAAAAGAAATCGAGTCTCCAAATGTTAGAAATATTTTCACCAAGTTGGCGTCTTAAAAGCTCACCGGGCTATAAAAAAAACTGAGAGTTTATATATACTGAAATGTAGGATAAATGTTTAAAAAATAAAACTGGGTCTAGCATACTAAACCTAGATAGATGTGCAGAATGTCAATAATGACATAGATAGAAAAATAATATCTCTCTTTAAAATGGTTTGTAGACTAAGCATAAAGTATATGAGTAAAAACATTTAGGATAAATAGAATTATAGAAAGAAAATGCAACGAACTCAACAAACTTTGTGTCGATGAAACTTCGTCACGCCTAGACTGCCTAGGCAATTGCATTTTCCCTATCTTTATTGTTTCTAATATTTTCTTGATCTATCTATCAATTCCTTTGAATATCTCCCGTTTATTGTAGCACACTATTAAGTCATTAAACCAAGCATCAGACATCTTGTTGTATAATGTTGTCTTCAGTGCTCTGAGGTTGCCTCCACATGCATAATACCTAAACATCTTTCAATGACTTATCGTTTCTTGTTCACAAAACATACAATGTAGATGATATTATATATTGATTAGCTGATTTTAACAACTAAAATAAATATATGATAATCAATGACACTTGTATAATCAATTACTTACCTCACAACCATGTCCATTTGTTTTTTTAATAGATATATCACGAGATTCATCTATTAGAATGGTAAAAATATAACTTGTCATCTCTTGATGGTAGATCAACTCTGTTTATGGTGGGGTAAGAGCAGTTAGGAAGCATAGCGTGTATAGGTTGAGAGAGAAGCTTTATGCCATGTACAATCCTGTCTTTTTAGCCTATCTGCGTGTGATGTATTTTAGGCAAAGGTTCATCGCAAGCTGAGAAGGGGCCGAAGGATGGCAATAGATATCCAAATTATCTAGATTCATATTCGTTCGAATTATATATATGGATATCCATATTCATATCCATTAAAATTAATGTCAAATTGGATGCATCCAAATTCGTTTTTCACTGTTTTTCTCTATTCGATTGCAGATTCGTATCCGACCATTATCTGTATCCATAACAAAAATAAGATATCATGATCCTACTTAAAACTTTTCTCTGCGTGAACAATTATTTAACTTTATTATTCCTAATCATGCATGAAACCTTTTTTAATAGTATATATAAATATATTTATTATTAATTTTAAATTATTAAAGATACATAAATATTAATTTAATTTTAGTAATTTATAATTTAGTTTAATCCTAATATATTTGTTTATTTAAATAATTTTAATACTTTATTTTATTTATTTATTGATGTAATTTATTTTATATAAATTTATAATTTCATAATAAGTTTTTATAGAAATATGATATTGATTGATTAATTGATATATTCAATTACTAAATGTTTATTGATAATTATATTATTTTTATGTGCTATCTATTTCTATTTTATATGTTATATACACAAATGTTGTAGCCGTACTTGTGTGATAATTTAATAATTCCAATACGAATGATAAAGTAAAATGGCTATTTGATTCCTACCATTTTATTTGAATTTCTTGACTTGGTCTTTTATTTTATTCAATATTATCCATTATAATTTACTTTACTTCACTATTAGAGATTCAGTCACCATAATTCTCTATATATCTTAGCTTTTGTTTGATTGACAGAACTGAGTATCGGTCAATGGCCGGTGAGGTGTGCCACATTCTTGAAGACAACAACAGACAAAACTGGTATGCTGATACATCTCATTACCATCTTTATAAATTTCTCATCATTTTACATTGTGGCGAAATTTTAAATAGCAGGTGGATATTGCCTGATCCAAGTACTATGGATGAACGTGAACGTGAAGAGGAACGCAGAGTCCTAGCCAGCCTCCACTGGACCAGCAGTCGCCGCATCCAATATACATACAGGGATGGTTATGTAACCGTGTTGAAGTAGGCAGTTTTTCTCTACTTACTGAATTGCTCTGTTTTGGTTATGACTGAAGGAAGTATCATTTCATATTTTAACCAGTAACGTTGTTATGTAAGTTAGATGACATGGTTTCTAGTTCTTTCTAGTTCGTAGAACATGTCATTAACTGCTGAATTATGTAAGTTTAAACTTAAGCTGCAGCATTAGTCAGGACCTGAGAGCTAAGTTTAAACTACAAAATTGTTTTTTTTTTGCTGTACTATAATGCATGGTGATTGCTCCTGACGGGCCTGAGGGCAAACGCAAACTACTGGCAATGATATGCTTGTTTTGAAGTGTAACTGGCCTATGATCGATGAGTTGCTCTTAACCAAAATACTAGCACGCACATGATTTGATGTTATCACCGCGCACAAAGGCGTTAAATCTCTGGCACGTCACTCACAATGCAGACTTTATTATAGAGTCTAAACCTATACCTCGAATATTGTAAACAAATAGTCTAAACCTATTTCTTCCCTTGTCGATTCTCACAATTTGGGCCGAAATCAATGGTCCTTGGTCTGGAATGGCAGGATTTACATGTTCTCAAAAAAAAAAAAACCCAGCTTTTTAGACGAACCAAGTAATTTAATTTCTCCAAATCCAAACTCGTCGTATGTACAACTTTGATCAGGCGTAGAGTACATATTAACGGGGACGGTGTCTGGTGCAGACTCCAATCGACTACACCAGGGTGTTGCAGGTGGACGTCGCCGGGTTGTACAAGGCCGGGAGAAGGTACTTCCTCCCGTTCACGCCGTTGGCATTGTAGCTGCCCCCGGTGGTTTGGTCGACCAGCAGGTTCCCAGGGAAGCCCGGATAGGCGCCGCTGCCGTAGACGCCCGGGCACGCGGTGCACGCCTCCAGCGGCGCGTCCTTCGAGCCCTGGTAGAACCCGTCGCGATACGGGTTGGTCACGGCGCCGGCCACCATGTAGGCGAGGACCATCACCAGCCCGTCCATCCCGGCGTCGCCGTTGGACGCCACCAGGGGCGCGCCCTGCGGCCCGTACAGCGGCTGCGCGAACGGCCACGCGCACTGCCCCGGGCACTGCTTCACGGCGTTGCCCACCCAGATGTAGGTGGAGGAGCCGGCCTTGGCGCCCGCGGCGGCAGACCCGTGCTTGCCGCACCGGCTGCTGCAGAAGCCCTCCACGGCCACGTCCTGGTCGGTGAATACCAGCGCGATGCCGCCCTTCCTGGCGCCGGCGCGCGCGGCGAGCTGCTCGATCTGGGCCAGCGTCAGCGACTTCCCCAGCGAGTAGGCCTCGTCGGACACCTGCACCCGCGCATCGAGGAGCACGTGCGTCCCCGACGACGCGGCTGCGCTGGACGACAGGTACAGCTGTTCGATGGTGCCCCACCACTGGCCGACCGAGGGCGTGGCCGCGCTCGGCGCCGTGGTGAGCGAGAGGAGGAAGTCGTAGACGATCGACTTCTGCGCCGAGGTGAAGCTGCCGTACCAGAGCTTGGTCACCTGGATGTCGCCGCTGAGCACGCCGCCGTGGTGGTCGGTGAGCTGATCGCTCGGCGGAGGAATGTATAGCTCCATCAGCTTCCTGCTCCCCGCGGAGAGCTGCGCCGGCTCAGCACCATCGCCACAACCAGGACAAGAGAACCCATTGCTAATCACGTCAAGACCCGGTAAACTGCGCCGCTACTTACTACTACTGCTTGGTGGTCGACCTTGTGTGTGATGTTGTGTGCGTGTCGTTGTGCCTGGATGGAGTAGAAGGCTCCCGGGCTCCTCTATTTATAGTCTCTGCTGCGTCGGTGCCTGCAGGAGACCAACAAGGCTTCGAGCACGGTTCTTTTCTACTGGAGTACATCTGGTGCAGACGTGCAGTACTCCTACTCTCCCATGCATGAGGTCTGAGCGGCGGGAGAGGAGACCGCGGGAAGGCAACGAGGCGCGGTGCACCCCTCGCACGCCGTGTGTCGCACACCGTGCGCGCTGCGCTGTCCAGTTGCCTCCGGGCACGGGTCCAGAGACTGCGACGAGCAACAGCTATCCTGCGCGCCGACCGCGTGGCCTCTCGCCGCCTATCGATGAGCAACAGCTGTCGGCGCAGTGCATGTGGCCGCGGAAGGTTCCCTGAGCAGCGCGGCGGGTCAGAACTGGGCGCGCGCGTTCCGGCGGCGGCAGGCATGACCAGGCGCGCAGCCGAGATTTTTGTTGTCCGAGAACGAGATGTGGATATGCTCGCAGCTCACAAAATGGGAGGTGGACGGTTACGGTTACGCCGGCCAAACCGCAGCTCGATGCAGTATTAGCCATTGCAGAGCATGAGAGTAGTAGCCTGTGGTAATTGGTGAAGACAGTGAAACGGCGTGCGATGCATGTGCTCCTTGGATTTTGCTAGATCTTCGAACGGCTGAGTCCACCAAGTAAACGGCGACCGATGCATGGGCGTCGAGCAAAGACTCCATCCATTAACAAATGATGATGAGGTGGCCATCCGCGATAGTACATGCATGTTGCTCTTACAGCTGGCTCATCGTGTCGTGCCATCATCTAGCAGTACTCGACTGACCAGGTCTTCGGTGGCGCGAAATGGAGATCATGCCAGAGAGACCTTTATTACGTAACACGTGGCCACAGTGCGTGCGCACACGCGTGCTCTCATTGCAAACTATGCAAGGTTCTGCACCTTCACGTGACCTATCGCCTATCGAATTGATCTCCCATGCTCGGAGTGGACCGTGCCCTTTCTTTACAGGCCCTCTTGTCGTGGCCCCGCGCGCAGCGGTTTGGTGCTGGGCCTTCGAGGAACATGCCACCCTGGTACTAGTGATCGCCTGGCCGGTGGCAGCGCGCCCGCGACCCTCCACGTCCAGAACCCATACCCGCGCTCTTGAGTGCAACTGAACAAGTAGCATTTGTTCAGGTGGCAAGCGATCACCTACGTGCATTTCACCATCGACAAAGCCACCGGACGCGTGACGGGACTCTTGTGACGTGTTTTAACCTTTAAGCAAGGTAAAATCTTTTCCCTTTACGGCGAGGTGTGCCAACGTCCCAAAGGACGGGCAGTGGCAGTGGCACTGGCACACATCCTGTCCGCCGTGCGAGTCGAGGCGCCTCGCACACGTCCGCCGAGAAGACGCGTCGGAATTGTTTGACGGCCGGAGCGCCGGCCAACTGCGACAAGCGCCACTCGCTCGCTAGTGGGAGGCATTATGTTGCGTGCGGAGAACACAATGCAAGGAGAAGGTGAGGAGAGCGTAACGGAGTGCGGCGGAGTCTCGTGCGCACCTGGCAACCGCAGCTTGCGTAGCGCCCGTGTAGTCTCGGCGTCGTCCCGCGATGTCGTCGCGGGCTCGCGGCGGCCGGCCTGGGGGCGGCAAGGAAACCACGAGTGACGAGTCCACGACTCTGACTCGCTGCCGCGTCCCGGCAATTCTGCCCATAATTTGTGCGGGGTCCCGGCGAAAGTTGCATACTTGCATCATGCGAGCCCCGCAGATTCCTAGCAGTATCGTTGATGCGGTACTCAGTCATCTTCAGCACAGGACTGGACCTAGTGTTTCTATCTTCTGGGCTGCGCATATAGAAGCGCTGAAGCGGAAGTGACAATAGTATTGGTTCGTGGATCAAATCCCTATCTTTCATTGCGACCTAGATAACAAATAGGTTCATGTGGCCAATATTATGATCAAATCATAGGAAGAAAACATATAAAAACATAAGAGTTAAATGCACCGTAGGTTCATTAACTTTTAGTAATGTGTTATTTAGGTTCCATCAATTTTTAAATTCTATTTTTGAATCCATTAACTTTTGCTAGTGTGTCATGCAGATCCATCAAATGTTAAACTGTATTTTTGGATCCATTAATTATTGGTAGTGTCTCATTCAGATCCATCAACTTCCAAATTATATTTTTTTTGTTCCCTAAACTTGTTAATTGGTTCACCGTAAGTCCATATCCTGCAATTAGCAAATAGATCTAATATGGCATGCAAAATAAGCTACCACCGAATGTGTAAAATTCAATTCTTTCCTATATATCGTTACATATTATATTTCTTTTCTCTCCACTTATCAACATTTGATTGTTGTTGCTCCCCAAAAAAAACTTTTGATTGTTATTTTTTATTTAGTGTTTTTTTCCTTTTTAATGTTTTAGTGTTCCCCTTCTGTTTTGATTAGTATTTATTAAATTATTTATATTTAAGTTATATATATGTATATATTCATAGAATATTATTATTTATTTTATATTTCTATTTTTTCTTATAATTTATTTTGCTATGCTTATTTAATTTTTCATATTATAGAAATGAAATATAAGAGGAACACAAAAACATTAGAAATAAAAAAACCCACTAAATAAAGAAAAATAACAATCAAATATTGAAGAGTGAAAGAGGAAATGAAATATAATATGAAACAATGCATAGGACGTACTCCATGGTGGTCGTTTATTTTGCATGCCATGTCATATCTATTCGCTAATTGCAAGGGTATAGACCTACAGTGAACTAGTTTAAAAATTTAGAGACTGAAAAATTCAATGTGGAAGTTGATGGACCTATATGACACACCACCAAAAAATTTAGGGTCTGCAGGATCACTTCATAAACTGCTCCTTGATTAAGCCCACTCCCAATGCAAGACTCTATCATAGAGTCCAAGACTATTTATTATCACTTATTTATAATATTTTGCTGATGTGGCAGTATATTTATTGACGAAAGAGGGTGAAAAAACAAGACTCCAAGTCCACAATATTCAAGGTAATAAATAGGTTTAGACTCTATGATAGAGTCTGCATTGGGAGTGCCCTAATCCATCCATTGATTCTTTGGTGCACGTGTGTGTGAAGCTGACAACAGAGCAATTTCTTCGCAAGAAGCAAGTCAGGGCAGTCCCAATGGTGTATTGATGATAGTTTCTATCCTCATTAAATGACTTGCCACGTAGGTAAAATGCTGACATGATAACATAATTAGTGATGAAAAAAAGCACAAATAATAAAAATGGTTTCTTCACGAAGAAATCAGGTTTTCACTCTACCCAATGCACCAAAGAAACTATGAAATCACCATTGTGAAGAAACCACCAATTTTTAGGGTCTCGTGGCACATTCTTATTGGAGGAAGAAGATAAAGTTAGGAGAGAGAAAGAGAAAATAATTAATACTCAAACACTCTCCATGGCTGGCTTGTTCGTTTTTTTTCCGCGATAGAATGCGTGCGTCTCGAAATCAGAACGAACCATGTCCTCGTAGGATACGTATCTGGGTCTCGTATACACGTACAAGTACGTCTCGGTTGCCGCACGGAAAAAACGGAGCAGCTGAATACAGGAACACACATCTCTTTCAACGGCCACGTCACCTTCTTCAACTATCGATGTCACTCGGATTCCGTGGCTGCTGCCAGGTACAACGAGTTCGAATCGAATTTGGAATCTGAATCGTACGCGGCAACCTCCGGCTCGGCCTATATAAGAAGAAACGCGCGCACGATGATGCAGAGGAATTCTGTCGCCGCGCGCACACGGCACGCAGAGAAAGATGTCCAGCTCGGAGTCCAGCCGTCGACGAGGGCGGGATCACCACAGCGACGACACGGAGTCCAGCCGGCGACGAGGGCGGGATCACCACTGCGACGACACGGAGTCCAGCCGACGACGAGGGCGGGATCACCACTGCGACGACACGGCGGTGGCCAAGAAGCCGCGCCGGAGCCAGAAGCATCTCTACCTCGTGATGGACGACTGGGACCAGGGGTACAGCATCCACAAGCTGGACGTTGACGAGTGGGAATCCGACGCCGGCGGCGCCACCGGCAACAAGAAGCTGCGGCGGCTGGCCGAGCCTTGCGCCCTCCGCATTGAGAACCCGGAGGCAAGATCTTCATCCTGACCGACCGGTACAGAGACAACGCTCCTCCGTTCCTCATCTACGACACGGCGATGGCGTCGCTGGCGATCGGGCCGCGCTCCACGCCCGAGCTGCGCGCGTTGGGCTTCTTGTTCATCGTGCCCGTGGGCCAGCGGCTGTACGCGTTCAACCCGCGCCGCACGGACCTGCAGAGCTCCTTCGAGGTGATTTCGCGCGCGACCCGCGACAAGGAGGACGGGTTCGGGCTGTCCCAGCGCGCCGAGCGGTGGCCCGTGGAAAGCGTCCCCGCGCCGATGCCCCTGGGCATGCACGAGCACGTCGCCGCCTACGCGGTGCACCCAGACGAGCGCACCATCTTCGTGTCCGCGCGGAACTGGTCGTCGGGGCTCCCCGGAGAGAGGACGGAGGTCACCGTTTCCTTCGACGCCCGGGCCTCGGCGTGGACGTGTCACGGCGAGTGGAAGCTGGACCAGGGCCATTTCGTGGACGAGCTGGACGCGTTGGTCGGGCTTCGCCGGGACGGGTTCATCTGCTCGTGCGACGTCCCCTCCCGCGTTGGAGCCGCCGCGCTGCCGGATTTGAAGATGGGGAAGGAGACGCTCTTCCGCGAGGACCCTGAGAGGCATATAGCGCAGCCCACGCTCACGTACATGGGCGACGGCAGGTTCTGCATGGTCGAGTGCGCGGCTCCTCGAGGAATTAGAAAGGTGGACGCCATAAACGGCGAAGTCGACGGCTGTGTGCTCCATGTCACCATATTCGGCGCCAATTACGATAAGAGGGGCGAGCTGCGTACTACCGTTCACCGTTCACGTTCCTACCTTGTGACTAGGTATGGCCCCGCGTTTGCAGCGCAAACGTTCTGGATGTAGCAAGTGCGCTATAGTATACTTCAGTGACACGAGAAGCTAGACGGTTCTCCATGTCGATGCTGTATTAGCCATTGCACAGCGTGAGAGTATAGTAGCCTGTGGTGGTAATTGGTGAAGAGAGTGAAATGGCGTGCGATGCATGTGCTCCTTGGATTTTGCTAGATCGTCGAACACCTGAGTCCACCAAGTAAACGGCGACCGATGCATGGGCTCCGCGCAAACACTCCATCCATTAACAAATTTGTGCAGGGCCTCGCGAAAGTTGTATATCACCTAAGTATTGTTGATCCGGTACTCTGTCATCTTCAGCACATGACCGAACCTCTCTGTTTGGCTGCACGTACATACATATAGAAGTGGAAGTAACAAACTAACAATGTTATTTGGACGATTGTAGATTAAATCTCTATATCTTTCATGGCAACGACCTAGATAAAAAGAGGTAAATTATGATCAAATCACGAAGACAACTTATAAAAGAAGTATATACTTTTTGATACCCTAGATATATATTCTTTTTAATACATTAGCAAAAACTCTGCCATACCGTATAAGAAGAAAGCAAATCAAAGTCTTGCATAGGTAAATTACATGAACAACCTAGGAACACAAACACATACAAATACAAAAAAAAAATTAAGGAACATCTGGGCACCATGGTGATGGTTCCACATTTTTCTCTATGAAAGGTTTGACCAGTGGACAAATCTTGGCATGATCATATGGCCGACTAGGCGTTTCTTAAGATGATATGGCTCCAACTTACAAGAGCAACATTGCGTTGGATCCATCATGTTTTAGAATAATGTTTAAAATCTATGTGTAGTAGGAAGAAGGTGAGAGACGATAATAATAGATTTAGAGCAAAATACATGGACGGTCCTCGAAGTTGGCAAGAGGTGTTATATAGGTCCTTCTACTTTTAAAATATTAATTCTAGATTCATCAACTTGGCTTCGGATGTCATTCAGATCCAAATAGATCCAAACGAGCTCAGATGAAGACAAATTTTACATCATAATTGTAGCCCTCGATACAATCTACAACTTTGTAGTTGAAAACTTTTTGAATTGAATTGTTTAGGGTCAAGGTGTTGATTCTGGTAAACACGTTGGGGCCTTGATAAGTATACTTGTAGAATCTCTGGAAAGAGATTAAGCCTATAGGGGGTGGTGAATAGTCCTGTAAAAATTTACCTTCAACTGCAATTAGAATGCAGGGCGGCACTGCCAACCTACTAGGGCGGCATTACCGACCTACCAGGGCAGCACTACCGACCTCGAGAAAATAATATGCTCCAATTGAACTTTTGTAGGAAGTAACTAGATACTACTAGCAGCACAATATCACAGTTTCACTATAAGAACCAGTTCGAAGACTGTTTACCACATAATAGTATTTCTTGCTCAAATTGAAACTACAAATACTAGCAAAGAGTATAGCAACAAGTAAAGCTAGAGTACCACTATATGAGACATGAGATTTACCCCGTGGTTCAGCTCGCCACCAAGGCTTGCCTACTCCACGTTGTTGAGGTTAGCCACAAAGGCAAGGAGATTTGCAACTCCCCCTTGTTCTCAAATCAAGAAATTGAATCCTTGAAGAGAGGGGTATTCTTAGTTGCACAAGTGTCTTACAAACCTCCCTAAGCTGCCACAAGAGAGGGGCAAGCTCTAGGGCGACGCCTAACCGGTTAGGAGCAAGCTCCAAGGGTAACAAACCCTAAAACCGCCGGTCAAACGTGAACCAATTGCTCTTAGAATTTGGAAAGATTTAGATCTAATCTCTAGAAGTGTTTTGCTGCATATTCTCTCGAGCTTTGCTGGTTGGAATGGTGGGAATCTTGGAGAGAAAAGGAGGCAACAATGGAGTGAGAGAGGGAGAGAGAGCTATGTTTGCAACGGACAGATTCTGAGGAAGACGAAGGGGTATGTGTCTGGTGAGGTGGAGAGCTTTCCAAGGGGTATTTATACTCTAGGAAATTCGTTGTATTCAAAGGGCGGCAGTACCAACCTTAATGAACGTCATTGTCGCCCTAGCCTGGTTGTTCTGCTGGATCTGAGATTTGAATTGGCAACTAGACTAAGTATGTGTATGTCAATGTATGAATGTGAGCATCTCATTCAACATTTGACTTAACAATTCTAGAATTTCCCTTAATAGTATGACTTTTTCTAAACTCAATAATCAAAATATAAATGAATTGAACCACTTTGAGCTGGGACAGACACATAAGGATTGGGGTATCTCCACCATCTAATCAACTTCTTCTTTTCATAGTTTCCTGTTTGTCAACTCATTAAATCTCATTAGATCTTAAATTAAGCGGTCATCAACACCAAAATCCACATTAAGGCTTGATTGCACTTTCAATACTACGCTCAGAATTTTGCAATGATTGAGATTCATTTTCTTTGACCCAGCTATAAGATATATTCTTCATCTTCCAGCAGGCTCGGGGACTAAGTGGTACACTGTGTAGCTGCTCGCGCAAAGTTACGTCTTCATGAACTTGAGACCCTTACATTCTCCTAGCAAGACATGCTTGGCTGTATCCAAGCACACCTGGTCATCTCTACTGGTCGACTACGGTTAACGTTGCTACACTCCTCTGACTCCGCTGCTCGACGCTTGCTCGGACAAGCTCAAGATGACGTTACCATAAGAATGCAAGGCGCTCGGGGACTACCTATGGGGGGGGGGGGGGTTAAAACCTCCATACCCACACGACGAGACTTGGACCGATCTAAAGGAGCTGGCCCAGCTCACAAGATAGGCATTCGACACACGTCACAGCTCGGCGTTAACTGCAAGGCTATAAGAAAATAGTACCAAATAGGATATTTTATTTGTAATTCTATCCCTTCAAAGTATAAAAGGAGGGGTAGGGATCCCCTGGTGGACACACCTTTATACGTCATATCACATGACGCATCTATACAATCCATCTAAACATATGATGTAGGGTTTTATGTCACGCTGATGACATGAATCTATAGATGGCCATCGGGCCACGCCGGCACGTCGTCGTGCTGCACCAGGCCAGCGGGCCGGCCGTGCCGTGCCAAGGCCGTGCTCGTTCCTGGCCTCCGGCCCACGGCACGGCACGCGGGCCATTTCTTCGTGTTGTGCCGCCCGTCAAGCATGGCGAAGCCGTGCCGGCCCGCTGCCTATAGAGGCCAGCAGAGACAGAGAGGAGAGGGGGAGAAGGCCGAGCCGCTGACGCGGAGCCGCGGAGGGTCATGGCACGGCGCCGCTGTGCGTGCCGCGCGCCCTCGCCTCGACCACGAGCTCGAGGCGGAGCAAGGGGCAGAGCTCGGGGCGTGGAGGAGGAGGTGACCACCGGCGACCGGTGAGTGCGCGGAGGAGAGGAGCGGCGCGGGGAGGAGCCTGCGGTGGTGCGCTGCGCAAGGAGGTGGAGGAGTTGCGTGAGGAGCCGAGGGCGCGAGGAGGAGGCCGCGACTGCGTCCGTGCGGGTGCGGCGGCGGAACTCGGGATTTTGCCTAGGGTTAAGGGGAGGGGAGAGGACCGATTAGCAGCCGACCAGGTGACTTCCTGCAACCCGCCGACCACCGAACATAATTTATTTAGTTGAACTTTGGTTAGCTCGTTGGACTGTATATGTGTATATGGGCTAGGTGTTGCCAGCCCACTCAACATTGCGTCCGCACATACTGACACACACTCTCCTCCTTTTACTGGGCCCTTCAATTACTATCACATGAAGGCAAAACACTATTCGCTGCAGTCTCGTCACGTGAATAAGAAGGAAGAGAAGTACTAGATAATTAATAGTTTTGATGACATCACATCCAAATGTGTTTTAGAACTTAAAAAGTTATATTTTCTAAACGGAATGTCAAAATTAAATTCCGATTGCATATTTGTGTTTCTTATGATAAATCCTTCAAAATAAGACCTCACTTCATATATTTAGAAAAACACTATATATTAACACTAGAAGAACAAAAAATAGCATAGAACATTATATTAACACTAGAAGAACATCACTAAACATAGCATAAAACATCGTATATATAGTACATGAACACCACAAAATATCATTAAAAATGTTAAATAAAATTATAAAATTAGTGAAATTATTAAATAGAGTCAAATACAAAAAAAAAACAAAAAAAAATACTATCTAATATCACAAAAGACATCGTAGAACATTACATTTTCTGCTCGTGGACATAAAAGACATCATAGAATAATACATATATACTATATGAACATAATATGTATCTATAAAATAAAAAAGTGAAACGTAAAGTTATAAATAGAAGAAAAGAATAAAATACTAAAATAGTAAAATATTAAAATGAAGCAAAAAATATAATAAAAGACCAAAAAAGAAAAGAATAAAAATAATAAAAATAAAAAGGAATGAAAGATGAAAATAAATTAAAAAATGAATGATAAAAAAAATAGAACATAAAAAAATTAAAAGAAAAACAAATAGTAGAAAGGAAAGAAAAAAAGAAAAAAGAAATAGAAAAAACTACGTACCTGAAACCAAAACTAGCACCGCACATGCACGTCATGCACTTGGGTTGCATAAGCTGAAACTGGAACTAGCGCTCCGCCGTGGATGCTGTCACGCACTTGGGCTGCACCGCGTGGGCCGTCTTGTGGGCCGCAGACAGATTGCAGAGGGGGGAGGCCGGAAGGGGGGGGGGCAGGGTCGGCAGACAGATTCCATCCGACTAGTCGGCGGCGATCCTTTCCGGGAGGGGAGGGGATGGGATGGGCTGGTTGCCACTTGGGCCGAATAGAGAAGAGAGTGCTAGCAGGCCGCGCATGCAGATTTGTGGGGGTGGGGGTCGGGCCGTCACCGGGCCACTTTGTCCACCGGGCCGTGACCGTGCCGTGCCACGGGCCAAGGTGACGGCCCAGGCACGGCCTGGTGCCTCGGGTCGTGCCGGCACGGGGCCGGTGACCACCGTGCTCGGGCCGGGCCAAATTCCCGTGCCACGGGCCGTGCCAATGGGCCACAGGCTGCATGACCAGCTTTACCTGAATCTATCTAAAAACTTATGTCTTGGTGCTTGTATTACCATCTGGTTCGGATCACACGCACCTTCACGGATTCATCTACCACCGTGGGCATACCCTTTGGTAGACTATCGTCCATACTTTGTTGACAGGAACCATGTAGGACCTTCTCGACCTTCTCTCTTTATTCTTTTCTCTGGTAGTCTCTCTTATAATAAGCCTCCTCCCCTTGGTCTATAAAAGGGAGGGAATCGAACCAAGACAACTTGAACTCATGCAATCTCAAGAAGACAACTTAACTCATGTAATCTCAAGAAGCCTAAGCTAAGAACACAATCACACTTTCCACACTCGCACATAAACTTAGGAACCCTCTCCCTCTCTCGATCGTTTATACAATCCTACTGCCAATTCAGTGCTAGTAACATGAATTGCTTGCAACTGCACGTAGGGTCTTTTTGTCTGAACCAGTATACTTACTCGTGTCCTCTTAGCACACCACTGAGGGCCCGAAGCGCCATCATAAATTTAGTCTCAATAATCTAGGACATCAATTACAGATATCGACGCATTTAATTGCACAAATAGTTACAAGTATGCAACCGATATTCGTAAGCAAACATAATTATGAAACTACAAGCTAGCATATGGCCTTACTATTGCAAGATTGCAACCAATAATAAAAAATTGTAAGCCAAGTATCGATAATCATAAATAGTTGTAAAAATATGGGTTTAGAAAGTTACAAATGCACAATCGAGATTGAAGAATTTTAATTAGTAGTGTAAGATTTTAGCAAAGAGAACCAAAGAACTCACAAAAATAGCTATTTTCTCCAAATACTAAAACATTAATCGACCAAAAATCTCTTCCACTCTAGAATTGCACGCCAATTTGAGCCACCCTGCCAAGAAATCTCACTATCTCCTCCCAAATACTCGACATTAGTGGAACAAAAGCTCTTGCATCCAAGAACGATAAGAGGAACCCGGTCAACAAATCACTCGATACTAATGCCAAGAAAGGACCTATATCAAAGAACTAACCAGAGACAATACTCAGTTTCAGCAGCTAAGAGATCACCTGATACTACAGCTAAGAAATCAAATCAAGATCGAATCTAAAGCTCTCATGTTGAACTCACCCGACTCAGGTTTGGCAGAAGATATACGCTACTGATCAGAGCGACTCGACCACACGGTGACGACGTTGTAGCCAGAGGAAGAGTTGGCGAGGGGATCAGCGGAGGCGACGTTGGGCTTAAAGGCGTGAAGGCGGAGGAGAATGGTACAGTTGCGGTGCCGACGGATCCGAAGAAAAAGTCGGCGAGAAGACGACTGCCATGGAGCCGGTGCCATAGGGTCTTGACAGCGGGTGTGACCTGGCCTGGGCGGCGACGTTGTCGCTTGGCGCACTGGGAGGCTCCCGATTTTGAACATAATTTTTTCACCAAATAGACCCGTCTTTTTATTTCCCGTTGTCATTGTTTCTCAAACAACCTCCGATGTGTAAAATTTTCTTTTAGCGTCTTTTTTCATATAGCTTTCGAGAGGGACGTGGGCTACTTAAATTTGATAGTAATGGGCTACCAACCCACCAGGATCCTGATGGATCAGATCGTGGCTGGCTGGGCTTTTTTGGAGCAACCGTCGAAAAAAGATCATGTTATCTTCCTCAATCTTTAAGTCAGTTTTTCTCTATAAACTCTAAAACCAGCTAAATCATCTCATTAAACTTTAAGGTAAATACTTAATAACGGACGACTGTTATTAAGGGTCATCGCACGGCCACCGACCCACCACGACGCACGCGACACGCGCCTTATTTCTAGCACGCACATGCGCACACGCTAATCTTCTACCTCCCGTCTCTCCATCCCTCTGCACATGCGCACACGCTGATCTTCTACCTCCCGTCTCTCCATCCCTCTGTCTCTCTCTCTTCCTCTCTCACTAACAACCTACGAGCTCCTCTGCGTGGTGACGTATTTTCCGAGCCCGCACCCCTACCCCCACCCACACGCGAGCTCGCCAACCATGGACGATTCGCCGAGGTAGGCGTCCTCCTCCCACGATACGGTTCCGTTCAAGCTCTCTCCTTCTTCCCAAATTCTGGCGGCCTTAGAGGGAAAGGAGGTTCAAGCTCTCTCCTTCTTCCCAAATTCCGGCGGCCTTAGAGGGAAAGGGGGTTTAGGGAGGAAGGTTGTCTAGGCTGTGGGCATGTCGGTGGACGATTTAGGGGCCCTAGTGGCGGTGGATGGTGGTTGGGCCAGGTTGGGGGCAGTGGCGCCATGGCGACTGCAGCGGCGGGGGAAGGGGAAGAAGGTGGTGCCGCAGGCGAGCTAGGGTTTCGACGGAGCTTCGCTGTCGTGGAGCTCCGGTGAGACCCTAGCTCGCCGCGGTGGGCCGGTGGACAGCGGCAGGGGCAAGGGCGCCGGAGTCGAGGAGGAAGAAGCTGATTTTTTTGTGGCTCAGAGGACGAAGTTGTGTTGTGAATTAGCGGCACAAAATGGCAAGACCGTGCGGATGACCTATATTACGTCCAGTCGTGCATTAGCCGCCTCCTAACTTTAAAACCATTACGCCCAGTCGGTTGAATCTTTAAAAAAACACAGTAAAATTTAGAAAAAAATATAAAATCTAATTTTATTACACTTCACGTGAATTGCACAATGAACATATAATATAATATGTCATAATTTAATACAAAATTTGTTTATTATAGATTTGACTTAAGTTTTTTATGTAATTAATTTGTAGCTGTAGTTTACTCTTGGAGTCATGATATCTGAGACCGATATGTGGATATGGTTTGGAGAACGAGGGGCGCGGGTCGCATGACCGCAACTGAATGTTGTACTAGAGCAACTTCAGTAGAGCCTCTAAATAGGTTCATATTCTAAATCTAGGGATTTGGTCCAAAAAAATCACTCCAATACACCTTCTATTTAGGCTCCCATTTTATGAGGGTCCTCAAAGTTTAGTTTCTGAGTCCTTAGAAATGAGGCCCTCCTATTCCTCTCCCTCCAAATTAGGGACTATGGCTGGAGTTAGGCTTTTAATTTGACCCTCAAATTTTATATGTCACATCCCAAATAAAAATGTAGGGGCTTAATTTGAGAGCTATGGCTGGAGATGCTCTTAGCCATTGCAGAGCATGAGTGTAGTAGCCTGTGGTAATTGGTGAAGTCAAAAAAAATGGCGTGCGATGCATGTGCTCCTTGGATTTTGCTAGATCGTCGAACGCCTGAGTCCACCAAGTAAACGGCGACCGATGCATGGGCGCCGAGCAAAGACTCCATCCAAATGATGATGAGGTGGCCATACGCGATATGCATGTTGCTCGTACAGGGCTCGTGGGTCGTGCCGTGCCATCTAGCAGTACTCGACTGACCAGGTCTTCGGTGGCGCAAAATGGAGATGATGCCACAGAAAACTTTATTAAGAAACACGTGGCCACAGTGCGTGCGCACACGCGTCATTGCAAACTATGCAAGGTTTTGCACCTTCACGTGACCTATCGCGTGTCGAATCGATCTCCCATGCTCGGAGTGGACCGTGCCGTTTCTTTACAGCCCCCTCTTGTCGTGACCGCGCGCGCAGCGGTTAATGCTGGGGCTTCGAGGGACAGGCCACCCTGGTAGTGACCGCCTGGCCGGTGGCCGCGCGCCAGGGGCGTAGCTAGAGGACCACTCTAGATTTTTATGCAAAGACATAAATATTTAGATTTTAAGTAAATTTTTATTTAAAAATACTTATGAGACTTTTAAAATATATTTATCTTATTTTTTATTAAATTATATTTTTTCATGAAATATTTATACTTATTTGATAAATCTCCGTTCGACTTCGATGTCAGCTCCTTCGTACATTAAAATAAGAAGCTATTTTTTCTATTAAAATAAATCAGGATTTAGTGAAATCACTATTTTTTGTTTTATTTGTTCTAGTTTCTCTGTATGTTGTAGCAAAAAAATTAAAGATATTTGATAACGTGTTAACAAAACTATATTATTAACAAAAAAAATTATTAAGCTGAACCGCCCTAAATTAAAATCTTAGCTTCGCCGCTGCCGCGCGCCCTCGACGTCCAGAATCGATGCCCGCGCGTCCGGCTTAGAACTTGCTCAAGTGCTACTGTACGATTTGTTCAGGTGGCACGCAATCACCTACGTGCAGTTCACCTCCGACGAAGCCGCTGGACGCGTGACGAGACCAGGGTTTTTGCTACCGTTTTGCCGGCGGGAACCGTCTACGGACAGTTAGGCGGTAACTGGTTACTGCACAAACCGTTCCCAAACCGAACGGTTTGAATTTTGAATTTAAACGACGCAGTGCAAATGGTCAGCGAACGGTAATCGTTCGGTTAGGGTCGGTTACCGTCCGGCCTGGTCGGTAACCGCTTCAAACCGTCGGTTACTCTTTTTTTTTTCTTGAAACAAATAACAAACTTGAAATTCAAACCGCATGGGCTCTTAACGGGCCGGCCGGTTTTTTTCTTTTTTCTTTTTTTTTAAACTTGTACACGTCAAAACAAATAGCAAACGAACCCCAATTTAAATTTTTTTTACACCATTCGACTCTATAAATCATGAACTATTTTTAGGATTTTTTTCAGCATTTTCAATTTTTTGAAATTCAAATTTGAAATTTGAATTCAAACCGGTACCGAAACCGAACCGGTGGTGGGCGGTAAGTCCGGTAACCGCGGTAACCGGCCGGTTACCGTTCGGTTTCGTAAACACTTTTTTTTTAGAGTACACAATACAACGCAGACACTCAACACGCACGCACTCGACCCTACGAACACACGCACGCAAACCCTACCCCTATGAGCACCTTCGAAGGACTGAGCCGACAAATCTTGAAATTCACGAAGTCACCACAGGCGTCTCGCTGTCGACGGGAACGTCGCCTACCACTTAATGCGTAGCGCCAAAAAATTCTGAAATAAATCCAGAATAAAGTGTCGCAACCAGGTTTTGAATCCTGAGTGGGAGCCCCCAACCAATGGTTTTTGCGGTTTTTGCGGTTGCGGGACTCGTAAATAACCTGAGTACCTAACCCGTGACATGTGATGCAAGGTGAAATATTTTGCCCTTGCCAAGTTACGGCGAGGCGTGGCAGCGTCCCAAGGTCGGGCAGTGGCACAGCCTGTCCACTGTGCGATTCGAGGTGCCTCGTGCGCGTCCGTCGAGAAGACGCGTCGGAATTGTTTGACGGCCGGAGCGCCGGCCAACTGCGACAAGCATGACTCGCTCGCTAGTGGGAGACATTTTTTTGTTGCGTGCAGAGAACACAATGCAAGGAGAAGGTGCGGAGAGCGGAATGGAGTGCGGCGGAGTCTCGTGCGGACCTGGCAATCGCAGCTAGCGCCCGTGCGATCTCGGCCCCGTCCCGCGATGTCGTCCGGCAAGGGAACACTTGCTGCCACGCCCTGGCACGCTACTTGGAGGCTACTTACTCTGCTCAGTGCTCACAATTTGTACAGGGCCCTGGAGCGGTAAATGTTTTATCGTGTCACATTGGATCTTTCGACACTAATTTAGTGTATTAAAAATAGATTACTTATAAAACTAATTACATGTCTCTGCGGGACTTAACAAGACGATTCTATTAAGGTAAATTAATCTATAATTAATAAATATTTACTATAGCACAACATTGTCAAAACATGAACTAAATAGGCTCAAAAAATTCGTCTCCTGAATTTGTCTTCGACTGATAAATTACTTTTTTACTTAGTACATTTTAAATAGACGAAACTAGAGACGAGAGATTCGATATGACGTGGGCAAAACTTTTGCCCCCAAATCCAAACAGACCAAGTATTGTTGATCCGGTACTCAGTTATCTTCAGCACATGACCGAACCTCTGTTTGGCTGCACGCACATATAGAAGTGGAAGTAACAAACTGACAATGTTATTTGGACGATTGTAGATCAAGTCTCTATCTTTCATGGCAGTGACCTAGATAAAAATAGGTTCATGTGGCCAATATTATGATCAAATCACATAGAAAACAATTTTCTATGGCAACTTTAGTTGTCATGCCCCAGTCAATACTGTTATGAAGAACATTTGAATCTTTAAAATGAAAGAATTACACCTGATCTGAACTTGTGTATATATACACCCACAAGCCTTCTGAACAAACAAGCTAAGACGAAAATAAGTACACTGCATTGGTGTTTCCGCTAGACCAGCGTGGTGCAGGCAGACGTGGAAGGGTTGTAGAGCGCGGGGAGGAGGTATTTTCTCCTTGCGCGCCATTGGCATTGTAGCTGGCACCGCTCGCTTGGTCAATCTTCAGGTTGCCGGGGTATCCCGGGTAGGAGCCGCTGCCGAATTGTCCGGGGCACGCCGTGGCGGCCTCCAGGGGCGCGTCGCTGGAGCCCTGGTAGTACGCGTCACGGAACGGGTTGGTCACCACGCCGGCGAACTCGCTGGCAAGGTTGATGATCATGCCGTCCACGGCAGCGTCGCCGTTGGGCGGAATCAGGGGCGGGCTCTGTGGACCGTACAGCGGCTGATGGAACGGCCACGCGCACTGGCCGGGGCACTGCGTGGCCGAGTTGCCGACCCAGACGTAGGTGGTGCCGGACTCGGCGTCCGAGCCGTGCAGGCCGCACTGGCTCATGCAGAAGCCCTCCACGGTGACGTTCTCCGCCGTGAACACCAGCGCGACGCCGCCCTTCTTGGGCTTGGCCCTCGCGGCGAGAGCGGAGACCTGCGCCAGGGTGAGGGACGTGCCCATGGAGCAGCTCTCGTCGGACACTTGGTTGTCGTTGTCCAGCATCACCCGGGTTTTCGTGGTCCCGGCCCCGCCGGCATTGGCGGCCGGTGTGGCTTGCGCCGCCGCCTTGGACAGGTACTGCTGGTCAATGATGCTCCACCAGTCCGACACGGACGGCGAGTCGGCCTGGGGCATCATGGTGAGCGAGAGCAGGAAGTCGTGGATGATCGTCTTCTGCACCTGCGTGAAACTGCCGTACCAGAGCACGGACACGAAGATGTCGGCGTGGAGGACGGCTCCGTTGTGGTAGGACAGCATGTCCGCCGGATCGGGTTGGTACAGCTCCATGCGCCTCCGTGCCCCCATGGATAGCTGGGCGGAGCTCAAAAGGAGTACCACTACTACTGCAAGCACGAGTGCGTTTGGACGAGTTGCAGCCATTGCAACCTAGTAGTGATGAGCGATTAGACTGTGGGCTGATGCCTGGATGCGGTGGAAGTAGGTGTTCAAGTGTGACACTGTGTTTCTGGTGCTGATGAGTGAGATGAACCAGATGAAAGGCAGAATCACACATTTATAGGGGAGCTTGACCCTTTGGTACACTGAAGTCCGAAGCACTCGTGTGTTCCCCGGTGCTTCCTTGCCCGTTTAACGGCGTGCAGATCTCGAGAGAGAGCCAGCTAAGGCTTGTAGCAAGTTCGTAGCATCTTGCAGGTATCGGCACAGTACAGGTCCTGATGAGCTGTTGGGGGTTAGTCTAGAACATAAACAAAGTGCAGGTCAGCGGATCACTACGACCAGATGGGCGACAAAGCTTTGTTTTCGCCACCCTGGCTGCGGATTCAGCAGACAAAACGCCCCACATGTGTGTGCAAGACGAAAGTTCCCTCTTTCCATAGTGTCAGGGAACACAACGAACGCGCCCAGCCGATGGATCACAAAAATTGCTGCGTCTGACATCCACAGCCTGTTGTGTCGCTGTTGCGGCGGCTGGCTGGCTGAATACGCTCGGAGAATCAGTTTAACGAATCGCACTTCGTGGTGCAGGCAGCTCGTGTGTCGCATCGCGGTCAGGCTAGATGTGCACGGGCCGCGCCGTCAGATCGGCGTCCACCCATGCGGACCGCCCCGCCCCGGGATGCGGCCTTCGCCGGGACAGGGACCAGGACCGGGAGGGAGGCCGTATGTGGTGCACACGTTTGCGGATAGAAATGGCATCCGTGGGCGTGGCCGGTGGTTGGCCCCCTCGTCCTTTGGGAAGACCGCTCGGTCCGTGCCTCCATCTAGCTGTATTGCTGTCAGTTGACCCTTCTCCACAGAATTCTCTCCACACGACGCTGATGAAAGCTCTCATGGCGCAATGAACACGTGATGACGAAATGATGAAATTGGGATGCCATGCAAAATGTATTTGTTATGATTATGGATCTTGAAATTGATGTGAGTAATATATGTGTTAAATACATAGATCTATCTCAATCCATATGAATTGGAGTGGATGGTTACATCTGTATACGGACAAATCCTTCAGTAGTCTTTGAAGCAAGCCAGCAAGGGCGACAGATAGAATTATAGAAATGATGCAGCGTAGTGTTGTACTACTGCTTGCGAATCTGCTTCAAAGGAAGTGCGTCAGGTTCATGCAATAAAACAAATATCATTTGCTTAAGCATACTTGTTTTTTATGAAACAGGAGGGGGTTTAAACCCCTACTGAAACTTTATTAACAAGGGATAAAAAGTGGAATTACAACTAAATTTACACAAAACCTTCTAACCATAATCTATAAGTAGATGGTAGGTTGCTTTTGCCCTTTTTTTTTTTTGAAACTCGGAAACAAGTGCTTCCATTATACATTATCTCCAGACATATCGCCAGAAACAAGTTCTTTTACAAAGTCTTGTACATAATCAATGAAAGTATGAGAATTGCCAACAACTGACTTAGCACCATAGGTAGCTAAACAATCTGCTACTCTATTACATACTCTATTGCTTTTGCCCTTGGGATAACTAGAGCAAACTCCTTTTTGCAAACAGCTTTGCATCTCTCGACTGAATGAGCAAAGGTGTTGAAGATAATAACCTTGTGCATAATCCAAACAGTCCAGCATATTTCTTACCTAGCTAGACTACAAAATAGCCAGCAAAAGACCCAAACGCACCCTTAAAACCTTGCTCGTGACCTATATCCTTCACACTAGCCTCCGAGTTAGTGTATTTCACAGCCCACGCCGAGTCCATCCATGTTCAGAGTTGTTGCATCCGTACGTATTGATCTGTTTTGACTAGTATGGTATTGTTGTTATATCATTTCTGACTTCAATCCCCCGGTTCAATAAGTAACAAAGATCTTCAAAAGTGGACGGTACATATCTTTTTTTTTATAGTGTTATGATCCAGATATCAACACTTAGCACAGTACAATCCTTATCACCCTCTCATACTACTATATACAACTGAGTGTTGGTGTACAATCCTGACAGGATTGTTTCCTTAGCCGTTACACCAGAGTCGAACACGTAGAGGTTGCAGGGTCGAACAGAGCGGGAAGCAGGTACTTCCTCCCATGCGCACCATTGGCATTGTAACTCGCCCCCGTCGTGCGGTCCACGGCCAGGTTGCCTGCGAAACCGGGGTAGGCGCCGCTGCCATAGACCCCTGTGCAGGCAGTGGCGGCCTCAAGCGGTGCGTCCTTCTCGCCCTGGTAGAACCCGTCGCGGAACGGGTTGGTCACCGTGCCGGCGACCATGCTAGCGATGTTGATGACCATACCGTCCACACCGACGTCACCGCTCGGCGGCACGAGCGCCGGCGTCTGGGGTCCGTACAGCGGCTGGTGGAACGGCCACGCGCACTGGCCAGGACACTGCGTTGCGGAGTTGCCGACCCAGACGTAGGCGGTCCCGGCCCTGGCGTCGGAGCCGTGCAGGCCGCAGCGGCTCGTGCAGAAGCCGTCCACGGCCACGTCCTGCGCGGTGAGCACCAGCGCGATCCCGCCCTTCTTCGTCCCGGCGCGCGCCGCTAGCTGCGGGAGCTGAGCCAGCGTGAGGCGCTTCCCCAGCGAGCACCCTTCGTCGGCGACCTGGCCGACGAGCGCCACCTGCGCGCTGTTGCTGCTGCTGCTCGTCCGCGCTTTGGAGAGGTACAGCTGGTTGATGGTGTTCCACCACTGCGACACGGACGGGGACGGCGTCGTCGGCGATGAGGCGGTGGTGAGGGACTGGAGGAAGTCGGTGACCACGGCCTTCTGCGCCGGCGTGAAGCGGCCGTACCAGAGGATGGACACCGGGATGCGGCCCTGCAGCACGGGCGCCGTTGTGGTACGTGAGCAGCGCGCTGGCCGGCGGCTTGTACAGCTCTAGCAGGCTCCTGGCGCCGCCGCCCACGGAGAGACGTGCCGAGCTCAGGAGCAGCACGGACACCAGCACAAGTGCGACGTGGCTTGCGCTCTGCCAGCCGCGAAAGCAACTATGGGGTGATGCCGCCATTTCTCACGTGTTCTCAGGCTGGGATTATTGGCGACTTGCTAGTAGGTGATGATTGAGTGAAAGTGCAGGAGTGGTTTATGAGTGTTGTTTGTGTGGTTTGCGAAGAGTGACGAGGTCCAGTATTTATAGGTCCGAATTCCTCATGTGCCGGACTGCAGGTAGCTTCGTGAAGCCTTCACTGCCCATCATCCGTGGGGTAGCTGCCTTCGTTTTGGTTTTGGAGCGGCTAACTCTGAAGCTGACTCGATCGGTGGGAGGCAGCTGGATGCGTTTGGACACGAGGGCGACGCCGACTGCGTTGTCGCTCGCTTCCACGTACGCCAGGCAGCCACCATGCATGCATCCATGCAAACCATTGTTTCCACGAGTCAAGGCACGAGTCAAAGCGTGTTGACAAGTACTCGTACTCAAGTAGCACTAGAAAGAATGCCGGTTCATGATGAGAGCGTTGGCAGGTTAAAGCTTTGTTCAGTTGTTGCATTGCATGGTTGGTTGTCGGCTGTCGCTCTGAATCTCAAGGCAGCCAAAGAAGATACTAGTCAGGACGCCTAGTTGAACAGTCAGCAGTGGTGCTAAGAGCCTTGGATGACATGGATCGTAGTGTTTTTTTGGTAGGAAAATTGCCGGGATTGATGCATGATGATCAATGCAGGGGGATGTCGCAAATTAGTCCACACAAGGAACATATCTGAAGATTTATGTTATCGTAAGCAAATTAGTCCCTATAAAAATTTAATTAGAACATGCATGACAGTTAAAGTGCTTCATATAATTAGTAAATACTATTCATATTTATAACTCTAAATTAATTTATTATGAGAATATATTTTCTAATAAATTTAATAGTATGTATTTGATATAAAAATTATTTATATTTTAAAATCTACAGTATAATTGATTATATTTGATATGCTAAATCATGATATATTATTTTATAATTGTATTCTTTTGGAAATGCATGGAGGTAGTACTAGACTACTACTAGTATTGGACTGATAGGACTTAGGAGCTTCTCGACAAACAGCGGTGGAAACGAGTAGCGCGATACGGCCATTTGACTCGACTCGAGGTCGAGGAAGGGAGAGGGCGACACGAGCTGTGCTCACGTGGCATCCAGAGCGCTACATGCCTACGTCCCGCGGTCCCGGCCTGAATGGCTGAAACCAGTTGAAAGAACCTACTATTCGTGCATCTTGGTCCTAAAAGTTGACACTGACCATTCGCTAGCCAGCTGTTCACGGCCTGTTCATGCTAGTACTACACAGGATCCAAGGCCCGCGGACCGCGGTGTCTCGGCCATGGTTATCCGTCCAGCCGGTCCCTCGACGACCCAACCCAACAACAACCTACTACTGCTAGTACTAGTAGCGAGAGTAGCATTACTGCATTAGCACTGACAGTCAGCGGCTAACCATTTGTTAATCAACATTATGCATGAGTGCATGACGCGCTGCGGACACCCGTCGATCACGTTCCAGATGGTGCCGATGGCTGAGGCGATAAGGACGGAAATAAATTACAACATGGAGAAGTAGAGTACAGAGGGGACACGCGCGAGACACGGCGCAGCCGGGTTTATGAGCCCTAGGGGCGTCCTGCAAGATGACAGCCTGCCTGCCTACCGTGCCCATGCGTAAGACCAGCCGCCGTATGTATGCGTACCCGAGATTCGCGCTCCCCTGCATTATCAGGCCAGTCCCAACGATAGAAACTTTATAACGACCACGTCAACTAAAAATCATCTAAAGAAATCATCCACACAATGTAGGTTTCTTTCCCTAATAAGTATTGTCCTCTTTATTTTCTCTCTCCTAATAAGTTCACCGTCTTCCTCCTAGCACTCGGCCTGTCCTCGTGCTGAACCTTCACGGAGCACGGCAGCTGACCACAGCAACGAGAGCGACGTCGAGCATAGCCTGAGCAGCAACAAGCACACGCGGCTGGCATGCGACTATGCGAGGCAGTGCGGGTGAGAGTCTGGCGGAAGCTGACAGATGCAGGCGAGCGGGGCCGTCGCAGCGCGTGCGAGCACGGCGGCCAGTGCGGGCGAGCACGACGGAGGTGGACAGAGGCAAGCGAGCCAGTCAGGCCGCTGTTGCCGTGGCCGAGCGCGTCTTGCGCGGGCGAGCATGGCGGCCAGCGCGACCGGCGCGTGCGAGCGCGGCCGTCGCAGCGCGGGCGAGCATGGCGGCCAGCGCCACCAGCTCGTGCGGGGGAGGCCGTCACAGCGCGTGCAGGCACGGCGCGGCCAGCGCGACCTGCTCCGCTGCTCGTGCGGTCGGGGCCATCGTAGCGCGTGCAGGCACGACGGTCAGCGCCGGCGAGCGTGACGGAGGCAGGCGTGCGTTTGCGGCCGTCGCAGCGCGTGCAGGCACGGCCGGCGGCCAGTGCGGGCGAGCGTGACGGAAAGGTAGACGAACTGGGCCGGTGCGACCGCCATGGCCGACGCAGGCGGGCATGGCGGCCAGCGCGGCTGAGCGCGATCGGTGTGGGCGATCGTGGTCGTCGCGGCGAGCGGCATGGCCGGCACAGTCCAACGCATGCGGGTTGGGATAGAAACTGGCGATTTCTTCCCAACGGGGATTCCATCGTTTCCTTCTTCCTCGGTTCAAGAGACGAGACGGTTTCTCCTAGAGGAAACGGTTTCCTATAGATTTCCTCTCTTTCTTCATTTATTAGATTGTCATATCATCATTTTTGTCTACATGGCATCTCATTAATATGGATAAAAACTACTATTAATTCTTCATTGGGACTGTCCTCACATCGCTCTACGCGTTATTACGCGTACCATTTACTCTGTTCGGCAAGTACTGTACCACCTGATGATTTCATATGAGTGGATGCGTTAGGTATGTAATGTGACCCCAGGATTCATGGTAGAGTTACTTAAGTTACTGGCAGGAGAACTCCTGGAGTGGAGGTTACTCTCTGCTGAGGAGGCGGCTGGTTACCTTACGGACTGCTCCAGGAGAACTCATAGATGTACTGGTAGGTTTATTTGTACTTGTCAGGATAAAACAACAGAGAACTCCTCTGCCCCCGCATCGCTCCCCACGCGGGTGACTCGGGAGGCCACCGAGCCGCCGCCGCCACCCCCACCCTCCTTCCCCTCCCTCCCCGCGACGCCGCCGGAGCAGGCCGCCGGCAAGGCCAGCGCGGCTCGCCGGGATGGCGGCGGCGGGGCCTCTTCTCGCACGACGAAGGCATGGTGGCGTGGGTGGCTGTGCTGTACTAGGGCGCGGCCGGTCGGGGACAGCGTGGGGCTCAGCTGAGCTGCCCCTGTGAGGGCGGCGGTGTCGACCAGGCCCCGTGTGGGTGCTTGCAGCGGCAGAGCTGTTCTTACCTCCTTCCTCGCCATCGGCGTCGTGCCGGCCTAGGCGGCCGAGCGGGCGGATCCGTGGCCCAGGTGGCCGGATTCGGAGCCAGGCGGCTGGATCTGGCTCGCCCAGGCCGGGAGCACTGGCGGCGGCCTCATGAAGATGTGGCGGCCCTTGTGCGGGTTCCGCGCGCCGCGGGGCTGCGCGAGGTTCGCCGACGCGACATGGAGACCGGAGGGCAGGGCCAGCAGGTGGGAAGCTTCGTGGCCTTGGCGGTGGTTGCTGCGGGGTCGTGGTGATGGATGCGGCAAGGGCCAGATCTGCACAGCGGCTGCCGGATGCGATGGTGGGGCGTCGGGGGCGGCGTTCCGGTGACTGCAGCTGCGGACATGATGGAGGCCGGCAATGGCGTCGGTAGGAGCGCCGGGTTCGGGGTCTGGTGACCCTAGGGCAGGGGGCGGTGCCCGAGACGGTGGGAGCACCCGTGCTGTGGTTGGCAGCGTCTTCGGCGGGTGCTCAGTCGATGGCGCGGCGGAGCGAGGCTGGTCTCCGGCATGTTGTCTGGTCGGTAGGGGTGGCTGACGCAGCTTTGCGGCTGCTGTGCGCAGCTGGCGCGTCGATGTCCCTCTGGTGAGGTTTCTGCAGGACGACGGGCGGTGACGACGGTGATGACAAGCAGGGACCCGGAATCTGGGCCGACATCATAGTTAAGGTTTCTTGGGTGAAAGCCTAGCGACGGCGACGCTTGCGGACGCCGTTTTTTCCTTGTTGGGGCGTCGTGTGAGTCCCTAGTTTTTTCCACAGGTGAGAACCTGGTCCGTTGGACGAGCGACAACGGCGTTTTGAACGCCGTAACCTTCCTGAAGGTGCCGCTGTGGAATATGTATCGGCTTGGATATGAGCGTGAGGCCATGCTTGGAAGTCAAAGCTGCGCTTATGTTTTGCTTGTGCTGGGCAACGATGACCTGCTTGGCCTCTCGGAATCTTCGATCTTGTATCTTTTAAGATTGACGTTCTCTCTGTTGTGTTGGCGTGGGCCCAGTTTTCCTTATAAACTAGGTTAATCTTCTTCTTATTAATATAAGTCGGAACAGTCCGTTCCTGCATCTTTAAAAAAAAAGAAGGATAAAACAACATACTCTGTCTCTGTATCCTGACGGTAAATTCTGGAGCGGGATAAGCTTCGAGCGGAGCTACTACTCTGTACTGTACTTGACATCGGCTTAAATTGCTGCTAGACTGTTCTTGACTGTAAAATGTCCGTACGGGCTCATGGCTGTTATGGTAGAGCCGTACTACTAGCTACTTATACTGCTCGATTCATGATCGCCATGAATCAAGACGTGCTCCAGTACTCGCCGTAACTTTTTTGACATTTGCTTTGTGTCCCTGTACTGTGTTTTACAACGAGAACGTCTTAGCTGAATTCCCAAACTTTTTTCTTTCTTTCTTCGTTTATCTTTTGCAAAAGGGAGAGCGGAGAGGCCTTGCCTACTGTATTTATTATCTGTACCTATGGGCCGACTTGGGCTATATTTACGGTGTCGGGTCTGTTTGGATTTGGGGACAAAAGTTTCGTCCCGTCACATCGAATCTCCCGTCTCTAGTTTCGTCTATTTAAAATGTACTAATTAAAAAAATAATTTATCAGCCGAAGGCAAATTCACGAGACGAATCTTTTGAGCCTATTTAATTCATGTTTTGACAATGTTGTGCTACAGTAAACATTTGTTAATTATAGATTAACTTACCTTAATAGAATCGTCTTGTTAAGTTTCGCAGGGACATGTAATTAGTTTTATAAGTAGTCTATTTTTAATAGACACGGCAAAACATTTGTCGCTTCATCCAAACAGGTCCTAAGTATCTAATAACTGTTTCGTACGCAGGCCTGACGGTGCTTCTACGCGGCTTGCAGGGGCAGGGCTCCCGATTGGCTTCAAGCCCGAATTTACCGTGAGGCCTCCTGCAGATTTTGTTTGTTTGATTAGGGCAGCATTGATATGTCCATCCAGAAGATATTTACCAGGATCTGGAGGCAACTGCAAACGGCAATTCAATGTAAAAAAAAAAAAAAAACGGCAATCTACATCTACTCGAGCGACAGACATGAAAGCTTTGTCCTCTCCCCGGATCGAAAACAGCTAATCACCATAAAAGCGTGTTTTAGCCGTTGGAGTAACAACCACCGTAGGAGTATGGTACCTACCGTAGAGATAGTGAAGAAGGTTTACTCGCGCCACAGCATGTAACTCCCGTGCAAAAAGGAACGTACTACTACTACTACAGCTCAGCAGGCATCCATTCCAATTTCCACTGCAGACATTGCAGAAGCTTTCTTCGAAGCACCGTGCATTTGCCAACTGATGAGCATGCATTCGCATTCCGTTTTCGGCTTAACTTGGCAGATAGAGCTGGCTGCTAGCTGGCCTTAAGCCCTTCACGAAACGTTCCAGGAAAGGGGCGCAGCAGGACACGCCAGAAAAGACGAGAGCACTGCATCGGTACTGGCGTGATAGCTCCACGTCCATGCACGCATCAAAACCTCATGAACCTACCTAGCCAGCTCGTTTCCTGCGGCCTTTTTTTTCTCGCTGCCCCTACAACGTCACCATCCCGACCGGTCGCCGGCCCGGCCACATCCTCCCTGCCCGCCTTCGAGCGCGGATAAGGCCAGGCCAGGCCAGCCTCTACGTTCTCTGCATGCGCCGCCTCGTCTCGTCCGCGTACGTACGTGTGGGTGAGCATACGCGTGTCCACGGCCCACGGCTGGCGTCTAGCTAGTGGTGGGTGGGCTCGCGAGCAATAAGCGAGGACGAGCGCGTCGTGAAGTGAAGGCGGGGTAGGGCCACCTGCTGCCCGCAGCGGCCGCGGCCGCAGCCGCAGCGCGACGCGCCGAGCCGCTTCACCACCAGCTGGCGGCCGGCCGTACGCGGATCTCTATGCGAGCAGGAAAGGAAGAAAGCGCTGGGGCGGGGCCTGTGCCTTCGGGCTCTGGGTGGGTGTGGCCCGCTGACACGCGGGGCCTGTACCTTCGCTCGCTTTACGCCAGCCGCCGTACGCTGAGGAGTGATGGGCCTCGTCAGAGATATCCATCTCATCTCATCCCAGCCGATCCGATCATGCGATGCGAGTGCGAAAATCTTCCCCGATTGGTTTGGCAAAGGTGACGGGTTTCGCTAACCCCACAGTGACTGCCTGTCAGCTCACGGCCTAGCTTGCATTGCATGCCCAGTCACAGCCATGGTCAGTTACAAGACGATGCAGTTGGTGCTCGCCTGCTGGGATCATGGCTGTGATGGTAGTACGATCCGACGGACCACTTTGTTCTAGCATTGGCTTGGCTATGGAGATTTGGGATCCCAGGTTTTGCCGTGTGATGGGAAATACCGTAACATGCAGGATCACACGTTCTGGTAGTATCATCCACCGAATGGGGGGCTGGTCCATCCTCCTCGCACTCGTTTCCCCTGCCACTTTCTTTCGTCCCTCTCGCTACCCTATTCATCATCACGGATGACGGGACGAGTCATCTTCTCTGCACTACCGTAAAGACACTGCAGTGAGCGGCAGATGGGCCGAGCTGTCAACCACTGCAGTCTCTCACTGGTCACTAACCCCATGCATGCAGGGCCAGCACCAGCCTGGCTGGCAAGTTTACGTGGGTGAGGAATGGCCTAATCCTGATGCCTACGGCGAGGCCTGTGATGACTGGATCAGTGGGTCCTACTGACCAAATGAACAGTACGCACTAACTGTTGGAGTACTGCTTCTGCTCTGTTCACAGCTTGCTAGTAATAATAACTGGGAACCGGGCCCATGAACCAACGTTCGGAATCCACACACCGGGCCCGGCCCACCCACCCCCTCCCAACGTTCGTATTCCGCTGCCTAAAATTTCAAGCGCCTCGAGAAGCCAACCTGCTTTTACCCACTCCAGCAGTCCCCACTTTGCCCGTCCCCCCCGCAATCACCAACTTGCCCCTGCTTTCCGCCCGTGCCAGCAGCGGTTTCCGCGGCACCAAGTGCCGGGGCAAAATGGTCAAGTGCTCACTCAACTACAGCTGGGAGCTAGCAGAGGGCACGCAAAGCCAGCTGTCAGTGACCGTTCGGGCAGCCCGGCCAAGGACGCCTCTTTTACTTTGGCCCAGAAAGTGCCCTCCCGTCATACGTCACGCGCAACGCGCAGCGTCCCAGGCCCTCCACACTCCACTGTCTGTGTGTCTCACTCATACAATTCGCCGGCTCGTGGCCTCTATAAAACCCAGCAGCCCCGGCTCATCCCCACCCAGGCACCCATCAATCGCAAATCCACAGCCAGCTGAAGAACCAGCTGCCTGAAATCCTCTCGTCCAAAAACACCACCACCTAAACCCCCAAGTAGAAATTTCTTCTTAGAGAGCAGAGCCTTCTCTACAAACAATGGCATGTTCCACTGCATCTTTAGCGGCGACGCTGCTGGCGTTGGCACTGATGTTCCAGGCCTGCCTCGCGGGGAGGAGGCTCACCGCGCTCGTGCAGGAGCCGGCCATCACCATGAAGTACCACAAGGGCGCGCTCCTGACGGGCCCCATCGCCGTCAACTTCATCTGGTACGGCGACTTCTCGGCGCCGCAGCGCGCGGTGATCACCGACTTCGTCTCCTCCCTGGCCGCGGCCCCATCAGCGGCGGCGGCGGCGGTGCAGCCGGAGCCGTCCGTGGCCACGTGGTTCAAGACGGCGCGCAAGTACTACGCGAGCTCAAAGGTGCGGTTCCCGGCGCTGCGCCTCGGCTCCCACGTCGCCGACCAGAACTGCTCCCTCGGCAAGCGGCTCACGGAGAGGGACCTCCTCAGGCTCGCCGCCAAGGGGAGCCCGAGCCGCGCCATCAACCTGGTGCTCACGGCCGCCGACGTGGCCGTGGACGGGTTCTGCATGTCCCGGTGCGGCACGCACGGCGCGTCCCCGCGGTCCCGCTCCGGCCGGTTCGCGTACGTGTGGGTGGGCAACCCGGCGTCGCAGTGCCCCGGGCAGTGCGCGTGGCCGTTCCACCAGCCCGAGTACGGCCCGCAGGCGGCGCCGCTCACCCCGCCCAACGGCGACGTCGGCGTCGACGGCATGGTCATCTCGCTGGCGTCCATGATCGTCGGCACCGTCACCAACCCCTTCGGCAACGGGTTCTACCAGGAGGGCTCGGCCGACGCGCCGCAGGAAGCCGCCACGGCGTGCGCCGGCGTGTACGGCAAGGGCGCGTACCCCGGCTACGCGGGCTCGCTGCTGCTGGACCAGGCCAGCGGGGCCAGCTTCAATGCCAACGGGGCCCACGGGAGGAAGTACCTGGTCCCGGCGCTCGTGGACCCGGACACGTCGTCGTGCGCCACCTTGGGGTAGATTTCGCGGAACGTAATTAGCGTTTGTGACTGTGATGAGGCGGTGGTGGTGGTGGTGGTGGGTGTTGTGGAGAGAGTGTTCCACGCGGCTAAAATTTGTACTTTGTAGTAGTGACCTTGGTGGATTCTTTCATTTGTTCAATGAAAAACAAATATTTTCACGCACAACCTGTTCGTATGCTCGTCGATTTTGCCCACAATTTACTCGGTTCCCCAGTGGTTTTGCCGGCTTTGAGAGTACTTATCTCCGACGATCGGCACCCTACGTTTGCATAGCGTGAGAACCTATTTCACCTCTGCGTAAATTCGTCTCTACAAATGAGGATACTAAGATTTAGATTTCTCTTCTAATAACTAAAATAGGTCTTCTTGTTGGAGGCTGATACAGTTATAACTAAAATAGATCCCCTTACGAGTGTTAGAGACAGGCCAAATACGGCACGAATGAATGACGTGAAATCATGTGCAATTCTGCACCTGTTTGTGCATGTTAAATGTTCGTTGTGCCATGGGAAGAAACATATATATATATATATATATATATATATATATATATATATATATATATATATATATATATATATATACTAGCATAAAGCAAATAGCAATAAACAATAAGACGTGGTCAGAAAAATAATGCTATCCGTCCATGGGAAGTGCGAAATCCGCGAGTATGTTCCCTCAAGTCATATGCGAGCGCCGAGCAGCGAGCACATCGAAAAATACTTACTTTGATGTTACTCCCCCTATCATCCAAAAATCTTGAAAAATTAAAAAAAAACACTCAAATTTACATAATAATATTTATAATATAACCTAGTGTTATTAGACCCTTCATCAATTATATTTTCGTAGTATATATATTTTATGTCATTAATATTTATATTTTTTTCTTATAATTTAAATTTTGGTGTTTTGACCTGAAACCAAGTACTGTACATGTTACGCGGTCGAGTTGTGCTGTAAAACCAGATTTTTTATAAAGTATATATGTATTAATTAATAAAAAAATATGTCCAAATATAAATACACCGAACATGGATACGTAGGATAACTGTCCAACCTATATTCTACGAGAAAGAAAACCGGCTGCATTCGCTACCGACGAAGACCGCCGACATCAGCCGACGCCGCCAAATCTGAATCACTAGAAGCCGGAGGAAACCACCGGCGTTGAGGTTGACTGCAACAGACGCTCGTTCTCGCGAAAGCGAAGAAGTTTTTGAGCGTCCATCCGTCAGGATCACAATCCAGATTGAAACGACGAGAGTGGTGATGACGATGACATCTGTCGTCGCGGTGAAGTCAAGCTCGCTCAATCCCGATCCATGCCGTCGATAGATCGCGTTCGATCCACCGCACTCCACCGCTCCGCCGTATCCTTGACCTTAGACGCGGCACGAGCACCACCGCTCCGCCGTGACGACGAAACAGCAGCCGTCGCAGACTCCTACACCACCTCACAGACCTCTCATCGTCACCGGAGTTGCAATTGCAAAGGTCAAAGAGCTAGGGAGAATTAGGAAAGGAATGGAAACAACCGAGACCGGGCAAAGCGAACACATTATGTGGCCCCAGAGTTGCATCGGGCCAGAATATGACACGGTTCCACGGCCCAGTAAATCATGCTGATTGCTGAAGGTTTAACCAGACTGGGCCTTCCAATCCTACGGGAAAGGTGCGATCTGTTTAGCACCGTCAGACACATATCGGTGGGAGTTTTTTCTATTTAATTCAATTCATATAAAAATATATAAAAAATAAGTTACATATAAAATTTTTATGACGTTATACCGTTTGTAAGAAAAAAAGAATTAAGCTTCATATAGATTAAATTATCATGTCTTGGTTTCCAATTCTAAATAAGTAATGAAATTAAATATCTATGAAACGATAGAATACAATTATACATTAAAAGTGACCGCTTCATCTATATTTAATTTTAAGTTAATTTTATAAAAAAATGCTATGAAATTCATCGCCGAAAATGACGTTAGCAAAAATGTTATGTTCTTTAGGGACAATGACAGATTAACCGGTAAGATTTGAACCAAGGATCATAACACTGAAGCAAACAAAGTTAATATTCCTATATATGTCTCCCAAAAAGATGCACTTCTTGTTTTACGTTTAAACATATATCATTTTTAAAAATACCGATACTTATATTTCAAATAAATTTACTATAAAATATAAACATATTGCATGAGTAATCTAAAAGTATCTTCAAGAGTCTTTATTAAACTCAAGCTCTGATCATTATTTAAAAAAGGGCAATGAAAATTGCATGGTACATCTTTTCATTCTCTAGCAGCTTTTGATATCTTGTCAGTACTATAGAGATCTGACCTCGTTCTCTTTCTTTGGCTAGCATTAAATTCAGAATAGAGGATGGACCAACATGTTTGGAATTTTGATGCTAAGGAGTTAGCTAAATCAACATATAGAGTTTACTTCATTTGTTCGGTTACTTTTCAACTTTGGCGTCTAATCTGGAAATCTTGGACCCTACAAAAGTTTAAGTTTTTTTCACCTGGCTTGCTATTTGCAATCGTTGTTCGATGATAGACCACATTGCTCGCTGAAGATTGTCACACCCAAAGAGGTGTCCGTTATGTGATCAATAGGAGACTATTCAATATTTGCTTATTGTTTGTATGTTTGCACGATAAGTTTGGCTCATTATTTTGTTGCCTTTGTGATTGGGAAGCCAAGCTCCTCACATATTTTATCTTTGCGTTTGCTAATTGGTGGACTAAGATAATTCACATGTTCCGTAAAGAGCATAGGAAAATAGCAATTTCTCCATCATTTTGATTGTGTGGGAAGCACCGTAATGCTTTTGTGTTTGATGGAGAATCCCCTTCTGTTAGTAAGCTTTTGCAACAGTTTAGAGGGGCTTTGGTGCCTAATTGAAGCTAAGAAATTTCATGCTCTCGGACTAGATAAAGGAATTTTGCATTGGTTTAGGGTGGGAGCTTTTGGATGAGTCTTTGTATTGTTGTTTGGTCTTTAAAAGTATTTTGCGAGTAATCATGTTGTAAAGTGTTTCCATCCTTGTCATGTATGGCCCTTGGCATGAGTTGGTAATGTATACCGTTTTTCCTCTATAATATGAAGATACGTAGCTCGCTCTTCTGGATTAAAAAAAAAAAGAAGAATGGTAATATTTAGATATCTAATTAAAGAAGTTGTTAGAGGGTGATTTTTCACCAAAACCTCTATTCAATCAATTAGAAAGCATATAAAAAGATTCTAGGAATATCTGTAACATTACCATAAATGTTAATAGTCTTTGTCTAAGTTCAGTTAAAATTTAATTGGTTAACTTCTTGAAAAAAATTGAGTTGTGTATATTTTGGACGGGGATAATAATAAAGTAGCATCCTTATTGCACATAATGCCATGCTATATGGACTGGGAGCTCTCATCTTCTGTTTCAAAGAAGAAGTGAACTACAGGATAACGACGGTCACCCAACGGAATTGATATGCTCACCTGTGAAAGTGACAGTGACAAAGGTGGTTGAGTATTTCGGATGATATGTTAGCTTTCATATATTATTTTGTATTAGTTTGAAGCGTAATCCGACCTTAGCTCAGTTGGTAGAGCGGAGGACTGTAGTGTCTGCAGATAAATCCTTAGGTCGCTGGTTCGAATCCGGCAGGTCGGAATTTTTTCTTTTTTTTATTTATATAATTTATCAGAACTGCCAGAGTTGATACTCCTCATACCACAAAGCTGTGCAGAGGACAGTTTTACAGATTTCTTTTTTAATAATTGATCAGAACTGCCAGAGTTGATATACGTTGCTGAAAGCCTGAAAGTGTCCATTCCTTATAGCACAAAGCTGTGCCAGGACAGGGATAGCACTGGGCATTCTAGATGTGATAGGAGGCACTTCATTGGCATTTTTTGCCCTCTTTCATTTTTCTCGGATCCAACTGGGAAGTTATTATGGTTCACCAAACAACCACATGAACAATGACTGTCAAGTAGAGTATGTTTCACGTTGGCCCTATTTGTATATTTGGGAGTTTATAACAATGACTGTGTCAAGTGGCCATCTTACTTCGACTAGTTGCCTAATGCCATTTTGAAAAATATAGGCATTGAAAGAAGAACAATTATCACGGTATTATTGATGCAGGAGTCTGGAACTCGGAGGCCCTGAATTTGAAACAAATTTTCTTTACTAGTATGAATTTTGTATGATTTCGCAGAAGTATCCGCTCACTGAATGCAGATCGTCGCCGTGAATCTGTTCTGCATGTTGCTCCACGGCATGTCGGCAACAAAAGTCCAGGCTTCTAAAAACAACACTGCTCGCAGTACTATCTTTGCATCTGATACGGATTTGCGGAGCTTCAGTGTCATGCATTAAACAGTCTGAGGCTCTGAGCTCCACATAGAATAACTTCACTGTTAACTTACGGCGGAAACAATCACCTCTTCACGGATATATATCCTGTCACCACTCCGATCGAGCAAAGGCTATGGTCCTCGTTCATGTTTACATGCCCTACTTGCAGCAGCTTTTGAATAGTTTACTATATAAAACTTTGCATACCCGCCACAGACAGAGGCTTGTCTCTTAGAAAAGTCTTGCGGCCGCTGCGACGAACACTCCTCGCGGTCTCGCCATGCACCCTTTCTTTTTTTACTCCTCGGGCGGGCGGTCCAGCTGATTGATGACTTTCGCCGTGCCGATCGATCTGCCTGCCCGTCCGACCGATGCTTTGCCGCGTGATCGCACAGTGTAAAGCCGCAATTACTTAACAGGGCGTCCGCTTGTCTCATCTGCAAAACAAGGGGCCGCTCCGGCCGGATTCCCTTCTGCATGTGAGCTCAGCTGATCTCGCTGCCGCTTACGAGATTCGCTCACCGCAAGGCCGGTCCTAAAACGCAACAGCTTACTAGTACATTAGAGCTACGCGTATTTTACAGTAGTGTCTACTACTAGTCCTTGCTCCATTTTGCATTGCGTTCCTGCAATCCTCCTTCCTGTGCGTGTGGCGTGCTCCCCTCCAGTTCGTCCATTCTTTCCAGTGCAAAACCCAGCAGCGTTGCTCTGCTCCATTTCCATTGTGGCAGGAGAAAACCTGTCAAACATGACGCGCGTTTCACACAGGAGGGTTGCATGTTTGTCTGCGGCGCAAAGCAGAAAAGCAGGTTCTGTTGGTGGTTGCAGCAGTTAGGGCTAGCTGTGGTTTGTTTCCTCGCTGTTGCTGTGGGGGCACCAGCTACCCTGCTTTGCTTGACTTCCAAAAAGTTCAGAAATGCTAGCCTTTAATTCCAGCCTAGATTAAGAAAGCAACCAAGAAGGCTGTAGTCCCCCTGCTCATGCCCAAGTTTGTCAAAGGAAGCAACTGGAGCTCAGTGGCCTCTTTTTTCTTCAGAGTTTAAATGGGGCATTTGGAAAGCGGAAACGGGCCGAGAATTGAAACGCCGAGGGGAATATATTCAGCTTCAAAGACCTCACCGACCCTGGTCTCACCTCTCGGTGCACGCCATGTCAATGCACGCATGTGTGGTGATCGCGCGCGGCCTGACTGACTGTGGCCCTGCTGCCTGCTGGGTTGGCGAGTGGTTGAATGCACATTTACTCTCCACGCCACTGTACCAGCATTCAGCGAGTGTCCCAATCTTGGATGCAATGCAATGCATGCAAGGCGCAGCGTTTCGCTGCACTGCACTTCATGAGAAGGATGATGGCTAGAGAGAGAGAGGGTGGATGTATCATGTATGACAGGGGGGGGGGGGGGGGGGGGGGGGAGAGAGAGAGAGAGAGGGCGGGGCCCTGCATCTGCACTGCGCTGCGTTGCAGCAACGGCGAGAGACGCCGACGCAACGCAACCATAAATGAGAGGCTGGCTACACTACAGGCATCTCCATCTCCACCTCCTCCTCGATCATGCATCTCTCCAAGCTGGCAGAGGCAGAACTCGATTCCACAACAGCTACTGTAACCGGGCATGCAGTACGTTACACTCCTGTTACACAGAGATTACGGAATACTAGTAACCGGTGATGCATGCCAGGTACCTGCTGTCCTCTCGTTTCAGGTAATCATCAGGTGCATGCTCCTGTAATCACCTGAAGTAGGATCAAACTGTTGGCTGTTGTGTTCTGTGCCTCTCCTGTTCAAATGTGGGTGATGAGATCACCCCGGCCCCCTGGTGCAGTGAGACAATGACGGGTAAAAACTAATGGATTGTTCTTGCGGTCGTCACAGAGGGTCAGACGCAGTGAATTGTGAAACTGCATTTGGCAAGCTGCAAATGATTACTACGAGGAGGCGATGAACAGCTAAAGCTTCGAAGCTTGTCAGCTTCGCAACAGTACGAGTGCTGGTCTGCTAGCGATGCTTACTGGCGTAGCAGACATGCTTCTACGTGCACGCTAATAAACTGATAATTATTGTGTGGTTACCGACGTTTTTGGTTGGTTGGGACCCAAAGAACGCATCAAGCAGGGCATTATTAATTATGAGCAAAAGGCTAGCTGCATTTCCATGTGGAAGACGAGGCATGGTGCGCGGAGTCACTGTTTTTTCAACAGAGAACAGAGACGGCTCCAGAGTCCAGACCTGCAACAGCAACCCTAAAAAAAATGCGACAGTGCAATACCATGCTTGTACCTTTATTTGGTCAATTCAGAGAAAAATTAGAAGAAAGTAAATAAGAAAGAAACACCGACCTTTTTTAAAAAAAGAAAGGAAAGAAACGCTGACTGTTGCCGTCCTCCATGAGGTGCTTTGTTACAGTATTATACTAGCAGTAGCAGAAGTTGCTTTCGTTCGCTGGGAAGGACAATGATTAGCAGCACCGTCCCTGCCACCTTCGTCCAAGATTGAGGCATTATTCCCTTGTCCTTGGTGCTTTATCTCTCAAATCAGTGCAAGCTACCCTCGCCCTCGATAGAATGGTCCTTCTCTTTCGTCGCTGGTGTGTATGGTCACTTTAGTTTTGGTTTGCATTTTACTTTGACTAAGATGACAGACAAATATACTAACATCTCTAACATAAAATTAGCTTCTTTAAATACCCATGAAACATGCCTATGCATTTATTTAAACTTTCGTAAGTTAATATATTTAAACTTTCTGTGAGGAAGCCCAAAAGTTTACCTTAATATAAATCTAAAGTGACCTAGAATTTAGAACAAAGTGGCTCTGAATTCTTTTGAAAATGACTGGTAGAGTTTTACCGTTATTTTTATTAGACGATAAAAAAGAAAAAATAAAGAGAGCTACAGACTAAAAAACAAAGAAAAACAACAACTGATGAAGCGGCTTCAGCTCGGCTAGAGTGGCTGCATGACTGCAATGTACGAGTGGCTGAACTGAAAGTCCGCTAAAGTTGCCCTACGAGAGTATGACTGAAACTCTATATATTCTATTGATACATTCAGAGTTTTTTTAAGGCAATACATTCAGAGTTTTTCAGTGTACAGTACTTTTGAAGGACTCAATTGATCAGCGTACTCCTACTTTTATTTTAGAGCAACTCCAACAGATGTATCTGTTGTATCCTTGTTATCTAAGCTATTTTTAAATGTTTATAGCAAAAATTGAGATTCAACAGGTGTGCTATATGGTTTTCTAAAATACCAGATAGGCTATCCCTGAATTTTCGCTTGCCAGAGATAGCACATCGTGCTCGCTTGCTATCCCATCCCGTGCATCTCCAGATGGAGGATAAAAGGCCACGATCAAATCTTCAATGATGACATGTCATGTTTAAATATGGACAAATGGAAATATACCAAGACTGTTGTGGAACTCTACTTTTTGGATGGGGTTTCTATTTTACACAATAACTAAATCTTGTAATTGACAATATAATTTTAACAAGTCTTTTGGAGATGCTCTTATAGCGTCCTGACAAATGTCATTCCGAACCAGAGAGGCTCTGGCAATTCATATAAGAATATGCCTAGTTTTACGAGAAAATTTTGCAACCACACAGGTGATAAGTACTAGTAAAAGGTCACCTATGGAAATCATATAGAGAGTTGACATGGTTTTTATATGAGGCTAAAATGACATGACCAAGGTCTTACTGACAATTGGTAACTTAACTGTTGAGACAGATTTATCATTTATACGTTGTAATGCTGTGAACCGAAAGATCCTGTTACAATACATACCTTCCGGAGATAGTTTGTCTTTAAAACTAAAATAAAATGACCTCAGCAATCATCCAAAAACATATGCCAATATTTCCTTGGTTATGTCATAAATGTATGTCGTGGGCTCGTGGCTCTATCATCTCTAGCCCATGCACAATCCTAAAAGTCTTCTCTCTTTTTACTCCATAACATCTTGCTAACAAAAGACATGACATATTGCTAACAAAAGGTATCAAGCTATACATTTCTCGTGCCAACCCAAACATCAATATCTACCGTGAATACTAAAAAGCCATCTACATAGGTGGACAACTTCAATGGCCTTAACTCTAATAACCGGCAATGAATTCCTCGGTGAGCCGTTGGGTTGTAATTTAGCCCAGAAATAGAGTCGATGTATACCCAGAACATAACATGCAAAACAATTTTTGATTGGCAAATCTTAAACACATAGTCATTGCTTGTGAGCTAAATAGCCCAGCAAACAGCCTATAACGTCCCAGTCAATAATAAATTATTTTTTTCTAGCCAAATATCAATAAGTATTCAACAATGGTCAGTGGAGAAATCCCCATGAATGACAAGGCATAGGATTTGCCATAATGGTAATAAAAACAGATCTTTGATAGAATCATGCTTGCTACAGAAGTAAAAAAAAAAATGTTGCCGTTCCACCTCCATTTTGCTAAGTATATCCTTTAGAGTGTCCCTATAAATTTTATGTAATTTTTAGTGCAACTTCATATACCAAATTTCCTGTGAAATATTCTAAGCCATTATTGACAAGAAAGTTGTACGTTGAATTAGGTGGTGTTTGGTTCCTCAACGCTAAAGTTTAGACCCGTCACATCGAATATTTGAACATATGCATGAAGTATTAAATATAGACTATTTACGAAACTAATTTGTCAACCGGAGACTATTTCGTGAGACGAATCTATTAAACCTATTGTCGGGTACGAAGTTAAGGGGTACCCTAAACCCTTCGATAAATTAACGCTAAAACATAGCAACAATTTTTAAGACAGGGACCAGCCCACTGCTCAAGTCAGTAAAGTAAGACCCATCACTCGAAGGCCCCCTGCACCGGCTGTGGCAACAAGTCGTGGGCCGGCCCACCTCGACGAAAAGAGACGGACGAGGGGCCGAGCGAACGACCCCTCCGTCCCTACCTCGACACCGGGCGACAGCCGAGGGGTCGAACGAACGACCCCTCGGCCTCCACCTCGACGATAAATGACGGACCGAGGGTCGAACGAACGACCCCCCGGCTCCCACCTCGACGCCGAATGACGGACAAGAGGTCGAGCGTTCGACCCCTACTTCGATCCCTCCGACTCCGTCTTTGCTCCGACCCTACCTCGACGACGAGTGACGGACCAGGGGTCGAACGAACGACCCCCGCCCGGAAGGCTCGATCAGCCCAACTGCTCCCGGCATGGGTTAAAGTAAACCCGCCTAACGCCATGGGCGGCCATGTCCGCGGTCAGATCCAACAACTCTCCGTCACGACGCGAGTACGGACTCCAGCAGCACCCCTCGGAACGTGAACAGTGCAACCCTCGACGACGACTTCGGGGATACGGCAGAGCCACGCAGGGCTCGACCCCCCCTCGACCGAGGGGCTCGACTCCTCCCTCCAACAACTCCAGTACGGGGCCCGTCCCATCCGTCCCGTCTCGCTTCAGCTGTGGGATTTGCGTCCGCCTGCGGAAGCTGTGCCGCGACGTGCTGCGACGAATTCTACTACCATCACGACCGGGAGCGCCAGAAGGACGGGAAGGCCATGCCAGCACAGTGTGCGTCGTCCCTTCGCCAACACTGTGCTGAGAACACGCCGCCCATACTACAACAGTTAGGATCCTGTACCCTCGGACCTCCCCTTGGTCTATAAAAGGGGACGCCGAGGTAGAAGAAAGGGGTCTGATCTCTGAGTTTTCAGACGACTCCGTACTCATACCACACACCGCTGCTCGATCGACCCCTCGAGCAGCCAACCCGTAGCCTAGGGCAACACTGCTAGCCTTGGGCCGCAGCTCACTCCGAGCAAACCCGTGTAACTCAGCTTGTACCCCCCCCTGTACGAGCACGTTTGGGTGCGAGATAATACAAGTCATCCTCCCCCGCTAGACGTAGGGCCTTCTTTGCCCTAACCAGGGTAAACCTTGTGTCCATCTTGCATCACATCTGAGAGAGGGAGCACGCGATATACAAATTTACTAGTTGGTGGTCTTGACCCCCGGGTCATAACACCGACAGTTGGCGCGCCAGGTAGGGGGAATTGCGTGTCGATCAACTCCGAACTGCTCTCTCAGATGGATTCCACCATCCCACCATTTCCATTCACCACCGTCGTCTGGTTCGGCAGCCTAGGGTTCGTATCCACGGGCCAGGGCCACTTCATAGTTTTTCCCTTCGCCGTGGCCTAGACAGCAGCAGCACCGGTACGCCGGGGCCAGCAAGGATCAGGCGACGATCCCTCCGCTTGCGCCTCTGGCCAGCGATCAGGAGGAGGCGCGAGCGACTCCGACGCGCTCGTCACCGTGCGGGTCCCGATACGCCGGAAGCCGTTCCCCCGGTCCCAGCTGGCGACACAGTCCCTCCCCGTAGGGGCCTGTTTGACCCATGCTTGTGGGCTGAGGGCGGGCGCCCCTCTGATCGGGACTTTGGCTCTGCCATATCGTCGTCCCCGGAGGCCCCCGTGGCCTCTCCGACGCACTCGACCCCGCCACCACCGTGTAACCCGTTCCCGTACGGGCTCCACAACAGCGCAAGACTCTGCTCTGCCCTCGTAGGTTTGCAGATACAGACACGTCGCGGGTCTCCCGGGACCTCGCCGCGTGCGACGGCCGTCCCCGTCACCACCTCTTCACCGGGCAAGCACCCGGAGCCGAGACTACCCCGGACGTGGGGCACGTTACGGCGACGCCTGGCGGAGGAACGCAGGGGGTCCTTCCCCCACTTCTACCACGCCGACCTCGACTCGGATTCTCCCGACGAGAGTTACGACTCCACCCGGGAATGCTTCCACCTCAACGAGCAAGCCGACCCTCAGGAGGACGTCGACGACACCGCGGCCACAGAAGAAGGATGAGGGGGCAACGCTACACCAGCGCGAGATGCCAACCCCCCGAGTCCTGACAGAGCCGATCCACCCCCAGACATCCAGATCACGCAAGTCCGAGAGCTTCTCAGCAAGCTCGAGGAGGAGCGCCTGCAACTTCAGCAACTCGAGCACGCCCTCGAGCGGGATCGAGGGCGCCCACAGGGGGGAGGAGCTCGCGAGCGAGCCCAGGAAGTCCACCGGCAAATCGTCGAGGAGGGGGCAAACGAGCCCCGAGTCTTCAACCGCGCCAGCTAGAACGTCGTAGCAGACCCACAGGGGGGAGGAGCTCGCGAGCGAGCCCAGGAAGTCCACCGGCAAATCGTCGAGGAGGGGGCGAACGAGCCCCGAGTCTTCAACCGCGCCAGCCAGAACGTCGTAGCGGCCGCAATGCTGCTCCGAGACATGCCGACGCCATCGACCCCCCAAGCACGACGTATCAGGGACGAAATCCAGGGGCTTCTCCAAACTGCGGCCGTACAGCAGGCGGAGAGCTCGGCCTCGAGGCGTCGAGGGGCTGCCTCCGAGCGACAGGGAGCGCCCCCCCGACAAAATCGAGAGGTATCCGTCCACCAGGACAAAGCGCCCCAGGGCCAAGTCGAGCGACGACCAGTTCGGGAACGCCTCGTCGACGATCGACCCCCTCGGGTGAACAATTGACGCCGGTACGGTGACACCGGGGCTCGAGGCTACAGCGCTCACCGAGGTGGGCGCTACGACAGCGACGAAGACCGATGTCGGTCTCCAGAGCCACCGGGGCCTCGAGTCTTCGGCAGGACCATCCGGCGGACCCCCCTGCCCGTCCGTTTCCGTCCACCCACCAACCTGGTCAAGTACAACGGCGAAACCAAGCCAGAGCTCTGGCTTGCCGACTTCAGGCTGGCATGTCAGCTGGGTGGGGCCGACAACGACCACGTCATCATTCGACAACTCCCACTATTCCTCTCCGATACCACTCGCCGATGGCTCGAGGAGCTGCCCCCGGACTTGATCCAAGACTGGCCCGACCTAGTCAGGATCTTCGAGGGCAACTTCAAAGGCACCTACGAGCGGCTGGGCAACCCTTGGGACCTCCGCAGCTGCAAACAGAGGCCAGGGGAGACCCTCCGCGCCTTCACCCGCCGATTCTCGAGGCAGCGTACCGCACTGACCCACATCTCCGACCATGAGGTCATTACGGCGTTCATCGCCGTAACGACCTGCAAGGAGTTGGTGCGGGAGCTGGGGCGAAACACCCCCAAGACCGCCAACGAGCTCATGGACATCATCTCCAACTACGCAGCTGGCGAAGAGGCTGTTGGCGCGTTCTTCCAGATACCTCCAGAAAAGGGGAAAGGTAAGGCGGATGAACCCGGTTGCTCGAACAACGAGCCCAAGAAGAACAATGGGCCCAGAAGCAACAACAACAACGACAACTGCGGCAGGAAGAAGAAGAAGAAGAAGAAGAAGAACCAACCGGGCCGACGCCGCGTCGAGCCCGACGACGAGCCCGACGACCTTGTCGCTGCGGCAGACAAGAGGAAGCCTCGAGGACCCCCTCCCGATGGGGGCGTCTTCGATAAGATGCTGAAGGAGCCCTGCCCCTATCACATGGGGACGGCCAACCACCGCCTCGAAGACTGTCGCATGCTTCGAAAGCACTTCATCCCTCCTGGATTTAGGAGAGATGACGTCAAAGAAGACCCGCCCTGTGACGTCCTCGTCAAAGGCGACGTCAAGAAAGGGGGCTTCCCCGAAATCCACGACTGTTACATGATCTACGGGGGACCCTCAACTCGACTCACCACGCGCCAGCGCAAGAGGGAGCGTCGAGAGGTTTTCTCCGTTCGAGCCCAGGCTCCTCGGTACCTCGACTGGTCCCACATGCCGATCACCTTCGATCAGGACGACCACCCCGAGCACATCCCCAACGCAGGGGTCCACCCGCTCGTCGTCGATCCGATCATCCTCAACGCCCGCCTCACAAAGGTACTCATGGATGGGGGGAGCAGCCTCAACATCATCTACGCCGAGACCCTCGACCTCCTGGGAATCCCTAGGACCATGCTCCTGCCCAGCGCGGGGGGGGGGGGGGGTTCCGTGGGATCGTCCCAGGGAAGAAGGCACTCCCGATCGGCCGCATCAAGCTACCTGTCTGCTTCGGCGTCCCCTCAAACTTCTAAAAGAAAGAGCTGACCTTCGAGGTGGTCACATTCTGAGGCACCTACCACGCCGTCATCGGATGACCGAGGTACGCCAAGTTCATGGCGGTCCCGAACTACACCTACCTCAAGCTCAAGATGCCGGGGCCCTCGGAGGTCATCACCGTCGACACCTCCTACGAGCACGCATACGACTGCGACGTCGAGTGCGTGGAAGAAGCCGAAGCCCTCAAGGATTCGGCCATCCTCGCGGCCCATCCACGTTGGCAACTTCTAGCCGGCGGAAGACCCCAAGACCGTCCCGCTCGACCCCGGCCTCGCGGATGGGAAGGTGCTGACGATCTGCGCCACCCTCGAGCCCAAATAGGAAGCAGTGCTCGTCGACTTTCTCCGTGCGAATGCCGACGTATTTGCATGGAGTCCCTCGGATATGCCGGGCATTCCGAGGGAGGTCGCCGAGCACTCCTTGGACATCCGGGCCGGGTCCAAACCGGTGAAGCAACTCCTGCGCCGCTTCGACGAGGAGAAGCGCAGGATCATCGGGGAGGAGGTCGATAAGCTTTTGAAGGCCGGATTCATCAAGGAGGTGCATCATCCCGAGTGGTTAGCTAATCCCGTACTTGTAAAGAAAAAGAACGGGAAGGATAGGATGTGTGTAGATTACACCAATTTAAATAAAGCATGTCCCAAAGTTCCTTTTCCGTTGCCACGAATCGATCAAATAGTAGATTCCACTGCGGGATGTGAAACTCTCTGCTTCCTTGACGCGTATTCTGGCTACCATCAAATAAAGATGAAGGAATCCGATTAGCTCGCGACTTCCTTCATCACTCCCTTCGGCATGTTTTGCTACCTCACCATGCCCTTCGGTTTGCGAAACGCCGGGGCCACCTACCAGCGATGCATGCTCCACGTCTTCGGGAAACACATAGGCCCGACCGTCGAGGCCTACGTCGATGACATCGTGGTCAAATCTAAGACAGTCGGAAACCTGGTCGGAGACCTCGAGATCACGTTTGGGTGCCTCCGGGCGAATCGCATAAAACTAAACCCTGAGAAGTGTGTCTTCGGGGTCCCTCGAGGCATGCTCTTAGGGTACATAGTGTCCCAGCGCGGAATCGAGGCCAATCCTGAGAAGGTAACTGCAATTACGAGGATGGGCCCGATCAACGACCTCAAGAGCATGCAAAGGGTCACGGGGTGCCTCGCCGCCCTCAGCCGCTTCATCTCGAGGCTCGGAGAGAAGGCCCTACCCCTTTACCGCCTCCTGAAGAAGACGGAACACTTCGCGTGGACCGCCGAAGCCGAGGAATCGCTCTCAAAGATCAAGGCCTTGCTCACCTCGCCCCCAGTCTTGGTGCCCCCGAGCCCCTCTTGCTCTACGTCGCGGCAACTACCCAGGTAGTCAGTGTGGTCGTAGTAGTCGAGAGGGAGGAGGAAGGACACGCCCTGCCGGTTCAGAGGCATGTCTACTTCGTGAGCGAGGTGCTTTCCGAGACCAAGACGAGGTACCCCCACATCCAGAAGCTGTTGTACGCGATCGTCCTCACTCGGCGTAAGCTCCAGGACTATTTCCTAGGCCACCCGGTCACTGTGGTTTCATCTTTCCCCCTCGGAGAGATAATCTAGAACCGGGAGGCGTCTGGAAGGATCGCCAAGTGGTCGGCCGAGCTCATGGGGGAGACCCTCTCCTACGCCCCTCGGAAGGCCATCAAGTCTCAGGTACTGGCAGATTTCGTTGCAGAATGGAACGACACCCAACTACCCCCCGCGCAGGTTCAGAACGAGCTCTGGACCATGTACTTCGATGGATCGTTGATGAAGACGGGAGCAGGCGCTGGATTACTGTTCATATCACCCTCAGGGGTCCATATGCGCTATGTCATCCGCCTCCACTTCCCCGCCTCCAACAACGTCGCCGAGTACGAGGCCCTCGTCAACGGCCTGCGCATCGCCGTCGAGCTCGGGGTTCGACGCCTAGACGTGCGAGGGGACTCTCAATTGGTGATCAACCAAGTGATGAAAGATTCGAGCTGCCACGACCCCAAGATGGAAGCCTACTGCAAGGAGGTCCGGAAACTCGAGGACAAGTTCTACGGCCTCGAGCTCAACCACGTCGCCCGTTGGTACAACGAAGCTGCTGACGAGTTGGCCAAAATCGCGTCTACTCGAGGTACGGTCCCTCCTGACATCTTCTCGAGGGATCTTCACAAGTCATCCGTTGACCTAGACTCGGGGGCTCCTACCCTCGAGCAAGGGGTCTATCGACCCCCCTCGACTGATCCCCCCTCGAGCCGGGAAGAGGTCATGGAGATCGATGGGGCTACCGCAGCGCCAACCCCTCCGACGGATTGGCGCGCACCCTACCTCGAATACCTGATGCGGGGCGAACTTCCAGAGGACCGCACGGAAGCCCGTTGTGTAGCCCGACATGCCAAAACCTACGTCTTGTACGGGGACGGCCGTGAGCTATATCGACGTAGCCCGTCGGGTGTACTTCAACGCTGCCTCACCCTCGAGGAGGGGAGGGCATTGCTGAAGGATCTACACTCGGGGGCTTGTGGCCACCACGCGGCGCCGAGAACGCTGGTAGGAAGTGCCTTTCGACAAGGCTTCTACTGGCCGAATGCCGTCACCGACGCCACCATACTCGTTCGATCTTGCAAGGGATGCCAATTCTACGCTAGGCAGACCCACCTACCCGCCCAAGCTCTTCAGATGATACCCATAACTTGGTCGTTCACAGTATGGGGGGTCGACATGGTCGGCCCCCTGAAAAGAACCAAGGGTGGCCACACTCACCTCCTCGTGGTATCGACAAGTTCTCGAAGTGGATCGAGGCTCGACCCATCGCCAACATCCAGTCTCGACAAGCAGTGCTATTCTTCACCGACATCATCCACCGCTTCGGGGTCCCCAACGTCATCATCACCGACAACGGCACGCAGTTCACCGGCCAAAAATTCCTGGACTTCTGTGACCATCACCACATCAGGGTGAATTGGTCCGCAGTCGCCTACCCTCAAACTAACGGTCAGGTCGAGCGCGCCAATGGTATGGTTTTGCAGGGCCTCAAGCCAAGGATCTTCGATCGGCTGAACAGACATGGCAAGAGATGGGTCGACGAGTTTCCCGCTGTGCTATGGAGTCTCCGAACGACACCAAGTCGAGCCACGGGGTTCTCTCCGTTCTTCTTGGTCTATGGGTCCGAGGCCGTCCTCCCCACTGACCTCGAGTACGGATCCCCTCGACTGAAAGCCTACAGCGAGCAAGCCAACACAGTAGCCCGAGAGGACTCCCTCGACCAGCTCGAGGAAGCCCGTGACGTGGCCCTCTTCAAGTCGGCAAAGTACCAACAAACGCTACGGCGCTACCACGACAAAAACATGCGCAAAAGGGACCTCGACGTCGGCGACCTTGTTCTGCGCCGTCGACAAAGCAACAAGGGGCGTCACAAGTTGACGCCACCTTGGGAGGGACCCTTCATCGTAGCAGAGGTGCTAAAGCCCGACACTTACAAGCTGAAGAACGAGAAGGGCAAGATCTTCACCAACGCGTGGAACATCGAACAGCTACGTCGCTTCTATCCTTAAGGCCTCGACGCCTTGTACATTTTCGCATTATGTACACTTATCGCGTTGCGAATGAATAAAATGTTCTCGAAACACATTTCACATTTGTTCGTAACTCAGAGGTAGCCTCGACCTTGCCCCAGCAAAGTCGAGCCTCCCTCGGGGGCTAACAGGGGGTACCCCCCTCCTAAGTCCCTGAAAAACTCAAACGTTTTTTCGAAACTTAGCTCTCCCTCTCGATCTTTCCCTCGAGTACGCTTCGTAACTAAGTAAAGACGCCTCGAACTCCCTAAGGGTCGAGGGTGTCATCGAGCCAGGGACTCACCTACGCCCCAGGGCTACGGTATCCCCGCTCGCTCCCCCCTTCCAGGGATACGAGCGTGCGTCGAACACCTGGTTCACAAGCGTCGACTCAGGCAAAGAAAAGCAGAAAGAGCTCGAGAAGTAGAAATAACAAGACACACCCGTCTACAACCCTAAGGTAGCCTCGACTTTGCCCCAGCAAAGTCGAGCCTCCCTCGGGGGCTAACAGGGGGGGCACCCCCCTCCTAAGTCCCCGAAAAACTCGAACGTTTTTTTGAAACTTAGCTCTCCCTCTCGATCTTTCCCTCGAGTACGCTTCGTAACTAAGTAAAGGCGCCTCGAACTCCCTAAGGGTCGAGGGTGTCATCGAGCCAGGGACTCACCTACGCCCCAGGGCTACGGTATCCCCGCTCGCTCCCCCCCTTTTAGGGTTACGAGCCCGCGTCGAACACTTAGTTCACAAGCGTCAACTCAGGCAAAGAAAAGCAGGGAAAGCTCGAGAAGCGAAAATAATAATGTGCATCTCGATCAAAAATGCATTAAATATAAGAGGCCCTCGGGGGCTCGGCATTGTATCGTTACAAAAACCTAACTGTTACATGGACCTTCCTGTCCAGATATGGCTCGCAGGCCCGGGACTACTCATCAAGGGGGTCACCGACCTCAAGAAGCAATGCAGAAAGTTGGGCATCACGCGTTGGCCACATCGGAAGGTGAAGAGTCTGCAAAAGCTCATCGACGCCATCCGAGGGTTACTCGGCGCCATCTCCGTCCACCGAGGGGATCACCTCGGGCTCGAAGAGCTTCGCCAGCTCGCCTCCGGGTACCTCCGCAAGATCCATGAACTTCTGGCACCTCGCGTTGTTCTCTTCATCGGTCAGCCTCGGGTCGGTGGCAAACCCGCTGGCGACGACGTCGAGGTCATAATTGTAGGCCGAGTTGACGACCACGAGGGCCCGCTTCACACCCACGTGAAGGGCGGCGAGGACGTGCTCCGTCACCTCCTGCATCATGGAGTAGAAGCGGCGTAGCAGGGAGTCCCCTCGAGCGTCACCCTCGACCTCCGGCTTCGGCTCGACCGAGAGGTCGTCACAGAAGGTGTTGATGACGCCCGAGAGCCTCGCGTTGAGGTTCGCCTCAGCCCCGAGGAGGCCCTGGAGATTGTTCAGGTCCTAGTAGGCTCGGGCCTTGTCTGATGCGAGCTCTGCTAAAACAAACACTCAACACGGTCAAAACCCAAAGGAGTAGGAAGAGGGTCGAGGCAGGGCAGATTCTGCAACACTCTCGAGACACTCACCTTGGGCATGTGCCTCCAGGGTGGCATAGCCTCGCGTGGTCTCCTAGAGCTGGCGGCGAACGTCGATAAGCTCGGAGGCCTGGCCACTGACCTTAGCCTCGAGGCCCTCGATGGTCTTGCCAGCGTCATCGAGGGCCCTCTTCTGGTTCATCGCCACCACGCCCAGGGAGGTTGCGCGGGTCCGAGCCTTCTCCTCCGAGGCGGCCAGCGTGTCGCGCTCGCGGGAGACGGCGTCGAGGTCTCCCCGGAGCCCTCGGATGCCCTCCGTCGCCCGGGCCAACTCCTCCTTCAGCTGGGCGGCCTCCTCCTCGGCCTTGCGCTTGGCCTCGAGGGCAGCGTCCCGCTCATGCCCGACCTTGACGGTCGACTGAAGGGCGTCGTCGAGCCTCGACTGCGCCGACTCCAAGGCCGCCCGGGCTTCCTTCTGCACGGCCTCAAAGCCGGCCCTCGCGTGGGCGACCTTCGACTCGAAATCCTCCCGAGCGGCTGCCGCCTCGGCCCTCGCCCGGGCAGTGTCGCCCTACGCCCTCTCCAGTGAGGCGCGGAGGGTCGGGAGTTGCTCCTGCGCCCGGAGGATGAACTGGGACTTATCATAGGACCTCGCCCGCAGCGTCTGACGAGGATGAAAAGGAAGATCGTCAGCGAACAGCAATAAGTCAACCCAAGCAAAGCCTAAAAGAGAACCAAACCCACCTCCATCCCCCAACATATGTCCATGGCGGTGACATTTGCAGCGAGACGCACCGAGTGCTCGAACCAGGCCCGGTACTGCTCGAGGTGCTCCCACAGCCGGAGCTCGGCCTGGTCGTCGAACGTGAAGAAGAGCCGCTCAGGGTCTTGAGGGTCCGCCAGCTCGAGGACCCCTTGTCCCCAGTGCGCGTTGCGGGCGGCGATCCTCTCTTGGACCTCCCGCATGACACCCTGGCGCACGGCGTCGGGACCCCCGCGACGCTCCACTCCCTCTTGCCAAGAGAAGAAGGGGGGAAAACCCTCCGCCTGGCCTCCCCCGGCCTCGGGGCCACCCCGCGAGGACGTCGATGGCCCCGCCGAGCCGTCACCACCGGGCAGAGGAAACCTCGGCCAGCAGAACGGCACTGCACGGTGAAAGACACGAATAAATTAACACCCAGCAATGCAAACCCACTACGGCTCGAGTAAGTCGGAGCACGGCTTACCTCGAGACAACGACCCCCCAGCCTCGAGGCGAGGCCGAGCCATCTCCGGTTCCACACGAGGGGACGCGACGGGGGTCGTCTCCGCCGAGCCCACTAGCTCGGCCACCATCTCGTCCACCTCTTCGGCGGTGGGCTCCATCAGCATCCCGCCCGTCTTCGGCGCGGGTGTCGCTTCGGGCCGCTCGACCCAACCCCCCTCCTCGACCTCCAGTGTCGTCGAGGGGTCCTCAGACGCGGCGTCCGCCGTGCCCTCGTGCTCAAGCCGCAGTCGTGCTTCGAGCGAGGCCAAACCCTCAGGCCACCGCCCCGGCGTTGGGTGACCAGGGGCCTCCCCCCCGTTCGCGGCAACTTGGGGCCCGACCGCCTCCATCTCGGCGGTGGCTTGAGGCTCGCTCCCCTCGATCGCGACCGCCGTCGATGCAGGTCCCGCGCCTTCCGAGGCGCCGGGTGCGACTCCCGCCGACGGTTGCACGGGCGCGGCAACGCCTGTCGCTTCGGCGGCTCTCGCCGGCGGGGCGGGCAGGCCCGTCTCCTCTCCCGCCTGAGCAGGTGTCGAGGCGGCCTGCGCCGTCCCTCGCTCCATTGCCTCCCGGGCCTTGGCTGCCCACACCGCCTCGGGGGTAAGCGTTGAGGGGGGCGGGGGCAACAGGACCGGCCTCGGCAGCCACCCCGACCGCAGCCCCCACCTTCAGCTTCTTGGTAGGGGTGAGGGACGCGTCCCCCTGCGGGCGCTTCGACCTGAGAAAGAAACCCGTGCACGACGATAAGCACAGGTCATCAGCAACAAAAAGAAAAGTGCAAACAACACCCTCAAAGGTGACTTACCCCCTCGGGGCCAGGCGTTTCTAGCCGACGGCCGTTGGGCTGATCGAGCTCTTGAACACCACCCGCCGCGGGGCGGGGGTCGAGCCCGCCTTCGACACCGTCTCCTGGGCAGGGGCCGTCGTCCCCCTGCTGACTTCTTCCTGCGCCGACGGGCCTGACGCCCGCGTGCTCGACGCAGCAGGCGCCGAGGGTGTGTCCGCTCGACCCCTCGACGGGGATTGCGACGATCGCCCCCGCGTTTGCCGCGGCACTTCGACTTGAGGAGCCACGGGGCGCTCCCCCCGTGGCTCGACTTCGACAGTGGGGGCCGACCTCGACGTCGAACCCTCTCCTCCTCTAGCTCCGACGGCCACCCCCTATTCGGGCGCCGCCTGTTCTTCCTCCTCGCTCCAGTCCACCTCAACATCGCTGTCGCTGTCCTCCTCCTCCTCCTCGTCCTCCTCTTCCGAGGGCGATTCCTCCTCGGGGAGGCCCTCCCGCCTCTGTCGGGCCCGGCGCTGATCCCTCGCCTCTTTCTCTCGGGCCCTCTTACCCTTGGCCTTCTTGGCCTTGTCCTTGGCCGCCTTGTCCTTCTCGGCCTGGAGGCGCCTCTCCTGGGTCTCAGCCCGGTCCTCCTTCACCGGCGGGAGCGACCTCTGGAAGGGAACGTTCCCCTAAAGAACGCGAGGCAGTTAGGGCGCAAGCAAAAAAGACAGACAAGGCAAACGCAAGAACTCTAACAGAGGAGGAGGACCTTACCAGCTCGAAGTACCCCTCGTCCGGCTTCATGGGGATCCTGACGACATTCTTGGTGTCGAACGAGCCCCCGAAGAAGCAGCGGACGCGACGGACCACCCTATCCGGGGGCAGTTCGTCTCCTACGAGGCAACACCTCGAGAGGTCTACCCCCAGACGCATCTCGTCAAGGCGGAGGGGTCGAGCCATCAGCGGCACGACCCGCCGCTGGCTCGACCCCTCCGCTGGTGGAACGCCGATGCGACGATCGCCGCCGTGAGCCCCTCCTTCCTCAGACGCCCGACCGCGTCCAGCAGGTTGTCGAGGCGGCGCTGCTTGCTCTGTACGACGCCGTACCTCCAGCAGTCGGACTGCGCGTCGATCGTCCTCCCGGTGTACGCCGGGAGAAGGTTGTCGTCATTCCTCAGGTAAAACCACCCGGAGTGCCATCCGGAGTGGCTCGACGTAAGCTTCCCCGGGATCTAGAGCTCTGACCGCTTGAGGGAGATACAGCAGGGCCCGACCCTGACCATCTAGCGGGTACCCTTGTCGGCCGACGCGTGGAAGATGCTCGCCTCGAAGAGATGGAGCCATAACTCCCAGTGGGGCTCGATCCCGAGGTAGCCTTCGCATACGGCAGCAAAGACCGCCGCCTGGCAGACGCCGTTGGGGGTAAGGTGTTGGAGCTCCACGCCGTAGTGGTGGAGGATTGCGCGTAGAAAACAGCTGGGCGGGGCGCCTAGTCCCGCCCGGTGGAAAACCTCGAAGCTCACCACATACCCCTCCGGCGGGTTGGGCTCGGCATGGTCTGGCGACGGCAACAACCACTCCGGTCGCTCTGTCGAGGTAACGGGCCGGAGGAGGCCGCTCTCCACTAGACCCCCCAAGAGCGAGGCGGTCATCGAGGACGCGAGCCAATCATCGGGACCGACGAGGCTGTACTTGGCCATGGGATCGGGAAGGATGATGCGCTCGGGTTTGGGGGCGGAAGGTACGTTCCCTATCTCCCTTCTCTTTCTCTCTCGCGTGCGCAGAGTTCCGGCTTGCGGGGCGCCTAAGGAAATGGCGGGGAGAAGGAGGCAGAGAAGACGAAGGCGAGGAGGCAAGGAAGGCAAGTGTGCGGAAAAAGCACCTGACTCCTCACCTTCGCTATTTATAAGCGGGAGGCCAACGGACAGATCCGGCAAAACAGGCATGGGAATCTCTGCATTTAATGCGCCTGTACTCCCCTTCCTCGTATTCCTCCAGGATAAGGCACTGTGTCCCATCGTCGGGCTCCGCACCGCACTCCGCCCTGCAACTGCCACTGTTGCGCCGAACGGACATCGCCTAAAAAGGCGCGCGGCCGGAAGCGTTATCTTCGGAGGTAAGGAATCTTGAGGCAGCGAGAGCTGGCCCTCGAAAGAGGGTTCAACAGCTACCCTCGAGTACCCGAGGGCAGAAATGACCTTGGGTTAGGACTTCGGTCCACCCCCAAAATCTCGAGGGGACAAAGGCCGGCCTACGAACGGGCTCGATAGCCCCCCTCGAGTACCCGAGGACTGAGGAGACCTCGGGTCGTCGACTCCAGACTACTCCCCAGCCTCGAAGGGATAAAGGCTGGCCCTTTCGTGGGGTTCGACAACCTCCCTCGAGAGCTCCAGCCCAATGGGCAGAAACACAGGTATGTCCCAAAGTTCAATACAATTACCCATTCTTCCCCCTCGGCGGTCCACAAGGCAGGACTCCTCCTGAGGATAGCGTCGGATGACGAACCATCCGTCAAATCTTGAGGGAGCGAAGGCTGGCCCTTACATAGGGTTCGACAACCGCCCTCGAGTACCTGAGGTCAGGAAGGACCCATGGTTAACGGACTCCGGTCCACCCCCAAATCTTGAGGGAGCGAAGGCTGGCTCCACGAACGGAGTTCGACAGCCGCCCTCGAGTACGCGAGTCAGGGATGTCCCGGGGGGGCCAGATGTGTGCCCCTAGCTCGAGAACGAACTCTCGAAGTCCCCTGGGACATATCTGAGGCATAACCAAGGAATACCTAAGGATCCCTACGCTGGGAGGCATCGAGCCACCAACTCCTATCGAATGGGGTTGGCAGCTTGGTAATCCATATGGTCGTGCTTAGTAAGCCTTACGGTCTTACTTAAAATGAGAACGCCTCCGGGCCACTAGTCGACCCCTATCGAATGGGGCACGAGTTCTCACTCGGATTTTTACCCGTACTGGGCACCATTTCTAATGGACTCATGCCCGAGAACAGCTCACCGAGGACTTCGGGCTCGTCCTAACGAGGATAGCACGATGCTCTTCACCCCACAATCCGAACGCAAGGATCCATGGGAAGGACGCTATGAGGTAGTGAAGGCCTAGCCATTCGAGGGCTCGAGGGCCCGACTACGCACGGCACCCCCCGACGAAAGAGGGTCGAAAACACTCGTGACCTGGCAGACAGAGTCGACCTCTCGGGGGGGGCGCTCTGACTCCAGTTATGCTCGAGGGAGCGAAGGTTGGTCCTCGGTAGGGTTCGACAGCCGCCCTCGAGCACTTCTCTTTTCAGGGAAAGGAACGGAATCGACCCCTCGATAGGGCGCCACATCTCCAGGTATCCTTAAAAACCCCTCGATACAACACATCATAGCCCCCCAGAGGAGTTCATAATCACTCCTCTGGGGCCTCGGAGGCTACCCCCGCGGGGTGCGCTCGCGCGCACCCCACGGAGAATCGAACCTCTCACTAACCCTGCAGGTCAAGGAGAAAACCTCCGGGTAATCCTTACTCCCTCCGAGAAAACATATATCATAGTCCCCAGAGGAGTTCTCAATCACTCCTCTGGGGCCTCGGGGGCTACTGTCGGGTACGAAGGTAAGGGGTACCCTAAACCCTTCGATAAATTAACGCTAAAACATAGCAACCATTTTTAAGACAGGGACCAACCCACTGCTCAAGTCAGTAAAGTAAGGCCCATCACTCGAAGGCCCCCTGCACCGGCTGTGGCAACAAGTCGTGGGCCGGCCCACCTCGACGAAAAGAGACGGACGAGGGGCCGAGCGAACGACCCCTCCGTCCCTACCTCGACACCGGGCGACAGCCAAGGGGTCGAATGAACGACCCCTCGGCCTCCACCTCGATGATAAATGACGGACCGAGGGTCAAACGAACGACCCCCCGGCTCCCACCTCGATGCCGAATGACGGACAAGAGGTCGAGCGTTTGACCCCTCGGCCTTTACTTCGATCCCTCCGACTCCGCCTTTACTCCGACCCTACCTCGACGACGAGTGACGGACCAGGGGTCGAACGAACGACCCCCGCCCGGAAGGCTCGATCAGCCCAACTGCTCCCGGCATGGGTTAAAGTAAACCCGCCTAACGCCATGGGCGGCCATGCCCGCGGTCAGATCCAACAACTCTCCATCATATCCCCGATTCCTGTCAACTGTGTTGCTACTGTCGCCACGACGCGAGTACGGTCTCCAGCAGCACCCCTCGGAACGTGAACAGTGCAACCCTCGACGACGACTTCGGGGATACGGCAGAGCCACGTAGGGCTCGACCCCCCCCCCTCGACCGAGGGGCTCGACTCCTCCCTCCACAACTCTAGTACGGGGCCCGTCCCATCCGCCCCGTCTCGCTTCAGCTGTGGGATTCGCGCCCGCCTGCGGAAGCTGTGCCGCGACGTGCTGCGACGACTTCTACTACCATCACGACCGGGAGCGCCAGAAGGACGGGAAGGCCATGCCAGCACAGTGTGCGTCGTCCCTTCGCCAACACTGTGCCGAGAACACGCCGCCCATACTACAACAGTTAGGATCCTGTACCCTCGGACCTCCCCTTGGTCTATAAAAGGGGACGCCGAGGTAGAAGAAAGGGGTCCGATCTTTGAGTTTTCAGACGACTCCGTACTCATACCACACACCGCTGCTCGATCGACCCCTCGAGCAGCCAACCAGTAGCCTAGGGCAGCACTGCTAGCCTTGGGCCGCAGCTCACTCCGAGCAAACCCGTGTAACTCAGCTTGTACCCCCCTGTACGAGCACGTTTGGGTGCGAGATAATACAAGTCATCCTCCTCCGCTGGACATAGGGCCTTCTTTGCCTGAACCAGGATAAACCTTGTGTCCATCTTGCATCACGTCTGAGAGAGGGAGCACGCGATATACAAATTTACTAGTTGGTGGTCTTGACCCCCGGGTCATAACACCGACACATATTTAGTCTATGATTTGACAATGTATTACTACAGTAAACATGTGTTAATGATGGATTAATTAGGTTTAATAGTTTTGTCTCGCTAATTAGTTTACTCCCATGTAATTAGTTTTTTAATTTGCTCATGTTTAGTTCTCCTAGTTACTATCTAAATGTTCAATGTGAAAGGGTCTAAACTTTAGACCATCGATCCAAACACCACTTTAATATTAGTCACTCTTGCGACAATAAACTGTTAGACTCTAAATTAGTAAGGTTCCGCCCTCTGCTCTCGGAGAGGCATGGTTCATGGTTGGACTTGGGCACAGCCGGTAGAATCCACCATGAATACAACTATCGTTGGCGCGTCCCCATCACAAGGTTCATAAAGACGACGGGAGCAGACGCTCACCTTTTTTCCCTTCTCACTTGATTCGACCATACACTGGTCGCAATTCTCGTCACTCTCGTCTTGATAAGACAGAGGTTAACCCTCCTTTCACTTTTCAAAGGAAATGTCCAAACCTCCATTTCGTTTCAATTTTTTTTTTCCATTTTTAACGAGCAGGTACGGTGAAGCATTTTGATTTCTCATTTCTTGTTAGCTGCCATAGGAACACCGACTACACAGTCCTTCGATTTTTAACGTCTTATTCACTTGACTTATTAGTTATGATATAATATTTTTTCTTTAATAACAAAACAGCTAACAACAACAATCATCTTATCGGTCATAAAAACGATCTCAATAAGGAAGGCGAGTAGGTCAGAGACCCAGGACAGTGCACTTGCAGAATGCCTTCGTGCGAACGAACCTTTGTCCGGCGAGAGGCAGCAGCATGGGCCGGATGCATGTATGGTTGATGCACGGGCGAGCGGCTACACAAGCTACAGCGAAGCTGTACACTCCTAGTCCTAGGTGTTCAAGTGCAACCGGCACCGGCCGACACGGGCACGGTGCCACGGGCTTGTGATTCAACGCGACAGCCAAAGGAATCCACACTTGTCCTACTGGCAACCTCGCCATAGCATATCAACCGCCCGGACCCGTCCGTCCCTGCCTGAAGACACGTTCACATGCACGCTCAGTTGCAGGTGACGAACGATGTCTGAACAAAACAGAGAGAGAGGGAGAGAGAGAGAGCGCCAAAAAAAGAAAAAAGAAAAAAAAGAATCCACTCACTATAGTAGTAGTTTCAATCGATGTTAAATAAATGGAGTGGTACCCAGAAATTTCTGGATAATAAAGCAGTGCAAATTGGGGGATTTCTAATTATTTGTCACCGATATAGAGGCCTACTATCCGTTTGTCAACCTTATCGTGGTAACTACAAAATTGCCCCAGAAAACAGTAACACGCCTACACTTATGTCATTTTTGCTGAGGTGGCATGTCACGCGGTCAGCCACCGTGGCAACGCCTCTCCTCTCGCTACTCCTTCTCTGTCCATTCACTCGCTGACACTTGGGCCTCGCAAGTCGGGTCCTTCTTCAACCTCCAGCCCGAGGAGCCCCTGCACGTCGTCGCGTCACGCCGGGCGACGCCAAGGACACGCTTGCCTGTACTCGCGCGCTAGCCGCTCGTGCGCTCGCTGCCACCGCCATGCCGCGCGTGCTTGCCGGCTGCCAAGGCCCAGCTCGCCCACGTCGGTCGTCAGCCTGCCGGGGCTGGTGCAGCCGTGATGCACGAGTGGGCCATGGGCTTCTTGCGCGCACAGGCGACACCTACTAGGCGTCTTCGCGGTGTCCGGGGTGGTGCGCCGCGGCAGGCTGGCCACCGTCACGTCATCAAGTGCGAGGTCCGGCGACGCGATGTGCAAGGCGGTGGCAGCCGAGCTGCACGAGCTGAGCCAGCTCGTTTCACACAGTTTCGGACGAACGCGAGTACAGGAAGACGGCCGGGCCGCGCGTGCATTCTCGCCAGCAAGAGCTCACACGCCCTGCAACGCGGCTCGTCGTCGTTGATGGTTCGGTTTGGCTGAGGCTTGGGTTCGTGGTCACTGTTGTTTGCGACGCCAGCAATGCCGGCTCACGCACTCGCGCAGGCCGAGCTGCGCTCCGTGCGCCGCCGCCGCCGGTCGTGCTCGCCAGCCACCAAGGCCGCAGCGCGTGCTCGTCGCGCCTGCTCGCGCACTTGCGCCGGCTGCGCTGCGCGCGCCGCTGCCAGCCGCCAAGGCCACAGCGCGCTCGTCGCGGCGGCAGCTCACGCAGGCCGTGCCGCCGCCTGCCCAGCTCGCCCACGCTGCCCAGGACGTGCAGGGGCTCCTCGGGCCGGAGGTTGAAGGACCCACCTTGGGGTCCAAGTGTCAGTGAGTGAATGGAGAGAGAATGAGCTGCGAGAGGAGAGGTGCTGCCACGGTGGCTGACCGCGTGGCGTGCCATCTTAGCAAAAATGACATAAGTGTAGACGTGTTACTGTTTTGTAGGGCAATTTTGTAGTTACCACGATAAGGTTGGCAAACGATGGGTAGGTCTCCGTATCGGTGGAAAATAATTAGAAATCCCGCAAATTGGTTGTTGCTGCAGCTGCGTTTTAGAGCATCTCCAATAGATTTGGTAAAATAAATAGCTAAATTACATAGTTTAGCTATTTTGTAAAATATAGAAGTTCTAAAAAAAGAAGAGTTTTCCAATAGACTTGCTATTTCTCATCATAATATGGCAAACCATGTTCGCTTGCTATTTATGCTCAACGAAATTTCAGGAATAACATACTTGCTATTATACAAAACCAAATATAAGATCTATTGGAGTTCAATTTTTTCTATAAAAATCTAAATATACTACAAAACAAGAATATCATGTCTTTTGGAGATGCTCTTACTGTGACAGCGAAACTTTGTGTTTACTACTGAGCAACCATAATGTACTCTAAAAGTAGTCGACTAATTTATTCCTTATAGGCTAGCTGAAACATTGTGAGCACATCAATAAGGTAGTTCATAATTAAAGTCATCCATAGCCTCATGGACTGCCCATAAGAAAAAAAAAATTATTTTATCAGATTCTCAACCATCTCCCTCGTCTTACTACTCTCGCTGCACTCTCCGGCTATATGCGCCAAACGCCTCTGTGATGACTGTGAGGATGCTGCTCCAGCCATCCACGCTGCCCCGACTGTCCCCGCCGCTCGCGAGGCCGCTGCCCGGCCATCCGCCGACGAGGACACTGCTCGCGAGGACGCCGCATCCATCGTGCGCCCCGTCCGCAACGACACAGCCACAGGCATCTGCTCGCGAGGACTCTGCATCCATGCGCGGGCGAGGACACAACCACATGCATATGCTCTATCTAGAAGACGAGAGCAGCAGGAAACAAGGAAGGTTGAGAGGGTTGGGTTTTTTTATTTTGCTGTGGGTCCTACTCTTGCTGACAACCGGACCATATACATTGTAAGTTGTAACATAACTATTGACACCTGCTATGGAACCCATCTATATGGATTGGTTTGTCCATATACAATGTGGTTGCTCAATAAAAAAAGAGAAGAGACCATGAGACCACCATGAGCATTGGCTGCACGTTGCATCGGCGGCGTCGGGTCGCCCCTCTGCCCTCTGAGTTTTAATATAAACAGAGAGACAGAGGCAGTGAGACTGTGGCGACACACAGTGCTCGTCGCGCAACTAACAGCTGAGAAATGGCAGCAACAACCGGGGGCCGACGGATGCCAAAGCATTGGTCCATTGCACACTGACGTGACCTTGTGCGGTGCCGCTGTCTCCAGTAATGCTACTTCATCTATTCTAAATTATAATAAATTATAAGTCATTTAAGAATCTTTGAGAGTTAAAGAATTTGAAGCTTGACCAAAGATTATAGAGAGAAACATAAAGATTTATGACATCAAATAAATATATTATTAAAATATAACTAATGAAGAATCTAACGATAATTAGTTGGTATCAAATATTATTATTATATTATATAAATTTGATCAAGTTTTATAAACTTTAATTTCAAAATTCTTAGAATGACTTAAAATTTAGGAGGAAGGGAGTATTGTACAGTAGGATTATTTTGTTACTGGTACGGACTATTTATTTACAGTATTAATTACTCCTATGCTCTCACAGATCCATCACCCGCAGCGTCGATGTGCCCGTTTTTACTACTACCAATCAAATCTACCTAATTAAAGTTGTGGCTCAAGCCATTCCAACCTATGTGCTATGTCGTGTTTTGAGTTGACAAAAGGCTTATGTGACGAACTAAATTATAGGCCTTCCTGTGTCTATTGGTAAATCAAAGAAAAAAGCCTTTGAATATATTAAGAAGAAGGTGTGGCTGAGAATCCAAGGGTGGCATGAAAAATTGTTATCCAAGGCTGGAAAGGAAATCCTAATTAAAGTTGTGGCTCAAGCCATATGTCGTGTTTTGAGTTGACAAAAGGCTTATGTGATGAACTAATTTCTATGGTTGGAGGGTGGTGGTGGAGCCAGAATGACAAGGAACTGTTGACACCGTTTTTCAGCACGTGTCAAGTGAGCTAAGGTATGACTGGTCAGCAGCCGTTTATCATCGGCATCGGTAAAGTATGAGCCAATATGGCCGACGGGTGCTGCAGAAGGCCAAGTGCGTTGCCGATAAATGTTAGATGATCCTTGCCGACAGGATAATTGGTGAAGTCTTGTTGAAGCTGATTGCCGATGAAAAGTCATTACCGATGGCTTGTCGAGTGCCGATAGAAGGGTGCTGCGAGAATACTAAGTGTTTTGCCGATGGAAGCTGATGAGCTTTGCCGACAAGATCGGTGAAGTCTTGCTGAAACTGATTGCCGATGAAGAGTCCTTGCCGATTGCCGATGAGGGGTCATTGTCAACTGCCAATGAAGGGTTATTGCCGATTGCCGATTGGGGATGATTGGTGAGTTACCAGCACAAGGTCGCTAATCGTAAATGTTGCCGATTGCCGATCAGGAAAGTGTTGCCGACGCCAATGGGTGTAACTTAGTGCTTGGTGGCAGCTGAAGGTTACCGATGATCAAAAGAAGGAAGGCGCGGATTAAAGGGATCTGCCGATGGAAAGTTTCCATCGAGAAGAAGCATAAGGAAACTGGTGTTTTGTGCCAGTATTATTATACTAGTTTGCATCTGACTCTTGCATGGGTCACTTATTTTCCCTTAAAATAGGTGTGTTTGTTTAGGAAATAAATATTGTTATCCGGCTCCTGCGCGAGTCAGTTTCCTTTAAAGTTGGAGTTTGTTTTGGGAAGGATATGTGCCGTGTCATTGTACAACTCTCCATGCGGTAGTATAAATATGTGCCCAAGGGCTATGGAATAAACAATCAATCCAATTCAAAAACAAACCAATTTTATCTTATTCTACCTTTTTATCGCAGTTTACCTTTTCATGCATTAGTTATAGTTATCAACGAGTTCTTCAAGCTTTCGACGGGCTGCATCACCTTGATCTCCGTCAAATCCTTGCTAGTTCCGCGTGGGAGTACCTCTAGGCTTTGGCAATCCGGGCGCATTGCTGTTTGTCTCGTCTAGCTCTGCTCTAGTTACCCCTGATCAATCTGAGCCTTGACGTCCGAGCGCATCGTTGTCGTCTCGTTCAATTTGTTCTAGTTATCATCCTTGTCGATTGATTGGTCAAATCGACTGGCACACCCTTGACATCGAGCTTTGGGTAATAGCCCGAGGTGTTCACAGATCTGACGCTTTTTGTGTCAACACCTCTTTTGGCACGCTCGGTGGGACACGATTATATAAATATATTTATCATGACTAATCCAAGGAGTGTCATTGAAGTCTCCACAGCAGATCTGACAGGTCATCAGAAACAGGCTCTGGAGCAGGCAATGGAGGAATACAAGCGCTCATACCTTAGATCCTTCAGCCTAAACGGGATCGGCGAGGCAATACAGAAGCAAGATTCGCCGTCGCCGCGGCAGATCACTTTCAACGCCGATCCTGGTAAAATACAAGAGATGGTTAATTTTGCATTCAATAATGTATTAATTAGCCAATCCAATATGCTGTCCGATGTTGTATGCAATGCCGTCAAGCAAACTTTCAAGGGACAGGCACCATATTATGTTGGTCCAGAGCATCGTCGACTCGGATCGGCATCTGTTGCGACTCCATCGGCGGTTCCAAAGGTGTCTACGCCAGTTACGAGCCGATCGGTCGATGAGATCGCGCCACCAAGATTGAGCCCAACAAGCAGTACTCAGATGAACGCAAATCTGGTGACATCAACAATATCTGGACCTGTAATCCAGAGTCAGCCAACTTCTGCCAACTGCTGGGGATATGGTATGTCTCCAAGTCTATCTGCTGATTCCAGATTGGTCCAAAATAACCATGCAGGGTGGAAGGCCCCTATGGCATCGGCAACATCTGTACAGCCGATGGTTCCAGTGATGCATTATGCTACATCTTCAAAGGTGCAGTCGCCAACGGGGAATCTACAAACAGCAATACCTAGCGTGCTGTACGCCCAAGCATCGGCAAGTCACCTGCCGATACAACAAAGTCTACCTGCTGCAAGTCAATCTATGGTGGCAATAAATTACCCGGCGCCACAACAACAAGCCTCGGCTGGCTATCAGTCGCCGGCAGCCGTTTGGCCGGTGCAGCAAGGTGTGCTGATCGCCAATCAACCTGTATCGGCGGTCACTGCTCGAGTTGTGGTACCCGTGAGTCCAAGCAATCATTCAAGGGTACAACAAGAACAAGCGCTAGCCGGTTATCAGCTATCGGCAAATGCTTGGCCGATGCGACAAAACGTGCCAACAGTTAATCAGCCTTTATCGGCAAATTCTTGGCCGATGCAACAAGGTGTCTGTCAGCCCGCATCGGCCGTAGCTGCTCAACCCTTGGTACCTACAAATCAAAGTTATCATCCCAGGGTACAAGAGTTGCAAACCTCAGCCGGCTATCAGTCACCGGCAACTGCTTGGCCGATGCAACGAGGTGTGCCGATTGCCAATCAATCTGCATCGGCAATGACCGCTCAAGATGTGGTACCCACAGGTCAAGGCGATCATTCAAGGGTACAAGAACGACAGATCTCAGTTGGTGATCAACCGATAGTGAATTCCTGGCCGATACAAAGTGTGTTAAATGCCAATCAACCTGCATCGGCAATAGTTGCTCAGCCTATGGTACTTGCAGATCAACACTATCATCCGAAGGTACAAGGGTTGCAAGACTCAGCTGGTTATCAGCCATCAGTAAATTACGTACCGATGACACCTAATGCCGGTTGGATCAGTCAATCATCGATTCAACAGCGATATGTGCAGCCTGAACACCAAATGACAGGGGTTTCACAGCATCGTCCAGCGAGTCTTCCGAATGAAGTATCGGTACATCAACCGATAAGTACTACACTGCAATGCTCGCAGGAAAGAGTGTACAATGAAACATCGGTACAACAACCGATGAATGCAATAAATATAACGCCACGACACAAGCTAGCAACGGTGCAAAATTACTCATCGCAGCCGATGCATGGTATTATCATGACTGGTGTTGTGCACGCGCCAATCACCCCAAGTGCTTTGACGTTAAGATCTGGGGAGATAGATCAGCATACTCAGCCGAAAGGCGTCCAAAATTGCTCATCGGTCAATCAGCCGATGTGCAATATTCAGCAGATTGGTGTTACTGATGTATCGGTTGCCCCGAGTTGCTCGCCACAGGGATATGAAGTACAACTAGTGGACATCAAGAGTGGCCCATCGGTCAATCAACCGATGCACAGTATTCAACAGGTTGGTACTGTCGATGAGCCGATCATTCCGACTTGCTTAATGCAAAGACCTGGAGAGATGCACCAATCTACTCATACGGTAGGCGTCCAAGATTGCTCATCGGTGGCCGATGTATGATGTTCAACAGATTGATGCTGTTGATGCATCAATTGCTCCGACTTGCTCACCACGGAAACATGAAGGAGCACATCCGTCTGCCCCACTAGAGAATGAATCTGCGCATCAGCAAGGTCCAGATACAAAGGCGTTTTCGACCGAAAATATACAACACTCAGAGATGGACGAAGAGCCAAGCCTTGATGTTGCCGAATTAGAGAAATTCGCCTTTGATATCATCGAGGCCGATCAGGATGTCAAGTCATTTGAACCCAAGAAGACTTGGAGCACAAGAGTGCTCTTTGTTGAACAAGGGGACTCCGGGTCAGACGAGAAGACGAACATCGGCACTGTTGAATGGGTGAACGATGAGGAGCCGGTGCCTTGTGCGCTCGATCAGAAGAGGACTGGAAAATTCACCTTCGATGTCACGAAGGCCGATGGTATATTTGACTTATTGCTTCGGGAAGGGCGAATTAAGCTAGCCCCTAATCAGGTAATTCCATCGGCCGAGGAGTTCAAGGATACCAGGTACTGCAAATGGCACAATACAACTTCTCACAGTACCGATGACTGTAAAGTGTTCAGGCAGCAGCTGCAGTCGGAAATTAACTCTGGACGGATCCAATTTGAAAATCCTAAAGTCCAAGAACCGATGGAAATTGATCAGCGCCCGTTTCCAAATAATATGGTGGAAGCCGATGGAAAAAACTAGGGTGCTGACATCGGACGCTGCTAGAAAGAACGCATCGGTGGATTCTGATCATCAAGTGGCCGAGCGTGACGTCGGAAAGTTTGCCGATGACAAAAAAAAAGAATTATCGATAAAGGTGCCCGTGTCAGTAGGGCTCCTGGCATAGTAATCACGCGCAGGGTACCAAGGCGGAACTATCGGCAATCACGAGATGAACGATATCAACAGGAAGAGAAAGAACATCGGGAGTGGCTTCGTCGGAAAAATCATTGGAAGTGTCCCATCTTCATTCACTGTTGGGAAGAAGCCATTAAGCTGCCCACTACTGATGACTGTCCTGAATGCAACATGCATCACACTGCCGATCAGTCAAATAAGCCTTGTTTGGATGATCGGGCATCTAGGTGCGCCAAGCCGCTCAGAAAGAGGAGATCGGTACGCGACCAACTGGGGGGCAAGCTTAATGCCCATAGCAGGCTTGGCAGGCAGGTTGATCAAGGAGAGAGCAAGGAGCGGACCAAGACAAAAACACCCGATGAAGAAGTGCTCTCTAGAAATTCAAGCATCGGAAGGAATGCCGATGTAAGTAATGAAAGGCAGCACCAGCCTGTCTGGAAAACCAAACTCTCCCAGTGGTGCCCTAAGGGTTTAACAAAAACCCAGAAAAGAAGAATTCAGCGCCAACGCCGCAATGACTTGTACGGTGATGCAGAACTCTCAAAGGAGAAGCAGTGGAGGCCAAAGCGCAAGGATGGAGATCCATCGGCAGACAGCAATATTGTGCCGATGGTCTAATCAAGGTAAATCTTGGACCTGCGGGCTTGGGGGCTGCAATCGGCAAATTGGCGATTTCAATTATTATACTTGGGGACACCTACCGATGGTTTGTGTATGGGACGCTGTACTGCCGATAGGTTCGTTAACTGCCAGAAGATGGTTGTAAGAATGATTCTGCTGCGCTGGAAACCAAAGTGTGCGGTGCACGCGTTCTGGGAGTTACTCCTCGTACTCTTTGGTGGGTCTATCGGCATTGTTCTAATTCTGATCCGATGGAAGTGTGAGGCCTCGTTGCCGATTATTGTTACAGTCGAGCTAAATACCGGGGTCTATTAATAAGTTGGGATTACTCAGGATTTTAGCCGACTTGATGAGTTATGGTGATGATTGCCGATGACTGAGTGAACGAGTTTGCCGATGGCACTCTGGCATGGAAGTTGATTTTACCGATCAGGATTGAATTCTAGGCCTGGGAGTGGTTTCCTAATCAAGTTCTTATCGGATAAGACAGTCTGCATCCAGCAAAGCATACATTCCAGAAACTCTCGAAGGAGCTGACACATGACGTGCTCGTTTGGGTGCCGAGAGGGAAAATATAGAACATCGGTAAAAAAACAAACTAGCATTATATTACAAGTCAAAATCAAGTATCAGGTTATAGTTTGTGCCGAGGCAACAAATATTACAGCAAGGAGTAGATAACTGATATCGCACGCAGGCGGATTTGCTCTATGTCGTCCATCTCCTTGGCGTCGGCATCGGCGGAGCCCTCGACCGGCTTGATTTTATTCTTCATTAGTATGGCCTGTCGTGCATTCTGGTCCCTTTCTTGCTGCAGGACCTTGATGGAGTCGGATAATTGAGTTCTATGCTGGTTGGCTGCAGTCAGATCCCCCTCGACCTTCTGTAACTCCGCAAGCAGCTCCTCCTTCTTTGCCGACAGTCAGGAAATTTCTTGATCAAGGTTGCCGATGGAGACTTCTTCTTGGCCGATGCCTTTATGCTTCTCATCGGCAATGTGTTTGAATTTGAGCTTTTCTTCTTCGCTCTTGGCTTGAGCGGCCCTATCGGCGATACGACGGGCAAGCCTCTGGTACTGGATCTGTTTGATGTCGATAGAGGCTGCCTGGAGAAGGGTCTCTGCCATATCGGCAGGGAGATGACTTTGAATGTCTTTGAAAGCAATCCTTGCTGCCGATGAATCTTGAATGAGCTGGGATGTGTCTTGCAGCAGCAAGGAAAGCAGTGCCTCAAGCTTGGTCTTGATCTCTGCCGATAGAGTGGGGACAAAGCTTTCTTCCTCTTCGTCATCGGGTATGTCAACCGAGAAGGAAAATAAGCTGTCTGCTTGGAGGGGGTCTTGGCGTCTATCTTCGTCCTGCGGGTTGAGGCTGAAGGAGACTATCCGGAGAATCTTGGGCCTGAAGACAGAAGGGTTATAATATGCCGATCGAAGGATTATACTAGAATTTTCAAGTGATTAACTTACCATCTTGAAATGGATTTCTTGCCCCGGACTTGGCATTCTAGATGGCCCAGCCTCGTCTTGGACATCGGCAGTGGCTGCCGATGAATGAGCTTCTGCCGGAGGAGCAATCGACGCCGTTGGTGATGGTAGTGTTGTCGCTGGCGTTGCTTCTGGCATGATACTTGATTGTGGCGGTGATGCCGTTCTTTCATCAGGATCTTTGGAGGGTATCAATGTTTCCATTGCCGCTACAACGGGCGGAGCTGTCTCATCAGCAACTTCGACTGACGGCACCGATGCTGATGTTGCTTCAGCTGCTGCCGTGGGTGCAGTCGCCTCATCAGGGATATCGGTTGATGTCGCCGATGCCGATGCCGCCTCCGCCGCCATGATAGGTGTTTCTTCATTGGGAGCTTCGGCTGATGGTGCCAGTGCCGATACCGCCTCCGCTTCTGCAGCGGATAGAACTGCCTCCTGACCAAGGGCGTCGTCTGTCGGCTGGTCTGGGATAGGAGCCGTTGGAGTTTCTGCTGATGACGCGCCGACAGTTGGTGGTGCGACTTACGCCGATGATGAAGATGGGCTAGCCAGCCTCAAACGCCTCCTCTTCCTTGGCGCGGCAGCGGGAGAAGATCCAGCCCGTTTCGACGAGGACTGAGGGGCATCGGTAGCCGAACTTGGAGGTGCTGGTTTGCTTGGGGCAGTTGCCGATGACCTCATAGCCTGAAAATATTCAATGCAAGTTATACGAAGCAAATGTTGCCGATTAAACAGTATATAATCGGTATGAGTGAAGGTGAGTTTACTGCAAACACCCGCGTCAGGGCAGCAGCAGCGGCCGATGTAGCCTTGGCTTTTGCAGGTGTCGGTGTGGGTACCTGTCGAGGGATGAAGGCAGCTAACGAGGGAGATTTGTTGCTGATGAGTGATATGGGGCTCATCATTCAAAGCTTGAAGGGCTTGCCGCTCTTGCTCATCGGAGGAATCGGGTCATCAACCTGTCAAACGCAAGAAGGTTAAATACCGATGGCAAAGATAAAAGTAAGGAATGCATCGGAATGAGGACTTACTGCGTCGTCGGGGATGATATGATCGGCATCGATCATGTGCCGATAGTAGTGCGACGATTTGGCGAACAGTTGACACCTCCATTCTTGCCACCAGAACTTGTACTCGTTTGTGATAAAGGAGGTTGGTGACCAGGAGGACAAGTCAAGATCTGATACATCGGCATCGGCAGGAAGGTTGACAACCTTGTTCCAGTCTAGAGCACTGGAGAATGTCTGCCTGGGCTGTATTACCTTGGAGTAACAAAGCTTGATCGGCAGTTGGCCGAACGCCAGTTGTCTTGCCGCTACCGATGGATAGTAAAACTCGAATGATGGAGGGGCGTTCTTTCCCGATCCAAATATGTTCACTGGGATAGCTCGAGGAGTGATGCTGGCCTTCATCATTATCTGGTTTTCAGGTACATTCCCATCGGTGAGATTAAATAGCAATGGAAACTGGTTATCTACATCGGCATATGGCCACCAGAGCCGTTCTGTGGCAGGAATTCCATTGTAAAACTTCTGAAAAAAGAGACCGAATTGCTCCGCATCAGCATCGGTCCCTGGCAGCACAATAGTGGCCTCTCCGAAGTTGAGTGGAGGGCGAGTTGCCGATTCATCCTCCCCACATTGGTGGTCTTCTAGTATGTCTCTCGGGAAACGTTGGGCGAACAAGTCAAGTTGAAGTACTTTCTGCATATGTGCGTTCAGCCATATGTTGATGAACCACCAGGGGCCTCCGAGATTGCCGATGTGCTCACCTAGCAGTAACTTCTGGGATACTTGATGGAGGAGACGATATACCGATCCTAGAAGATATCTGCCCAAGGGAAGCCTTGTCCCATCGGCAAGCAACTCAGCTGCTGGGAGGTACATGGTAGTGGGTCCAACTGCCCTGCCGCAGAAGATGAATTTATCTAGCCACATGTTCAAGAAGGTGGCATGCTCTCTCTGGTTTACCGATCCCGTTTTCTGGTATTCCTGAATGTAACCCGTCCAACCGCCGATGTTCCGGGTATTTACTCTGTGCTCAGCTTTCCTATTGAATAAGGTGAAGGTGTTGGCAGAAGAGATATCTAGGCCGGTCAGCATGTGAACATCGGCAAGAGTGGGGGTGGCTGGTCCATGTCGGAATAAGAAAGCGTTCAAGGTGTCTGACCAGAAGTAGGAGGCGGCTATTAACATGTTCTCGTTCTTTTCCATGTCGGCAATAGAGAGCCTGATACATTGGTCCAAGCTGCGCTCTTGCCAGTAAACGTGCTGCGCTCTGGCGACCCTAAGGTACCAGTTTTTCCACCCTTTGGTGGGTTTGGGCCATGATCGGAATGTGTCCTTCCACAATCCTAAACCAAAACATTCGGATCTAAATGGGATCCGGTTGGTTTCCGCGTTGATTATATAACTGGGATCTGGATTCCCCATAGGACCTAAGCAACTCAAGGTGGAACCGGTAAGCGGAATCACTACCTTGTTGTACAGTTCCTAAGATTCAAAGAAGAAGACGAGGAGCAGTCAGAAAGGAATGGAGGCAGATCTAGATTCGTGCGAAAATTGGCAGGGGGCTGGATTAGGAAAAGGATAAGTCTTACCTTTAGGATGTCGACTTGGATCGCCATTAGAGTCGAGGGAGTGCTTGCAGTTCGTCCTTGGATTGCGAAAGAGTACTGTTGCTCAGGTTCGTGTTCTTCAGAGCGACTGGAGGTTGAAGACGATGGCAAGGAGATGAAAGTGAAAGTGGACTCAGGGTGAAAAGTAGTGTGGACCCTGGTAACTTTTATAAGCCTGCTCAGGGGTATTTTGGGGTTATGTTTCACATTGTGCAAGAATGTGGAGAAGCCTGCGGTAGATACGCGCGGTGATCGAGGTGGTCTGCAACTGTTTGTGCTACAATCGAGGGATTTTATTATTAAATTGCAGTTCCACACAAGGCGATCGAGGGAATTGTGCGTCTGTCTCGGAGGTAACGGCTACAACAACGACTACAGTGGAGAGAATTTCGGCACGTAAAATATTATACATCTCGAAACTGGGGGGCATGTGTTGACACCGTTTTTCAGCACGTGTCAAGTGAGCTAAGGTATGACTGGTCAGCAGCCGTTTATCATTGGCATCGGTAAAGTATGAGCCAATATGGCCGACGGGTGCTGCAGAAGGCCAAGTGCGTTGCCGATAAAGGTTAGATGATCCTTGCTGACAGGATAATTGGTGAAGTCTTGTTGAAGCTGATTGTCGATGAAAAGTCATTACCAATGGCTTGTCGAGTGCCGATGGAAGGGTGCTGCGAGAATACTAAGTGTTTTGCCGATGGAAGCTGATGAGCTTTGCCGACAAGATCGGTGAAGTCTTGCTGAAACTGATTGCCGATGAAGAGTCCTTGCCGATTGCCGATGAGGGGTCATTGCCAACTGCCGATGAAGGGTTATTGCCGATTGCCGATTGGGGATGATTGGTGAGTTACCAGCACAAGGTCGCTAATCGGAAATGTTGCCGATTGCCGATCAGGAAAGTGTTGCCGACGCTGATGGGTGTAACTTAGCGCTTGGTGGCAGCTGAAGGTTACCGATGATCAAAAGAAGGAAGACGCGGATTAAAGGGATCTGCCGATGGAAAGTTTCCATCGAGAAGAAGTATAAGGAAACTGGTGTTTTGTGCGAGTATTATTATAGTAGTTTGCGTCCGACTCTTGCATGGGTCACTTATTTTCCCTTAAAATAGGTGTGTTTGTTTAGGAAATAAATATTGTTATCCGGCTCCTGCGCGAGTCAGTTTCCTTTAAAGTAGGAGTTTGTTTTGGGAAGGATATGTGCTGTGTCATTGTACAACTCTCCATGCGGGAGTATAAATATGTGTCCAAGGGCTATGGAATAAACAATCAATCCAATTCAAAAACAAACCAATTTTATCTTATTCTACCTTTTTATCGCAGTTTACCTTCTCATGCATTAGTTATAGTTATCAACGAGTTCTTCAAGCTTTCGACGGGCTGCATCACCTTGATCTCCGTCAAATCCTTGCTAGTTCCGCGTGGGAGTACCTCTAGGCTTTGGCAATCCGGGCGCATCGCTGTTTGCCTCGTCTAGCTCTGCTCTAGTTACCCCTGATCAATTTGAGCCTTGACGTCCGGGCGCATCGCTGTCGTCTCGTTCAGTTTGTTCTAGTTATCATCCTTGTCGATTGATTCGTCAAATCGACTGGCACGCCCTCGACATCAAGCTTTGGGTAATAGCCCGAGGTGTTCACAGATCTGACGCTTTTTGTGTCAACAGGAACATAAGATGCACTGGTTAGCTTGGGAGAAATTGACTTTACCAAAGTATAAAGGGGGTTTGGGATTCTGGGATCTTTATCTTTTTAATATTGCTAGGCAAGCATGGTGAATTCTGGTGTTCCCGGGAACCTTGTGCAGCCAAGTTCTAAAGGCTAAATATTTCCCTAATGGTAGCATCCTACAATGCGAACCACATGATGGGATTTCTTATACATGGAGAAGTATCTTGAAAGGGGCCGAATTGTTAGGAGAAGGGATTATCTGGCGGATAGGTAATGGGGAATCAGTGAATATTTGGTCTCATCCTTGGATCCCACATGGAAGTACGCGTAAACCAGCTACCTTTAGAGGTTCTGTGGTCCTGGCACGGGTGGCGGATTTGCTGGATCCGGACACAGGAGATTGGGATGAGGCACTAGTGCAAGATATTTTTTCTGAGTTTGACGTTGAGGCTATTCTGAAACTGAGGGTAAACCAGGAGCTGGAGGACAGACCTGCTTGGCATTATGACAAAAAAGGGGTATTCTCAGTTAGATCAGCATATCGATTGACGATCCAGAGAAGAGAAAATGAGTGGGGCAGAAATGCAGAGTCTTCAGCTTCAGCTGTTGACGAGCAAGGTCTTTTCAAATGGGAGAAGATTTGGAAAATGGAGGGTCCTAATAAGTTAAAAATGTTTCTGTGGCGCTTAGCTCATAATAGTTTACCAACACGGCGAAATCTGGTCAGAAGAGGAATAAAGGCGGATACCCTCTGCCCCATGTGTCATAGACTGGATGAAGACTGTGGGCATCTTTTTTTCAAGTGAAAAGAAGTCAAACAATGCTGGAGGTCTTTGAATTTGGAGGAGTATCGTATGATTTTAATGACTTGCTGTTCTGGAAAGGATATGATGCAGAAAATTTGGTCTTTTCCACTGCCAATTCAAACACATATCTCTGTTCTTTTATGTAATTGGTGGTCAGTAAGAAATAAAGCAAATGCCGCGGAAAGGAAGGCCATGACCTCAGAGGTGGGCTCTCTAGTGACCTAGATGGTAGCGACACATGCCCAGCAGAAAGAGACGGCAAGTTGGGAACCTCCGCCGGAAAATATGTACAAAGTTAATATTGATGTTGCCTTCGAAGTTGTCTCGGGTCAGGGGGGTTGGGGCTTTGTTGCTAGAGATAATAATGGTTATTTTCTTGAAGGAGGATATGGCAAATTAAAGAGAGCGGCAAGTCCAATTCAGGCAGAAGCATTAGCAGCCTTATATAGCTTGAAAAGGGTTCATCAATTGGGAATGTCAAGAATCGTTCTGGAATCTGATGCATCTGAGCTTGTGAAAGGCCTCACGTCAGAGGAACTAGAGTTTAGTGTGGATGGGTGTCTGTTTAAACATATCAGAGATTTTATCAAGGTCTCTTTTGATCATTGCATTATTCGACACTGTCCGAGGAACTGTAACAAGATGGCTGATCGCCTTGCTTTGTTTGGGGCGAGCATGGATTGCTCTGGTTCACCTGTCTTCGTGAGCCAAGTCCCTGCCTCTGTTACCAGGCTTGTCTCCGGGGATATTCCTGGAGCTGGTCACCGATGGAAACTAGCTTTCCAAGATAAAAAAAAAAATCAAATCTACCTAACCCTATTAGGCTATTACCCTATTACCCTAACGCCTCTGCCAATAATTTCCTCCAACTTGGCTTTCGCAGTCATGCTGAGCCGTCGAATCAGAGATGAAATCAGCGGATGCGAAGACAGAAAACGACTTCAGCAAGTACTACTGTAGTAGTATCTTTTGAATTCATATAGCAATAATGAAGTCAACATGACACGACTTTTAGGATTGTGATAGTGCTAGTATTTATTTTAATCTTCAACCGAAAACCCCTTCTTTCTGCTACATTTGACTGTGAACTACTCTTTGCATTCTAAAAAAGTACAAGATATTCTAAAAATTTTAAAGAGTCAAAACATCTCAAGTTCTACCAATAATTATAAAAAAATATAAAAATTATTACATCAAATAGTCTTAATATAAATAATAAAGAATCTAATACTACTTACTCCCTATATTTCAAATTATAATTCATTTGACTTTTTTAAACCCAACTTTGACCACTCGTCATATTAAAAAAATTATGTAAATATAGTCAAATTTAAATCATTTTTAGACTATTTATTAAATAAGCAAGGCACAACAAAAGAAGTGATGTTTTGCAAAAAAAATTGAATAAGACGGATGGTCAAACTTGAGATTGAAAAGGTCAAACAAACTATAATTTAAGATGAAGGGAGTAGTTAATATCATACTTATTATTATATTATCATATAAATTTGATCAAACTTAAGATATTTTGACTCTACAAGATTGTTTTTTTGACAAAAAAGAATTATATTATATAAAACCTCAATACGTTAAAAGCACTTTGCAATACGAAATAGTACCCACGCTTTGAATGACACACCTCAAAACCAAACCTGTTAATCACTTTGTAGTGTAGTTGACCGCACAGGTAAACACTCGGCAAATGGCCTGAGAACAATTGCCCAACGAATGACGGCCAACGTTCCTATTGGTAGAATTGATGATCTTTTTATTCTTTCTGGTGTCTTCCTTCTTCTTCTTTCTGCCACCGAAGAACGAGAAAAGATGATCTGAAAAATATTCTTCTTCCTAGTCTTTCATCGTAGCCAGATCTAACCACAACAAAACGAAGAAGAGGTCGGAGAAAATTATTCCATGGCGATGACATCATCTCCGCCTTAATGCCGCCGTCCGGAAACAAAAATCTCCATGTCATCATGTCGATGAAGATGGTGACGTCGAAGTTGTCGTCCTCGTCTTCAACGAAGCCGCCATGAAGATGACGATTCCATCCTTCTCCTTTACCATTGTCAGAGAAGACGAGAAAGAGGAGATAAAACTCTAATACCAAGAACTTGACATGGAAACTCTAACCCTAATGACTCAATCTAGTAGAGAAACTTATTAAAAACAATAAATTCACACTCCAGCTTCAGCCCCGGTGAGATACCGGATGGGAAGGGAGGGGGACCAGCGATGGTGGACGGGAAAGACGGTGGTGGCGGCGGCTGCTCCTCACGCCTCCTAGAAAAAGTGTCTCTGTAATTGTTAGGATATCTTATATTTGAAACAGACTTAGTGCTAAATGTTACCGCTAGCCCTTAACATTTTTTTAGCGTCTTATTTTATCGGCAAGTAAATAAATTCTTGTCTGAATTTATGTGGAAAGAGAGAGAGAAAAAAGCCTACCTTTTATTACCCAAAAAAAAATCCCAACGTGGGCCGTGCAATATCGGCGGGGGGCAGCCGGGCAGCTGCATCCACAGCGCGCCGCGCGCCCCTCGTTTTTTTTTTTTCTCCTTCTCGAAGACGAGAACACACGCAAGAAGCTACTAGCTCTCAGCCTTCTTCAGTCTTCTTCTCCTTGCGCCGAGCATCCTCACTCGCAGAGCCGTCCTCTCGATTCTCTCTCAGTCCAGCTCCAGCCGCAGCAGCAGTCCCCTTCTCCTCCTTCGTCAGGCGTTGCCTCCCGCAGATCCGAATTGGAATCTGGGCCTTCGTCTCCACACCACCAATCCGGTAAATACGCGGGCAATAACTCGCTCCCCCGAATCCTAAGGCTGCTTCAGAGTTTCTTGCGCTGTTCTCTCTCGCGCGCAAGCAAATTATTATGCTGGGAAAGATGATATTCTTCCCCTTTAGCTTTGAGCCCAAAAGGCCGAGGCTTTTGCGTTCTTCTCCACAAATACTATCTGCAGCCGCCGTAGCTTTTTAGAGTTTGGAATGGCCATGGGTTGAAATAAATAGTATGCGGGGATGCCCACCAATTGGCACGCTGCGCTTTCCATCCCTGCTGCAGCTGCTGCAAGAGGCCTTCTTCTTTTTAGATCTGTGCTGTGCCTTCTTCCTCTTCCTGGTACCATGTGATTGGAGTCAGGATTAGTGTTTAATGAAGCTCCTTTTCTTGCCAACTTTTGGATGATGCGTACATCTTATCGGTTATCACCCCTTTCGCGTGCTTCTTGGATAGGTTGCCTTCTTTGGGTTTCCCTCCTCAGAGCACACGCAAAGCCATTTTACTGCTGGGAAGCTAGCTGCCACTTTTAGCATCTCTGTCTCTCGAGTGATCTTCAAGGTATGCAGTACCCCACTCCCTTGAAGAAATGGAGATAAATAGAAATGTTTTGGTTCTCGGTTGGTGGAGCAAGTAATTGACTTCCCCGGCCGCATCCCTCTATGATTGCCGAAGTTTTGATTAGAATTTTTATGAGGTTGCTTGATGAGAATCGTCTTCCATTTTATCTGATCTTTCAAATTGTTCGCTTCTCTCTGGTTTTGCCTCAGTCCGCTTGCAAGATCTGTATTCAGTTGACTTGTTCTTCTCAGTCGCTTCGATGAAACGAGAGAAGATTGGCATACGAAGTGAAGTAGCAGTAGGCCAGTAGCTCTATTCCCCACTCCCATTTTTACCCTGGACGACTGCCGCAGTTCATCTTGGTAGTTGAAGCATTCATTTCTACAGTAGTAATGGATGATGGGATAGCTCGTAAGGCCGGCCGGTGCTTTGGTTCCTGCAGGAAATTGAAAGATGGAAGTGATGGGGGAGTGCGAGGACGGCAAGGAGTACAGGTGCTGGGAGGAACTGTTGCCGGACGCGCTGGGCCTCATCTTCCGCAACCTGCCGCTGCAGGAGGTGCTCACCGTCCTGCCGCGGGTGTGCAAGTCCTGGGGGCGGGTGGTCGCCGGCCCCTACTGCTGGCAGGAGATCGACATCGAGGAGTGGAGCCAGCAGCAGAGCAAGCCGGAGCAGATCGGCCGCATGGTCGAGCTACTCGTCAGTCGCAGCGGCGGCTCGTGCCGCCGGATCAGCGTCTCCGGGCTGCCCTGCGATCCGCTCTTCTCGTTCATCGGAGACAAGTAAGTGTGAAATCTGGCAATGCTCTCTCTATTTTTGTGTTTCATTGGTTTTGTCACCATTCCTGTGGTAAGTGAACATGAACATTTCTGCAAAAATTTTGTGATATTCATTTGCCTAGAGCAGTACTCCCCCGTACCAATTTTTTCTGGTGCCGCAAGTTTGACTAATATACCAACATTTGTACCTCTCTATGCCTCAAATTCGACTAGATTCGTAGAAAATACGAGCAACATTTGTACCTCCAAACAAACAAATTTACGAGAACAACAGTTATTTTAGGATCAAACGCCATAAGTTTGACTAAATTTCTAGAAAATACGCGCAATATTTGTATCTCCAAACAAACAAATTTATGAAAACAATGGTTATTTTGGGAACGACGAAGGAGTAGATTACAATTCCATACGCTTATTATATCAAGTCCTGAGTTTTCAAATCTATACACTCAGATAAATTCGGAAGGTAGCCTCTCCATCAGGTTTCGTTTCAGACTGTCGGTAATCTTAGTGGTGTGCAAATTCAGGTCCATTTATTTGCTTGTCTAGGCTGGCTTAGAGCTCATTCTGATTGATTAGGAGACAAGAAGTGGGCCTAGTCAAACTTTGAGACTTGGGGCTGGACCGCTGGAGCAATAAAATCTGCTCTCTCAGGCAGGGAGTATGAATTCAAACTGCTGTTTCTCAGTACGTCGTGTGAAGGAAAATGGCACAGTAGATAGGAAGTTTTTGTTCAGAATTGTTTGCATGGTGAACTATGATTAGGCATTGTTTATTCGAATTGAGCTAATATAGAGTAACTCTGTACACGCGGAATACTACAAATTATTTGGTTGGATTTGCAAGTACAAGTACACACACAAGTACTGGCACGCACATGCATACAGTCATCAGACTCTCACAATTACGTACGTACACCACGTCCCATTGCCAATTGGCAGGTCAGATCAGGCCATACGTACATAAGCTGTCATTCATTTCGGATTCCCCCCCCCCCCCCCCCCCCCCCCCCACCCAAGTGTCTGATCCTCCTGCAATTTGTTCATCATGTGTTTCTCTGATCAACAACTGTAGTGCACGAGCCCTTCGGACCTTGGAGATTCCCCGGAGCGAGATCAGCGACTCGATCGTGGAAACCGTGGCGCCACGGCTATCGAACGTGACCTTCCTAGACATCAGCAGCTGCACCAAGATCGGAGCCCGTGCGCTGGAGGCGTTCGGCAAGCACTGCAAGTCCCTGGTGGGGCTCCGGCGGGTGATGCACCCGATCGACCTGGCGGACAAGGTGTGCCAGCACGACGAGGCGCACGCGATCGCGTGCAGCATGCCCAGGCTCCGGCACCTGGAGATGGGGTACATGCTGATCGCGACGGAGGCGGTGCTGGAGATCCTGGGGCAGTGCCGCGACCTCAAGTTCCTGGACCTCCGCGGCTGCTGGACCGTGGACGACAAGTTCCTCCGGGAGCGCCACCCGGGCCTCCGCGTCCTGGGCCCCCGCGTCGACGACTGCTACGAGAACTCCTACTGGGAGGAGTGCTCCGACTACTCGGATGACTCCTCCATCTACTCGTGGGAGTTCATGGACGACGAGGATGATGATTACTATGCTGTCGGCAGCGACGATGAGGCCATCTGGGATGACGGCCAGGGCTTGGAGAACCTCGAGGTCAGGTTCTACGGCGGCGGCTTCAGCGAGAGCTTCGCCGGCTTCGACTGGCCACCGTCGCCGTGACACATCTGCGGTTGCATGCTTTTGCCGCCTTTGACCGTTTGCGGGCGGCCTTCATTTGCGTGCGTGTTGTGTGTTGTTCCCAGACACAAAGCTTTGCTTGCAGATGTGTGCCGTAGAGGCTGCTCTACTACTGTGCCTGCGACATCGCTCCATCTTGCAGTTGCAGATATGTGAAGTGAAGTGCTCATTGTACAATCCAGATGTAAACTTCCGGTGTTTACATGAAGGGAATCAGCATGCTGCACCGGTGAATGAGATTTCGCCGGTGCCATCCCCATCCTAATACACAAAAACTCATCCCCTCTCTCTGTGTACCAGCGTCTCATGATGATCTCATCAATGTTAGGGTGGCAAACATGGCAGTGCCAAAGATAGATGGCCTGCGGCCTCACGTCACGTAGGAGCACTGTATTGGACAGGATCGACGTGCAGCGCCGCAGGCAGGCGCAAGGGAAGGACACTGGACACCGATGCTGCAATGCATGTCGATGCAGCGGAGGAGCAGTAGAGGCAGCCCCCGGGCACACGCAAACAGCTATAAGAAAAAAGGTACCCCGCTTTTGGACTGGACCGGACCGGACCATCATACCGGACCACGGCGCCTGGGCCTGGCTATGCCTGATCCCAAGATTTTGCCTCGAAATCATGGCTGTGTTTAGTTACCCACGAATCCATCCAAAATTCCAAAACTTAACAAGATTTCTCATCACATCGAATTCCTTTTCCCCGTCACATTAAAATACCGGCACATATATGGAGTACTAAATATAGATGAAATAAAAAACTAATTGCACGGTTTTGTTGTACTTTACGAGACGAACATTTTAAGACTAATTAATCAATGTTTAGATAATTATTACCAAATAAAAACAAAATTACTACATTATAACGTAACAGTGTTACATGATTTTTTTCTTTCATCGTCTAAACACAGCCCATGTGACAAAGCGGGATTTTTTCTCAGCATCGGTGGGGAATGGGAATCGATGGGTGCCTAGCTAGCTAGTAGCCCTACTACTAGCCTGGGTGGCGTCCGTCCGTCCGTCCGTGGCTGGGCACTGTGGCATCTGGCAAGCCGATTGTCTCTTGCAAGACAAGTTTGCCCCGCCCTCTCGCTGCGTCTGCCTGCCGTGACGCCTGCGCTGCGCCTCTGCGAGAGCCGAGAGCCTTGGCCCTGCTACTGCTTGCTGCTGCACGCTAGATTCTGACGGGTTTTTTTTCCCCAATTCCCATGCGGGCAGAGGGGAGGTGCAGTGTAGCCTATTTTATCTACCTTGAGGTATGTGGTCAGGTCTGGATGGAAATGGTTCTGGCAAAATACTATTTTGACACTTTTTGGGTACTAGCACTAATCTTGACAGAGATCGCTTGGCCAGGATTTGCCTATTTGACATCACGCGGCTGGTGTATGTAAGTACTAGGATGGGAACCTGTGTATCTGGAATGGTTCTTTTTGCAGCGGGTTGCACTGCTCAAAGATCCACACAAAACAAATGAAGAAAGGGCCATGTATATGAACATCTATCTATCTAAAAATACATAGTATTAAAACATTTTCTTTCCTCTTTCATTTTAATGCTCGAGTCGAAGAGCTAGAGGCGCAGTGAATGAAAACAAAAAAACAAAAAAAAGACAAGTAACTTTGATCTGAATAGAAAAGAAGGCTGTGGGGCCACTGTACTGTACTACAAACTACAGTACACATTTTTGGCAAATACTCCTACATTTTTGTACAGTACTGCACATTTTTGTTGTGGCTGTGTGGGCCAGTGCCCGAGATCTTTCTTGATTAGTGCGGTCTCAAAAGGATAGGAAAGCATTAACCTTTTTGGAAATCCACAATTGACACCGGCATCAGGATTGTTAATGAGCGATTTCTGAATAGGATGTCTGTACTCTTTGCTATCCCAAGCCATGCTCTTTTCACTTTCGTTTTTATGTTTTCCATGTGTCCTTACCTCACCTGCCACGCCTTTGTTTGTCCCCTAGCTTTATTAACTTTGCAAGATTCTCTGTGGGGACTTGTGGTTGACAATAGCATGTAGGAGTAGGGCTGCCGGCTCAGCCTTATCAAGTTGTTGCTGCTCCTGTAAACCATCGCTCATCGCTGTGCTCTACGGACAAGTAGTACTGTAACTCTCTTTGGCATCAGCAGCATCATGAGAGCAATCAGAGGCCGTGTGCAATATTCTTTGTGTGTTGGAAACTTGGAATGATGAGCAAAAGGGCGTGTGGGGGTAATGCTAGTATATTTCAGAGACTTTATGCCGGCCCTGCGGTAACAACGGATCAGCTTTGCTCGCGGTAAAACAGTATGGTAAAGGGAGACTGATTATTAGTTCCGCTTTTGATTGCATTCGTAAGCTTATTAGCCTGGCACTCTGGTATAACAAGGGGACAGATTGTGATAAGTTCAAGGCCAGGGCCCGGAACTCGGAATCCGACACCAGAACAGATGCTCAACAGACCTTGAGGATTGTGGACGCTGATGCTTTATTGCTGTAACGGTAGAGAATCTACTGTAGCTGAACTGAGGTAGTAACAATCTGCATACAAGACAGGCGACAGCCATGCGATGCTTTCTCTTCATACAACTAATCTCCCTCGAATGAGCAAGAAACGATTCACTCCCGTGTCCAAACCGGCCAACCAGAGTTTGTCACTGCCACTGCATCTCATTGGGTAGTGATATGTATACGGTCGTCAGAATCAAGAACAATAGAAAATGCAAACAATAGTGACCCTGGGAAAGCACGCGGATATATCGCGTTGTTACTACGTCCTGCATTACATGCCAATACGACATGTCAGCTGCACTTAATACAGAGGTCAGAAAAGGCAACTAATACAGGACTACAGAGTACTGAGCCTCAACAATGTCTACGATCGAACAGTGCAAACGATACAGCAGCAGGTTTAATTATTCCCGGGACTGACCAGTGACCATGGCTGGTTTTGCATTGAACTTCATTATCCCGTACTTCAGAAGTAAGGTCTGTAGCGCATAGGGCGGCGGAATCTGGGAGCCCGCCTGCAAAACTATAAAATATAATGTTAGGAAAGAAAACTTGAAATCCAAGTTTGTAGCACTGTTTATCAGCACTACTTCAGCAGAACGATATTTTTCTCTCACAACAAATCAGAGATTAAGTCAAATTCCGGCGAAACACCAGGAACAAGACCTACCCATAACCATATGGGGGGAAGTACGGTGCTCCGTATGATCTATAAGGGTAGCCATGATAGGGATTATACCCACGTGGTGGACGCTGCTTCAACCCAGGAACATTAGTCCTCTTTGGCGCAACCTGTCGAGCACATAGCAAAAAGGTAAAGCAGTTGAGAAGCTTCTTCTTTTTTTAATCTCTTGAGATCGCATTGAGCCTCTTCCAAATCATTCTGCACCTTAATCTGGCGACCATGCAATTCAGATTCATTCAAGTTAAGAGCTTCCTGGACAGCTTCTTGTTCCAGAAATTCAACATAAGCAAAACCTTTTGGCTGCCCAAACTTGTCAGTCAAGATTGTTACCCTGTTGACAGTTCCACATGCTTGGAAATGCTGCTGCACTTCTTCTGGGGTGCAAGCATAATCAACCTGCAGTACACAATTGTATATCAGTAAAAATGACATTAACTTAGTGTCGACTGCCAAATGGATAATAGAAATGTAAGGCCACAAACTACATATTATACCATTAACCAACACACTAGGTAAACTAAGCACCAAACAGGTGAAAAAGGCCTACAACACAAAATGCAACTGAGTGGTCCCATAGCCTTGTATACATGAAGAAAACAATCACTTAAGCAGTGACCACAGTACAGGGGCAATTTAGTTTATGCTGAACTTTTTGAAATGCTTATAAGATATAATAACTCTTAAAAGGCAAGTATTCCTTTTTAAAATAAACTTGATGCAGTCCTAGAAGGTTATTCATTTAAAAGGTCGAGTCTCTAATAGACTTCCTTTTGAAGGCACATGTATGGCAAAATAGGAGAATCTGCTGAAGTAAGAAACAATGTGCATTTGAATGGTACTGATAATTGAAGCTTAGGTCATCAGAGGGGTATTGGAGAGAACTGGCAGGCCAAGTTGACTAATATGTAAACAAACAACATAGAAGGAGGTATGTTGGAGATACAAGAGTCAACAGTAAATACAAAAAAAAAATAATACTTAATACTTGTTTAAGTAACAAAAACTTGACGTTTAGGCCAAGATTTGATCAAATTAAAAAAATACAAACATCAATAATACATTAGTCTGGAAGCATGTCAGTTATATGTATCAATTTTTCTCTCAAACTGTGCAGCAGAGCTGTGAGTCATTTCGTTAAGAAAAGAAGAATAAAACAAGTGAGAGAAGGCCTTCTCCCAAACCAAGCACACACACTCCTAGCAAAGGATTCGCTAAAGACAAGCCACCAAACACTACAAGCGACAACCACCAGCACATCCGCTATATAGAGGGATTAATCGACCACGGTAAGCGACCTTAGGGTCAACTCCTGGAGAGCTAAAGCCCCAGCAGTAATCCATAAACTGCTCTGATGTGGAACAGCCTGCAGAACAGCTCTAACACATGGTCTTGTTCATAAAAAAACACAATTATTCCGTTGCTTCCCTAGTCCCCAAACACAACTGTTCAGTTATATGTGTCAATTTGTGTTCAAAATACTTTCAAATTCTCTCATATTTGAAGAATTTCAAGAATATATTCTAGAAGTAATTAGTGGTCAAAGATACGCATTGAAGACCGTGCAAAGTCAAATGCATCTTGTGACCAGGGGAGTATCATACCAGGAGCCTACAACTTTGAACTGTTTTTTTTTTTTGCAATTTCAGAATAATGCGAAAATGCAAAGGAAACAAGGATCCATCATAGTCATTTTTTTCCTTGTAGCATCCAGAACTGTTCATATTTCAGATAACTTGTACAGTAAATCTGAATGTCACTAGCATGCACCAAAATATCAGGCAGCGTTTATTAACACCATCAAGGAGTAAAACAATTTTCATAACACCATTGCTATTTTTTTAGTGAATCACTCGTATGCACCCAAATACCAGGCAGCATTTATTCTCATGTTAGTAAGAGAAAGAAGTCATCACTATTTGATCCAATAAAAAAACAAAGGTAAGGAGATAGCCAGAGCACAAGTTCAGAAACAGCAAAGAATAGAGTCAAGATTAAGGTTTCCTACTGTTACACTTACATGTCATACTTATGCACCACTCACGTGATATCAGTGGACCAGAAGCTGCAAACCACATCAGATTCCGCCATGCCGGCTCCATTCAAAAGGTGCCATCCTTCTTTTGCTTCGCCAGGGAGGTCATCTAACCTATGATATCTATCTTATACCTTTTTACTCTTTCCTTTTTTTTTTCTCCTTTCTTTTTCCATGCACTTTTTTTTTATATTTTTTCAGAGATATTTCTATCTTTTTTTCTTTTTTCTTTTCATTCTATGCTAACTCTAGAACATGACACAGGTGCCCATTATTCAATTTGAAAGGCTTGCTCAAGCACACTAGCCCTGCGACCATCACCATTATACTTAATTAATGCACGAAAACAAGAAAATAAAACAACATAAAGACAGATCAAAGGAGTATTGATAGCAAAGGATGATGATAAGCACACTTAAAGCATTTCATAATAGCAGCGCAACACATTCTGATGAACGGCATTGAGAATGGGAGTAGGGAGGCAACATCAAAATCAGGAAAAAGCTTTGATAATCCTGTGCCGGTAAAGGCATTCTAGAATTTCAGAAGAAGGGAAGTAGCAAGGTAGTTGGCTTTTCGAGAGAAATAATTCATAACTAAGCAAGTGCCAATGAGATATCCATTAGCTACTAGGCAATATGTATGTGCCATAACATAATAGATATATCCATGTTTCATACTCCGTGCTTCATACACGTCGAATAACAATAATATGTTATATAGAAATTACAAAATGACATAACATATAAAAAAAACTCGACCTGCGGGGGGTAAGACAGCCCCCGGGCATTGCATTAAGAAGAAGACCTTCTCACGCAGGTCGAGAAAACCCCCGAACCCCTGCCCCACCCGTACACAGCGGCACCGTAGCCCATGTGAGACGACCACGACCGGGGCCGGGCCTTAGACCTGTGCTTTGGCCTTCATGCTAATACGCATTGGACGCATATACACACAATAGAGGGAGATAATAGAGATTTTAAATTCTTACATTTCCAACATAGACAGAGCGACCATCCACCTGCTCCTTCGCCTCAGCTGTAGATGCACTAGGGTCACCTCCTGCAAAACACAAGAGTGATTATGTCAAGAGACATTGCATCTTGAACTAAACAAGCAAGCTAAAATTAGAGTAAACCCTTCACCAAACCAAGTCATGTACTCATGTTGGACCAGCATATCCACCAGAAGACACAAATGAATTAAGGCATAAATCAAAATCTAGAAGCCTCATCATATTTGAATTTTCCTTTCGGATATATACTATGTTGAAACATGGGATGTGGATCTACATGCACACAGAAGAGGTACTAGTCCCTCTGATCACAAATGCTTGGCCAAACATTTGAAACTTTGACAATCATTATTTATAAAATTTAGTTCGGAAGCATGAATATAAAAAATGTAGATTAGTCTTAAAATTTTTACTAATCTCATAGTATGGCAGAAAATAATGGTTGAGCATGTGACGTCCAAAAAATGACTGTATTTTTTACAGTAGCGAGTACCAATTTGATCGACATAAATATAGATCACAGAAGGAAATCCCTACATACATACACAAGATGTCCATACTCTGCAAGGAAGAACTTTTAATTTTAAAACCACCAAACAGTACCCAAGACATAATAAAAATAACCTTGCATCTCCTTCGCGACCTTGGCCTGCATATCGCGGAGGGCGGCGGCCTCCTCCTCCATCTCCTTCAGCCTGCGCTTCATCTCGTCGAGCTCCTGCAGCTGCACGAAACCTAAGGGGGTCAACAAACCGCAAGGACCTAGGGCTAGGGTATAGCGTGAGAAACACGGATCCAGAGGCTGTACTTTCGCCGCGTCGTCCCCGGTGGCGGCCATATCAACGTCGGCGCCGTCCATGTCGCCGTCCTCCGGGATCTCCTGGCCGTAAACCTCGTGCTCCTCGTCCATGGCGCCGCGTGTGCTCCCTCGCCTACCCAATGGCCCGATCTGACACGATTCGGTTGCGGCAGGTGAGTAAAGGATCCGTCGCCTAGGATCGGACGGGGAGAGATTGTGGGCCTCCAATGGACCAAAAGTTTTATGGGCCTTGTGGGATTTCGATCATGATGATGATGGTGGGCCCATTCTAACGAGCGGAGCAGCATCGACATTTGACATGCCGCACTCGCGACTCGCGTGGCTTCTGGAGTGTTCGGCCAGCGATCTTCCTGAACCTTCTGAATTCTTCCCCAAGCCGCGCCGCTGTATAAAGCTTCGTCCCTACGGCATTCGCACCACAAGAATCCACGAACATAGCAGCGAGGGAGAGAGCAGATCAACACAGCCACCAAGGAAGGGAGGAAGAGGCCAGGAGGGGGAGGTGTCATGGCTTCCAATGTCGCTTCAAGGAGGGCCTTCCCGCTAGTCCGCGCGCTGGAGAAGCTACTTGCCGCGTCATCCGCGCCCGGGGCTGGCTCCGCCCTCAGACCGGTGGCAGTCGGCGGCGGCCTCCGCGGGTACAACACCGGCGCTCAGCTCCGACGTTACGAGGGGGCCGAGTCGGAAGACGATAGCGTCCGCGAGTACGAGAGCCGGCGCGGCGGCCGGGACTACGCCGTGCCCAGCCTGTTCTCAGGTAGTCGCCACTCATCTTCGTGCCATGCCAGAATCATTCATTTGATTAGTGGAGATGATGGAACTCCATCGATTTGAAATGGCTAGGCTGACTTCATCTGCTTGTTGGTCCGTATCCAGATATTTTCCGTGATCCGTTCAGTGCGCCGCAGAGCCTTGGGCGCCTGCTGAGCCTGATGGACGACTTGGCGGTGGCGGCGCCAGGCCGTGCCGGTGCGGTGCGCCGTGGCTGGAACGCAAAGGAGGACGAGGAGGCGCTGCACCTGAGGGTGGACATGCCGGGCCTGGGGAAGGAGCACGTGAAGGTGTGGGCGGAGCAGAACAGCCTGGTGATCAAGGGCGAGGGCGAGAAGGAGTCCGACGGGGACGAGGCCGTCCCGCCTCCGAGGTACAGCGGTCGCATCGAGCTCGCGCCAGAGGTTTACAGGATGGACAAGATCCAGGCGGAGATGAAGAACGGCGTGCTCAAGGTGGTCGTGCCCAAGGTGAAGGAGCAGCAGCGCAAGGACGTCTTCCAAGTCAACGTCGAGTAGGATATCTTATCTTCCAAATAAAAATAGAAGTCAAAGTGCCCGTATGAGAGGGAGGAGGGGCACTGCTCAACTAGATTTTTTTCTTCTTTTTTTTAATCTGAAATCGTATTTCTCTTCCCATGTTTTGTGAAATAAGCAACGTACTCTGCGATTTTGGTTTGCTTTTTTTTTCAAGTCAAGGGCCGAATACGGTGCGGTCTGGTAGTTAATTTACTTTCTCTACTATACTAGTACTTCCTACCTCTTCTAATCGGACACGTTTCGTCTTCATCACAATAAAAGGTAAGGATAGATAGATACCCGAAGAAACACGAGACGCGTAATAGAGAAAACGACCTCCTTGTTCCGGTTCCGGCGCTGGAAGAGCAGTGCTGCAGAACAGAGGAAGCAGCCATGGTGCAGCCGCCGGAGACATTCCCACGGAAGGAGATCACGGGCGAAGTCACCGACTTCTTGCAAGAGACCCATGGCTATCTGGCGTCGCATGATCCTGGCAAAAACAAAAGGTTATTCGCCCTCTTGTCGGAATCCAGCAAGGCTGAGATCATCGACATCGATCGCGTCTTGGCCGGAGTGGAACCTCTCCTCAAGGACCATCCTGACCTCGTTGCCCTGTTCAATGGCTTGGTCGACCCTGTGCGTCTAGGTATGAAGTTCTTGGATCGGGCGAAGGAGGCGTTGGGTAAGGAGGACTACGATCGAATTTACGCGTTGATTCTCATCGTCGACGATGAAAGAAGCCTCGACGCTCACCAAGTTTACCAAAAGTTCAAAGACCTCTTGGGCGAGAAGCACGACGATCTGCTCCGGGGTTTTGCGCTGTTCCTGCCAACGAAATACGTCCCGCCGCCACCAGATGCACCCGAGAGCAGCAGGCCGAGCCGGGCAAAGAAACCCCGCACCCTCGTCGATGTCGACCCGACGCCCGATCCCGCCTGCTTCGCTGACACGGGCGCAGCCGGGTGCAGCAGGACGAGGAGACCTCGCATGCCCAGCAAGTACGACTACGAGTACGACGGCCCGTTGCCGGAACGAAAGCCCTCCTCGTGCGCCGTTTCAATCGCGGACGACAGCAAGAGCAGCAGGCCGAGCAGGGCCAAGAAACCTCGTGCTGACGACGGCATGAGCCGACACGCTCCTATAGTCGGCGCGCCGGCGCCGGACGCTAACGACATTGAGGCGATGAGGTTCAGGGAGACATGGAAGTTCCAGACCGGCTACACGCGCGGCGGAGGTGGAAGGCTACACGTTGCTAAATGCTACGTTGAAACGCGCGGCGGAGGTGGATGAAGAACTCAAACAACTGAACGGTGCCAGGGCTTCCTTGGATGAGCTCTTCCCGCGGCCTGAGATCCAAGGATACCTCGCCAAGATGGATACCTCGCCAAGATGTATCATGGCGAATGGAATCGTATGCTCCAGTCTCTGGAGCAAGGTGAAGATCAAACGGCCTTCGTCGAAGGCCATCGTGAACAGGCTGACCACAAAAGATGCACAAGCCGTGGACCAAGCAATGACACGGCAGGATCCTGATCGCGCTGCCCAGAGACTGCAGGAACTCGCCCAGCAGAGGGTGCGTGAGACCGAGGAGCAGCGGCGACAGTCGTGAGCCCCGTGCGTCGCCAACCCGGAAACTCCGGCGAGTTCACCGAGCACATGATCGGCATTTGCACGTTTGCACTGCAGAGACGGACTTGAACAAGAAGAATCGTCTGGCTACTAATCTGGCTACGGCGGGTCGGCGGGATCGATCGAGGATCATATCAACTAAGCATCTTACTTCGCCGAAGGGAGCAAATTGACATCGCGCTGACTTCAATCTTGGACCATATCAACTAAGCATCCGATCAGCCTCGCATTGTTATAAGATCACACTTGTTTCATCTTTTATTTAACTAGTTTCAGTATCTGTTTTCTTGTTGTAACACAATTTTCTGAAATGTCTGTTTTTCATTTAAAATGTGGCATGTGTGAGTGTGACAACCAAAATTATGAACCTTGGAGGCTGGATCATGTATACATACATTATACTTCAACGTGTAATAAAGAGAGAATTTTGTCCCCATAACAACAAGAAACGGTGGTCTTGTGCGCTACACATTTCACATTTCCACTACTTGATTTAGGACAGCCGACAACTGCAAAATTCTGGATTTTTGGATTACACGCCGCTATTAAAATAAGCTTATTCAGTCTGAGAGAACAGAGGACAACATGTAAACCGGCCAAAGCCAAACTACCATTGGTCATCCTATCGCGAGAGCTGCACGCGTACACGGATTGGTCGTTCTTACTCTAGATTCAGAGTTAAGACGTTGGAAGACTCGTGGAAGATCGAGCTCTATTTTACGCTTAATGCTCATATCTATATAAAGCTCTTTAAACGTGACCATATTTGTACTGTTCATCAACAGTAACCCAGACTCCCCTCCTCACAGATTCACTATAGATCTACAGTCAAGCGATTCCGTCCGTCCGATCTGGCCTCCTGCTACTCACATGCCCAAGTACGACTACGAGTACGACAGCCCGTTGCCGGAACGCAAGCCCGCCTCGGCACCGCCTCGTGTGCCGTTTCAGTCGCGGACGACAGCAAGAGCAGCAGGCCGAGCAGGGCCAAGAAACCCGGCACGCTCCTCTAGACGGCGCCGGCGCGGCGAGAGGCTCTGTCCGTGTGGCCGCTGCGCCGGCGCCGGTGTCGGCGCCTGACGCTGACGCTGACGGTAATGCAAACGCTAACGCAAGTGAGTAGGTGATGAGGTTCAGGGAGGCATGAAAGTTCGAGACCAGATACTCGTCGCTGGATGCTACGTTGAAGCGTGCGGCGGAGGTGAGGGAAGAACGGAAACAACGCCTGAACGGTGCCAGGGCTTCCCTGGATGAGCTCTTCCGCAGCCCCACATCCAAGGATACCTCGCCAAGATGTATCACGGGGAATGAGATCGTATCGGCCCGAGATCCAAGGATACGTATCAGCCTGAGATCCAAGGATACCTCGCCAAGATGTATCACGGCGAATGGGATCGTATGAGGGTGGAGATCACACGGCCTTCGCTTTGGAGGCCGTCGTGAATAGGCTGACGGCGAAAGATGCAGAGGCCGTGGACGAAGCAAGGAGGCGGGCGAAAGATGCAGAGGTGGACGAAGCAAGGAGGCGGCAGGATCCTGACCAGGAGCTCGCCCAGGAGAAGATGCGTGAGACCGAGGAGCGGCGACGGCAACCGTGAGTCATGTGTGTTGAAAAAAAAAATTAGATGAGAGAGCTTCGATTCACCCACTTTAGGTAGAGGGTCACCAGATAAAATATCAAGTCTAGTTTATCTACGAGAAGCAAATGATATCTTTAATAGTGTATTTGTTGTTAACTTGTTATCAATATGAACTCCAATATGTATTTATTTTAACCTAACATTTTATTATGGTTTCTATGTTATGGATTATTGTGTCCCACACAGTCTAAACTTTCGACTCATATGTTTTAAAATCCTACGGGTTTTCACTTTACGCTTTACTCTATTTCTATATTTTTACCATTGCATTCATGCGTTCTAAATAAGCCCTTATAGCTTTATTTGAGACTAACTTTAATGGATGCTCCAAAATATTCAATGTGATGATTCAACTACCTTTCATTCCACTAAAAAAATCTATATTCACTCAAATAGTAACAACACGGGTGGAATAAATATATAATGGTACTTGCATTTATTATCTTTAGTTAACATGACTTGGAAACCAGGATGATGCATAACACACTCCATGAAAGTGTGCCAAAAAAACACGTTGAAGTCCGGAGTAGTGTAGTTACATGATAAATGAACGATATACACGTACCTTTCTAATGACTTCAGGCAACAATTGCATGCTTAAACATACATATGTAATATATATACTTAAATCTTGCGTGCCACTCAGGGCTTAGTAACCTAAAACAAATTTAGTACTGACCTAGCTTAATAATAGGATCTATGGCTGCAAAAAGATGAACTCTCAAGTATTGGAGGGAACCAAAATATCATTAACTAGAATCTCTTTCATAATGGCGGCCGTGTGGCTGCTGCGACGGCGCCGGTGCCGGCGCCTGACGCTGACGCTAACGCTAGTGAGGAGGTGATGAGGTTCAGAGAGGCATGGAAGTTCGAGATCGGCTACTCGTTGCGGGATGCTACGTTGAAGCGCACGACGAATGTGAAAGAAGCAAACAACGCCTGAACGGTGTCATTGCTTCCCTGGATGAGCTCTTCCCACGGCCCGAGATTCAAGGATACGTCGCCAAGATGTATCACGGTGAATGGGATCGTATGCGGCAGTTTCTGGAGCAGGGCGGAGATCACACGACCTTCGCTTTGGAGGCCATCGTGAACAGGCTGACGGCGAAAGATGCGGAAGCCTTTGACAAAGCAAGGAGGCGGCAGGATCCCGACCGCGCTACCCAGATATTTCAGGAGCTCGCCCAGGAGAAGGTGCGTGAGACCGAGGAGCAGCGGCAACAACCATCAGCCATGTGTGTTGGAAAAAAACCATTAGATGAGAGGAGCTTCAATTCACCCGCTTCAGGTAGAGGGTCACCATTTAAAATATCAAGTCTAGTTTATCTACGCGAAGCAAATGATATCTTTAATAGTGTGTTTGCTATTAACTTGTTATCAATATGAACTCCAATATGTATTTATATTAACCTAACATTTTATTATGGTTTCTATGTTATGGATTATTGTGTCCCAAACAGTCTAAACTTTGGATTCATGTGTTTTAGAATCCTACGAGTTTTCACTTTTCGCTTTACTCCATTTCTATATGTTTACCATTCCTTTGTTTTGCATTCATGCGTTCTAAACAAGCCTTTATAGCTTTATCTGAGACTAATTTTAATGGATGCTCCAAATTGTTCGATCTGATGATTCCTAATCAAAGTACCTTTCATTCCACTAAAAAAATATATATTCACTCAAATAGTAACAACACGGGTGGAAGAAATATATGATGGTACTTGCAATTATTATCTTTAGCTAACATGACTTGAGAACCAGGATGATGCATAACACACTCCATGAAAGTGTGCCTAAAAACACGTTAAGTTTGGAGTAGTGTAGTCACATGATAAATGAATGATATACACGTACCTTAATAATGACTTCAGGCAACAATTGCGTGCTTAAACATACATGTGTAATATATATACTTAAATCTTGTTGGATGTGTTCCACTCTGGGCTTCATGACCAGAAATAAATTTAGTGCTCCCCTAGCTTATTAATAGGATCAATGACGACAAAAAGACAACTCTGAAGTATTGGAGGGAACCAAAATATCATTAACTAGAATCTCTTTCATAATGGCGGCTGTGTGGCCGTTGCGACAACGACGTTGCCGGCGCCTAACGTTGACGCTAACGCAGTGAAGAGGTGATGAGGTTCAGAGAGGCATGGAAGTTCGAGATCGGCTACTCGTTGTGGGGTGCTACGTTGAAGCGCGCGGCGGAGGTGAAAGAAGCAAACAACGCTTGAACGGTGCCATTTGCGACAACGACGTTGCCGGCGCCTAACGCTGACGTTAACGCCAGTGAAGAGGTGATGAGGTTCAGAGAGGCATGGAAGTTCGAGATCGGCTACTCGTTGTGGGGTGCTACGTTGAAGCGCGCGGCGGAGGTGAAAGAAGCAAACAACGCTTGAACGGTGCCATTGCTTCCCTGGAAGAGCTCTTCCCACGGCCCGAGATTCAAGGATACGTCGCCAAGATGTATCACGGTGAATGGGATCGTATGCGGCAGTTTCTGGAGCAGGGTGGAGATCACACGACCTTCGCTTTGGAGGTCATAGTGAACAGGCTGACGGCGAAAGATGCGGATGCCGTGGACGAAGCAAGGAGGCGGCAGGATCCCGATCGCGCTACCCAGATATTGCAGGAGCTCGCCCAGGAGAAGGTGCGTGACACCGACGAGCAGCGGCGACAGCCGTGAGCCATGTGTGTTGGAAAAAAACCATTAGATGAGAGGAGCTTCAATTCACCCGCTTTAGGTAGAGGGTCACCATTTAAAATATCGAATCTAGTTTATCTACGCGAAGCAAATGATATCTTTAATAGTGTGTTTGCTATTAACTTGTTATCAATATGAACTCCAATATGTATTTATATTAACCTAGCATTTTATTATGGTTTCTATGTTATGGATTATTGTGTCCCAAACAGTCTAAACTTTGGATTCATGTGTTTTAGAATTCTACGAGTTTTCACTTTTCGCTTTACTCCATTTCTATATGTTTACCATTCCTTTGTTTTGCATTCATGCGTTCTAAACAAGCCCTTATAGCTTTATCTAATACTAATTTTAATGGATGCTCCAAATTGTTCGATCTAATGATTCCTAATCAAAGTACCTTTCATTCCACTAAAAAAAATCTATATTCACTCAAATAGTAACAACACGGGTGGAAGAAATATATGATGGTACTTGCATTTATTATCTTTACCTAACATGACTTGGAAACCATGATGCATAACACACTCCATGAAAGTGTGCCCAACAACACGTTGAAGTTTGGAGTAGTGTAGTCACATGATAAATGAATGATATACACGTACCTTAATAATGACTTCAGGCAACAATTGCATGCTTAAACATACATGTGTAATATATATTAGTGCTCCCCTAGCTTATTAATAGGATCAATGGCGGCAAAAAGATGAACTCTGAAGTATTGGAGGGAACCAAAATATCATTAACTAGAATCTCTTTCATAATGGCGGCCATGTGGCCATTGCGACGATGACGTTGGCGGCGCCTAACGCTGACGCTAACGCCAGTGAGGAGGTGATGAGGTTCAGAGAGGCATGGAAGTTCGAGATCGGCTACTCGTTGTGGGGTGCTACGTTGAAGCGCGCGGCGGAGGTGAAAGAAGCGAACAACTCTTGAACGGTGCCAATTGCTTCCCTGGAAGAGCTCTTCCCACGGCCCGAGATTCAAGTATACGTCGCCAAGATGTATCACGGTGAATGAGATTGTATGCGACAGTTTCTGGAGCAGGGTGGAGATCACACGACCTTCGCTTTGGAGGTCATAGTGAACAGGCTGACGGCGAAAGATGCGGATGTCGTGGACGAAGCAAGGAGGCGGCAAGATCCCGACCGCGCTACCCAGATATTGCAGGAGCTCTTCCAGGAGAAGGTGCGTGAGACCGACGAGTAGCGGCGACAGCCGTGAGCCATGTGTGTTGAAAAAAACCCATTAGATTAGAGGAGCTTCAATTCACCCGCTTCAGGTAGAGGGTCACAAGATAAAATATCAAATCTAATTTATCTACGAGAAGCAAATGATATCTTTAATAGTGTGTTTGTTGTTAACTTGTTATCAATATCAATATGAACTCCAATATGTATTTATAGTAACCAAACATTTTATTATGGTTTCTATGTTATGGATTATTGTATCCCAAACAGTCTAAACTTTGGATTCATGTGTTTTAGAATCCTACGAGTTTTCACTTTTCGCTTTACTCCATTTCTATATTTTTACCATTCCTTTGTTTTGCATTCATACGTTCTAAAAGACTAATTTTAATGGATGCTCCAAATTGTTCGATCTGATGATTCCTAATCAAAGTACCTTTCATTCCACTAAAAAAATCTATATTCACTCAAATAGTAACAACACGGGTGGAAGAAATATATGATGGTACTTGCATTTATTATCTTTAGCTAACATGACTTGGGAACCAGGATGATGCATAACACACTCCATGAAAGTGTGCCCAAAAACACGTTGAAGTTTGGAGTAGTGTAGTCACATGATAAATGAATGATATACACGTACCTTAATAATGACTTCAGGCAACAATTACATGCTTAAACATACATGTGTAATATATATACTTAAATCTTGTTGGATGCGTTCCACTCTGGGCTTCATGACCAGAAACAAATTTAGTGCTCCCCTAGCTTATTAATAGGATCAATGGCGGCAAAAAGATGAACTCTGAAGTATTGGAGGGAACCAAAATATCATTAACTAGAATCTCTTTCATAATGGCGGCTGTGTGGCCGTTGCGACGACGACGTTGGCGGCGCCTAACGCTGACACTAACGCCAGTGAGGAGGTGATGAGGTTCAGAGAGGCATGGAAGTTCGAGATCGGCTACTCGTTGTGGGGTGCTACGTTGAAGCGCGCGGCGGAGGTGAAAGAAGCGAACAACGCTTGAACGGTGCCAATTGCTTCCCTGGAAGAGCTCTTCCCACGGTCCGAGATTCAAGTATACGTCGCCAAGATGTATCACGCTGAATGGGATCGTATGCGGCAGTTTCTGGAGCAGGGTGGAGATCACACGACCTTCGCTTTGGAGGTCATAGTGAACAGGCTGACGGCGAAAGATGTGGATGCCGTTGACGAAGCAAGGAGGCGGCAGGATCCCGACCGCGCTACCCAGATATTGCAGGAGCTCGCCCAGGAGAAGGTGCGTGAGACCGACGAGCAGCGGCGACAGCTGTGAGCCATGTGTGTTGAAAAAAACCCATTAGATTAGAGGAGCTTCAATTCACCCGCTTCAGGTAGAGGGTCACAAGATAAAATATCAAATCTAATTTATCTACGGGAAGCAAATGATATCTTTAATAGTGTGTTTGTTGTTAACTTGTTATCAATATGAACTCTAATATGTCGATAACAAGAAAAAAAGATATGAAAAAATAGTTAAATTACTTAAATAAGCTTCTCCATTTCCTTGAAGGAAATAGAGCGACATGACCAATGCCATGATCACATTGACCACCATAAAGATAGACATTATTGCATCATTGGTTTTAAGAGTCATCAGATATGGGCTTGAGGCTTCCAAACCCAAACATATGCCTTTCTCTTATCTTATGAGTTGGTTTGGATGTGATGCTTCTTTGACCTTGCTTATATAGAGGTAGATGCATGGAATAAATATGGCCAATAATTACTTCTCTCTCTATTGAGGGAATGTCTTTATCTATTATTCATTTGATGTCTTATGCTTTCCTATCTATTCAAGATATTTTTTTAGTTGTCATTCATTTGATGCCTCGCTACTACATAAAACCAAATCAGTGCCGGTTCAAAAAACCCCATCAGTGGCAGTTTTTGAACCAACACAACCAAAGAGGCAGTGATGAGGTGATCACATCAGGATGTCCAAAAAAATTGTTTTTTAAAAATAGAAAAAGATTTAAATTTTGGGAGAGACCACTAGTAACCCACCCGCCTGTCTCCGTTGCAAGTCACGTATATTTTTCGCGTAAAATCACGAACGCGCTCCGACGGGGATTTGAACCCTCGACCTCAGCCTCACGTGTACCCTCCTCTACCACTCCACCCATAAGTCACTTATGTCTAGATTCGATTTTAGTTCACCTCATTCTATATTAAATCGAGTGTAAATTGATTTTTTGAGCCACTAAACGAATCCAAATGAAAAAGTAGAAACTTCAAAGCTTCGTAACTTTTCGAGATCTACAACTTTCATGTAGCAAGTTTTTCCATCCGAGGTCGTTTATAAAATTTTGAATTTCAAATTTGACACATTCGAACGTATTTTTCGATGACAAGATGATTTCAAATGAAAAAGTTGCCAACTACAAAGTTTCATAACTTTTCGAGATCTACAACTTTCATGTAGAAAGTTTTTCCATCCGATGTTGTTTACAAAAATAAAAAAAAATCAATGTCCCGGTGCATTACTGTCGGTTCCAGCCACGAACCAGTAGTGATGAGGAGCTTCACTGCTGGTTCGTGGCTAAAACCCGCAGTGAAAGTGTCCATTTTATCACTGTCGGTTCCAGCCACGAACCGACAGTGAAAGGGCAGAGACGCTTCACTGATTTTTTCAGCCACGAATCGGTAGTGATGAGGAGCTTCACTGCCAACAGTGAAGGTTCATCACTGCCGGCCCAAATAAAACTGACAGTGATGGACCAACAGTGATGTTCGAATCTATAGTAGTGCCTTGTAGGTTTGTAGTACTTTTTTTTTACAACTATTTAACTATTTCTCGGTATTTGTGTGTGTCAAGACAATTATAAGTTACACTCCATTCATTTCATACTAGCTGGCTGGCTATACAAGTGATGGACTGCAAAAGGAATAATCAATCAGCTAGCTGCTATGTTTAGCAAAAGGAATAATCAAACATGCAGAGCAAGAATACATGTACAGATTAATATATAAGGTAATCTATATAGGAATCTATATTTACAATAATTTTATTATATATTAACTTATAATAAAATAAATATATATTATTTACCATAGTTGTGTCAACGTAACCATAACGTTATAGTAAATTAAATAGTAAAGAGTTTACTACTAGAGAATATGCATTTGGTCGATGTCTAAAATATGCAAAAGTCTCGGCAAATTTTGTATTGGGGATTAATAGACCTTTAGTCCGGTCCGTAACACCAACCCAAATTAAAGATAGACCCTTTAGTTGGTGTTTCGAACCGGGACCAAAGGTCTCTTGATGGGTTGGTTCAAAAGGAAAACGTTTCATTCATTGTTAGATGTGCTCTGTAGGTGAGGTTTTAAGCTACACACAAGGCAACGCGTACGGTTTTGGGTTTGAATCTCAGGAGGCACATGTCCGGATTCGTGAACAATAATTAAACAGTAACAAGGGGGTGTTTGGATCCTCTTGGCAAATTGGCAAAAATCTAAAGTGGCAAATTTGTCATTTATGGCAAATGACAAATTTTTGCTTTTTTGCCAATTTTTTATCTTGCATGTTTGGATCCATTTGCCAAAAAATATCAGTTCTTTTGCTCTTTTGTCAATTTGTCAATTTGCTAAGGAGATCCAAATACCCCCTAAAACGCTCTCAGCTCGCGGAACCTAGGCGTTATATGGAGTTTTATATATTATATATTATATTTATATTTGCATTGGCAAACAACTTTAAATTTGTTTCTAAGGACCATATTATTTTATGGTTTGCCACACCACTAATTTGGATTTTAAATCACTTTCTTGCAATTTTAAATGTTTTTGAAAAATGAAATGGAGTGTGATTCTTAAAATGACTCTCAAATCAATGACCAAAATCTCAAAAAAAATAATATCTTGGAGGAAAGTTAAACGATCCACCGAAGTCGAAGTCGAAATTCTTTTGTCCAGTAAGTACATTTGACAATCTTTGCGTGCGTCTCAGTAGTCAGTACTCCCTTCGGACCGACATTTCCAAACTCCACCGAACGGATCCGTGTTCGGCCCACCTGCACCTTCCTCTTCCTTGATTCCTTCTTCCCCCAGCCGTGCGCGCTTCTCCACTTCCCCGGAGACAAAAGAGCCCCGCGATCTCCCGGGCCCTACCTCCCGCCCGCGCGCCTGCGACAGGGAGAAGCTTCCGGTTCCCAGCCGGCTCCACCCGACTCTTCCTTTCCCTCCGGCCGTCCAGGCATCCAAGCGGATTAGCGGAGAGCGTCGGGGCGGCGAGATGTGGGTGTTCTACCTGATATCGCTGCCCCTGACGCTGGGCATGGTCGTCGTCACGCTCCGCTACTTCGCCGGTCCCGCTGTGCCGCGCTACGTTGTCGCCACCGTCGGATACGCATGGTTCTGCTCCCTCTCCATCATCATCCTCGTCCCCGCCGACATCTGGCAGGTCAGATCCCTTGCTGCGTCCCCCCCCCACTTCTTATCCACCGCCCCCGGTTCCGGTCATCGTCGGCCCCGGGCTCCGCCGGTTTGGCTGTCGGTGCTGTTAGATCCACCGGGTGGAGCTCGTTTCGTGTTCTAGTTGCGTTGTAATTTTTGAGTGTATGTACGAATTGAATCACAAACTTTGTGTTAAGGCTGGAGCACGCTTCCCTTGAATTGATGCATATTGCTACGAATGAGGTCTGGGAAACTGGCTTCACCCCTGCTGTCCATTTAAGTGTCTACCAGTTCGTTGCATAGCTCTTACAAATGCAGTGGAAGCCTTGTCCCTGAGGCAAATTGATTGTTACCCTGGGACTAGGAGTATTGCATATAATATGCCTGACTGCAATTTACGTTTAGATAACTCTGTTTCTACACTATTCAAGTGTTCATAACTGAATACCTGATTGCGGTTCAACCCTCTATAGTCCTGAATACTCTTCGAAACATCTTCGTTTGTTTGTTATAATTCTGGAGTTAACCCAGTATTCTGTCAGTTCAGAATTGTTTAGCTAATGAGAAACCCTAGGAGCTAACTTGGCCTACCTTAATGTTATCTCCTTACCATTTATCTTGCATCGGTGTTTTAGTAATACAAATTTGAGCGCATGTCAATTCTTGATGTTCTTTTTAATCTTTCAAAGCCACCCCACTTCATTTTCAAAAAAAGATGCATGTATCCATTAAATCACATCAATAAATTTATTAGCGGTAATGAAATGACAAATTTTATTATCTACTGACTGGAAATTCTCTTTGTATACTCCTTTGTTTCAAACCCTTCTATCATTTCTACTGCAGACATTAACCGGCAGTGCAAAGGGTGGCATTGGATTCTTTTGGAGCTGGTCCTATTGGAGCACATTTATCCTAACATGGTATGCTGTGAACATGTCCTGCATAAGTTCCTCCCGATGGTTGAATTTCCCTGATTTTTAGTGTCATCTAAGAAACAAAGAAAAATTATCTATTTGATGACTTGGCACATCCATTTCCAGTTATAACCACGACTAGTACTATTTTCAAAATGTCCAATATCTACCTTCTATGCTACTCCATCATTTGGGCATCAATGCAGCTGTTTTGGCTTTATCCGAATTAGGTTGGTACTTGGGAAAACACTAGCTATACATTATATGGTCTGTAGAAGGGAAAAATGCTCAAAAAATTCTCTCCCTGTTCATATAATACAACCAATATTAACTGCTAGATTTTGAGGGTATCTAATCTTATGCTGAATGTAGCGTTGTAGCTTACTCATTTTCTAGTAGGGCAGCTCAGTGGTGAACTTAGTTCTCTTGTACAACCATAGTTATGAACTTATGATTTGCTTGGATCTTCAGTCGCAAATTTTATTGAATGGCTGGATGCACTAGTGTTTCTTCTGAAGTGTGAACATTTGGGCTTGTTTTTATGTCTTCAAACAGGGCTGTAGTTCCTACTATCCAGGGTTATGAAGACGCAGGAGACTTCACTGTTAAAGAAAGGCTGAAAACTAGCATTCATATGAACCTGCTTTTTTATTCAGTCGTGGGAGCCATTGGCCTTATTGGTCTCATACTACTCTTAATCATGCATAGAGCTTGGTATGTTCAATCTTTACTTGAGCAAAATTTTGCACTATGATCTGATGTCTGAACATAGCCTTTCAGTGTCACTTTAATATTGTTCACCATTGTGCCTTATAGATGTTGTGGGTTAATTTTGCCTAAGTTTCTGTTGAGTGCTTTGTCTCCTAGCCTGTACTCGACTAGTTTCTTTGGCCTTGTGTCTCATAGTCACAGGTCATGTTAGCTGTGGAAGGCTAGTTGCTCTGGTCTAGTGTTTCCATGTAGAGGGGCAGGGTTCTTCTTCCTCCTTTGTACAGTTCCTCTTTTCTCTCTTAATGTAATGATGAACAATCTCTTGTGTGTTCCAGAAAAAAATGTTTATTGCCTAGATTAGTGTTGCACAGTCACTTTTGGTTCTTGAGATGAATAAAATATAATCAGTGGTGCTATCAAAGTACTGCTTTCATTCCCAAAGAATGATGCTTTGCTTTCATCCCCAATGAGCATATTTCTTCTGAAACTAGCTGTCCCTTATACAAATGTCTAGTAGGGTGTTTGACCTAAAATAACTTATCTTGACAGGGATGGTGGTATTGTGGGATTTGCAATGGCATGCTCAAATACCTTTGGACTAGTGACTGGTGCTTTTCTTCTTGGGTTTGGGTTAAGTGAAATTCCAAGAAACATTTGGAAAAATGCAGACTGGTCTCACCGCCAAAAAGTACTTTCTCATAGAGTTGCCAAGATGGCTGTAAAGCTTGATAATGCCCATCAAGAATATTCAAATGCAATTGTTGTATGTATATTTCATAAATTTTTAAGCAATAACATGCAGTTTCTTCATGTTTCTGAAGTGTCGGTCAATTTCCAGGTTGCACAAGCTACATCAAATCAAATGTCAAAACGTGACAGTTTGAGGCCTTACATGGATATTATTGATAACATGCTATCTCAAATGGTACTGCTGTAATCTGCGAGTGTGTTAAATTTAATTATTTCTTATTATATATGTAAAATATCTTATTATTTTTGTCTCTCACAGCTGCAGGAGGATCCATCCTTTAAACCTTCTGGTGGTAGATTAGGTGAAAATGATATGGATTATGATACTGATGATAAATCGATGGCCACACTTCGGCGCCAACTCAGGAGGGCTCATGAGGAGTACTATAGGTGCAAAAGGTATTATAGAATAAGCCATTCTATATATTTTATTTAGTAATACTGTGGGGTTGTGGAATGTCAAATATGACACATGCAGGTTTGTGAAAAGCTAGTAAGCAGTAAATACTAGAGTATAAAACAAATAATAACATTAAAAGTGTGACTGGTGCTGCCCTATTTAACTACTAAGTTTTAAGGGTGCTGTCATTGTGCAGTGAGTATATGACTTGTGTCATGGAAGCCCTCAAACTAGAAGACACGATAAAAAATTATGAACGCCGTGATGCTAATGGATGGTGAGTTTATTGATCTTATATTTTGTCCCATTTGAGTATATTTACATGATGGTACCTTTTGGGAGTTTTTGTTTTTTCCTTTTGTCTTTGTGCTACATCTGTGAAACAAATAATGCCAAGTGATATATGATCATCATGAGGGAATACTTAATGTATAAATTAGTAAATTACAAAAATAGAGCAAATTCTGTGCTTAACAGTTCCACAAAAGTTTTATACTGCAAGCAAGGCTGCTGACCCAAAATACTTGAATGTTGGCGAATTATCCAATTGCTATTGATGATTGTGCTTGTCAACCTGAGGAACTTTACAGACATCAATTCTATTCTTAGTAACTGCTTGGAAAACTTTAAGCAATATGTACTGCAAACAAATTGTGCTCATCCAGGATTCTCTGATAGACGAACCAATATTAGTATTGATCTACTTCTTTTTGAACAGGAAATATGTATCAAGTTTTAGAGGAAGTCGTTCAGGCACACTTGGATCAGTTTTGGACACTATTGGTATTCCTCTTACCTTCACACAATTTTTTTATTTTTCACTATTCCTTACAACAAGCATCTCAATTAGATTAGATTCTTACTTTCTTGGTAAATTTGTTAGATGTGGTTAACATTTGATGGTGCTGACTCAAGGATACTTTGTTGCATTTCCAGAGTTCATTTGGCGCTGTATACTTAGAAAGCAGCTTGAAAAAGCATTTGCTGTTATCCTTGGCTGCATGTCAGCTGCTATACTGTTGGCTGAAGCTACTTTACTTCCAAGTGGTGTTGATCTATCTCTCTTTTCTATTCTTATAAAAGCAGTAGGAAAACAAGAGGTTTTAGTTCAGGTAAGGAACGGAACACTTTATGTAAATACTTACAAGTGATTTTCTACCTCCCCAGTTTACCAAAAAGTTGTTACTTGTGAGGTTGACTACCCTCTGCAATATTATCTTGTCTCTATGTGATACTTACTATCTTGTCTTAGTGATGATATTAGATAATTTATTTGCATAGGACACAACAATCATGTTCATCTGTCACCTACTGATTAGTTAAATTTCAAACAAACACACGTATGCTTTATATATGTGAGTATAGTTACTAGGCAACACTTGGAGCATGTGAAATGAACGACGTCCTTTAACTCCTTTTCACTATTGCCATTGGGGAAAAGTCACTCTTTTGTTTAACTCTGTTACAACTTCATAATTTTCAGTTTTTTTGGTCATCTTTATGAACTTAGGTTTGTTCACAGGTTGCTGCTTTTGTCCCTTGATGTATATGTGCATTTGCACATATTATTCATTATTCAAGATTGGTATGTTGATGTTCTATTCTCTGACTCCAAGACAAACCAGCTCTGTCAGCTTGCTTATGATCTGTTCGTAAGTTTTAATGCTTTACTTTTTATGCTTGATCTGTTTCTTTTCCAAAGCCACTCGGATCATTTCAGTTATTCACCAAATTTTGTTTTGCAGAATGGTTGCAAGATATGCACCTCCTATTTCTTATAACTTTCTGAATCTCATCCGCCTTGGTGGCAATGCTAAAACTACATTTGAGAAGGTAATAGTTGTGTTTTTTTTGTTCTTCTTCATTGTTTGTGGCATATCTATATCAATTCTGTACATGAGCATGTCTTATTACTTGTCACCTGGAAGGGAATGGTTTTTGGCTTCTCTTTCATTTATTTATTATGTTTTCTGTTTACCAAACAGAAAATTCATTCCTAATCGCTGACAAATTATTTTTTTACAGAGAATGGGGAACATCGATGATGCAGTCCCTTTCTTTGGCAGAGGCTTCAACAGGATCTACCCACTGATTATGGTTGTTTATACGCTATTGGTTGCTAGTAATTTCTTTGGCCGTGTGATTGACTTTTTGGGAAGGTGGAAAAGGTTCAAGTTCCAACGTGAGGAAGAGAATATAGATGGTTTAGAGCCCTCTGGAATGATTATTCTACAAAAAGGTAAGGGCTCCACAGATATTGCATGTGGAGAAGTGGAGTTATTTTATTTCTTAAGTTTCCTGAAGTTCTTCAGTACCATACTTTCAATGATTTCCTTGGTTAGTGAAAGGCAAATCAGGATCCTGAATTATGTTTGTCGATGATTTTCCTAGCTTTTACTGGGAATGAATATTTGCGTAACTACTGTTGAATTGTTGCTGCAAAGACTGGCATTTAGTTCTTCTGAAAGCATGATTTGCTTTAATAATTGAATGTCTTTTTTTGTCCAGAGAGATCTTGGCTTGAACAAGGGTGCAAAGTGGGCGAGCAAGTTATTCCATTGGCAAGGAATTTCAATGGTGTGAACACAGATATTGAATCACAAAATGTGCCATTGGTGCGTAGAATCGTTCCTTCGTTTACATAGGAGATTCAACTATCAGTATGTTTTAGTCTAGGGATAGTTTAGTGGGTGAGATGGATTGATATCTTCTTTACCCTTCGGTCATTTCCAGCTGAATTTTAGCTTATTTTTTGTTACCTCCATTCGGCTACTGTGTTGCAGGTTGAAAACACGGTGGAGATGAAAGTGGGGGCAACCTCTTCCAGAAATGACGGGAGAGCCGGTCAGTTGAAATATGCAAACAACAGGGAGACTATCGCCAGCAAATACACTTCTATTAGAGAACAGAACCGGCAGTCAGGGTCAGGGAAGGCAGTCAGAAAGGAAATTTCACCGAACTCTGTATCTTTGCTTGAAGAAAGAAATTCTGAGCAGCGGTCCAATGCGGGTGTACCACCAACCGGTGTGTCTGCAACATGGGCCTCGATGAAGATTGGTTTCCAAAATTTCAAAGCAAATATGGGTTCAAAGAAGTTTCTTCCTTTGCACCAAGATCCAGGATTTGATCTGAATTCGAATGTCTCTTCACCTGAATCTCTTGATGACATATTCCAAAGGTTGAAACGGCGGCCTGCAAATGTGCCTGTGGATTACCTTGACGATGACGATGACGACAACACAGGAGATATCGATCTGCATTTCCAGGACCAATGAAATAGGTTTTGATATTCTTTTAGGTTTAGAATATGCATACACAGGAAAACTAAAAGAATTGGTAGCATTAGATGCTCAAAGGAAGATATAGGATGTATAGATCTGGTGATGGTTTGCTGTGCTTCCTGGAAGCTCAGGACGCCTGCCCATCTGGAAAACTACAAAATGGAAGTACAATATGATGACAGTCTTTGCAGAAAGGCTTTGAAATTTTCCCACCAAGAAGGTTTGGGACTTCTCTACTTCACACTACTATATGCAGGTAACATTGTTGACTTGCTGATTCTCTCATCTTTTTTGAATCTGTATTGGAGATGCTGATATGTGATCGAAGCCAAAGAATGTAAATGTGTACCTACGATTCCATGTGAAGGTTAACGTGCCTGAGTTGTAACCAGTAAAAACGTACTATCAAATATATACTTGATCGGGAGAATAACCCCCAAGTGTCTTTTGTGTGGCAGACGTCAGACTAGTATTTGATGGTATAACTTGTGGAACACTTGTCTGCTGCTTGACCAAAAAAAATGCCCATTTGTACTGCATTAAATGGTCCGCTTTTGTAGGGTGCACGGGCAATACGATTAGAGGTACAATACGAATTAGTAAAAATCACTCCCACCTGGCATGAACATATTATAAATTGGATTTCATAGTACTAAAGAATTGTAACGCTTGAGAGTACAATTATACCCATGTTTATATAAAAAGAACTTGACCTACGGTAGGAAGACAATCTGTGCAGTAGCAACCTCATGCCTCGTCCGTAGAGGGGTCTGTAACTCTAGGCTTAATTTGAACTATTTGACCATCCAGCTTATAAGAAATCTAATTGGAGGTTCCCTCTTAGCAATCACAACTTGTAAAACGTTTTGTTGATTTAAAGGGCCTATTTTTAAGGGACATAGTATATAATGATTCAGGCTAAAAACACATCAATTTTGATTAGGTTTAGAAGCCCGCGATCTTATATTAGCCATAGCGATCCAATATTTATATGAAAATAGTTATTAAAAAATCTTTTTGTATCTTGTACATAGTGTTCCATGTTCTCTATCCTACAAATTTTGTTAGGTGGACTTGTAGGTGGAGAAAAAGAAGACAAATCTAAATATGAGTATGTTCTACCACGTGAAACAATTTTGGGAGTAAATTGAGATGAAATTTTGTTCAAATACAAATTGGATTAGAACTTAATTAATCAATTAATTTTCAAAGAAACAGTGCTAGAATCAAGATTTAATCCTGTTGCCTAAAAAAGACACGTTTTAAAAAAAAAAGCGTGCTAAATTCTTATCTTTTTTTCCAACTTCGCTAGACCCTAAAACTCTAGTGGTTAGTAAATTTTTCGGTTGTAATTGCGGGACTCTTAGGGCATCTACAGTGTGGCGTTCGAACCAACGCCTTGTTTAGTTCCCAAATTCATCCCCAAATTCCACTATGCAAAAAGAAGATTCACCATCACATCAAAATGTCGGCACATGCATGGAGTACTAAATGTAGATGAAATCAAAAACTAATTGCACAGTTTTGTTCTACTTTATGAGACGAATCTTTTGAGTCTAATTAATCAATATTTGGACAATATTTCACAAATACAAACGAAATTGCTACAATACACTACAGTGTGTGAACTCCCAACTTTGACATGTCAAAATTGGGAACTAAACAAGGCCCAAACTGACATGCTCTGACACAACCCCATCGTGTGAACTAAAGTTAGCAGCGCTTCAGTGTGCCATCCGATTGTTGCTTCAGAAAACCGATAAAAAATTAAAGCTGGCCGCTCATGTGTACCTGTGCGCTGCCTAAAGCCTATTGATTGCAGTATTTTAATAGGCTAAACGTCAGCAAGGTTCGCACCATCTCCATCTGCAGCATCCGATTTTAGAAGCGTTCGATGTTTGTAGTATGCGCGGTTCGTTTAGTCGAGCCATTTTTTTCCCACGGTTCGGTTCGAGGGAACACTGGAGCCGCTCTTATTTTTGCCTAGTAGCATAAAGAGGAATGGGTCGTCAGTCGTGCCTTGTTGATCTCTTCAAGTTTCTACTGAATCAAAGCAAAAGTTAGCGACTCAGCTTCAACAACTCAAGTCAACATAGGGGTGTAGCGGCATAGGTATAGCTAGATTACCAACAAGAAAAAATGGCATTACTTGAGGTTAAAACCAATCAAAGAATACCCATAAACGGATCAAGTACAAGTTCTTTGATTTAGATCTGTAATTCTATTAAAAAATGTTCGCAAAACACTAAAAATGAAGTCATCGACGTACGAAACCAGAACAGCAAGCGAGAGCTGCCTGGCTGCATGCATGGACAGGCCAGGTGAGATGTGACCCGATGAGAATTCAGAAGAGAACCCACTTGGCCGCGGCGGCCCTGTCCTCGAGCGTCTTGGTCTTGCCGCGCGCGGCCAGCGAGCACCCTTGGTCCTTGTCCCCTCCTCCTCCTCGCGTCGCGTGCAGCAGCTTGGCCCAGAAGCTCGTGGCCGTGGTAGTCGTGGTCGTCCTCCTTTTCCTCCTCCTCGCCAGCAGGAACGCCGCCACGGCGTCGGCGTCCCCGACGACTCGTTCGTGCCGCATCAGCAGCGACACCCGCGCCGCGCGCCTCATCTCGTCGTGGAACGCCGGCTCGTCACCATCGCCCGGGCTGGCGCACTCCGACGCCGCCGCGCTGGAGCACTCAGAGGAGTAGGCCGTGGACGCCTCCGAGCAGCAGGAGGACGCCTCCTCCTCGTGGTATCTTTCTGCCTCGTCGCCGCAGCTGCCGCGCACGACGGACGGCAGCGACGCCGACGCCGAGAGGGATAGGTGGGACAGGCGGTCCCGCAGGCAGGACGCGCAGACTCCCGCCCCACGCTGCCGGTGCCGCCGGCACCGCGCGCCCTCCGCCTTGGCCTGCTTGTTGCCCATCACCATGCCGCCGCCGAAACCAAACCGCCAACCAGCTCGCCGACAGGACCGGAAACGCTACCGGTCCACCAGCACCACTTGTCGTGTAGAAACCCAGGAGAGCAGTCACGGTGTGTGGGCGCGCAATATATATACGTCGTTCGTCAAGACGTGGGTCAGGTGAGGCGGTGTGGGTGCGGACTGCGCTGCGCGGGAGCGGGAGACGGGAAAGGGAGCTTCGCGGATGCTGCAGCTGCACGCGAGCGAGCTGTGGAGGAGTTGCGATGCGGTTTGGACTTTTTGAGCTGGACGTGCGTAGGCGAGGCGCGGGCAGCGGAGGTGGCCTGCCTGGCTGGGTCCGGGCTGGCGGCGTGTGCGCGCGGTCGGGGCGCAGTCGTGCGGTACGGACTACTAGGGACAACTACGGAGCAGAGTGGAGTCGTACTCTACTAGGCATGCACGGCGTTTGATCGGGGCATGGGGGAGTTTTTTAGTGGATCGATCGGGGTTTTTTCTCAGCTTTTTCGCGGCCTTTTCTTTGCCTTTTCGTAAAGGGATCTTTTTGGAAGCTTCCGATCCTGGATCTGCGATGACATGCGCGGTGGTTCTGGTTCTGGTTCTGGTTCGTCACCTCCACGGCGGGGAATTTCGCTTCATTCTCTCTCTCGCGCGCGCCTTGTGATAGGGGTTGCTTTCTTGTGAGTTTTGACTACTGCTGGTGATGGTGGGTCCAGTGATCGCCATCCATGAGACTTTTTTGTTCACTTTGTGTGCGTCGTCTGTCTGTGTGTTGGTGCGCCTGCCGTCAGGAAGCCGGGAACTGTTGGTATGCGATGGAGACAGAGAGCTTTGTTCATGGATGGGACACATAGGTAAACGGGCTTTCCTTTCGGCAAAAGAAAAACTACATGCCTACAACCTCTGGCTCAAGGAAATTTAAACTCAGTACGTGTGGGTTAGTACAATGTTTCTACTCGATGTCCCGTTACTCTCTCTCTCTTTTCAGCATCGGCAAAGAGGCACGTTATGCGTAGCCTAATTGCAGAGCAAGCAAGCATGCATCTTGCCGTTACTTCAAACACAGTACACAGAGATCCCATCTCCATCAGCCACAGGCGAGGAGCTCGCGCATGTCGCGAAGCAGCTGCGAAAACGGCGGGAATGCGTCCAGTCGTGCTGACGTACGTGAAGAGGGATCTGATGTTTTCTGTAGAATCCAGCCATCTGAATCAGGTCAATGAAACCACTTCAACATGCCATTCCAAGATGGGAGCGAGATTGACGTTTTTGACGGCTTCCTGGTTCCACCCACACGGCGGCGGATAGCGAGGGCCCTTTGCTTCTGTCTGCGCTGGAGGACCGAGTCCGAAACCCCCGCAGTTACGTTGGTCTAACCTCGGTTTTGATGATTTTCTCGCTACTGGCATGAATTTTCCGGCAAGCAAAGCAAGCTCGGAGCACGGTGCTGCCTTCGCTACGACGACTTCCATGGCCTTGTTTAGATCGTTAAATTTGGCACCAAATTCACTATGTAAAAAGAAGATTCTCCATCACATTAAAATGTCAGCGTATGTATGGAGTACTAAATATAGTTGAAATTTAAAACTAATTGCACAATTTTATTGTACTTTGCGAGACGAACATTTTAAGCCTAATTAATCAATGTTTGGATAATTTTTTACCAAATACAAACGAAAATACTACAGTACGCTACAGTGTGTGAACGCCCAAATTTGGCGCGCCAAATTCGCGATCTAAACGAGGCCCATGCATGAAATGAAACTTTGCTCCAACTTTCAAATATGGCAGGCAGGCAAAAACAAATTTTGGCACCACCAGACGTGGGCGCGTGCCGACTGCAGAAGTACACGAACTTGCATTAGTAATTCCCACACGACGAAATTAAAGTCGTTGGCACCTCCAGCGGACGCGATCTCGTATAGTGGTGTTATGGCCATGCACCTGGGTGGCTGTCGCGGTGGAGCATGCAGGCCCCACCTAGCCACAGTTGCCGATGCTCGCTCGTGATTCGCGGTGGAGCATGCATGCATGGTTGCGTACTAGGCAGCTAGGCTTTGTTTTTTTAGGCCCTGAACACGCAAGTGCTTTGTTTTAAATTTAAAAAATTAATAACTTGTTAGTATATGCTTTATACTAGACAATAGTATATCGATCTTGATTATTTCAATACACTCCTTGCACTAGTGCAAACTATTTGAACATCTAAGATTGTTTTATAATGATGAATATTTAAATTACTATTTAAGATCTTTTGCACTAATTTTTAAGTGCCCCTTAAATTCTTTTTTCATGTGTATTTTTACATATCTTAGAAAACAACTGCAGAATTGGTTAAATAATTTTGTTTTTATCATATTTTTTGTGCATTGATGAAATAATAGCTACTCATTATTTGTTATATATTATTAAATTGCACCGGTTCACAGTATTTGTGTCCGGTTCAATTCATCCGGTCCGAAACAATCGAACCGGCGGTTCAACAGGTTCTTAACGGTTGGACCAGTGAACCAGTGAACCGAAGACCTCACCGGTTCGATGTCCGGTCCGGTCCTAATAACTTGGACTTAGTGTATGTATACCTAATCATGTTATAAATTCTACAATTCTTATCAAATTAGCAAAATGAATTTACCGAGGATGCATCTTGTTTTTTCGGTTTAGTGATCAAGACATCATAGAGGATGTGATCACATTTAGGATAGATAGCCATACTCTCAAGGAGGGAGCTCTTAAAGTGATTACGGTTATCATACGCCACTAGGTTCATAATATGCATTGCATTAAAATCAATTTGAACCAAGTGAAACACCAACTAATCCAAGATTATTGTGAACTAAAAGCTAACACACGTGCACAAGTGTTGGAAACACTAAGTGTTGGCTCTTGGAAGCTTGGAGAAGTTGGAGGAGGTGTTTGGGTGGCTGCAGGCAGTCCGGACGCAGGGGTTCGGAAGCAGAGTTTGGCCGACCGGACCAATGCTTTTGCGTCCGGTGGCAAACCCTGGCTCGACTGGCTGAGGACAGAGGTCCGGACGCAGATGTTGGTCCGGACGCAGGCACCGGACGCGCGTCCGGAGCTCTGGCGCTCTCTGTAACCTCTCTGGATGTATTTATCCGGACGCTGTTGTTGGTCCGGTGCGAGCACTGTTGAGTGCGTCCGGAGGTGAAGAAAAGGAAGAGGCTGCTCTCGGGTGCGCTCGGGCGCCCGGGAAAATATTTCCGGACGCTCGGAGCAGCGACACCGGACGCTGCTGTTGTTTGCGTCCGGAGGCCACGTGGCGCGCTGTGGCTTGCTGCGGTGCGCGCGCGAAGTGAGCCGTTTGAATCGGCATCGTCCGAACGCAGTTCTGATTGTCCGGACAGGGCACCGGAGGGTGCGTCCGGAGGCTCTGACCGAGGGTTTGACCCTCAGCTGGTGAAGGGTCCGGACGCAAAAGATGGTCCAGACCCCCTGAGAAAAGTGCGTCCGGAGTGGACGCAGGAAGCTTGTTTTGAGGCAAAACGGCTAGTGTGTGGGTGTGGGCTATATAAGGTGATATGGCCGGCCCTTGGGGCCATCTCTTGCACATTCTATTCACTCACACATTTGTGCTTGCTTGAGAAGCTTCCACCATTCATCCTCTAAACATATTTGACATATTCTAGAGAGGTAGAGTGAATCCAAGTGCATTGCTTTGTTGATTGCATCTAGTGGCACTTGGTGATCGTCGTCATCGCAGAGCTCTTGTTATTCTTGGAGGTTGCCACCTCCTAGATGGCTTGGTGCGACGAGGATCGTTGAGCGGAGGAAGGTGATTGTCTCCGGCTCCGATCGGTGGATTGTGAGGGGTTCTTGAACCTACCCCGCAGGAGTTCGCGAAAGGTATCTCTAGTGGAATCCGCGTAGCTTGTGGATCCCCATCTTGTGTTGGTTGTGCGGCACCCTTGAACGGGTTTGGCTTTGATTGCCAATTAGCGCGTGAACCTCCAAGTGGGTGTATCGCTATAATGGGGACTAACTTGTTGGCAAACAAGTGAACCTCGAAAAAAAATCATTGTGTCAACTTGTCTCTCCATTGGTTTCATTTGGTGATTGGCTACCTATTGGTTCATCCCTTCGAGTTGGTATAACCCTCCTATCTCTAGCTTCGCATTACATTCTTACTTTCTTGCAAAGTAGAGATCTTAGCTTGGCTTGTGTAGCTTAGCCTTAGTAGCTCTTAGTTGTCTAGCTCTTGTGTGTGACATAGGATTATCTTGCTAGTAACTAGACTTGCTATTAGGTGGCTTGCCGACCCTCATAGAGCTAGAGCAAACTTGCTTATCGCCATCTCTTATTCTAACAAGTTTTCTAAGTGTTCTTGTAGAATTTTTAATTAGGCTATTCACCTCCCCCTCTAGCCATTACAAGACCTTACACTTATGCCGTTCAGCAAGTTTTCCTTCATATGCACGACCCTCGAGAGCCTCACCTTGCTGCCCTGAAGCGGATTCTTCGCTATGTTCGGGGCACACTCCACCTTGGTCTCCTGTTGCGACCATCGACTTCGACAGATCTTGTCGTCTACACTGACGCTGACTATGCAGGTTGTCCGGACACTCGCAAGTCCACCTTGGGTTATGCAATGTTCCTCAGTGATAACCTTGTCTCGTGGTCCTCCAAGCGTCAGAACACAGTGGCTAACGGCGTGGCAGAGGCGACTTGGCTGCGACAGTTGCTTCTAGAGCTCCATGCTCCCCTTCGGCGCGCCACACTGGTGTATTGTGACAACATCAGCGTCGCCTACATGACCTCCAACCCAGTACAGCATCAGCGTATGAAGCATATTGAGATTGATCTTCACTTCGTCCGGGAGCGAGATACCATTGGTGATCTTCGTGTTCTGCATGTTCCCACTTCTTCACAAAATACAGATATCTTCACCAAAGGGCTACCTACTTCGGTCTTTACGGAGTTTAAATCCAGTCTAAACGTGCAAAGTGGCTGACGTTTCGACTGAGGGGGAGTGTTAGAATAGATGCCCTATTGGGCCAGGGAGCCCAGCCCATGCGGTTGGTATCAAGATAGATAGATGGTGTAGATTAGGCATGGGTTATGATTGATTAGGGTGTTTCTATAAACCCTAATGATCACTGCCTATATATTGTACCCTGTACCTTGTTCATCATCAATCAATCTAGAGACCTAATTGCTCTCAATGTCATTTTCGTGGGCGGGCATGTAAGATCAATGGATCAGAGCAGTGCGCGATGTCATCACTGACAAATTTATACATGTACTATATATAGTGGTTGTAGTATGTAGGGCGATAATGCTAAGGTCTTACATGGACGAAGCAATCGTGGAAGAAGAGATGGATGAGCCCTGCTTTGATGCCGGCGTCAACAACATAAACGTACTTCTTGACAATGGCCTCCAAATCCACGTAACACTTGTTCTTGTAGTATCCGACCGTGAGGTTCACCCTAGGATTTGGGCTGGGCGTGGGAGGGCTCGCCGGAGGAGGAGGATAAGTAGGCGGCACGGGTGCGGGCACAGGAGCAGGAGTGGGCCCGAGTGTAAGCTGGCGGCTGCGGCAGTGGGGCGGCCGGAGGTGGAGGGTAGTAAGTGGGCGGTGGGGTGGCCGGAGGTGGAGGGTAAGTGGTTGGTGGGATGTTGGGAGTGTAAGCTGGCGAGGGAGACGGTGGGGGTAGTCGGAGGGTATGCGGCCGCAGGTTGCGGTGTTATGGTTGGGTAGTCTCCGCCTTGACATGGCGCGGAACCAAGCCGGGCGAAGAAGACGGTGAGGACGACGACGAGCTGGGGGGCCATCATCGTGCTCGATCGAGAGAGGAGAGACAGACGTTGTTTATCGAAGAGGTTGATTCGGAAAAGAATACACGCTGTTGACGGACGAAAAATTTTGGCGGACGAAAGCTATGTGGACTGGGAAATTAGAGGCTTTTTAGGGGTAGAGAAGAGAAGAGAAGAGAAAAAAAAGGTGTGCGTTGGCCCAAAATGTATGGCATGATCCGACTGCGTACAGAAGTTGGGACTTATGTTTAGGTGTGGCCCAGCTACGAGTCGGAGCCCAACTCGGAGAAGGGATCCGATGGAGCCTAGGGCTTGCGGGGCGGGTATATAAACAGGGGGTTTCCTCTCCCTTCCTCGGTCCAAGGCAACTCCCGCCGCCGCAACCTAGCACTCCAGGTCCAGATTATCTAATCGTGAGAAGGAGAGGTGAACTTGAGATGGAGAGAGAGGTCGCGGAGATGGCTACCCGGCTGGAGAGGTCGGTGGGGCTGGAGAGGAATGAGCACATCAAGGTGGACTTCGCAGAAAATCTCCGCGATGTCCTGATTAACGGAGGGATGGTGGCGTTCGACGGCTACGGAGGGATTTTTGCGGCCGACGACTACTACGGCCACGTGATGGAGAGGACCAAGGACGGGAAGGGCAGCGGCGACATCAAGCTCCCGAAGACCAAGGGCGGCGAGGCGGAGTCCGGATCGAAGACCGAGAGGGAGGAGGAGGTCACCGACGACGAGGAGGATCCGATTTCTGTTTAACTCTGTTTTAAGTGTGTCTCAATAATTTCCAAAATCCTTGTGTGTGTGAGAGATCCAGATCCAGTCTAGCATAAGTCCGCTTTCAAATAAGTCCGCTTTCAAATATGGTGTAATGTGTTATCTTAATGTTATAATCGTGTATCTTAACACTGCTGACTCGCATTTTCTTTTCATTCTTTGAATGTGTTATCACTATCCTCATGATTTAATCTCGTATCTTTACTGAAATTGAGGGTTCCTTACTTGAATTGATGTGTGGCATAGCTAATCTGGTGCATGTATGTTTTGGATCAATTACCATCTTTTCATTCTGTATTAAATAGCTCACGCTTTGTATCTGGAACAATGGAAGAGCATTTGCTCCAATTGACTTCTTACTTTTTTTTTCCCTCTCCCTCTGTTCCTTAACTAATATATTGGCATGTTTGTACTATGACCTCATGCTTATTGGGCTCCAAATCTGGTAGCCTATATTCACTACTATGCATGGCTGTACATCTCTTGACTCGTTTGCTATGTTTGGAACTGGGGAAGTGGCTAATGCACGCACGCATGTGCGTTTGCCTTACAGCACGCACCCCAACTAAGGAAAGAAACCTTTTTTTGCAAGTTGCTAATTGAGAAGAAACTATTTTTTTACAAGATGCTAATTAATGTTGGCTTCTCGGCCCCGTTTCCCACCCTCGCGGCTTGCACAGCCCAGACCCAGATACAGCCCCGTTTCCCACCCTCGCGGCTTGCACAGCCCAGGCCCAGATACAGACACAGCTTTTTTTTTCCGTCCAGACAGCTTTATGGGAACAAGACAAAAATCAGCCTTAGACCCATCATATTCTATATCTCATACTCTATATCAACTGCCAAGTGGGGCTCATATGCTTATAAATAAAATTTATCTAAATATATCCATGTGAGATCTTATTTTGAAGGATTTATTGAAACAAATTTAACGGTATAAATGGAATTTAATTTAGTTGTTTAGTTAATGAATTACAACATTTTTACACTACGTGAAAAAGGATTTTTCGCGACGAGCGATTTTGATTAATCACAGCGGGCAACTCGGTCCGCTGCCGCGGCAACGCCACAGAAAATCATGTTTTCCCGCAGCGGGCCGCTTTGCCCGATGCGGTTAATAATTCAAAAAAAACAAAAAAAGAGAAACCCTAGATAGGCCCGACGAGCCCATCCAGGCTGCCGCCGCCGCCGGATCCGCCCTGCGCCGCCGCGGCCCCGCTCTCCGCGCTCGACCTCGCGCGTCGTCCCGAGCGCAGTCGCGCGCGCCGCCTCACACTTCGCCGCGGCCCCGTGCGCAGCTCCGCGCGCCGCTCCGCCTCGCTGAAGACTCCATAGTGATTTTGGTAATTGATGGAACCTAAAGTACTAACCTAGCTCTAAGTGTGAGTAGACTTAGTACACCAAGGTGAAGTGAAGGGATCAAGTGATAATGACAAGTGGTGGAGATCTAAAGCTCACTCTTGGAGAAGAAGGAAAATGGAGAAGTCCCTAAGCAATTCAAGGCAAAGGTATATGCTAGGGATTTTCTTTTAGTGATCAAGACACCAATTGGGTGTGATCACATTTAGGATAGACAACCGTACTATTAAGAGGGGAAATTCAAAAGTGATTGCGGTTTGTCGGGTGCCACTAGGTGTTATCTATATTGCATTTGCATTTAGGACCTAGTGACATACACTATGCTCAATGGACAAGTGAAACATGCCAAGACAAGCTCATCAAAGGGATACTTAGTGCTTGGCAACATAGAGCAAAGATGGAAGAAGAAGCAGCTCAGAAGACGCGCCGGACGCTGGGAAAAAGGGCGTCGGACGCTGTCCGAGGCGCCGGACGATGGCGCCAGACGCTAGGGTCTGTGACTCAGCGCGTCCGTTGACGCAACAGAGAACTCCAGAATCAACCGCAGGGCGCCAGACGCGTCTGACGGTTGAGCGTGGACGCTGTGGAGCGTCCGGAAATATTTTCCGGGGATTTTCCAGAGAACCTGAGAGCGACGAGTTTGAAGGAGAAGGCGCCAGGCGCTGAGGCACAGCGTCCGTCGCACCGCGACGGAGCGTCCGTCGCTCAGAGGAGTTCGAAACAGAAGCCCAACGGCTAGTTCTGACAAGCCGCCGGACGCTGGCGTCGGAGCGTCCGTCGCCCCCGTGTTGAGCGTCGGTCGCCAACTTAACAGGGCAATCTTTTGAGGACTTTGAGGGGGTCTATAAATATGTGTTGGCCGGCTTAGGGATCTCTCTCTCGCACATTTGAAGATCTTGAGACTCTCTAGAGCTGAGCATACTCCCTCCCACTCATCTCCAAGCTTGGTTAGTGCTAATCCAAAAGAGATTGAGTGATCCAAGTGCATTTCGCATATAGCTTGCATCTAGTGGCACTTGGGAGGCGTTCTCGCTGCGGATTTCTCGTTACTCTTGGTGATTGCCATCACCTACACGGTTTGGAGCAGCGGTGGTAGATCGAGAAGCTTGGTGATTGTGCTTCGTCGACTACAAGTTGATTGTGAGGGGTTCTTGTGCCTTCCCCGCGGGAGATCGCAAAGGTAACTCTAGTGGATTGCTCGTGTCTTTGAGTGCCCTCATCTTGTGTTGGTTGTGCGGCACCCGGTGACGGGTTTATCGTGTGATGCCAATTAGCGCGTGAACCTCCAAGTGAGTGAGCCGACACAACGAGGACGTAGCTAGTTGGCAAACTAGTGAACCTCGGGTGAAAAATCAAGTGTCAACCTTGTCTCCCATCATTGTGATTGATTGGCTCTCTTGGTGATCCTAGTGTGATTGGTTCAATCCTCTACTCGGCGGTATATTCACCCAATCTCTCTTTTTTACTTGCAAGTAGCATATTAGGTTGTGCCTAGAGGGCTACTAGACTTGTGTAGGAATTGGTTGTGATTAGAGCTTTATTAGGATAGCAATTGTGATAGGAGGCTTCGCATACCTAGTTAGCTATTGCTAGTCAAGCTTCGCCTCTTAGTGTTCTAACTTGTTGTTGAGTTTGTTTTAGGATTTAATTTTAGGCGATTCACCCTCCCCCCCTTTAGCCTTGTCTCGGACCTTTCACATGCCCGAGCGCCGCCTCGCGCGCCGCCGCGGCCAACGCGACCCGAGCCTGCGCCTCTGCACCGTCGCGGCCCAAAGCCTCTGCGCCGTCGCGGTCGTGGCCCCACTCCTCTGCGTCGTCGCTGCCCCGCGGCCCCGAGCCTCTGTGCCGTCGCAGCACCACGCCTCTGCGCAGCCGCGCCGCCGCGGCCCCGCGCCTCTGCGGCCCTGACAGAGAGAAGGAGCCGCCGCGGAGATTCCACTAGTAGAAAATCTTTTTTTGCTGGCGCTCCCCAAAACACACCACAGGCGGTTGTGGGTTGCACCCCGCCTGTGGTGTGTTTTGGCCCCCAACCGCCAGTGGTAATAGCTCTCCACTGGCCAGCTCCATTTACACTGGCGGTTGGCTAGTTGGCATAGCCAACCGCCAGTGGTACTTCCTGCCTATATATACTCCCTCCCGACACCTACTCTCTTCTTCCTCCCGACCAGCTACAGTTCTAGCCGCCACTTGCCATTAGAAACGATTTTGGAGGTCCAGATTTTTCAAAATACAAGGGGGGAGGTTTTGATCTTCATTTCTTGGAAGGAGATTGGTTAAAAAGGTTAGTTTATGTCCCTATTGCCTCATTTAGCTCATTTTTGCTCAATTGGATCCACATTTTGGATCTAGGGTTTCACCATGAGTGAGAGAGAAGAGTCCTAGGTGTTCAATTTAGTCTATGCTATATATATTTACTTGATGTTTGCTCTCCATCTTCATGTTTGCTTTTTAATTTAGTTTATGCTATATATATTTATTTGATTGTTATAAATCAATTAATGTAGTGTTAAATATACTATTACTCTAAACCCTAGCTAATAATTTAGTGTTTCACACCATGAGTGAGAGAGAAGAGTCCTAGAATGTTTGAGAGAGAAGTGTAGTTTTTTTGGTAGTTTTTTTAATTATTGTACTTAATTTTTTTGTTATGCTTTTATATTTCTCAATTTATTTCATCCACTTTATGCACTTATGTTTCATTAATTTAATTGTGATACTTAGTGACTGGACCTAAACCCTAGCTAATAAACTCTAAGGGGGAGGTTTTGATCTTCATTTATAGAGACAAGGGGACATTTATCAAAATACACGGGGAGAGGTTTTGATCTTCATTTCTTGGAAGGAGGTTGTTAAAAAAGGTTAGTTTATGTCCCTATTGCCTCATTTAGCTCATTTTTGCTCAATTTGAGCCACATTTTGGATCTAGGGTTTCACCATGAGTGAGAGAGAAGAATACCTAGTTTGTTTTCTTAGTTTATTCATGTCATGTTGATGCCAATTTGAGTCACATTTTTGCTCCATTTTCATTTTTGCTTTTTAATTTAGTTTAGGCTAGATATATTTACTTGTTTTCATTGATCAATGTTGTATTAATGTTCATCAATGATACTTAGTGGCTAATAAACTCTAAGGGGGAGGTTTTGATCTTCATTTATTTTTTTTATTTCCTTCAAGTCAGGTATTATCGATGGAGAGGTCATTCTGGATGTATAATTTGTCAAGGCTAGATGAATCATACATACCCGAGGTTCATAAGTTTATTGATGCCGCTAAGAACCATGCTTGGAGAACAAAGAAGACACACATACATTGTCCATGCATGGACTGCAGGAATGTGAGAGTATTTGATGACCATGAACAAATCCTTTCTCATCTTGTCCGCCGAGGATTTATGAAGGATTACTTGATTTGGACAAAGCATGGAGAGGAGAGCTCTATGCCTTATACAACTGTTAGCCGTGCAAATATCGACGCCGATGGTCTAGATATGTTTGTTAACGGTGGGTTTCAGTTAGTACACGATACACAACACCCTGGAGGAATTGACACCGATGGTCCTGATCATGGTTTCGCTGGAGGATATGAAGGTGTGGGAACTGATGTGATGCAAAATAATATGGTTACGGAAGATGCAGAATTCCTAGAGGCAATGTTGCGTCGTCATGCAGAAGATCCATCAATGTTCTTCAGGAAAGGTATGGAGGCCCTGATGAAGGCAGCAGCAGAGCCTTTGTACGATGAGTCTAAGGGTTGCACCAAAGATTTCACGACCTTGCATTTGGTGCTAAAGTTGTTGGTATGCAAAGCTAGGTTTGGTATTTGTGATGCTGGCTTTGATGCATTCTTGACTATTATCATAGACATGCTTCCTAAGGAAAACAAAGTGCCTGCTAACACGTACTATGCAAAGAAGCTAATCAGTCCACTCACGATGGGTGTTGAGAAGATCCATGCTTGTAGAAATCACTGTATCCTATATCGAGGTGACGAATATAAGGACATGGAGAGCTGTCTAAAGTGTAATGCAAGTAGATATAAAACGAATAAAAACTACAAAGAGAAACACTGTGCTGCCTCGGTGGTGTGTAAAGGAAAGAAGCGAAAGAAGACCCAACAGAGTTCAAAACCCACGATCAAAGAAAAAGAAGTAGACTATTATGCGCTGAAAAAGATTCCTGCTTTGGTGATATGGTACCTGCCTGTGGTCGATCGACTGAGGTGTTTGTTTGCTAACCCAGAGGATTCTAAACTTATGAGTTGGCATGCTTCTAATGAGCACATCAAAGACGATGGGAAGCTTCGGCACCCAGCCGATGGCAAGCAGTGGATAAATTTCAATAACAATCACGAAGACTTTGCAAAGGAACAAAGAAATGTTAGGTTTGCACTGAGTAGTGACAGAATGAATCCATTTGCTGAGAGGAGCAGCACACACAACACATGACCGGTGATCCTCACGATCTACAACCTTCCGCCATGGTTGATGCAGAAGCGAAAGTATCTTATGCTAACCATCCTTATCTCTAGACCTACACAGTCTGGAGTTGACATGGATATTTTCTTGGAGCCCTTAATGGAAGACATGAAGATATTGTGGGAAACAAGTGTTAAAATGTGGGACGAGTACCGCAAAGAATCAGAGCAATTATCTTTGTTATCATCAACGATTACCCTGCTCTCTTCACATTATCACGGCAGTTCAAGGGAAAGGTTGGTTGTGTGGTATGCATAGATGAAACCACCCACGTGTGTTGTAGCCTTTATACCATTCTAAAAGGAACAAAGAAGAAACAACAGAAAAAAAAAACTATGGATAGCGATTAACTAAGTATCAGTTATAAATTTTGACACACAGAACTACTCGATGGACCACATGCCTGTGCTAGTCAAATCTTGAAGCTTTGTGCTGGACTTAGTAACAAAATATACTCTAAGACTGAAATTCGGAACGAGATTGTGTAAAGGGATGTTAAAGATAAACTGAGATAATCCAAACCTTCCAATGTGCACGCAGAACCTTTAGACTTCACAGAATCAGCACTGAAGCAAAAATTATGGCAAAAAAAAACTCATAAGCAGAGCACAAAATGAAGGGAAAATAGAGTCACTGCTAACTAATAACTGGAAGGAAATAAAAACTCATACTTATTCAAATCTACCATTCAGTAAGCCTCATAAGCAGAGCACAAAATGAAGGGAAAAATAGAGTCACTACAATGCAAGGTTTCCAAAGAACTGATCCAACAAAGATTTGATGGGTCACTCTGATCAGCCAAGGTGACTTATGCCACATATCTCTATGTGCCTCCTAACTAAACCAAGATAAAACATACAACTATAATGTCTACTTAGAAAGGCAAATAATAGCAAGTCCAAAAAATATACTAACTGAAAAGCCATTGCACTGAAAAGAACGGATCAAACAGTTAAACGCAGATAAATGTCTACTGTTTCTTGGGGCTATTCATGAAAAACAGATCAAGTGCCCCTCAAAAGGACTGAGTGGACATAAGAAGACCATTTCTATGCACTTCCTAACTAAACAAACTACTATATTAATTTTAATTTGTTTATTTGAGCATTATGCAGCCTCTCAAAATACAACACAACTTTGTTTCATCTGACCCGTTGGAAAAAAAAAGATGTACTTCATTGTAAATCTTCATTGTAACAATCACCGAAGCATTTTTAAAGCATTTTTCCATATCATACAGGGCTCCGGTTGTGGAGCAGGATGTAATCAGTAACAATCACCGAAGCATGATAAAATAGATAGAGTGGCTTATGTGATGCTGCTCCATTGTTTTTTGTAGATGTTGCTCCATTGTTTTTTGTATCAGTAACAATCACCGAAGCATCAGTAACAATCACCGAAGCAGGATGTAATCAGTAACATCTGCAGATGCTGCTCCATTGTTTTTTGTATCATGCTCCGGTGATTGCTGCACCACTCATAAGCAGCAAACAATAGATAGAGAAAATAAATAACTTGACAGGATGTAATCTGGAATAGTTAGGCCACCAAAATAAACATGGCAAAATACGTGCACACATACAAGGAAATTGTAGCATTGATTGAAACTAGTATGGTGCCCGTGCTAACGCCATGGTTTTTTATCTAGGGAATGCAAATGAAAATAATCAGTGTTTTCTCTCCATAGTTTGTATAGAATCCGGGGAACACTTTTGCATGAAAAGACATAGTAAAGTTACATTCTTCTTAAATCATTGATCATGATTTGGAGATATTTAGGGAAGCTGTCAAAAGATTCATTTGCAGCACTGAATTAATCAGCCCACATGTATGATTACAACAAACTAATTATCATAGCCCATACATAAAGCATACTCATATATCATTTATCATGACAAATACATGTCCCCACCACCATATGTTCAGTTCAAGGAACATAATGCATCTATGTCTCAGGTCTCGGTTTCTTTCTATGATGCATCTCAAGTCTCCAATGGAAGTACCTGTACAGAAATATGCACTGCAATGAGCAATACTTGAAAACTTACTTACCCTAAAAAAATCGTATAGCAGTTACAATAGCACTTAGTAGAACAAATTGCCACTTGGTTCTTGCATGAAAACTGCAATACATGCTACAGGAAGTACCTGTACAGACAAATAGTTATGAATCAGAGTTAAAAAGTTACTCAAAATACAACCATGGACGGACCCACCAGCTTGAAATATCTTAGTAACTTGACTACCAGTGCAGACAAATAAATTTAGTTTATCGGGCAAAAGCGCGAAGAAAAATAATTGACAACCATTACCTCTGCACAGCAGCACCATAACCCATCCTGCCAGGAGCTGGCGCAACATAAAACCTGAAAACACATCATTATGATATCACTTTCCACCTAAATCTTCATAATACTTTTGCAGTTATTTTCCTCAGTGGAACTTAACCTACTGAACAACTACTCAAGTCAATCCAGCAGTATGTTTCACATTACCAAAGCACCACTTTACAGTTCTTATAAATAGAAATGTTTCTTATGTAAAACAATGTTCCAGCCAAAGTAGCATGAAGTATAAGATTTCACAAATACATACATCAGGATCGATGATTGACATATCGAGTTTACTCTTGACATTTAACAGATTAGTTTACAGTAGGATTGCCATCCTGCACCATTATCACAGTTGGTCGATCTCCTGATACAACATCAAGACAGCAGTGTTGCAGAAACTTGAAGCTATTTCTCTCGAATGCTCAGCTGTCATTGTTCCTAACATAGCTAAAAACGAAAAAAAAAAATAAGGAGAGCTAAGCTCACCTGCCATAGAATCTCCGATTTCACATTCGCTTCAAGAGACTTATTCATCAGACGTAATTGGAATCAAGAAAAGTCATGCCGTGGGTACCTGACCAGAAAAGAATGATGAATACTTTCAGCCGCAAAAAGCTCCTCTCGGTCCCAATTTATGGTTCTCAGAATGAAGAAATAAGGCATTACAGTTCATTCCAACACACAAATGGCCGGGCAGATTTTTAGCACAAATAATTTCAGATGCTTGATCATACATGGTCTAAAACTATTAGTAAAAATATTGTTGATTGCTTTATTTCAAGTCCGTTCATGAAATAAAACCATGAGTCACAATTAATTTGATTGGCAGCTTCTCTGAATTATAAAGACAAATCCATTGATGATAGTTGAAACTTTACAAAGATTTTGGTAAGATGACAGACCATCACTACAGATACTTTATCCTCACTAACAAGCAAAAAGTATTAATTGAGCAATACTAATAAAGTGGTCTCATCCTACTGGTCACAGATGATTCAGTAGTAGTGTAAATTCAGTGAAGCCTGCTCTACTTGAATATGTCCCTTCAAGGAATCGTGATCTGATTGAATATATACCTCCAAGAAATCCTGATTTGGTTGAGTGTGTACCTAGATGGTTCAATTTGTTTGAGCTGGGCATTTGTCTGCTTCCTATTCAGAACTCAATGACAGAATTGTAAGTAGACCGAAATCACATTTTGATATATTTGTAGCATCACAGTACAGCAATGGAGAAAGGGTAAAATTTATCTACTCAATGCTAGGTATAATGCTAGATAGAATGAACTTAGGGGCCGTTTGGATCCCTTCAATTGGAGGAATTGAAATCGACCTTAACCAATTAAGCTACTTGGCTTGGAATTTGACATTCCACCACTTTCTAAAGTCCACATTTAAGCCTATCTCAAATTCATAGGGTAAGAGATGGAAATTGATTCTATAGATCACCATTCCACATTTCTATTTCTAACTTATAACATGTTATTCAAACTCCCTCTCCTACGATAGAAATACAACAAATAAGTATTGTTTCTCATATAGTGAACAATAATATGCAATTATAATCCCTATACAATCATATTAGCTTAATTAATATGTCTCTAAATTATGATTCTTAAAATGAATTCAATTCTAGGGATCCAAACGGGGCCTTACAGAAAATAGTAGAGGTTCAGGTTTGACCAATTTATATGGCCAAAGTGTTGGATAGTTTTTAGTGATGACATCAAAGTTTACATGTGAAGCCTGAGTAGAACGAAGATGCATGGGAAAATAAAGTCACTCTAAACAAAGAAGATAGACTACCTGGTGGAAAACAGACTTGGTAATATTGCCTACAAAGCAACAGACTGTGTATGTCTACAACAGCCAAACACCCAACATTAAAAAAATCATATCTTGTAATTCAACCAATGGAAAATAGAGTTTAGATACTGTATGGATAGACCATAAAAGTCACTATAAAATGTTCCATGGTATGCTAGACCAGTTTAGTCTCAAAGGACATCTAAAATGACACTGTAAACTAAAGTTCGAAACTGAACTTCTAACAAAACTGACAGTCAATTAGTGAAATATTCAGAAAGCCATAACTTCTGTTATACCAACCAAAAAATATGTTTAAATACTTGTTCGAAAGGTCTTCAAAATCTCTATGATTTCCATTCATATATAAAAAAAATTACAAAACTAAAGTAAATCATAAAATTAAAAAAGAACCAAACCTGACCACGTATTTAGAACTGAAAGTTGAATCATTGATTGGCCTGTAAAAATATATAAATGTGGCATGAACAAATACTGTAGGTAAAGTAGAGCAACCTTGTCTTAATAGAGATTATTTTAAAAAACGAAGAAGGGTTCAATTTACAATAAAGTGAGGTAACTTAAAAATATAATTTCATCTCAAATTCATATATGAGTATATTATCTTATAGACCAACTCTCTCCTTATTATCTTACATGTGTAAATCGGCTGCATACAAACCTCAACCTATCCAATGAAAGAAATTTAGACTGATAACCCACAAACGCAATTGCATTGGTGCATTGCCAACCACAACCTGGAATTGTTATGAGAGAATTCAGTCATAATTGTATACAACATACCTGCTTGTTAGAACAATCAGGATGTCCCTTTATCTCCCATGTAAGACTAATAAGGGCAATTAGCATCACGTCATTTGAAACCAGTTATTATAGTCGCTGGCCCTTGTGTTGCTACGGATGTATAAAATCTAAAAGAAATAATATGATAACCCATATAATAAACAAATTATAATTGATACAATCATAGCCAAAAAACATATATGGAATAAAGAGAATGATAATAAGATATATCAAACATGACATACCAAAACACTTCATGCAAATTTAATTTACAGCATATATGCACAATGTGCAGTCCTCAAAATTTAAATTGAAAACAGAGTATATATGACACAAAATGCAATCCTCAAAAATTTCTCTCGTTGGACACCAGACAAATCAGTTTCCAATAATAAAGAGATGAAAGGCGCTATCACTGACTTACAAATTTAAATTGAACACGGTATAGCTTGATTCTCTCCTTCCAAGATGGGAGTTGGGCGAGGTGGTGGTGGCCCTGAAATACAACATGACAACATGGTATTCATGATTTTGCTTATAGTGTATTTGTCGTTACCTTGGCGTGGTTCAAGGTGTTGCCGACAGTGAGGGGGCCATGGTCGGAGAGGATCTAGAGGAGGTGGCCGGAGATGGCGACGACATCCTTCTTGGGCACCTTAGGGTTGATCCGCCTCACGTCCACAGGCCGCTTCCTATAGAAGTGTCTCCACAGTACCTCCCACACCATCCCTCCGAACTTAACACCACCCCCGCCGCCGCTTCGGAGGAACTGCATCACGCCACCGCTGCCTCCGCCTCGGAGGAACTGCATCACGTCGCTGCCGGTGGAGGTAGGCGATCCAGGAGAGGACCTAGCGCGCGACGTCAGAGAGGAACGGCTCGGTGGCGATGCGGCGGCCGTCGAGGGAGCCGCCATCCATTTAATCGAGCAAGATCTGGAGCTCCCCACTGCGCTCTTATATGAGGATGGCGATCTCGCGATCGATCTGCCGGCTAGGATTTCCTGGTGAGTTTTTTTCCTCTCATCTCATCATCATGGTAAAAAACAAATGAAGTAGGGAAGACGAATGGAAGTGGCCTGCTGGACTCCGTCCAGGGCAGCGGAAGCCTGCCGTTGGTGGTCCGCTGGTGCGCCTGGTCCGCAGTGTATACAGGAAGGTGTCACTTGCTCGGACTGGCTAGCTTGCCGCTGCGTTGGTGCCCATGCCAATGGCCTTTTTCCTTATGTCAAAACAACAAGATGGAAGCACTCTGGTAGCAGGAACATCACTAGTTGGCCTAAGCTCAGGGCTCATCTTCGCCGCAGCAGTTTCAGTGACATCTGAGCTCTTTGGACCAAATAGCATTGGTGTGAACCACAACATCCTAATCACCAATATCCCACTGGGCTCACTCCTCTATGGCCAGATTGCTGCCCTGGTATATGATGCAAATGGCCAAAGGATGACAGTGGCAGATAACCACACCGGCATTATTGACAGCATGATTATATGCATGGGGGCGAAGTGCTACTCAACCACCTTCTTCATATGGGGTTGCATCACCTTTCTGGGTTAGCATCAAGCATAGTCCTATTCATAAGAACAAAGCCAGCTTATGCTACTGCTGCTAGTAGGTCAAGTTGTAAGCACCTTCACAAAGTTTCCAGTTAACTAGCCAGAACCCCCGTGCTTCACACGGGTAGATACTGTGTGTATGGATTCGTTCGAAGTAGCATAGGTAGGTAGAGGTACAGTAAGCATGTAGGTATGAAATAATATAATATTGAATTCAATTAATATTTTATGGTAACATGAAAGATTCAACAACATAATACAATACTAAGCAAGCAGGGGAATACAATATTTACTTGGTAGAAGGCAAGCACTTAAAAATTTGAATGAAAGCTAAGGCTCAACTCGCAGGCTGGCAGTGTGATCCCCAGGCACCTTGGTTCATGTCGATTGTGACGATGACGATCAAATCGTTGACACAGAGGCCCAACACCAGTTCGGAATGCACATGAAGTGCACAAATGAGTTGCTAAAATGTGTACATGGCATCAAAACAGTCAGAAATGTGCAGAACAAAAGAATTGCATCACCTTGTGGTGGCAGATTCTGATGTAAAGAAGAGAAGTTTGTAGTGGCTAAAATAGTATGAGGTTGATAAATAGTTGACAATTCTGTGTAGCGAGATGGGTCAGACACTGATATGAAGGTGGAACTGTATTCCATACAGAGTTGTGATCCAAGTTGGTACAAATAATGCCCATCACCTGTAGGTGAATGATATGTAATGAGGGTATGGCAATATGGTGAATATTTGGATGTGCAACATGTGTGATCATGCCAAAAGGCAGCTGAGAAACAATCAACCCATGAAAAGGTTAAAAACATACAATCGACAATAGGACTGTATGGAAAAGAGATGAGAATCTAAATTAGCAAACATGATGTGCCACTTACTGCGAGGTAATCCACTATGGTTACTATGAGTTTTTATTTCATAAACATCAGGGTAAGCATGGCATGTGTAGTGTAGCAAATTGAGCGCCAAATTGTTTTTGTGTAATTGCTCTCCATCTTTTCGTTGGAAGAAATAGTGGCAAGACAAAATATATTTAGTGGATAATACCTTGTCTATTTTGGAGATCAATTGACTCCTTGTTCGACCGCTTGCATACTATAAGCATGTAGTAGCTCTGCTCATCATTGGATCCAGACAGTAGGCACAAAGTTTCAGAATTTGTCTCATGCCATCTCTGAACTAAGCAATAAATGTTCAATTGGTAGAGGTGATTGTAAGGCATCACATAATTTGATAAATTCCTGATAACTAAATGTAATTTTGGGGATCTGATAGTCATGCAGTGCTTGGGAACAAATTAACAAACTTTGTATGCTGCTCATTATGGGGTACACACATGACAATCCTACATTCATAAAATTGTGACCATGTTTTTAATGGACTCAATGATAGCTTCAAGAGTAATTTGGAAGATCCAGTATGAAAGGAAGTTCCAATATGAAAGGAATTGAGTCAGCAGAGTATACGCAAACTAAATCTAGGAAACAAACATGGATAAATTTGTGACCTGTTACAAAAGGCAAATTTTTGGACGACAAAGAAGTATCTAATATTACAGTAATCCCGGTAACTTTGAAGGACCTTATTTGTTGAGCTCAAAATCCATTAGGTAGACATTCCAAAATGTTTCATGTCACAACGTAGCACCCAAATCGACACAGAATCTGGATCAAACAGTGTGGTGGAGAAGATAGGTTTGATCATTAACTGCATTGACAACTCAAAATTTATACTAACTAATTTATGCAAGAAGTTGCATGTGATGAAAAAAGCGAAGGCAAAAGTTGAGTCACCTATGCAAACCTCTGGATTTGTGTAAACAATGGGTCCACAATTCTGGTTACCAAAAGTTAAGAGTGACACACAGTTAATGACTTTGCATTAACTCTCATAAGTATAAATAGTAACAAAGATTATACTCTAAACATGAACCTCAACAAACAAAGAAACAGAGCAATGGTGTGCGTTCAGTGGTGGACATGCCCCAATTTTCTTTGCACAAAAAGAGAAAATGCACATATTAAGTTCATGTGCCGCTTATTTTGATGTCGGAACAATTTTAGATTGAAACATCAATAACTATACATTTTTATGTTGAAGGCAATACACAATATTTGATCAAAGCAATGGTTATTCGTATGAGAGGAAATATCAGGAAAATGTTATATCAGTGAGAACACCCTTACATGTTGTGCATCTGGGAATGGAATGGAGTCATTTTCAGGCTTCAACAGTTGTGCAACAAACTCAACTATAGCCAATGGCTCAATGGGAATAAATATCAGGAAAATGTTATAGTAGTGAGAAAACCCTTACCCGTTTTGCATGTGAGAATGGCCTACAGTAAATTTCAGGATTGAACACTGTGCAACAAACTCAATTATAGGCAATGGCTCAATGAAAGTTGTCGGCGACATATCTGAAAAGTGACAGCCTGTAAAATTAGAATCCTTGAGATGTGTGTGTTTAGTATAGGTAAGAAGCCATCACTAGGGTTCAAGACTACTGATGATTAATTTAGAACACCTCTATGATCAAGAAAAAGTAAAGAAACTTTTTGTTTCGCTATTATCTCTTGGGCATAGATAGATTTAGGTAAACTAAAATTGATTGTAATTGCCAAAATTAGACCAAAACAATTACGTCTGCTAGTTAGGCCACAATAGCCTGTTTCATCCTACGGTACTCTCACCATGTCACTCATAGTTAGGAAATGAATGCGGACATAACACTGACTATAGGTACTGCTGAATAAACGAACTGAAATTTAGAAAAGGAAAACGAATACTAAAACTGAATTCAGATATATATACAGCTGCAAATCGGCAACATCCCAGTCGTTCAGTCGAAAGGATGGTGGCACACAAAAAATATGAATCCAATTGGAGGCACTGGAATGCATCAACATGTGCATATCAGCAGTAAAGAAATGAGAAAATAAAAAGAGAAAAGGAAGAGCATACCGGTTGGTAGTGCTGAGCCTCGAGAGGGATTCTGCTGCTGCAGCTGGCGTCCAAGAAAGCCATAGGCGCGGGCGAGGTGCTGTGCGAGGAGGAGGTGGCACGTAAAGGGGTGAGTTTGCCATTGACAAATTATAGGGTATGATATACACCGTAAATCATTTGCCACCTCATGTGTATTTCAGTATCCAAGGATGGCGCTAAAAATTAGTGCTGAGAAGCGGACATGGGAAGTCATACATACCCTGGCCTGCATAAATGTAGCTGAGCACTGGTAGAATAATGGAGCGGAGTGGGTAGGCATAGGAATTGAGGTTTGGACCTTGTAAATTCACACACAAGCATGGTCGATATTTTTTTGGGGGGAAGAAATCAAAGCTAGTGGTAATTGTACCACAATTGTAAATTCAGAAATCAGCTAAGACCATAATATAAATACCAAAATAGCAAAGGTTATGGCTTCGTGGATAACTTTCGCCACACATGCATGGCCGATAATTTTGTTGGAACAAAATCAAAGCCGCTGGCGTTATGGGTGACTCTTTTAAATTGAGTACTCAATGAGACAGTAATAGAAATTGGCAAATAGCATAGGGTAGGGTTCGGTGGACAGCTTTGGGGGATAAATCCAAGCGGGTAGTAGGCAAAGCACACTTCTTATAACTCAGTAATTAGATGAAATCCGAATAGAAGTGGGCACATACCACAGGGTTTGGGCGCTCTGGTCTCACGCAGCAGTACAGAATCGTAGGTGTACTGTTGATCAACAGTAACCGTAACCAAAATTAAATATCTCTTATAGATAGATATTGTCATGGGCAGCCAGGGGGCTGCCACTGGGCCATTAGGCCCAAGCGTCAGTAGTGGCCCAAGAGGACCAAGAGTAATTAGTTTAGCCGCTAAGCTAGGGTTAGGGTTAGTCTTCTCTCTATATAAAGAGAGGCAAGGTCTGCCATTTGGAGGAAGCAATGAATTATGAAACTATTCTAGTCCCCCTCAATTTCCGAAGCTCTAGGCATAGCATAAGGCATCAAGCTCTAGGCAAAGCATAAGGCCTAATTATCCCCAATATCCACCACATACATTACATCTGGTATCAGCAACCTTTCGATCCTCGTCCAAAAAAAAAATCCGATCCCGACCGGCCGCCGCCACCACGATCCCGTCGCCCTCCCACCACCGCAGCCACCGCCCCGCCCTCCACCCCACCACAGCCGCCGCGTGCCGCCTCTCCACCACCACCGCAGCCGCCGCGCAGCCCTCCACTCCCGCCGCCGCCCGCCGCGGCTCCCCCCTGCGCGCGGGTCGCATCCGCGCCGCCGCCGGGCTCCGCCGTCCGCCGCCGGCCGTCTTCGTCACGCCGTCCGCGGGCCACCGCCACAGCCGCCGCGCAGCCCTCCACTCCCGCCGCCGCCCACCGCGGCTCCCCCCTGCGCGCGGGTCGCATCTGCGCCGCCGCCGGGCTCCGCCGTCCGCGCCGGCCGTCTCTGTCGCGTTTTCAGCCGCCGCGCGCCGCCCCTTCACCTCCACAGCCGCCGTGCCGCCAGTCCGCACCGAGGATCCGTTCCCGCGCTTCGTCAGGCCGTCCGCGGGCCACCGCCACCGCCGCCGCGGAGCCTGCCCCGCCACCGGGATCCAGATCGACGCCGACCACCACCAGCCACCACCAGCCGCTGTCCCCCCCCCCCCCACCGTCCGTCGCCGCCGCAGCCGCGGCCCGCGGGGATCGTCGTCGTGACTTCCACGACCCGCGCCGCTCTCCGCCCTGTTCTCCGCGCGACCGTGCGCGACCGAGACAGCGACGCCGGGGACCCGACGTCCACGGCCCAGGCAGACACGACGTCTGCTGCTCCGCGACTCCGTCTCCCCCGCCATCAAGCACCCTCGATGGTCTGGCCTCCGTTTGATGGGACCTCCGATCCGGCGGCCTTCGTCCACAACTGCGAGCTCTACTTTCGCCGGCATCATGGTGGAAGAACAGGTATGGTTGGCTTCCCGCAAGTTGGAAGGTGACGCCCGGGTTTGGTTCCTCCAACTCCAGGAGGACGAAGGGACCCCGGCGTGGCGTCGCTTCACCGAGCTCCTGCGCCTGCGCTTCACACCGACTCCGGGCCCTGACCTTCACACTCGGGTGGCGCTTCGCATCGACAACATCCTGAGCAGCCTTGCTAAGGTGTCCGCACTACTGGCGCGGCTCGAGGCAAGGACAAGGAGGACCGTCAACGCCGGGCGGCGGTACGCTTCCAGGCAGCAGCACGGGGACTCCTGGCACGCCGCCGCGCACAGGCTCTTCGGGCCACAAAAGCGTCGATGGAGCAAGCCACGGTGCGCCTCCAGGCAGCAGTGCGCGGATGGTTTGTCCGTCGCATGATGCGGCAGGTGCGCATGCTCCTCCGCTCGTCGCTGTCGCGTCCTGTTGCTCCACTTGCCGTGGAGGTCCAAGTATGGGCACTCCCCTTGCAGCAAACTCGCAGCACCGTCCAGCATCAGGCATCCAAGGCTCTGGGCGTCGCATTCACCCTTGTTCCTGCGGTGGTGCTAGCCTCATCCAACGTAATGGCTGTTTCAAACTCCACCCTTCAACTCTCATGGCGTCAGCAGAGGCGCTCTTCCCATGGGATCCAGGAGGATATAGTTGTATTTTAGTCTTAAATAAAATTGGTAAGCCGAGATGTAAAAGGTTTTACCCTAGGTCGCGTCAAATAAGCCTGCGGCAACTTTCCAGCTCGAGGACGAGCTGGGTCTCCAAGGGCGGGGGAGATGTCATGGGCAGACAAGGGGCTGCCACTGGGCCATTAGGCCCAAGCGTCAGTAGTGGCCCAAGAGGCCCAAGAGTAATTAGCTTAGCCGCTAAGCTAGGGTTAGGGTTAGTCTCCTCTCTATATAAAGAGAGGCAAGGTCTGTCATTTGGAGGAAGCAATGAATTATGAAACTATTCTAGTCCCCCTCAATCTCCGAAGCTCTAGGCATAGCATAAGGCCTCAAGCTCTAGGCAAGCATAAGGCCTAATTATCCCCAATATCCACCACGTACATTACAGATACTTAGTACTGCTTTGAGATCACGGCTGCGCTAGCTTGTACAAAAATTTGGTTAGTTCTAGCTGAAATGGGTTACATACAAGACATGTAATGAATACATCAAAGGAGGCATCAAGAGGATAGGAAATTATCAGCTTAGTAGGTAGTATGTAAAGTATAGAACCAGTATTCATTATGGAATTTACTAGGCATTAAACCTAACAAGTCAGGGCCAAGGTTGCATGCAATCAGTATGGAACTTCTGTTGCTAGTTGAATTGAGCTAAGTGCAAAATCCTCCAAATACGTGCACACATACAAGGAAATTGTAAAATTGATCGAAATCACTAGCTAAATCATTTAGCCTTCCTAACCCTAAGACTTGACTTTGTCCTGGTATCCTTTTTCTTCTCCTCCTTGTCCTTTTCTTTGTTCTTTTCCTTCTTCAAATACACCAAAATATTGTCAAGAAGGCAAGGGAACTTGTAGCCACCGGTCTTAAACTTCTCCCTAGTCTCTTCCTCCATCTTCATCAGTTTAGCATAGAATCCTACAACAATGAAATCAAATTGTAATATGAGAAACAGGAAAGCCGGTGGCAGCCGGTGGCCAAACGCAAATTATCAATACTTACCATCTGTTTCGGATGTTGTAGGGCGATGGTTTTCCGAGTAATCTTGAACCATCTGAGATAAGGTCTTCAAATCAGCCACCAAATGGGTGTTTTCCTCCCCAAGAGCTAAAACAAACTAAAAAATGAATAAATAGATGTTAGAACTAGCAGGATTGCCTATGCCCATGCTAGATTGCTAGGTGTCGTTATGTACTTTTGTTGGTACATGGTAGTTTTGGCTGGGTTTAAGGTGTAGTATCAGTGGGCACTCTCATGAATTAGGGTTTAAGCCCACATGTTTCTTTGTGGGTAAGTAGGAATGCACTTTGCATTGTCCCCTATTAGTTTTTTTTATTATGTTTCATTCTAAGGTAGTGGGTACTGTAATATTGCACCATTTGATGGTTGCTGTTTTCCCGTTCCTTGGTTATCTAATATTCCTGCATGTAATTGATGACCTACTTTTGTGTGCCATATACTTCACTTTTTTGTGGTACATACCAAATATGAAAATGCAGTTTTGCCTACTTATTATGTTCCCCTTAAAAGTATGCAGGGCCATAGAGGATGCAGACACTAAGACACAAAAAATCCAGTGGCAAGCAGACAGTTGAACAATTTTTACAGTTAAAACAGTTGAAAAAGAGATGAAAAAGAGAAGTTACCTCTTCATCTTCCTTCTTGAGTGTATTAACCATCAAGCCAAGATCAACAACTCCACGAAAATACTGGTTATGGAAGTTTGGTGCAGTATTTGGAGGTCTGGAGTGACATTTGTGTTGCCTGCACTACATGATGAAGAGTCATACCAGAAGAAATGTAGGTACTCCCATAGCTTTGCAGGAGGATTGTAGTAAGGACCACCGAGACTGCAGATTTTGTTGATACACGCTTCAAATCTTTGCCTTTTTTCCAAGAGATCAGTATAGCAGTCTGCAAACATTGAATAATTAGAGCAAGATTAGACCTCATGGATGAATTTTCACATGTGCAAGCAATTGGCAAAAAGTAATTATCAGCTTTACTTGCTGGCCAAAGAAGATGGAGTGGAACGTAAATCTCTACAAAACCGCACTGAAAACCTTGATCTCGGAGCAAAAATCAATAGCCCTATGTCCTATGTATCATTTGTATACCATGTCAAGGGGTGAATCAATTGGTGAAACAATGAAATCGGCTGAAAATGGAAGTGCACAGATGTTCTCACCCTAAAAGCATCACACACAATACCAGATCACACATCAACAAGTAGCAAAGAAAAAAACACAGCCGTATGATACTTGATAAACTCCATATTTTTATAGATACTCCCTCCGTATCGGAGAAGGAAGACGTTCTGGATCCCACGGTGATTGCGCTAAAGGATGTCGTTCCGCTTCGTGAGGCCGGTTTTTTACGCGAGTAGCCCTGATGACGACCCGTAGGGTTCGAAGTTCGATCTTTCGATGAGAGTTGGTGGATAACTCGATTTGTGGAGGGAGATGACGTTCAACGGCTCGACTACAACCGTCCAAGGACGCTGCGCCTTAGCAACCGATACACCACCTCCGATGGCTGCCGTGATCTTGCGGCGCGACAACCAGCCACTAGGGCTCCCGTCCTGCAAGCAATCGAAGAACCAGCAAGAACAAGATGAACAAGCACTCAATTGCAAGATGAATATGAAGGTTTCAATCTGAGAACACAATATGGTGAGGTTCTGATGACAATCAGACGGACGGTTGATCCAACACGCGCGTTGAAAGGCGGTAGCAATAGCTAACTCGACGAAACAAAACCTAAACTGTTTGTGGCGGCTCTAAAGACTTATAAGGAGTTGGGAGGACGACCACAAGGGTGTTGGGGTCGTTCTCCAACCCTAGGACGCGTCCCTAATGGACCCAACTTGATACATGGGCCACAGGCCCAAAATAAGATGACGCAGCACCGGTGGACAGAAAAGGTCTCGGTACAAAAACGATGACTCTGGACGCATCTGATAAGTTATAGCCATGCTTCTAGATCCGTTGGAAAGTAGACTTGATAAGCTTTCCAAAGAGTGTGAGAATGTCCCAATCGGAGTCCGTATGAAGTCGTGGCATCCATCACAAGTTGGTGTTGTCCTGCAGTCCAAATCCAGCTAGCGCCCATCCCGTGTCCCGCTGATCCTCTCCATTGTTCCTGAGCAAAACAAGAGTGCACGTGTCTCCATTGTCTAAATATAATGGACAAGAGTTTGAGAATAAACTTACTTGATGATTGAGTTCACGGGCACGAGCACGAGTAATAGGACCAAGTGGTGCTGGAGATGGTTTTGGTGTGGTGTTGATGTCCTCATCATCCTCCCCTTCTTGCATTTGAGTCGTCCTCGACTCAAGCTCATCTTCCTCTCCCAAATATGGCTTCAAATCTGCAATGTTAAATGTGGGACTAATCCCAAAAGCTACAGGAAGATCAAGCTTATATGCATTCTCATTAATACGTTTTAGCACTTTAAATGGTCCATCAGCTCTAGGCAGCAATTTAGATTTTCTCAATTCAGGAAACCTATCCTTTCTCAAATGCAACCAAACCAAATCACCAGGTTCAAAAATCAATTGCTTTCTACCTTTATCACCAGCAATCTTATACTTAGCATTCATGCGCTCTATGTTTTCTTTAGTTGTTTCATGCAATTTTAACATCAACTCAGCACGTTGCTTAGCATCAAAATTCAATTGTTCAGAAGTTGGTAGAGGCATTAAATCAATAGGAGCACGTGGTAACAAGCCATAAACAACCTCAAATGGGCACATCTTGGTAGTAGAATGCAATGAACGATTATAAGCAAACTCAATATGAGGCAAACAATCTTCCCACATCTTAATATTCTTCTTTAAAACAGCCCTTAACATAGTAGATAAAGTTCTATTCACAACTTCAGTTTGACCATCAGTTTGGGGATGACATGTGGTAGAAAATAAAAGCTTAGTCCCCAATTTACCCCATAAAGTTCTCCAAAAATGGCTAAGAAATTTAGCATCTCGATCAGAAACAATTGTATTTGGCACACCATGCAAACGAACAACTTCTCGAAAAAACAAATCAGCAATATGTGTAGCATCATCAGTTTTATGACAAGGTATAAAGTGTGCCATCTTAGAAAATCTATCCACAACCACAAAAACACTATCACGACCCTTCCTAGTCCTTGGCAATCCCAAAACAAAATCCATAGAAATATCTTCCCAAGGAGCATTAGGAACAGGTAGAGGCATATACAAACCGTGTGGATTTAATCGTGACTTCGCCTTTTGACAAGTCGTGCAGCGAGAAACAAATCTCTCCACATCTCTCCTCATCTTTGGCCAAAAGAAATGACCAGCAAGTATGTCCTCTGTCTTCTTTGCTCCAAAATGTCCCATCAAGCCACCTCCATGCGCTTCCTGAAGCAACAACAAACGAACGGAGCTAGCTGGAATGCATAGCTTGTTAGCTCTAAACACAAAGCCATCATTTAGAACAAATTTATTCCATGCTTTTCCATCCTTACATTGCAGCAACACGTCTTTAAAATCATTATCATGTATATATTGTTGTTTAATTGTTTCCAAACCAAAGATCTTATAGTCAAGTTGTGTTAATAAAGTATATCTCCTAGACAAAGCATCAGCAATGATATTCTCTTTCCCTTTCTTGTGCTTAATAATATAAGGAAAAGATTCAATAAACTCAACCCACTTAGCATGTCTACGGTTCAGTTTTACTTGACTACGAATATGCTTTAAGGATTCATGATCAGAATGAATAACAAATTCTTTGGGCCACAAATAATGCTGCCACGTTTCTAATGTTCGCACGAGAGCATACAATTCCTTATCATAAGTAGAATAATTCAGAAGAGGCCCACTTAGTTTCTCACTAAAATATGCAATGGGTTTACCTTCTTGTAACAAAACACCACCCAAGCCAATTCCACTAGCATCACATTCAAGTTCAAAAGTCTTATTAAAATCAGGAAGTTGGAGAAGAGGCGCATTTGTCAACTTATCTTTCAACATGTTGAAGGCATTCTTGTGGGGTTCCCCAAGAAAACACGACTCCCTTCTTCGTAAGCTCATTCAATGGTGCAGCAATGGTGCTGAAATCCTGCACAAAGCGACGATAGAACCCAGCAAGTCCTAGAAAACTCCGCACTTGGGTGATAGTCTTTGGTACTGGCCAACCCTGTATAGCGTCCACCTTGGCTTTATCAACCTCAATTCCCTGTGGAGTAACAACATAGCCAAGAAAAGAAACACGATCTGTGCAAAAGGTGCACTTATCAAGGTTACCAAATAAACGTGCCTCCCGTAGAGCTTTAAAAACAACACATAAATGATCAATATGTTCTTCCATAGATTTGCTGTAAATTAAGATATCATCAAAATAAACAACAACAAATCTTCCAATGAAAGCACGCAAAACCTCATTCATCAATCTCATGAAGGTACTAGGTGCATTAGTTAACCCAAAAGGCATGACTAACCACTCATACAAACCGAACTTAGTTTTGAAAGCAGTTTTCCATTCATCTCCCAATTTCATGCGAATCTGATGATACCCGCTACGCAAATCCACTTTGGAAAACACAACAGCACCACTCAATTCATCTAGCATGTCATCTAATCGTGGAATTGGATGACGATATCGAATAGTAATATTATTAATAGCCCGACAATCCACACACATACGCCACGATTCATCTTTCTTAGGCACTAAAATGACCGGAACAGCACAAGGACTTAGAGACTCACGTATGTAACCTTTGCCAAGGAGTTCTTGCACTTGACGCTGAATCTCCTTTGTTTCTTCTGGATTGGTCCTATATGGTGCACGGTTGGGCAATGAGGCACCAGGAATGAGGTCAATTTGGTGCTCAATGTCTCGAAGTGGTGGCAGGCCCGATGGTATTTCACTTGGGAACACATCCGAATACTCCTGCAAAACGTTAGCGACAGCAGGAGGCAAAGAACGCTGCATATCATGAAGGGAAATCAATACCTCTTTGCATACTACAGCATAAGCAACAGTAGTGGAAGCATTCAACTCATTAATATCAGATTTAGTAGCAAGCAAACAATTTCCTTTCAATTTTATCTCCTCTTTTAGATCAGCAACAGATTGGTCATTTTTATTGCTCTCACTTTTAGCTTTTGAGGCTTTAGCTAAATCATCTTGCATAATAGCTTCAGGGGACATAGGATGCAACACAATTTTTCTATCATGGTATAGAAAAGAATATTGATTTGTTCTACCATAATGCATAGAATCTCTATCAAATTGCCAAGGTCGGCCTAGCAGCACATGACAAGCTTGCATAGGCACAACATCACATTCAACCACATCTTTATAGGATCCAATGGAAAAATTGATTCGCACAAGTCTAGTTACCTTTGCCTTACCGCTGTTATTTAACCATTGAATGTAATATGGATGTGGGTGTGGTTTGGTGGTAAGCGCAAGCTTCTCCACCATGTCACCGCCTGCCAAGTTGTTGCAGCTACCTCCATCGATGATCATGCGACATGAACGCTCCTTGATGACACACTTTGTTTGGAACAACGTGTGTCGCTGATTTTGCTCTGCCTTCTCCATTTGTGCACTAAGCACACGCTGTACAATGAGGCTCTCATAGCGGTCGGCTTCACCTGCATTAATATGTTCTTCTATACATTCTTCACTACCTGCATGGTCAGCGACAAGCAATGCAAGTGTATCTTCATCAAAATCACTAGCGGACGAATACTCACCATTATCTTTGACGACCATAACGCGCTTGCTGGAACACTCACGCATCACATGTCCATATCCCTGGCACCGGTGACACTGAATGTCTCTCGTTCTACCTGTCGATGCTATGGACGAAGCACTTGCACTAGGCTTCTGGGCTGTCTTGACTACTGAATTTGTGGGAGTAGCACTAGGCTTGTCACTTGAGGATGGCATAGTAGCACGTGTGCGGGACTGCCATGAATTTGTCTTCCCTGCAGAAAAGTTATTCCGAACACTAGCACGTCGCCCTTGCACTTCCCTTTCAGCTTTACAAGCAAGATGAAACAAACGGGTTACATTAGTGTACTCTTTATATGAAAGGATGTCCTGAATTTCACGATTTAACCCACCCAAAAATCTTGCCATAGCAGGTTCCTCATCCTCCTCTAAATTACAACGCAACATACCCATTTGTAATTCTTGATAATACTCTTCTACACTTTTAGCACCTTGTCTTAGTTGTTGCAGTTTATGTAGCAAATCCCGTGCATAGTAAGAAGGAACAAATCTAGCCCTCATGATTCTTTTTAAAGCATCCCAAGTACGTGGTATGTTATTAGGATTTTTCTTATTATACTCTATCCACCATACAGTAGCAAAGTCAGTAAACTCACTAGTAGCAGCCCTAACACGTGTATTCTCAGGAAATTCGTGGCATGCAAACTTTTGGTCAACAGCAATTTCCCATAAAATGTATGCATCAGGATCATACTTACCATCAAAAGGAGGTATTTTAAATTTAATCTTACTGAAAGCATCATTGTTATTATGTACCTCACGTCGACGGTGACCCATACCTCTCCGATTGAAGCGTAGGCGATGTCGATCACTAAGGTCATTGTTATCAAGGTCCATATCAGCAGAGTAAGCATCCTCGTCATTATCTTCGACTCGCTCCTCATCCTTGTGGGCGTCATTATGTTGATGTTGACCCTTGCCGTTTGTGTGGAAGTCATCAAAACGACGGAGAAGAGCGGCAAGGCTTTTGTCCATACGAGCAACCGATGCTTCGACTCCTGTAAGCTTGGTGGTGGTGGCAAGTTGGGCGGCCTCTAGTTGCCCAATCTTGTCATTGGTCACTTGTAAATCTCCATCGAGTCCTTCTGTATGCAGCTGCACTTGCCTTGTAAAATGTTGAATGATGCCCTTGGTGCGTGGAGATTGCGGCATGTTGTTATTATCCTCTGTTCCTGACATGGTTTAGAAGACAAGAACAACAAGAAAATAGGTGAAGAAATAAAAGCCCTACAACTATTAGGATGTAGCTACAGCAAGGCACTCGCTCTCAACCTATTTCTCAAGCTCTTACCAGTTCTTACCTTGCTCAAACAAGAGGGGTCAACAACCAGCAAGCCTGCAACCTTGGAAGTGAATGTATCGGTACCGTACCACAACACCTGTCAAGTTGTAGTCGAATATGTGGAGCTGTAGGTGGCCAATGTTATGGACAAGGATAGATACTAGCACCACGTTAGTCACAAAAGCAAGTTGAATAATCGTTCAAAGGTGGTACTGTGCTGGTCCTAGCCTAGACCGTGCTAGAGACGCGAGCCTGGACACAAAGGAACTCACAAAAACCACCTATCCAAAGGAGGGAAACACAAAGATCAGCCCCCTTTTTTTCTGTTTTTTTTTCTTTTCTTTTTTTTTTGCCTTTTTTTTGCTTTTTTTCTCTTTTTTTTTCAGGGATCCTCAAAGCTGATTATATGAACAAAGAGATGTCAAAAGAGCAAATCACCACACACACTTTTTCCAAAAGTGCAGGGGTATATAGGTAATTAAAAGATACTCTCTCTCTCTCTCTCTCTAAAGTAAGCTTCGCTGTAATATGGTATGAAACTGGTAGTCCCGACTTGTAGTGCGTGAACTTAAATGTGGAAAACAATGCGGACGGCGGCAATTTATAGCAGCGAATACCAGGGTAGTACTCGGACTCGATTCCCGAAATCAACTCGGACTCGAACTTGACAGCAGCGAATACCAGGGTAGTACTCGGACTCGATTCCAGAACCCAACTCAAACTCGAACTGGACAGCCGCGAATACCAGGGTAGTACTCGGACTCGAACTTGACAGCAACGAAATCTACTTAGACTCGGACTAGAACGTGACAAGAACTCGAAACTCTAAAGGACTATAACTAAAACCAGCAACTCGACACAACCGATGCAACCGACGACTCAACAAGCCCTAACTAAGTAGTACTAGCAAAAGGCTCAGCGGGTTTATGGGATTACGGAAAACTAATCTACTATTTTTTTTGGCTTTTCTGGACTATAGGAGGAAAAAAAAATTTGTGAAGAATTGGAAGTCTCTCACCGATAAACCTTGCTCTGATTACCAACTGATGACGACCCGTAGGGTTCGAAGTTCGATCTTTCGATGAGAGTTGGTGGATAACTCGATTTGTGGAGGGAGATGACGTTCACGGCTCGACTACAACCGTCCAAGGACGCTGCGCCTTAGCAACCGATACACCACCTCCGATGGCTGTCGTGATCTTGCGGCGCGACAACCAGCCACTAGGGCTCCCGTCCTGCAAGCAATCGAAGAACCAGCAAGAACAAGATGAACAAGCACTCAATTGCAAGATGAATATGAAGGTTTCAATCTGAGAACACAATATGGTGAGGTTCTGATGACAATCAGACGGACGGTTGATCCAACACGCGCGCTGAAAGGCGGTAGCAATAGCTAACTCGACGAAACAAAACCTAAACTGTTTGTGGCGGCTCTAAAGACTTATAAGGAGTTGGGAGGACGACCACAAGGGTGTTGGGGTCGTTCTCCAACCCTAGGACGCGTCCCTAATGGACCCAACTTGATACATGGGCCACAGGCCCAAAATAAGATGACGCAGCACCGGTGGACAGAAAAGGTCTCGGTACAAAAACGATGACTCTGGACGCATCTGATAAGTTATAGCCATGCTTCTAGATCCGTTGGAAAGTAGACTTGATAAGCTTTCCAAAGAGTGTGAGAATGTCCCAATCGGAGTCCGTATGAAGTCGTGGCATCCATCACAAGTTGGTGTTGTCCTGCAGTCCAAATCCAGCTAGCGCCCATCCCGTGTCCCGCTGATCCTCTCCATTGTTCCTGAGCAAAACAAGAGTGCACGTGTCTCCATTGTCTAAATATAATGGACAAGAGTTTGAGAATAAACTTACTTGATGATTGAGTTCACGGGCACGAGCACGAGTAATAGGACCAAGTGGTGCTGGAGATGGTTTTGGTGTGGTGTTGATGTCCTCATCAAGCCCTCTCACTCACCCGCATGTCCGCCAAAGGTTCCATGCAAATGCAGCAAAAAAAACAGCGGCTGCTGGAATCGACTTCAGCTCGCCACTCTCAAACATCCTCGCAGTAGCCAGCTGGGATAGCTTACTTTCTCGCAGTAGGGAAGCATGGACACACAGCAACAGGAGAACAATGGCACAGGCCAGCAGACAGCAGCTGAAGAATCCTGACCGCTGGAACTGCCGCAAAGAAGGTCGCGTTCAGCTGGGGTTAGCAGGGCTGGCTACGGTGCCACACCACAGCATATGGGGATTTGAGGACAATGTGTATGAGCTGAGATTGGAAACTTGAATGGACGAGGAAGGACCAACACACTACGACAGAGCACCTAAAGCAAGTGTATGAGAGAATGATCAAGATGAGCGCCCCTATTCAGGCATCTATCGCAGCGCACCTTATCGTTCGCATGTGAATAGATGCGATGCGATAGATGTGTGTCACCTTTTTATCTTTTTCTTACTTTGAACCGAGGATCATGCCCATTACTTAAGGTTAACAAAAAAATCTATATCTATACTTGCTAATCTGTATCTATATCTATACCTACTAATCTGTACTATAAAAGAGCGAAGGATTATAAAATAACTGTCACCTAAAAATTTTCTACCCACCAAAGTTCTCCTCCTTTGAATTTATTTTGATTTCTCATCTAACGCTAGATATTAATCTGACAAATAGGTTCAGCGTAGAAATCACCTACATACATGACATACACGTGTGTTTCCTCCTCTACTCCTCATCACGTAAATTTTTTTGTCACCAAAAAGTTTCATACCCGTGCATCCCCTCCCACGCGCACGATGATTCAATCTCACCTTTGGAATCCCACGCTATAAACCTATTTTCCTATCCTAAACCATCATGTCTTCCTTTGGCCGTCTCGCACGCCGCACGTCTCGTGTGATGGCCAACGCCGGTCGAGTTCTCGTCGACGTCACACGTCCATGCCGTCGAGCCGCAGTTGTCTGTGCTGCTCCTAGGCAACACGCGGCTGCCAGGACCTGTGCTCCCGCATACGCCTATGACGGACAACCATGGTACGTCTGAAAGCTCGGGTGCACGATCCAATTTCCAGTAGTTCAGGCCCAACGCCATCATTGCAGACCAAGCTCTGCGATGCCAAATTGTACTACCTCCGTCTGGCAAAGGATGTAATTGTAGGAAACGTGTCAGTCAAGATAGCTCATGTTTGACCAACTTTATATTAAATACTATTAACATTTATATCTTTAAATAATTTTATTATGAAAATATATACTATAACTAATCTAATGATACTTATTTCATATAATGAATGTTAGTATTTTTTTATATAAAATTAGTCAAAGTTCAAATTGTTTGACTTCTCAAAAAGCGAGAATTGCATTCTTTCGGAGACGGAGGTAGTACCAACTAACTACGCTGAGTTTCCCGTGGCACACTGTAGGTACACATGCACATAAGTGACGTAAATGAGCTAACCTAGCAGGTTATAGATTATTTATTTCTGTATGCATGTGTCCTATACTTGTATATGGTTCTATTGTCAGAGATGTTGATGGCGTCAATCTATCAAGGTGCCAGTTGTACTTGTACAATCAGGTTATCATATTTTTGCTTACTCCATAACGAACCTAGATTAATCTAATTATCTATCATTACGACAAATTATTGTACGTTTCAGTTTATTATTTTAGATATTGTCATATTGACGATGGTATATCCAAACAATTATTTGATTGGCCCAACTTAACATTTTTTATGAGTACATGTACTTGTTTATTTCTATGGAAGTCATTCCACACTGAAAATCTCTTCCTCATGGACGGAATTGAATTGGATTGGTGCTTCAAGCATGTAAGGACGGACGCCGCTAGGAACAAGATGACGCTACAACACACCACGGCGTACCCCCACCTCCGCACGCGCTGTCGCTGGCACGCTTGGACAGTGCGGTGCGGCACAGCGGCAGCAAGAGCCAGGCAGCCAGTAGCATGCATTCCAACGTGCCACATTGACGCGCAAAGGGACAAAGGAAAAACAGGATTGAGCACTCTCTTATCAATCTAGAAAAAAAGGGTATGCAAATATGTAATTTCTGATTGCAAGTTATATTTCAATTATTCATTGGTTGTATACTAGCGGGCTAGCGGCAGAAGTAGCTTTAGTCTTTTGCATATTTCCAATCATCAATCTGTTTTATGCTAATTCATCCTTAGAATTTCAACTTGAATGATCTAAAAAACACATTGTTAAACAATTATTCAAGCACAGTAGTATCCTATTATATTTTATTTTTTCCTACTTGCTGACCAGTGATATCCCCATTAACTTCAAGACCCAAATACAGTAGATTTTTGTTTCGTGTTTACTTCTATAATTGATTACACTTTAGCGATTTTAATATATTGTTCCATCAAATACAAATGCTTGTTAAAACATAGAATAATTCTAATTGTGCTGAATTTTTCAGGGTTCAGGAATCAAGACCATACTGATTAGAAAGTGGCATCAACTCATATTTTTTTCTTCCGTACTTACTTCTATTTTTTGTCTTTATATTTCAGAAACATACCCAGTTTGGAATTATTTTTCGTGTACTAACACATATGTTTTTTTGGAATAAACTATAATGCTTGGGGTATTGAAGTATGGCATTGGGGCTGAGAGCTTATCAAAGCAAGGTCAAGGACCTGAAAAGGTTTAAACTCTTACATGCCCAAGCCCATCCAATATTATTATTTTATTTATTATCATTTTAATAGAGCTTAGCAGTGTTATCCATTATTTTAATCTATATACATACTGATGCTAATTTAATATATAATTAAACTTCTTTGTTTTTAGGTCTGTAGTGAGCTACAGAATTGAATTATCAGGATTTGCTGTAGTAATTGCCATACTTGCAACAATTATTATACCAATCTTATTGGTTCTCTGATTGCAACAAATAAGTTGGATCAGTTATATTTAGTTTCTTTTTTGTCTGATATTTTACTATTTTAATTAATAAAGAAATGTGTACCTTCATTTCCTTTATGTATTTTTCAACTAGGAGGCACCAATAACATTATCTGGTGCAACATGCTCAAGCTCTGATCAGCTCTGTTTTTTTCATGTTTTTCTTGAGTGTTTTCAAGTTGTTCTTGATACATATATATAGTTTATCAAGCCAACTGACTATCTGTGAATCTATTTAGTTTTATTTCCTTCTCTTCAGGGAAGGTTGCCGATAAGGGTCCAGCCATGTTCTGAGTGTCATATAGGTTGGTGCTTGTCGCAGGGACGTTCATGTGGGCTATTATGCACCAACTCATGAGAGGGAAAGAGATGATATACATCAGTTGTCGCAGCCCACAGTGATCACTCAAGCTCACTGGACCTTTATTAGGTACTTAATCCTCCCCATATAGGTCTTTACTATACGTATGAAGATACTTGGTATGGGGGAGAACAATGATAATGAAAAGTTATAGAAAATCACAATACTATCCCTTTGATGTTCATGAATTTTTTCATAGACACATGCATGCCGCACGTATGATGAGCAGATAAGAAACAAGGCATTAAAAAAAGACAAGCAATAAGTGGACGAGAGCAAATGATTCTTTTTTCATAGACACTATTTTTTCTCTGTTAGGCCAACGGCGCTTGTGAAATTCCCCATTGGAGTGCCTAGAGTAAATTTCAATTCAACTCGATCTGATTTTTCCTCTTTTTTAGAGTAACTAAAATGAGTCTTTTCTAAGATCAACAGTTCATTATCAAAGTTAATCTTCGGAGTATGAAAATTAACATTGGACTTCTGATAATAATTTTAGGGAAAAGTGAGCATGGTAGAACATCTGCTCCATCAACCAATAAAATTACCTCCCACATTATATTAACCAATGAGGTTACCTTCCACATTGTATCGGCTACATGTTCAAATTTTTAAATGCAGAGAATGATCAATAAAAACTACATATATTTTCTAAACACGTGCGTTGCGCACATGCATGTTTACTAGTAAAGTAAAAGTCGTTTCTTTCGTCTCCACCCCACACCCACTCGTCATCTTCAACCGAATGGCAGTGTACGGGGATACAAAGCTGCATGTGGAGACGGAGAGTATGTGGGGTGGGAGGCCATTCGCTGCAAAGATGGAGAGGAATGCCGATGGACGGCGGATTGTTTTCTCGAGAACTGAAGGACTTTAATGCCAAAAGGTTTGTGAGGCTCGTATCTCCTTTCTTGGACCGCGGGTTGATACCTGAAAAGTGTAAGGGTTTTTATGCAAAACAACCAGGACCGACAAAAGAAACGGCTTTCACTTTATTAGTAGGTACTAGAAAAAAAAATGCTCATGCGTTGCAACGTGAGAACCGCCGGCACTCTATTGATAGGTTCCGTTGTGGAGCCCTTTTCAGCGGTCCGTACGGACGTCGTCGGCAACTCGAGCCCTGCAATGGAGGCGGCTGACACGGATAGTGTATGTCGTCATGCCCGCTCGATAGGGAAGCGCTGTGGCGGGGCTTGCGCGAGGGGTGACAATGGTCGTGATGGTGCGAACCTTGCGCGTGAGCAGATGGATGGTTCGTCCCGATGTTCAGGTCATGTGACGTCGCCTTACAGACACTACCGAACAGTCAAGCTCCGATCGCCGACCTCCACGCCTACCCACCATCATTTTCGCGCACGCCTACGACTTCCAACAGCAGTCGTCTGTGACGACTTCAGATGTGCCCACCACACTGCGCCATCTTCCTCAATCCTCAGCCTCGCAAGCCCCAAACACTGCCGCAGACCGCGACACCAGTCAAGAGCCGGTGCCGAACCTCATACTCCACCGCCGAGTGCGCCACCCAGCCTGTGGTCACGCCCGATCGAGCTCCGCCGCTCTAGTTCCCTCGTCGACTTGACACGCTGTCCCCGCATTCCTCTACCTCCATCTCATCGACGATTCACGGGCTCAAGAATGCCGTTGGTTAGATTTATTAGATTGATTTGAGAAGTTGGTGTCTTATTAAGGTAGTCTGATTTGGATTTGTATGGTAATCGTATTTGGGACATGAGACCTAAGCTAGTTGAAGCAATTTAATTATGGCGGTTGTTTTCTCAATTTCTATAATATTTGTATTTGGATTTAACTCAACAAACTCAATTTTGGTAAGTTTCAAGTGACAATTTGTATTGGAGTAGAACACAATCCAAATAGACATAGACGAACATTCATAGAGTTAGTTAGGGAAAGACGGACTAAAAATAGGTAAGTTTCAAGGGACAACTCGTATCGGAGTAGAACACAATCCAAATAGACATAGACGAATATTCATAGAGTTATTTAGGGAAAGACGGACCAAAAAGTAGGCTAAAATTTTGCCTCTTTATTAATAGGTATAGATATAGATATAGATATAGATTTTATTTTCTAAACCTGGTGTAAGTTCCAACAGCGGATTGATCTACTCGTATTAAGCACAAACTCTTTGGCTGAATATCTACCGCTAGATCATCATAAAATCCAATGGTCCATATTATTTTCTTTTTTCTCCTTTACATATTAAATTTAGACCGTTAGATCTTCATTAAATCCAACGGTTCTTATTTTCTGATTAATCTCGTAATTTCTAGGCCCTCTCGGCGAACGTGGTGGCTTCTTTTAGCTTTTTCTAACACTATTGTATATATATAATATAATAGACCTGGTGTGGGCGACGTCGTCGCGGTGCCGCGGCTCCCCACCCCACGCGGCTCCTAAACTCCCACTTTGGCTAACCGGTGGAAATCCCTTCCTCTCGTCGTCCCGTGCCTGCGGATAGCACGCACCCAGCGGCCCCGCTTCAGCCCTAGGCTCTCACATCCACTCGGCGGCTCGCCAGACCGACGGCTGCCCCAGCCACCGACGGCGGATAGATCCACCCAGACCACATGCACCGGCTCCGCCCACCGCATGGACGAGGCCCTCGGCCCAAAACATAGTGCACGAATCGAACATATAATAATCCCAAATCGCCTATCTTCTAATCACGAATCTGCAGGGGAACCTCCGGCTGCAGAGAAGGCCACGTCGCCCGCTTTTCCCCGCGTCCGATCGGGCGCACGGACGGCCCGGATCGAGCGATCGAGGTTATTTTTCAGAAAAGTCCTTCAATTTTAGCGAAATCAACCTGCAGTCCGACCTCTTCTCTTCACATGTTTTATTAGAAAGCCCTCCAACTTTATCTAAATCAACCCGCAATCTGAGACTTTTATAGGCAGATCTGCATTCCGCTCCTGGGCTTAGTGGGCTGAATTCGGCGCAACTCTGTTTTTCTTATATATTAGCCTTTTTATTTTATGAATAAATTTGTTGTAACTTTAAAATTACGTAGGAAATCACTGCAAATTATAAAATATATAATAAATTTTATTTGAAATCCTCATGAATAGATTTATACAATGTATCTGTAATAGAACATATTTTAGTCAAAAGTTTTATTGTATATTTCTTCCTATATAAAATCAAATAAAGATAGAAAAAAAGAAGAACTACTAATGAGAAAATATCATCATGTCTATGTACTGCTAAATTTTATAATTTGAAGTCAAATTCTCCTCATTTCACAATTACATTAAGCTTTTGGCTACTTATGCTCTAATGTCCTTAATAATACATTTACCCCTTCTTTCTCCAAAAAAATAAAAATAACCAAAAAAAATGTGATAGTTTCATTTCAATAACAAAATTAAAATGTTAATAGGATAATACCTTCAAAATAAGGGAGTGTCCAAAATATTTACCAAGTACAACAACATGCCTCCTAAAAAATAACAAAACTATTACGATCACAAATAGATCTTATTATAAAAAGCTTGTTGTAAGGCTATAAACAAATGAAGTTTATAAACAATAGTTACTATTATTCTTTAACCACAATAAACATAGCAAGAAAAACATAATGAATGTATCTCAATACAAAAAAACTAAAAGAATAAAAATGATATAATTCATCCTTCAAAATATATAAATAACAAAATGATAAATCCACGATTTACATATACAACCATGGGTAAATGATAATTTCTAATTAACACAAAAAATATCACTAATGTATTGTATCTATATAGAAAAAAAACTAAGGATGGTCATGAGCGGCAAGAGCCGCGCATTTTTTCTAGTGAACTTCCGGTTTGCCTACCTATAACCAAGCAACATGGCAGACGAACAGCGGAGAAGAAAAGATGGTGTAGAAGTAAATGAAAGAAAAATCAGAGGGTAAAAAAAATCCTTCTTTGGAGGTGCGGAGAAAAAAAAATAGGACCGATGGAGACCTAGGAATTATACTCGAGTAAGAGTGAAATCAAATCTCAAAGAATTCGAAACAAATCGAAGAGGAGCTCCCACGGCCAATCAGGCAATATCGAATCAGAGAAAAAAGCTACATATGGGCGACCACGAACAACACGTCATGGCAGCCAATGGCTACGCGACACATCACCTATGCCTAGGGCCCAGCTGCAAGTGACTCACCCCTCTGTCCCATCCCTGGAACACGGCTCACGTGAGCCACACACATGCAGCCGAGCCTTCCAGCACGCCCCCCCCCCCCCCCCCCCCCCCCCCACACACACACACACACGTCAGCCTAAGGTCGAGTAAGGAAATATGCACCCGGAGGGCACACAAGGGGATTAAAATCAGCCTTCCCTATTCTAGAAAAATTCCCAGAAAAAAATCTAAATAAACTAGGTACAATCCAGACCAAGTTATTTCACTCCATTTTCATCTTCCAAGATTCTAGAAAATAATTTCCGAAAATGTTCCATATAACTTTCCCCCTATTACCCAAATCCATTGATTCCTCCACCAAAATTCGATAAAAGAATTCTTGTCAAAAAAAAAGATAAAAGAAAGGCTTGTGGGCCCTCCGAGGAGGGCAAGTGCATGCGTGGCTTTAGCTGCAGTTCCGCATGCCGCGTGGCCGGCCCTCGCAGTGTATCTAAGACTTGTAAATGCAGCCGACACGACAGGGTCTCACACAAGACCGGTTTCGAGACATCAAAAATACAAAAGAAAAAATGTGGATATTCCTATCCGTTTTTTATAAAGTGTGTGCCAATGACTTTTCATAGTGTCTTTTACAAATAATACGTGTCTAAGTTGTATTTTAAAATATACTAGTATATATTATCCATCTCGTCGCAATATGCTCATATACATCCTTGTGTAAGTAGAATAACACATAGTCCCTCCGTCCCTAAATAAGTGACGTTTTCGCTTCCCGATAAACAACTACCGGTAATTATATATTAAAATATATAAATATTTATGTTAACTAATTAGTATCATCGGAAAGATCTTTAAGTCTAATTTTTTAATAAATTTATTTGGAGATATAAATGTTGCACGTATTTTATACAAATCGAGTTCAAACTTGTGGCACGAAAACCTAAAACATCACTTATTTAGAGACGGAGGGAGTATCTTTGAATTTATATAGAGTGTGAGCAGGGACGAAGCCAGCGGTAGGGCAGGCCGGGCTCAAGCCCCCCCTACTGCTGCTGCAACTATGGAATACCCCATAAAATTTCATAAGTTTTTGATTGATAGGTGGGACTGAGAAGCTGATCTGGAGGTTGAAGATGGGTATAGGTCAGGCTGACATGTCAATCTATATAAATATTTGTAGTGTGTAGCTAAATTTAACATATGTTCATCTAGCGCTATGTTACATCAGTCCCTCCTAAGATTTTTCTGACTTCGTCCCTAAGTGTGAGTTGTATTTTAAAACATATTGAAATAGATTATCCATCCTGTCGCAATGTGGACTCATAGTCCATCATTGGACGAGTCGGGATAATACATATCCTAGAATGGTAAATAGAGGGTTAGTCATATCCCTACACGTTGATACTCACCGACATTGTACAGGGTCACTCCACTAGGCAGCTCTAGTGCTAGTTAATACGCTTGAAAGTTGAAACTGACTGTCGGCGCCAGGTGAGGTGACGAGAGAAAGAGTTTGCTGACAGTTTGCTTACTATAAGTGTATGCCAGACCAATTCAGCAAGTAGAGCAAAAACTGTCTACTTCAACACGGTTACATAACCACCCCTGTATGCATATTGGATGCGGCGACTGCTGGTGGGGCGGAGGCTGGCTAGGACTCTGCGTTCCTCTTCACGTTCACGTTCAATATCCACCAGCTATTTAAAATTTCTCCACAATGTAAAATGATGAGAAATTTATAAAGATGGTAATGAGATGTATCAGCATACCGGTTTTGTCTGCAGTTGTTGTCTTCAAAAATGTGGCGCACCTTACCAGCCACTGACCGATACTCGGTTCTGTCAATCAAACAAAAGCTAAGATATATAGAGATAATTATGGTGACTGAATCTCCTTTAACAAGATAATCGAAATGTTCATACAATTACAGTCTAGTGCAAAACAAAACCAAATACTAACACTAACATGTAATTTAAATACCAAAAAAGAAATCTAATATACATACTGCTTTGTCTTGAAGTATTGCAGGATTCCACGGAGATCATAAAAAAAGAGGAACGGTGTTCCTATTTTCTTGTCATAATAGTTCATGCCAATAAATTTCCCGTTGTCCATATCAACTAGGGGCCTCCAATCCCAACCTAACCAGGGTTACATGGAGATCATCATCTTTGCAAATAAGGCTAAGGTACTCATCATGTTACATGTAAGTGGGCAGAAAGAAAATCAACAAATAGTACCTTACTGATCTTACAAGTAGAATAACAAAGATGACGGGAACCAAAATAGCCTGACCAGCAGGTTGCTTTCCCTCTTGTAGCCATCAATGCACCTGATTCAAAAGAACGGCCCACAGCTACTACCTTGGAAGGATTTACCGAACATTGTTCAAGATTCATATTGAGAACATAACGACAGTTCTTGACACTGACTAGAGCAACGTTGTACTCTAAACTAAAATGTTTCAATTTCCCTTCTTTACTTTGATTGTTTGGAAGTAACACCTTAATCTGCAAATGATACAATGATACTTAAACAGTATCCTGAACAAGCAAGTATCATAGTGTAATTAGAAGCACCAACCTTCAGGCCCTCAACAATCTTATTTAAACCATCAGGATCCCTAACCAAGGTTGCGGAAGTCAGAATAGTCTGACATTCATCATCAAAGTTAATGAAAAATCCTGTGCATGAAAAAAACTTTGTTCCTCCTGGATAGAGTAATTTTGATTATTAACTACTGATGGTCATAATATAGATAGGAATATGAGTTTGGACACTACTATAAATTCACCATTGAACGAGGCAAGTGCAACAACATTTTTGATAAGAAATGAGAAAAACTTCTCTTGAATTCACCCCAGACACCTTCATCAGGATATACATCACCAAAAGGACCATGATGAGCATTAAGCAAAGCAATGCGACCTGGTAAAAGACAACAGTATAATAATTGTCAGTTGTACAATAGATCTGTGAAAAGGTTCAACTGTCAGATAACTAAAAGTACAAGCATTGACTCACGATTGATCATAACCCTTGATCGTATCCTTTGACTCATATTAGAAGTGACTAGGCTTGAATATACCCATGAACATCTCTATGTTTTAAGGAGCGATTGATGTTCATGGTGTGCAAATCTTTTATGGACCAATCTATAGACATATGCTGTAGCATTTTATTCTACCAAACAATTGCACTATCTGCATGTGTATATGTAGGAATGGTTGATGATACGACTTTAATTGTATGTATATATAAATTTTTTGCACTACTTCTGGATGAATGTATAGATGTATGCTGTGGTATATACTTAATTGAAATAATACATACATTGCAACACACATGCGCAATGCGGGTATGGTAAAGAACGCTCTAGTTACATGATACAAGACATGTGTGAGTGCTCTAACGGTCATAGAAAATACATGCAAAAAAACGAAGAACAAGCAGACCTGAAATCAATGGCTGAGTTGTCCCTCCTGAAATCAATGGCCCAGTGCAAGTTCTTTTATTCCTATTTAAGGATTTCTTAGAATCAGCAGCAGCTCTCTTACCTACTTTCATCTTTCAGACTGAAGCAGAATTAAAGAAAGTGAAATGTGAGTCATAAGCAATAAGGTTTGGAAAAAAATAGTCAGATCAATCAACAATCTAGTAAAAGAAATATCTACAAACGCATCTTGCACCAACATGAAGTAACCGGGATGCTGCACGCAAGGAAGGCGCACGAGCTTGGCGCGTTAACCGGCGAGGATAAGCAGCAACAGCGCGCGCGGCGGCGTGAATTGTGCCCAGGCCGCGAGCGGCGTCTGGGCCTAGGCCCTAGGATTCAAGCGGCGCTGCGGGAGTCGCTGAGGCCGAAACGAGATCGTCTGCAGTTGGCAATACATAACTTGGGTGCTGAACATCTCCCTTAGGCCCTCAGCTAGCTGGGCTTCGGCCCAATACTAGCATAGGCCTTCAGGACACTTTGGCACCGGAACTAGTACATTTTTGGCCCAAGAGTGCAAAGGGCGGGCGCCGGCATCTGCTATGGTGCTCTCGATCGGTGAGCAGGTGTTAGGGATGGCGGCCACTAGGCAGAGCGTCGCGATGGCGGGAAGGTAAACGCCGGCGTGATGAGGAACGGTTTCGACGGCGCGACAGCTTCGTCGGTGATGAGGCTCGTGCGTGGTGGCGGAGAGACGAGCGCCGACACCAACGGCGCGCTCTGCCCCTGGCGATGACGGCACCGCCGGTCCAGTGCGAGCCGATCTGGTGACGAGACGTTGGGGGCGCCGCGCCGCTCCGGTAACGCACCTGGAGAGGATGAAGCCTATGCGCCGATCTGGTGCCTGCAACGGAGTCAGACGAACGACGGCCGGCAACAACGGCGCGCGCGCTGCGCCTGGCGAGGACGGCAGCGCCCGATCCGATATGGCGCCAGAAGAGGGACGGGAGGCGACGACGGAGGAGCCGCGCGGCCTGGGGAACGAGCGGCGACGGAGGGCCGAGGGGGTAGATTAATAAGAATGGTGCGGGATGGGCTCACATGGGCCGATTTGAGGCCGTTTTCTGGAGCCCACCCTTGGATCTAGTACCAACGGCTTGGATGAGAACCGCAGAGACAAGTCGTACGTATTTGTCAACCCCAGACGATAATTCGATTGGTTCAAGGAAACTGACTTGCACGGTTGCATTGCACAGCGATTCAGAGCTAGCGGAGCCGAGACACACCAGTTTCCTTCATCCATCCAAGTTTACTATACCCCAGCTAGCTAGCTCGATCCGGAACAAAGAACAAACACATCAGTAGTACGGTTACAGCTTACAGGCGACATGACCTATCTCTGCCTCCATCCATCCTGCTGGTCGACCATGCTGCATGGCTCCTGTGCCTAGAGCAGAGCTAGCTGGACGATCACACACCAAACCAGTCCAAAGCCAGCCAACGCCGCCGACCCGAGGCCGGCCGCGCTGGGGTATGACATGAACGGAGTCATGCCCGGGGTCGCCGTGGTGCCACCACCTCCGGCGCCAGAGCACGTCGGCGTCGTGTACGGCGTGGTGGTGGTCGGCGTCGTGTACGGCGTGGTCGGGGTCGTCGTCGGGGACGTCCGCGGTGTCGTCGGTGTAGTGGCAGGGGAGTTGGAGCCGCCGACGGTCACGGCGAGCTTCATCCCGGCGCCGCAGTGCCCGGTGATGCTGCACACGAAGTAGTGGGTGCCGGGCGTCTTGAGGCCCACGGTGGTCGCGCCGCTGTTGTCGGAGCCCAGCGGGTTGGCGGCCGTGCATGCCATGTACTCCGCCGCGCTCACCTCCACCACCGTGTGCAGCCCTTTCGCGTAGTTGAACACTGCATGCGCGCGACCCATCAAACAGATCGACTCGTCAGCTAGCCAATCTAGCTATCTATTGCGATCAGAACGCGTGACGATCGACATGCATATATATATGCATATGCATATGTACATATGCATGAGGATGAGGTAACTCATACGTACCAAGATTGTCCCCGAGTTTGAAGTTTTTGGAGGCGGCCCAAGATGTGTAATCGACGCCGGTGGTCCAGCCGGACCCGTCGCCGACGGTGTAGCTGGTGGCGGCTGCCGTGGAGGAGGAGAAGGCCACGAGCAGCAGCACTGCCAGAGGCAACCGAGAAACCCAGGAAGAAGCCATTGATGCTGTGGAGCAGTAGTGCTGATCAAGTACGTGTTTCTGAAAGGTGAAAGCAGCTTTAGCTTGGACGGTGTCGTCGATCGCTTCCACTACGAGAACTGACGCAGAGACGGCGGGGAAATACGGGCCTATATAACCGCAACGCGGAGTTGGTGGCCAATAGCCTTTCACTTTCACCGGCTGTGTGGGAAAGAATATTTGGAGCTAGCCGCTTTACCTATGAGGAAATGAAATGATCACAACGCTTTCGAGATGAATAGAGCGGCGATTGCTCAGGCTCAGGATCGGAGGGTCATGCCACCAACTAATGATAAGGTTTTGTCTGTAATGAAGTTTCTACAACAAGTTTATTTTCCATGATAACAACAGGACTTTTGTATAGCATGGATGGATCTTGTCGTCTGTTCATCAGCGTTCAGGGAGACCATAGATTTTGTTGTTATGTGACCTCATTCTCACTAACATCCATTTCATTCCCTATCAACTTAACTGATGAACGCTTAGAGTAAATCTTACTCCACTAAGCTATGCGCTGTATCTTTTCCTCTACACACAGATTCTCTCCCAAAACTAGTCCCGAACATTCGATCTTAAACGGGTGGCTCAGATGAAACTCCACCTATTTTATTTGAAGATTCGCGGACTAAGGGAGATTTGCATCGCAAACACCTTTATAGCTTTTGCGCCTATTTGGTATTTTAGGTGCCATATCTTTTCATATGATAATATAGGCCAAAGTGAAGTGAATCTGATTGTGTCCGGTGCCGACGGCGTGGCATCTGATTTTCTTCTTCACATGGAGATCAGTTGAATTAAGCTACCTAATCTTTTGACAATGACTTCACACTTGCATGTCGATCGTTCAAAGTGCACATATTTTTCATATGTTCATGCCGAGGACATGACAAAACGCTTTAATTCGAACTTATACACATACACCAATGAGTGGGTAACACAGAAACACTAGGTCAGTATTAGTGGAGAGTTTTATAGCATTGTTGTCAAAATTATCCGGTCATATAAAAATGAAACTTTGATGAAACATCCATTATCAATGGAGAGTTTTATTCTATAATTTCATAGACATTTAATTTCATGACTCGGAGAGAATTGGTATTCGTATAAGAGAGTTTCAACTACATAAAACTCATTTCTTCTCTCCTTCTTAATTCCAGTCATATCATAAATAATGTCTACGTGATAACATTTTAATGCAAAACTCAGATGAAACTCTCACTTAAACAGTTTCTATGTTTTCCATCATTGATGACCAAGACCCTGACCCAAACATTGCTCAATTAATTGTTAGGTGAGGTTACAGTGCGAATTAGACCCCGATTAGAAGGCAAAATGGCAGCATTTGCTGCAGTCGCACTGATATGATGGGTTGATCCCGATTTTTTTAAAAACGTCGATGAGGTCGATCAAACAGCGCTCTGATGCAATCTCGAAAAATGGTCGTCTGGTTACCGGACATGGACTGGCCGGTTGTTAGGCTGAACTCAGGCTCACCAAAGAAGACAAACCATGAACTGTACCTCGTACTTTTAATGCACTCGATTGTACTACGAGCTTAAAAGCACTAGATTGCAGGTTAAGGGTTAAAGTTCCTGCAGTTCATCACACAGTTCCTCCTAGATTTCTTTTTGAGTCCAGACTTTCCATTCATCTCCCTTTGTTTTCTTTTTTGTTCGGTTTCTTCCTTTCAGATTGGAGACAGCACGACGAGCACCTGAATTTAAGGCCTACGCGCAGGGCTCTGCATCCTTTGTTGGATTGGTCAAACTGCCAAAGATGCTCTGAGTACCTTCTTGATTTCCGGCCGGTTGCTTTCGGGAGGCATGTCAAATTATTCGAAGGAATGACTCGATTCCACTTTATAGTCCGCAATTGCTAAGTACACCTCTGCTCCAAATAGTCATTTTAGTTTTACTATATATTAATCTAGATATGCATTATACCTAGATTCATAATTGAAACTCTGATTCTAGAAATGCCAAAATAACTTACAAACTGAAACGAAAAAGAGTATTACCTACATCTGTTTGCAAGAGTAGCCAAAGAAAAAAAAAACTTGCACTGTAGGTTTCCAAATGAGGTTCTGGAAATCCATAAAAATTTGACATGCAAATTGAATATGGTAGGCTGACTTTGTTGAGTATTCTTCTTAACTCTCAAGAGTCCCTATTATTTGATCTCCCCGCTCATCTTCTAGGTTGATTTGAGACGAATGGATTGCATTCCACAGTTGAAAATATTCTCTCAGCAAGTCATTATCCAAGTTGCATGTAATATCACCTATCCAGCTTTCACCTAAAACATCTTTCACCATTTTTTGTTATCTTCTACTGAGTAGGAACAAGCTTGCAGATGTCTGGCCATTTATCCAGTTTGAATGCAAGAAGGAGGCCTTACTCTCGTTGTTGATATAGTTGGTATTGTCACGGCGTTGAACAACGCCAAATCTATTGAGCCCACGGGTAGTGCATCTTGTTCCAAGGTCTCTCAAGGTTAGTCTAAGTAAACTATAATCTTCTCAGCCTCAGTGCTCTGCTAAATTTTTTAGAACTTCAATGTCCAATTCCCAAAAAAAATGGCTTGGCCACTTAAACCATCTAAGGTGTCGAGAAAATCATACTATTCAACCTATCAAAAAGATATACTAGTACTAAAAAAAAGGTAGCTTCATATTCTATCTCTGTTTGATTGATGTTCTATCTTTTGAGAACCGAAACCCTTTATAGAAGCTAAACTAATAAACACAGTCTTAATTATTGACCATTATACATCCGTCTAAGGCAGCAGGGCTATATATATGATATACCCTTATTTTGGCTTCCCTGCTTTCAAGCGTAAAGCATGTACCTCGTGAGTACACCACTTTGCTCCATCAAGAGCGGCGCTCAATTTTCTAGTCACCGTGATCCCTTTCTCTGGTTTTATGGCTAAAGGAAGGCACCGAAGTTCAACTTTGGGGCTCTGCCAAGCAACATAAATACCTAGTCCCGTTAAGTCGCAAGCCTGTTGGCCTAGTGGTGTGCTGCTCTGGTCAGACTAACCGAAATAACTCTGCTACTGCCGTAGCTCAAGGGATCGAGGTCTGAGAGCTGAGCGCCATCGCTTTTTGCTTTGGTCACCGCCGAGGGGACGCAACGGCGACGGAGACCTGAGCGCCCCCCGTGATTTTTTTTCTTTTTTTTTTCTTTTATAGGAAGAAGAAAACGCTTCTATATAATTGATACAGGTTTTTTTTTGAGAAAATAATATAATTGATGCAGATGCCCTCAGGCGGGCTGATTCTCGTGCAAAGAACTCCTAGCCGGTGGGCTCCAGCATAACTGATTCTTGTTGGCCAGAGGGGCAGCCCAACAAGCCCCTCATGCTCGCCCAACATAGCAGCAGCACGCCAGCACCCCGCATGAGCGCCCAACGAGGCTGTTGGGCGGTTGGCCCGTCTGCCACCGCGCGAGCGTAGCGTGGTCCGTGGGCTGTGCCTGCGTGGCTCACCCGTTTGGCCCTGGCTGTTGGCGGCGGCGCGCAGCTCGCAGCGGCATCCTGCCTCGTCCTCTCTCGGGACACTTTTGACTGTGCCAGTCTCCCTGTCGTGGACTCCTGGGCCCGTTCGGTCAAGATGGCCCACTTCGACGTTTAGACTAGAAGTCCGGCCTGCTGGTCGTCCACAACACACCAACGGCTTTGTTCAGTTTCTGTCCTCAGAGGTACTCCCTCCATCCAAAAAAAACGCAATTCTAATGTGGTATGAATGCACCAGAGTAACTGGGCACGAATTAATCGTGACAAACTGGAAAGTCCATTTTCTTCACCTCTTTTTTTTTCTCTAATGATAATGAGTTTACATGTCATTCAGTCACTGCCCGTGCTAGCCTCTGGATGAACACAGACACAATACTGGATGCCCACACTGACACTGTCCAAGTCCAAGAGGCAGGAGCCTTCAGAAAAATGAACGGCGGCCACGGCGGGTTCCTGCAATTCCACTGCCGTGACATGTCCATCAGTGCTGCACATCCGTGGGCCGCGGCATCCAATTATTCCCATCCGGCCGCTTCAATGACCAACAGTTGCTCGTCTCTTTACGAGCTGAATTTGCTCTCACTTTCAAGCACTGTTGCACGAGCCTGACGATCCACGAACTCAAGAATATGACGAACAGTACACACACACTCTCACACACGACACAACAGCAAGGCTTTGCAGGAGGCACGCAGAGCAGGTATGGCCTGAACCTGAATGGTCCATGGCACCTACTCCTCTGAAACTAAAAGACTAAAACTGTTGCCGGTGTACCATGAACAAGTGCCAACAGCTGCCTTCGATCTCGACCCCGTTTCTCAGCCAGTCCCTCCCCATTGCACTGTCGTTTCTTTTTATTTCTGCAATGATTTTTCATAAGATGGGGCGACGCAGCAGTGCAGTGCACCACACTAGCACAGGAATCGATTGAAGGGGGCCAGCAGCATTGTAGCTTTATCACCGGGGAAGGGGATCCCCTGACAAGTCTTTGATGCCACACGCAGTGGAGCAGCAGCAGCAGCAGCAGGTGACCTGTTTGCCCTGCCTGTCGCTCGATGCATACATATGCATCATCCAGATAGTACAGACAGGCGACGGCACGCTACGCTGATAGACTGCTGAGCAAAATAATACTGCGTGTGTGTATTGTAGCTGCATGATCCAAATAGGAAGAGGGGGTATCGGGTGGTAGGTAAGACGTATTGTCTGAATTGTGCTTATCTGTGTCTGCATACGGCTAACGCATGTCTGGCGTGCCATTCTGAACTAAATATGTTTCCCGACCTCAACTTTTTTTTATTGCTATGCAAGCTGGTTGATTTTGGAGAAAAAAAAAGAAAGAAAGAAAGAAACAACCATGCCACCACTAGGATTTAGTCGGTTCCCAAATTAGCGTGTAATCATCAAGGTTCGTCTACGCATATTCAATTCAACTGATCTTGGCCTCGATTCAGAAGAACTTCAGATCATCTGAATCTGATGTCTGTAAACATTAGTTGGAATTCTACTTGGTGTACACGGCATATCTCCATGTATCGGATTTTCATCTTTGTTTAACTATCAGGAGCTGAGGCTACGTTTTCTGATACTTAACTTGTTAAGCTCAATTATTGAGGCATACGTATCTAACAGCGAAACTTGTCCGCGGAGACACGTATGCCACTCCCCTCGTCCCTATCCAACTTTTCTATACGGTGTCTGCACTGCAGCCCCCTCCGTCGATCTGATGCCGGGAATCCTTCTGATGGTAGCACCATTGGCATGTTCCTCGATTGGAAACTCGATGGACCACTGAGGATTAACGATTCCTTTCAGACATCCCAAATGTTGTAATCTAATCTGTGATGTTACGTAGTACTTTTAGTAGTTCAGTTAATCCCATAATTTGTGTGTACCCATCCGCATGTGCTTCCTCCTTGTAGCTTGCCTCTAGACAAGGGAATGTATAATGGCGTAGCCAGTTCAGGACAAGATCCAGAGGTACAGACCTTGTCTTGCTCGGCGACTTTCTTCAGTCTGTTGATCCATATAGTTATCATCACCACCGCCTAGAAATTGTGCGAGCGAATGATTCCTTGCCCCACTGGGAATATGTATCGGGACTTTATAAGGCAAGTTGGAGTATTTCTCCACAATTAGGCAGCCTTAATTAGGGGGGGGTCGCTTTATGAATTTTTTTTTTCAAATTTTCCTCTGAAGGCGACGCATCTTGTTGTCTGAATTTAGAAGTAAGCAGCCGAATTTACTTTGATTGAGTGGCCTGGAAAAGCCTAGTTTCAAAATCTGTGGGGGCCTGTTAGATGAGATCACCTTTTGCGGGCTGTTTGCGTTGCATGATGTGGTATGCTTGTCATTAGTCATCAGTCATCGCTCTGAACAGAGAAAAAAAAATAGAATATGAAGCTCGTAACATTTCAGCAATAGCCTAGCCACGCAGTGACGCAGTTGCACTTCCACAGTTGCACTGCTTCTGAATCTGCACATGTGGCCAGGTTTTGCGTGTCCAGCAATTGTCAGGCGGCTACAAATCGAAGGAACAGCGGGGAGGGTAGCTAGGACGTGAAACAAAGCTACTACGAGCGAACACACAAAGGCTGGCATATGCATGCACGATAGACTTTAGTGTCAGGTGCACCAGCTCTCATAGGCATGCACGTCCTAGTAACATTCTTTTCAGTAGTCACAGTTAACTACAGTACCCTTCGTCATTTTTTTCGTTTGTTTTTACCTTCCAGCTTTCCACAGATTCACATTGCATGGACCACGCTTTCGTGATGTTTTTTCAGCGATTTTTGGGGACTCGTAAATGTATAAAGTTGTCCGGACATACAGTCGAATTTGAGCCCTTCTCGGAGTGTTTGGTTCCCGATCACACTCTGCCACACTTAAAGTTTGGCATGCCACACGATAGCTAGCTGCTGTTTGATTCATTCGTAATATAAGGCTGCCACAGAGTGTGGCGAACACATTTGTCGCCTCCGCCACAACTTGCCAAAGCTGGACGTGGTCCAGAACCAAACAATCCTTTGTTTTAGGTCCTTTTCGCCTCTCTTGTCCGAATAGTATACTTAGAAAGCAAGTGGTACCAATGGGTTTTTTGGGTCAGTTAATTAATTACAATCAACTACTATTGTAGTTCATTTTTTCACTTCTCTCAAACTAAAAAATATTATTCTAGTTCGTTTGATTAATTCTTTTGATCGATCCAATGATCTAAAATAATTAGAACTTGCATCCCTAAGTATATACTGTACTGGCACAACGCGATGATTCTGAACCGACGCCCGTAACACCCAATCAGCAAAGTTCATGCAAAGACCCTGTATATGCCCTAATCATTCACGTCCAACCAAAGTCACCTTGCGGCTGGGAAAAGGATTCTGATCCGATCCTACAGGTTTTTTTGCCCCGATCAGTGCCAGCAGAATGATGTGAGCCGTTGCTCTACGCGACTACGCCTGCAGGTTCATTCATCCAACTTCCAACCCACCCCCCTTGCAGTTGCACTCGAGAGCAATGAACGAGACGTGTCAGTGTGTCATGCTGTCAACGACGTTCTTCATGTGTAAACTCGATGCCTGATGGAGCCATCAGAGAGCACACGCAAGATCGTTGCGACCTGCGACGATCGTAACATGAGATGATTGCATTGCAGCCGGCCGGCCAATCCTACGGTCGTGTTTGGATCGAGTTTAGACTCTGTCACATCAAACATTTAGATAGTAACTAGGAGGACTAAATATGAGTAAATTAAAAAACTAATTACATGAAAATAAACTAATTAGCGAGACGAAATTATTAAGTCTAATTAATCTATCATTAGCACATGTTTACTGTAGCACTACATTGTCAAATCATAGACTAAATAGGTTTAATAGATTCATCTCACGAAATAATCTCCGGCTGACAAATTAGTTTCGTAAATAGTCTATATTTAATATTTCATGCATATATCTAAATATTCGATGTGACGGATCTAAACTTTAGCGCTGAGGAACCAAACACCACCTATATCACCTTGAAATACCATAGGAGCTGGGATAATCCATGCGAATTATAAATCTTATGCGTGGTGACTGCTCAGAGAAAGCAGTTCATTTTCTGAAGCAAAACTCGTCAGAGAAAAGGCGCTATCTGGTCCACCAGTTCATCGATCGACGACCTCGAACAGGTCACCCGTGTGCACACGCAGCCATGCATCTCGATCGATGGTGCTAATAATTGGCGCTGATGCGAGATGTGAATCTGAATTTCTGCATACACACAAATACTACAGTACTACTGCGCTGCAAAAGACTCACTAGGTAAGCTGGTCCAATCGATACATGTTTCCTTGCACGCAAACATATTGAGTGGTAGTAGTAGTAGTACTGCCTGATAGTGTGGCGCGAATTGCCACTTGCCAGTGTTATACATGTACTAGGATGATCAAACTGATGTCACAGTAATAATAATAATACATGACACGTACTTGCTAAGATATACTACTAGTAGAGTATTCCAGCTAATTAAGCAGCTAACAAGTGACTGGCGCACTCGTCGGAGATCTTGGCGAGTATCTCGTTCACCGCGGCGGCGATGTCGTCGACCGACGACAGCCGGCACTCATCCTCCATCTGCAGCAGCAAGGACGACGAGCCAGGAGAATGTGTTAGCTAGTGTCTTAGCGTAACTGCTGAGCTCAGCTGGAACAATAATAATGCATTTGTTGGTTACCTTGAGACTGAGAGAGTAAAAGGCGAGGTGATCGGCGGTGGTGGTGACGTTGAGGTGGAGCACGGTGAGGCCGAGGCACTGCAGCGCCACCACCATCCTCAGCAGCTGCCGCGGCCGCCGCGGCGCGAGCACCTTCACGTTGGCGTGGCTCTCCGCCAGGGCCACCTCGATGTCGGCCACGCCGCGCCGCGCTCCCGCGCAGCCGCTGCCGCCACTCTGATCACCGCCGGCGGAGCCATCGCTGCTGTCACTAGAGCCAACAGCACCCGTCGTCGTCGCGGCGGTGGAGTACTGAGGGAACGTGAAGAAGCCGGCGAACGGTGCCTCCGGTGGCTCGGTGCACCCGCCCTGGCGCCGCTTCTGCGCCTCCAGCGACTGCAGCAGCTGCTCTAGCTCCTTTACGAAGTTGATGGCACCGGCCACGATCGACGCCTGGTCACCCTGCACCCGCCGTACACATTTACGAGTATGTTAACGCTCGGCAGTAGGAGTAGTAGTACTCCTACGGTACGTTGCAAACGGAACATGCCATTCGCGGTCGCGACCAAGAGCTCGGCGCTCAAGAAGGTGCGGCTTTTGATGCCTGCAGGTGCAGGCAGTACACGATCGCTAGAGATTCCGTGACATATGCAACCAAAGCGGCATGGCGCGGCGAGGGCCGAGGCAGGCAGCAGCCAGGACAGGCCAGGGGGCAGCAAGATTTGACATCCGTTACAGTAAAAGCTGGGGGTGGGGGACAGAGGCAAGGCAATCAACAACGCGGTGAATGCCAAGCCGTTCGTGTGCACATGCATGGCATGGTGACATGACCTGCAAAGCTCTTGCAGCTAGGACGATACTGCCGGCCCGGCCGGGGGGAGAGCGGCCGTACGCTCATTGCACAGCTGGATAGCCATAGGAGCTACGGAGTAGCTAGTAGATTGATGTACAGTACGTACGTACGGTACGTACCCGCTGCGCGTAGGAGGGCGGCATGGCGGAGCGGAGCACGGAGAGGTACTCGTTCATCTGCCGCCGCCGGTTGCGCTCCACGGCAATGTGGTTGCGCCGCTGGCTCTCCATCTCCTCCGTGTTCTTCACCGCCTTCGGGCGCCTTCGCCGTCTCCGCGCCGCCGCCGACGCGGCGGCAGCCTTGCCGCGCCCGGACGACGACGACGACGCTGCGACGGCGGATGGCACCGGCGGGGACGCGGAGAGCTGGTGCTGCTGCACGTCCCAGCACTCCTCCACGGCGCCAGGTGCAGTGGAGCACGGGCAGAGCACCGCGTCCCACTCCCACGCGGGCGGCGGCAGCGCATCGGCGGCGGCCTCTGCCTCTCCTTGCAGAACCACGCCGCCCTTGTCCTCCACGAGCTCCTCGATGTGGAAGCCGCAGCCCAGCGACGCCGAGCGCGCCTTGACCGTGCACGCGAGGTGCTCCTTCGGGAACACCACGGCTTCGAGCGCCATGGGCGGGCTGGCCGGCCTCCCCTCCTTCCTAGCTACAACCTGCCACGACTTGGCGTCTGCTGCACGGATTGAGTTCGTTAGAGCTGTGAGTAACGCTCAGCTGGCCGGGTTGCCCTCGCCACGATGACTATGGGACATGGAGGAGGAGGAGGAGTGGCGAGGTGGTCCCTTTAAAGCGGGTGTGGAATAACATGGACGGGCAATGGAGACAACGACCCGGTCTGGCATGGGCCCCTGGAACGCGAGGGCCGAGCCGAGGGTGTGCGCGCGAGGAGAGGGGGGGGGGGGGGGGGGGGGCGGGTCTGAGGAGGCAAACGACACATATCCGCGCATGTCCGCCCTGTCGCTCTGGAGCCACTCTCGTTAAGTATGGTTGGTGGTGTACCTGAGACCAAGATTAACAACAGGTAATCAGTCCCGACCTGATGTCTAGTATACTCCTTACTTAACTAGTACTCCGTACGTAGTTGACGTACGGACCGGTAGTTTTCAATTGCTACTACCTCGATTATAGTTCGTGGCATGCCCTCAGCTCAGCTCGGCCCACGGATGCCGAACAAGAAGGACGAATGCGTCGCAGTCGGGAACGAGGTGTCCTGCCCCCCGCAAGAGTTCCCCGATTGAGAAAGCCAAGTACGCGCACCTGCCATCGGCGACGAGAGCAACCCAATTACCCAAAGTTAGCAAGAAACTGACCTCACCCGGCTGCAGGTCTCGTGGCAATCCCGGTGCTAAAGGCTTTTTGCCCCGGATTTCAGGGGACGATCGGTGAGATGCCATGCTCGCTTAGCTGCCAATCAACGCTACCGAGCTCCGGTTGGACGGACGCGGACCCTGGTCGAGTGCAGACACGCACACACTAGCTAGTCCTGTTGACTTAACTGTCCATTGCCATCCTTGCTGTGGTGGAGCGGAGCCCGAAAGGCACCGATCGATCGGCATTAGTCTCCCGTCCCACGCGCTGGTCCGTCCGTTCACGACCTCAGACGCCCACGCCCAGCCTGCAACCTGCATCCAGCCGTAACCGACGGCGCCTGGCCATGTTCAGGAACACTGCTCGAAGGCGCGCCGTCACATCGTCGCGGCCGGGCGCGAGAGGAAGCCCAGACAGTGACACACCACCGTTGCGAGAACCGAGAAAAAATCGCTGCGCTGGGCTCGTCGTCCTCGTGCAAAAGGGAGCGAGCTCGCCGTGCAGAGAGATGGCCTGGCCTCCCCTGCCCGCTCCTCCTCGATGCACAAAGGGAGCCGACGAGACGATGGGCGTAAGCAGCGCGCCGGCTACAGCGGGTGCGGGGCCGGGTCGTCCGTGGTGGAATCTGGAAAATCTCCCGTGGTTGTCTTGTCCCGCCAGCCGACACGGTTGCTCACAGTCGCAGCTGCTGGATCATGGATGCTAATGTTTGTTGATGGGTGATGCACCTGATGGTGCATAATCGAGCTGGCGAGAGCAGCTCCGGCACGCCCGGCGGCCAGGGGCGGTCAGCAATCAGCGTCGAAAAAGCCACGGCGCAACTGCGACTGGACAGTTCGCGGGCGATCACTGTGCGTGTGCAGCGGAGGGAAGATGCTGCTATGCTACAGCTACAGCAAACAGGTGTTTTGGTTGTGATGAATCGTGGTGTCAGGTGGTAGGGTAGCAGAGTCTAACAGGAGTTGCCTGCGGTGTACTGATACGTGAACGATAACGTATCAAGAATTCTAAGATAAAGCGTACTTACTGTATACAAACCTTAAAGCATCTTATAGAGATTAGTCAAATCATTTTTTAAATATAAATTTGGCTATTATAAAAGGAAATGTGTCTCCAACAGACTCTGTAAATGACTCTCTAAATTTAGAATATCTTCATTTCACCTCATTCGTTCTCTATCTTTGGATAGTCTACCTCACTAGCCATCTAGATTCTTCATTTTACAGAGTTTGTTGGAGTAATCTAGTATTATCTATTTTAGAGAGTAACTAAATCATTAAATTTGACTAGTATGTTTACAGAGTCTATGCTCTTATAGAGCTATAGTAACTCCAAAAAATAGAGCACTGTAACTATACGCCCTATTGGTCTATAGCACGCATGAACCCCCTACAGTGAAGACAGGTGTGTCTGAGTCTGTCTGATTATTCGTGTGAATCGTGTCCTCTCTCTCTCCTGGAACTGGAACGCTTCGCGGTTTCCAATCGCGGACCTCCAGAGATTTTTAGCGCGGTGGTTGAGAGAATTGAATTTCACTAAAATAATTTTATTAGCTCATGAAGTAGTATTATAAATACTAGTAAACGATATATATAAATAAATAAACAAGAGTAAGCCGTTCCTCATGTATATGCTTTAAGAACCAAAAAAATAGAAAAAAAAACATATGGACTATGAAAAAAAATAAGAGAAACATATGGAATTAGATTTTTTATGAGGAAGGTTATTCTGATTTACTAATCTATATAAAAATACAGGAACGAAAAAAAGAGGAAATGCTTGAACAGTGTACACAAACAATATTAAAATAATTCTATGGGAGGATTTTATTGGACTTGTTCAAAGACATAATAAAAGTAACAGATATTTTTTGTTCCAATCTGGGACATCAAAAGAAAAAGGCTATATATATATATATATATATATATATATATATATATATATATATATATATATATATATATATATATATATATGTTTGTATTTTTCTCTCTTTGCTATTTTAACCCATATCTATGAGATAATAAAAATATTATATAAGTTATACCAAAATAGGTTCACATAAGAAAGTGTATAATAGTTTTACATAGGAATGCTTGATTTAATTTGCGGAGGAAGAGTGCAGGTAGAATAACGAGAGAGATTATTTATGTTCAAGGCCATTTCAACAATACCATGTTTTTCGCGAGCAACAATACCATATAACCGTTTACAGACCAAACAAACACAGCAAAAGTAAATCAGACCAAAGCTGAATTGTCGGTGTTATGACCCAGGGGATCAAGACCACCGGCTAGTAAATTTGTATATTGCGTGCTCCCTCTCCCAGACGTGATGTAAGAAGAACACAAGATTTATCTTGGTTCGGGCACAGAAGGCCCTACGTCCAGCAGGGGAGGATGAATTGTATTATCTCGCACCGGAGTGCCCGTACAGGGAGGTACAAGCAGGTTTACACGGGGGTGCTCAGGATGAGCTGAGGCCTAGGCTAGCAGGACTACCCTAGGTGGTCGGTTGATCGCTTGAGAGGTCAATCAAGCAATCGGGTGAGTGGTGTATGCGGGTCAGAGCTTAAACGAATATGTGTTCGTATTGTCGATACGAATGCCCTTCGTTTTCGCTCCTCCCCCTTCTTCTATCCTGGCGTCCCCTTTTATAGATCAAGGGGAGGTACGGGAGTACAGAGTCCTAAATTGTAGCGGCATGGGAGGCGTGTCCGTGGCACCATGTTGGCAAAGGGACGTCGATCACTGTAGCGGCGTGGCCTTCCCGTCCTTCCGGTGTTTCGGAGTATGGTGATGGCGGACTGGACGTTGCGGCACGTCACGGCGCAACAGGGTTGACCTTCTGTTAGACGAGTGCGAGTCCCACAGCTGAGGCGGGACGGAGCGGATAGGACGGGTCCTATGCCAGAGTGGTTGGAGACGATGGTCGAGCCCCCTGGTCGAGGGGGGTCGAGGCCGGCGTGACCCTGTCGTATCCCTCGACGTGGCTACAGCGGCAGCACAGTTGACGGAGGTCCAGGGCATGGGCGGTGAGTCGATGGATTTGACCGCGGTAGTGGGCGCCCATGGCGTTAGGCGGGGGCAGGTAGGCGCATCGGATCCCCTTTAACCCATACCGAGAGCAGGTATAATCGGTCGAGCTTCCTTCTCAGGGGGCGTTCGTTCGACCCCCTATCCGTCATTTGAGGGGTCGAGGCGGAGGCGGAGGCGGAGGGGTCGTTCGTTCGACCCCTGTCCGTCAGTCGGGGCAGAGGCGGGGGGTCGTTCGTTCGACCCCTGTCCGTCAGTCGGGGCAGAGGCGGGGGGTCGTTCGTTCGACCCCAGTCCGTCTGTTTTTCCAGTAATGGGCCGGCCCACGACTGGTTGCTGTCGCCGGTGAGGGAGACCTTTGCGTGATGGTCCTTTCTCCATTGACTTGAACGGCTGATCGGGTGCTGCCTTAAAAATGGTTATTATGTTGAGCGTTAGTTTATCGTGGGTTTAGGGTACCCCTTACCTTTGTACCCGACACGAACCTACCAAATTGAGATGGTGAATTTAAATCTCGTCATTTACAATAGCGAGAAGATTATAGTCCTGTATTTTTTTTCTTTTTCGACCAACTATTTTTGTAAAAAACGGATTAAAAACCTGTAAAGCAAAAGCCCTGGTCTTTGTTCCCTCAGGCCCATTTAACGTGCTTGCTCTTTGCTGTACAGTCCAACACCCCGTGCAAAATGCGGCCCAGAGCCAAAACATCCTATCTCGCGGAGTACGACCTAAAGAGGCCCACGGCTGGAAGTTCCGCCTGGGAAGACTGAAACCGGGCCTCTTTCTGAGCAACAACGACCGAAGCCTAACGTAACGCGGTGGCAAAAGACCAGTTACCAGTACGTACGTACGTAAAGGAAGAATAAAGCATTGACCTTGACCATGCATGCATGGTAGCCGGTAGGACAAAATCAGAACGTACAGAGCTGTACAATCATACATGCATGCATGTGCCGACACGCTCCGTCGAATCGTCGTTACTTTTTCTTGTAGTTTTTGGCTTTGGCACCATCAGTGACTTACGCTGCCACCTGAAAGAGAGAAAGAGGGGGAATTTTCATGCTTAACGCCTCTGGAATTCCAGGGTTACGTGCCCGCAAAGCGCGCCATCGTCTTTGTCTTGTAGCGCTCTGGCCTTGCGTTTATCTCAAGTTTGATATCCACTGTCATTGGGGAAAGAAGAAAGACAGGGATGGTGCATCTAGAACTAAAAACATTTGCCGTTGATATCGATCAGAACTAGTATTAGAGTTTGTTTCGGCTTTATCTACTTCGTTTGTAGAAGAAAATAGAGTGAAATACGTTGTGGGTCCTTAAATTTTTGCCCACTTTTCATCTAGGTCTATGATTTTTTTTTTCATTCATCTGGGTCCATGAACTTTTACCTACTTCTCATTTAGGTCCATGAACTTTTTTTACCCTCATCTAGGTCCATAAACTTTTACCTACTTCTCTGCTAGGTCCACAGTTAGTCATATAAGACTCTACTGTCCACGTGACGATTGATGTGGCTTCACATGTACTTTTTTGAATTCCAAAAACTGGTTGAAACTTTAAAAAATTGTATAAAATCATTAAAAACGTAAAAATAAGTCTACTTTTGTTAGACTTCACATGAATTAATCTATGTAGGCATGTAATATTTTTATAGTAACTTTGTTTTATTATCACCCATAAAAATCTTAGCTTTGAATTAAATGTTTAGTAGACTAACTATTTATTAAATATTAAACAAGCATAAACCTAGGTAAATCAATAACTCAGTCATACATGCTCTACTGAAGCTGAATGTTTTACATTGCTCAAGCATACAATAATTAGCCTACCATAAAAATTTCACCACAATTATAGTACAGGAGTTGCAGTTATGAATTCAACACAGAAATATATAGGTATGGATAGATTTATAACTACACAACAAAAAATAAAATAAATTATATATTATATTATATATCTATTGCATAGATCTATTCACGTGGAATCTAACAAAACTATAATTTTCTTTTACATTTATTTCTGATTTTATAAAAGTTTTTTAAGTTTCAACTAGTTTTTGAAATTTAAAAAAAAGACCACATTAGCGGTCAAGCAGGCAACAAAGTCCTATGTGGCTTGTATGGCTAGTTGTGGACCTAGCGGAAAAGTGGGAAAAAGTTCATGGACCTAGATAAGGGTAAAAAAAGTTCATGGACCTAGATGAGAAGTGGGTAAAAGTTCATGGACCCAGACGAGCGAAAAAAAAGTTCATGGACCTAGATGAGAAATGGGCAAAAGTTCATGAACCCACAGCGCATTTCACTCAAGAAAATAATAGGCTCACAATTATTACAGCATGTGGGAATGTAGCGAAACAACAACGCTACTTAAAAACCACTTTAAGACTCGCACAGAACACCGTACAGTCCAATTCTAAATACAAGTGGCCATCCATGAGATGCATAAGTAACCTCCTGTATGAATAGCCTCGAAATATCAATATGATATAGGAGTAGTACTACTTAAGAATAAGTGTTGAATGGTTTTCAGAACAAACAAGCTATATATAATAAAAATCATCTTATGATATTAATTATATATTATAAATATTAATTTTTGTATATATATAATTAGTCAATTTTTTTAAAAAAAATGATTATGGTGAAGCGAGAATGCCTTCTGTTTTAGACGGAGGGAGTATATGTTATCAGTCGCCGTCAATCTGCTCACATCTCTCATTTAGCAGATGATAAAGTTCAACGAGCGCGCCAAATTGGAGAATCCGTCCGTCAGTCGTCAGTAACTCACGTGACCCTCCATCCAGGTCAACCCCAGAACACTCCGGAGACGCCTAACCTGAGGTATCCGACGTGGATTCGAGACAACATATGCTTGGAGTGCTGTAGTGGAGTACGAACGTCAAAACGTACACTTGTTGATAATCCACCTTCTCGCGACACGTAACACGTCGTCGCTCTTGGGGCCACAGTTGCCCCGTTTGTCCGTTGCGCCGCCCAGTACATGCCCGGAGCCGCTGCCTTGCACCTGGCACCTTGCCTGCCTGGGTCGCTGTTGCGCGTGAGACCGTCGGGGCGGCACGCCGGGACGAGCGCCGGGCGAACCAGTGGTGCCGACGGGACGCACGTCGGCTGGGGACCCCAACGCCCGGCCAACGACAAGTGGTCCGTGCATGCGCGCCCCCACGGGCACGGCGGCGTGTACGGGGAGTCCCCGTCGCGGTCCGTGTCCCAGACCCAGACGGGGTTGTTTACCAGGTCCGCCCGCTGCTAGAGCAATTGTGTGTGGCTGGCCCTTCGCTTGCCGTCTCGACCGGTCTCGGGTTTGGCTGCGCACGCGGCCACTGGTCCACTAGGCAACTGGCGAGTACAGTAGCGGCAGGCAGCAGCTGTACAGCGCGTAGACTGGGACGTGTACTACTTGCACACAGTTGCACTGGCCGGACTGGGTTGACGCCAGTCCCTATCTGTGCTCGTGTCCTCTTCGTCTGCCGTGGCAAGGGGTCAGATCGAATCTGAACGCTTCGTTTGGGTGATGGGCGGTTAGTTTCGGCCGAGCCTGCCACGACTGACGTTGACGGAACAGCGCGTCGTTGTCGTTGGAGAAGTCAAGTGTGGTTTAAAGTCTGATGTCCATACTCCGTACCGGGATTCCAGAACCTCGCCTGGTCGATCCGTCACCGGGTTACTTTGGTTTTACACGCAGTTAATATGTGATGGTTGTTGGTTTGAAAAACAAGGTGGCCTATCATCTTTTCATTCCTTTTTTTTTAAAAAAAATGTTTATGGGAGGGGAATGTGATAAGTTGAACCACCGCCTACACATTCCTATATCAAGGGTGTGTTTGAGATTTAATTGATAAGTTAGAAGGCCACTCTACCTTTTTATCCACTGAGAGTCACGGTAGGAAAACTCATGCAAGGATTGACCTCGCAACGAACGGAGTTTTAGAATGCATGAAATATTCTAACTTTCGAGAAAATTGAAATTGTTTCTTTCTTACACATTTTATAGGGAGACTCCATCACCATGTACAAACATCAAATTAGTTTTATTGAATTAGCTATCAAACACATTTTTATATAGCATATTTATTTGAACTTGTAGATGTTACCATACTTTTACAACATAGTTAAAATTAGAGCAATACGTATGATTTATATGAAAACTAAAGTGGACTATAGTATACATGCGTAAAATACAAGGAGTACTGATATCTTTTCGTAATAAAGTGGGAGGTGGAGGATAGGATGATTGTATTACCAGCTTTAGCATTGACGCGTCACCCACCCGTGGCCAAGCTGAAGCTGATATTTGCATTCTCTCTTTAGTAGATTCCTGATAAGCATTACACGCGGTTGATCGAATCCAGATTCTAGAGTGCACAAAAACGTTACAACTCCAGCGGCCCTTCCCGGTCGCGGCTTCTGAACTGAACACCTGGTTAAGGGTAGGCCAGTCAAACTGCCAGCCAAACAAAGCCGGACCTGCCAGCGGCTTCCTTCCGCGATACCCGCCGCGCGCCGCGGAATCGCGACCTTTTTGGCTCAAACCCCTGGCCTCTATATAGCCGACTCGGAGGCTCCACACTGCATGCTGCGCAGTCAGGCTAGTCAACCCGCTCTCGTCTCCCGGGCCCTCCTCCTCGCCTCTGAAGTCTGCACTGCCAGCTGCCGCGCGCAAAGGACGCCCATGCCTCGCCACGGCCACGCGCTGCTCGCCGCGGCGCTCCTCGCGTCCTTGGTCGCCGCGGCGAGCGCGCAGCCGAGCTACGATGACAACGGCCAGCAGGCGCACGTCAGCACGGCCATGATCGCGCTCCTGGCCGCCGTCATCGCGGTGTTCGTCTTCATCGCCTTCTTCACCTTCTACCTCCGCCACTGCACCGGCGGCTACGCGGCCAGGACGTCGGGCGACAACGACCGCGCCATGCCCAATTTCGACGCCTTGATCTCGCGGTCGCGGAGGCAGCGGCGGTCGCGCGGGCTCGACGCCGAGGTGGTCGAGGCTTTCCCCACCATGAAGTACGCCGAGGCCAAGGCGCTGCGTGTCGGCAAGCAGCAGGGCGGCGCGCTCGAGTGCGCGGTGTGCCTCAGCGAGTTCGAGGACGAGGAGCGGCTCAGGCTCCTGCCCAAGTGCAGCCACGCCTTCCACCCGGACTGCATCGGCGAGTGGCTCGCCAGCCACGTCACCTGCCCCGTCTGCCGCTGCAACCTCGACCCTGACAAGCAGGATACCAGTAGCGATGAAGAGACCGCCAGTTTCCCGCCGATTCCAGTGGCGAGCAGCATCTCCAGCGAAACTGTGTTGTCAGGGCAGGGCCCGCTACCAGTGGCCGTGGTGATCCATGTGATCACCGAGGCGGAGGAAGAGGCGCGGAGGCAGGAGGCGCTGGAGCTGCAGCAGATAGGGACGCAGCGGCGAGCCATGCGGTCGCGGTCGGGGCGCAAGCCGGTTCCGACGCAGCTCGCGCGGTCGCACTCCACGGGCCACTCCCTCGCCGTCCGCCTCGACCGCGACCTGGAGCGGTTCACGCTGCGGCTGCCGGAGCACGTGCGCCGGGAGATGGTCGCCGCGGGCGAGCACAGCATGCAATTGCGTCGCGGGCGAAGAGCCGGGGAAGGAAGCAGCCGCGGCGGTGGCCGAAGCGCGCCCCTCGGCCGGGTGGGCACGTGGCAATCGCTTCTTGCGAGGACGTTCTCAATCTCATCCGGGAAGCTGTCTTTCTATTCGGCGTCCAGGATGACGGTCACCTCCGAGCTAGGAGAAGTGTCGTCCTCGTCGTCCACGAGGGCGAGAGGGAAGCGCGTTGCCGCCGTTGATGCCGCCGCCGACGTTCCTGCTAAGGGGAGCGTCCGCCTTGACCGCATCGGAGGCGGCGGCGGGTCCGGTGCAAAAGCTGGCGCTGCGTCCCGCGAGGTGGCGGCAGCGGCGGACGAGGAGGAGAAGGCTGCTACGCGGCAGGTTCGCACGTAGAATGGTAACAGCAGATTTGAACGTACTGTACAAACTAGGTTGAAAGTGGTATTCTTTCACACGCGAAAGAAATGGGCCTTCTGGTCTGCGTGGAACAGGGTGCTGATTTCGTGCTGGGATCAACGTGGTAGTGCTCTAAATTCGGTTGAAATTGAATGAAAACACGAGATGTGGTGCAGATGTTTTTTGTAATTTTGTACAGGAGCAGAAACATAGTAAAGTACCCTACAGGTAGAACAAATGTTGAATTTTCCTTGTACATATGCACTGTACCTGAACTCTAAAAAAATATGCACTGTACCAAGTTGCGCACTCGTGTGTTTACTTTATAGCCCAGATCCATTCTGTTGGTATGCATTTGACCAAATATCCCTCATGCTGCGTTTTCCTTCAGAATTAGAGCTCTGTTGCGAACTGATATCGCCGTCATGTTTACCACGTTTCGAATCTAGTAGCGCGTATTTGATGGAGTGAATTCACATGCATGCTCCACCTCTAAACGTACACGATTGTGGATTGATCAAAGTAATAAAAACTAGTGGTACTAAGTTCAGCTTGCTCTCCATAAGAATTGTTCTCTGTTCAAGTGTTCAACCATATGTGTAAGCTTTGCCAGCTTGGATGAGTTCCAAACGTTCCAAAATGTGCAAGTGAAGAAAGACTGCAACCATCGTACGTCAGATGTTCTGTGCCTCATGGTCCGGAACCAAGGGCGGATCTATATATAGTGATTAGTGGGTGTGACCGTGCTCTCATAGAAATTAAAAAAAAACAAAGATTGCAAGTGCATCCCAACTTGAATTTGCACTAGCTCTGCTCCTGCTCCGAAGCAGCTTTGTTTAAACTTTATATTCTTCTTTTTGCAAGAAGGGTTGTTAACAATTTAAAGTGTTGTTTGGATTTGTACAGTATGACACCGATTAATACTTAGATGGTCACAATAACAAATGCCAATTCAGAGTTGATAAGCAAATGACTTGATATTTCTGTTTTCTCCACCCCTAAATTCCATTTCTGTCCAGTCTCTGGCGAGGTTAGTGTTTAGAGCCATACACAGTTAGAGGTCTAAGAAAGGCACATGCTTGGACTGCTGGAGGCGCCAAAGGAGCACAAAACTCGTCCGTCCGCTGCCGAAGATGGTAGCAAATACTATACCAAATGGGCAAGATAATTCAACTGAACGAGTACGTATTAGCAGAAGTCAAATGTGAAACTTCATTTCAGTTATTAATCTTGGTATAGGAATATGTGATTCAGGCAGTCGGCTTAGGAAAATGCATCGCCCCTGAATCCTTTCTAGATGGAATATCAGCAGTTCCTATGGTCTATAGATAAAACTTGAGAGGTTGGCAGGTGAGAAGAAATTGGTTACCTTCTGCTTGACTTTTGCACGCCGTTTGGAGAAAAAACAGGGAATCAGGGATCAACGATAAACCATGAAGACGGGGCATGCATACGCTCTAGCTAGATTGGGACAGAGAGGCAGGCAGGAAGCGAGCTCTGGTCAAGCCGTATCAGCCAAAGCGAGTTGATACTAATAAATACAGCTGGTTACAAGTTTTTCGTATTAGTCAGCCGGTTACTACACCACACTGAACTGCACCGTTTTTCGTCGTTTCAAGAAGACTTTAACCTCTAGATAGTCCAACGAATTGGCACTTGTGACAACAACCTACCAGTCGGTATATAGTAGTCCCAATTCTAAATTATAATTCGTTTAACTTTTTTACTCAAAGTTTGATAACTTGTTTTATTTTTTTAAAATAAATATAAATATATTTAAATTTAAGTCATTTTAAATATATTTTATTAATAAAGCAAGCCACAACAAAAAATGATATTTCATATTTTTTTAAATAGGACGAGTGATCAAACTTGAATAACTTAATTTTTAAATAACGCTTTTCCTGACCTTTGAGCGCTTAGCGGAGCAGGGTAAGGTGATTATGGGTAGTATTCTGGTGACGACATTTGGATGAACCCTCTGTGTTCATTCCAAGTTGGTTTTTACGGTGAGTCTTTGTTTGAGTTTACCAGTTTCGAACTCTGAAATTTAGTTGTTGTTTAGTAATGAAATTTCGCTTTGTCTGGTGAAAAAAAAATACTTTCATTCATTCTTTGTTTTTTTTTTCTCAGCTCTGGGAAAATAAAATAAAATAAAGGAAGTTTTTCCCCTGTTATTTACAAATAACTTCATTTATCAACCTGATCCATTCAAAAACGAAAGGGCATCATGTTACTTTCAGTAATGGTAGTCCCTCTTATCATCAGTCTACCTGTCCTTTAGGCCCCTTTGAGATTTTTTTTTTCTACGTTACCTATGCTCCGTGTTATGAAATTTATATATGTTTCCTGTGAAATTCTTGTGTTTCAAAAGAGTTCATTATCTTCTATAAAGGAATAGTACAAATAAAATATGAAAACTCTAAATAGAGCACTAACAGGTAGAACATTTTTAGAAGAACAATAGTTGGACGAGAAAAAAAAATGAATATCTTCCTATATAACGTACTTTCGCCATCGTCAACCAAATGGAATTAATAACCATGGAAGCTCAGTGTGCAAAGAATACAGATCTTATGTGTTTGAGATGCTCCTGTGTAAACGGGATTATAGGTCGCTATTTGCCATCCGAGGTAGACTTTCTAATACCAGTGTCCTGCAAAGATGACAAGGTTTGCGATTAGAATAATGGGTGTCAACATCAACAGTAAGCATGTATAATCTATTAATCTTAAATCATCCTTAGCTTATTGTCACTCGACTACATAAGGTTATAAGGTCATTGTAATCGGTCACAATTAAGTGTTTTATTTTAAAATGAAACGTATCCATGTTCTATGACATTGCCCCTCCATGCATCCAACCCACAAGGTCGTTGTAACCTTACGATTTGATTTTGTATTTTTGTAATCCACAAAAATTGTCCTTTGATGAAATATCTGCCTTTTCGCTGCAACATGACAGTCTGAAGTATCTGTTTTCTTTTAAAAATGGCATAAAACTATGATCATTATCGTTTTCATGAGCATTGTTGGTTGGACTGCTGGATTTTCACATGTTTTATGTTCTTAATTTGAGACTGTCAGGCAGGAGTCTACCAAATGAGGAATTGCTAAATAGCAAATAGAGATATCAACAAACATCCTAAAAAATCACCAAACAAGGACAAATAACCAACTCAATCTATATTTGATGACAACAGAAACCAAAATTAAAATAGATGCCCAAGCAAATAAAATGTTACCAGTTTTTCTACTGTAATGCACTGCATAATAAAGATTGAACATATTAATGGGGGATCGGTTTATAGACCTTAACAGAACAGCACAGTCAATCCAGTATGTTTTCATTTAGTTTGGATTATTAACTAAAACCAAAAATAAAATAATATAGGAAGTCGTAGACGGCTATAAGGATACATTCATTTCCCTGTTTTCGTAATCACTACAACAAAGAGGAATAAGGGACTTCACTGAGGTCCCTTTTGGAAACTCAAATCCTCTAAGAATCCATGACTTTTTCCATGGTGGAAAATCCATGGGGATATTATTTGAATACCAATTTAGTTATTTATGGAGGGGTCTTCACCCATGGGTGTGTCTTCCCCTTGCTTTCAAATTAGCCATGAGAAGGAATTCAAAAGTGTAAGATCTGCATTGCACCAAAAAAGCAAATGAAATCCCAACTAACAGCAGTGAGGCTTGGTGAAATGCATCCAGATATGAGATATCTATAGCTGGCAAACAACACAATACACTGTTTACCAGGGCACCGCCATAAAGCACTGCAGCCTGCAGGGAAATTCTTGAACTACTGAAAGTTGGAAATATTGTTTATATAATATTGAAATAAGAACCATATTTCAAATTGAAATATTTGATTAAATCAAATAATTAACTCTGTGACAAGTTCATACATAATTAGTTCAAGTACAGCCAATATTTAGACCTGAAACACAGAGAGAACAGAGTAGCATATCATTATACCCATCTGAAAATAGCCAATAGCTTACCTGAAATGATAGGTCACAACACCAGTCTTAAGGAAGAACTAATTTCATTTCAGCACACAAAGGCAGCATCTGCTGCAAGCATTGGTGTGCACCAAGGAACTGCACAATAGTTCAGCAAGAGGTTGTTCAAAGTACAGACAGAGAATACCTGAATCAACTATCTTTGCCTTGACTTCTCAGCATCCCGCATGATGCTGTGAATGCACCTCATCTTCATGAAGCATTTTCTCAGCACAAGCAGTAGCATAAGCATCTTCAAGCCCTGGAATACTATTGTTGTAAGGGTCAATAAACTTCTGGAGAAATCTCTTCTCAGTTAAACAAACAACATTATAAAAGTCAATGCCTTCCTTCACAAGCCCCTTCGCCTTCAAAATCTTGATAAAATAATGCCTGGGCATCAGCCGCCTTTGCATGCTACAGCCGAGTATTGCTGGCCTAAGCAAGATGTACTGAAGCTTCAACCCAACATCCACCTTCAATTACTTCACTGAGCAACTCAACTTGCCTTATGATATCGGGTAACTTGCGCACCATAAGGGCTAGCTCCGCCTCGGTGCATCCAAGTGTCGCCTTGATGACATCCAATTTTGCACCAATGGAGTTGGGGCCAACGCAACAGATAGCCCACAAGGCACTCTTGAACATCCCTGTATTGCGCGGCACAACCTAGCTTCTCAGCACATGCCACCCTTTCCCTGACACTCTCGGGCTTCATGCCTATCAGCATTGGGAACTTTGAAACATTAGAGGCAGTTAGACCGCACTCCAGTAGAAATGCAATGTTAGGCTTGACCACATCCTCAAGGTTCCGACCGAGGAGGTTCAAATTGATCCTGATGGAGGAATGCAGCAGATCGAAGCAACCCATGAAGGAGAGATAGAACTGGAGGCGGGAAATCATTCTGGGAGCGACGAAGATGTTCGGGATCATGGTAATGAGGCGGGAGATTTGGGGAGGGGATAGCCCAATGCTGATGAGCTGAGCGAAGCGAGGGGTTAGGGTTCTGTCCATCTTGCAGCAGAGGAGCCGCGAGTACCTGGCGATTCCGGCGGCGATGTCATCTTTGGCGAGGCCGACGCCCGTGAGAAAGGCGAGGACGACGTCGGGCTTAACCGGAGACTTGAGGTGGGCGAGCCCCTTAGAGGCCTTGCCCGCTTGCGTTGGGGTGAGCCCGCAGGTGGTTACTAGGTAGTTCTCAGCGACGAATTGGGCGGGGGAAGTGGCGGTCGTAGTGGTAGAGAGGAGGCAGCGGTGGCGAGGGGAGGCCACGCGGATGGAGGACAGGAGACGATGTTGAAGGCGCAGCATCGCTGCGAGCGGCGGGGAAGATAGAGACGCGCGGACGGCGGGAGAAGTTTCGTCGGGCGGGCAAGTTAGTTTATAGAGAGGTTATGGCGATAGATTAGCCCCGCGGTGGCTGTGGTTTTCGGGCAGCATGTCCAAACTGGCGGTGGACGACGGCCAACGGGTAGTCTCGGGGCGAAGATGGCTGCCGCTAGAGGGGGCTGCGGCGGTGGCGGTCCCGGGAAGAGGGCGGGCGAGTGAGAGCTGGAGAAGAAAAAGGCTTCAGCTTTGTCCCAAGCTATCGCTGGTGGGTTGTGTGCATTCGAGCTGGCAACGCAAACTCTCGGCCCACCTGCGCTTCGGTTTTGTCCACGGCGAAGCCCATCCGCATTTGGCCATTTGATACAGCGAGCGCAGACATCCTGCTATCTATAATCCGACCCACGTTTCAGCTGGGCCCAGTCCACCCTGCCATCCGGCCGGTGTTTCCCGTGGGGTTCCCCGTGCGTCCGCTTCGCCTCGCGGACGTCGCCGCTGTCTCATCGCATCGGTCCCCGTCTTCTCCGCCGCCAGCAGCCCAGCACAGGCCGCACCCCCACCGCCGGAGTCCTGCCCGGTCGCTGCCGGCGGTCGCCGGACGCCGCCCGTCTTCTCCGCCGTGCTAGCCGCGCCCCCATCGCCGGCGCGTCCCCGCCGGGGTGGGGAACGTACGGCCGCTCCGCGTGGAAGCTGCGGCCGCGCCGGTGTTGTCCGTCTTCTCCACCGCGCCACCGTGCCCGCCATCGGCGGCGGTCGTCCAGACGCCGGACGCCGCACGTCTTCTCCGCCGCGCTAGCCACGCCTCCATCGCCGGCGCGTCCCCCGCCGGGCTGGGAGACGTACGGCCGCTCCGCGTGGGAGCCGCGGCCGCGCCGGTGCTGTCCGTTAACGGCGGCCTCTTCCTCTCTCCGTATTTTTCCAACTGACTTTAATCCATACCGTACGAGGAAAACGGACGGCATCCGCAAATATCCGCCCGGGCAAACAAGTACAGAATCGCATTTGCGCCTCGATCATCGGCTGCCTCCAACCTCCAAATCCGCCATGATGAACCTCCCTTCCCGGCTCCGCCATCTCCGCCGCCTTCTAGCGGCCCCACCCTTTCCAACCCTCGCCGCCACTCACTCCACCTTCCGACCGCTCCACCCCACCCAAATCCTGCCGCCGCGGTTCCGTCTACCCAATCCCCCAGTGCGGCGGCTCTTCTCCGAGCACGCCATCCTACCCACTCACCTCCAGGACGAGTGCTTCGCCACGCTCTCTGATAGGATGTATGATGCCGTGATAAAGACGGAGTCGGAATCCAACGAAGGCACGGAGGCCGCGCTCGACGCGTTGGGCGCCGAGCTGACTACGCCGCTCGTCGCGGACGTGCTGCACCGCCTCCGCTACGAGGAGAAGCTGGCGTTCCGGTTTTTCGCCTGGGCGTCCCACCAGGACGGGTACAGCCACGAACCGGCGACTTACAACGACATCATCGATATCCTCTCCGGCACGCGGTACAAGAGCCGCCAGTTCGGTGTCCTCTGCAACGTGCTCGATCACATGAAGCGCCATGGCACGAGGTCGGTGCCGGTTGAGGACCTTCTGGACATCCTGCGCGCCTACACGGAGAAGCATCTCACGCACATGAGGAAGCTGGCCAAGAAGCGGCGGGTTCGGATGCGTACGCCGCCGGAGACTGACGCGCTCAACGTTCTGCTGGACGCGTTCTGCAAGTGTGGGATGGTCAAGGAAGCAGAGGCGGTGTTCGGCCGCGTGAAGAGGAGGTTGCTGGGTAATGCAGAGTCATACAGTATCCTGTTCTTTGGGTGGTGCCGGGCGAGGGACCCCAAGAAGGCCATGAAGGTGCTCGAGGAAATGATTCAGATGAAGCACACCCCGGAGAGTTTCACCTACATTGCAGCCATCGAATCTTTTTGCAGCGCTGGATTAGTCTCAGAGGCAAGGGAGCTGTTTGAGTTCATGAGGACTGAGGGGTCGACGATATCATCGCCCACAGCCAAGACATATTCGATTATGATTGTTGCGTTAGCAAAGGCTGACCAGATGGATCAGTGTTTTGAACTGCTTTCAGATATGAGAAGTTGTGGCTGTATGCCTGATGTGATGAGTTACAAAGACTTGATTGAAGGGATGTGCTTGGTGGGTAAACTGGATGCTGCTTACCATGTGTTGGAGGAGATGGGGAGGGCTGGATTTCCTCCTGACATTGTCACGTACAATTGCTTTCTTAATGTGCTTTGTAGTCTTCGAAAGGCTGATGATGCACTTGAACTCTGTGAGAGGATGATAGAGGCACATTGTGAGCCCAGTGTTCATACCTATAATATGCTGATGGTGATGTTCTTTGAGATGGGAGAGGCACATAGAGCATTAGATATATGGCTTGAGATGGACACAAGAGGATGTCAACGTGCTATTGATACCTACGAGATAATGATAGATGGTCTCTTTGATTGCGGAAGAACAGAACATGCAACTGCTCTTCTAGATGAGGTTATAAACCGTGACATGAAACTTTCATACAAGAAGTTTGATGCTATAATGCTGAGGTTATCAGCTGTAGGAGACCTTGGCGCGATACATCGGTTGTCAGAGCATATGAGGAGATTTTACAATGTTGCGATGTCAAGACGATTTGCAATCACTCAGAAGAAGAAGAGCATAGGCCTGAGAAGAAAATGAGTGCCGTGGCAATTCCTGCTGTTGTTTCTTGTTACTGTGGATAACCAAGAGCTTATTCAAAGGTAATTGATGCTGTGTTTTCTCTGATTTTACTGCCAGCTATTTGTGGTAAATATATTAAAAATGTGCTTTGGGTTGTGGTCTAGACATGGTATTTAATTTGTTCGTGCAATCTGCAGTACATCTGAAGTGGCAAAACAAATAGCATATTTCAATCAAGTTCTTCTCTTATGGTATATCTTTTCATAAACTTGCTGCCCTGTTGCTAACTTGTTTGTTACCTTGACCCCTTCTCATCCCAAAACTAATGCAATGCCTGCTAAGAATGCAGTGAAATCTGTGTATGTACAGAACTACCATTATGAAGTAGGATGCTTTCCTTTTACCATTTGGGACACTAATCTGGGTATGCCATTATTTATATCCTTAATCAGTGTCCAATATGTGTTTTGCTTACCCTCTCAGATATAAAAATATAAGCGCTTTAGGACATTGAAAGAATTTACAAGGTGAAACTGTGGCCATCATTTTCCTTGTCTAGCTGCAAAACTATTGTTTTTTTAGCTATTCGTGGTAAAACCTAAAAATGTTCGACTTAGGACAAACCTAAAACTACTTATTTTTATGACCGGAGAGTACTGAATTGGAAAACTTTTATCAGCGTGTTATAAGGATATTTTACAGTTGATTTTACTGGACTGAGTTGAATTGGCTTAGTAGTTGGTTTCTTCAGGACACGGTGTTTTAAAGACGTGTCTGTTTGAATAATTGCTAGTAGCTAGGTGACTCAGTGAGTTCCTGTCACTGATTTTAAGAGCTAATCTATGCTAAAAGATAAGTAAGCAACCAAACTTTTCTACTCTCTTTTTAGAGCTAACATCACCAACCGAACTATCATAGAGCTATGGACACAAATGGTTTGGAATGCCTTGTGTAGCCAAGCTAATCAAGATCCCGATAGCCAATTTCTTCTCGGATTGCCAGATATGTAAGAGTCTGTCTGTTCTTGTGCCGCAACGCGATCCCCGCAGCGCAGCTGCGTCTACGGACTACGGCCTAGAGATCACGCCCACTCAGGCCCATGCACCAGAACGCCTCTCGCGGTTGCTTCGTTTGGGCTTCAGCGCTTCAGGTTCTCGTCTCGCCGGATGGGGTTCCCGGCCCATCTGCATCTCTTTTCGAGGTAGTGTTCGGCATCTGGTCTTCAGTAGCGGTCGTAACAGTTACTTCTATGGAAGAGTGAACGCCTGGTATAAGCAGGAAGCAGGGCACCCTTGAGAGAGTTTGGAAATTGGAGCTCAGTGGCGCCGCTCCTCTGTTGATGAACGGGTGAAAAGCACCGCCGCTGTTTCATCCAAATTTGAAAATTGATGACCCGAAGCATACCATCAGCTTTAGTTTGTGCACCACGCAGATAGCACCGCTCGAGTCTATATGATTGCACTTTAGCTAATTACTATTCGTCTATTCTACTAGTGATAAGTGCCATATCTGCCGATAAAAAAACATATGCCAACTTCATTAATTTCAATATAGTCGTAGTCTTTTGAATACAATCAAAGGGAATTAGCCATGGTATACAATTTGGTGTGGGTGAATCTAGAAGCGAATGAACCCTCTGAACCCGGGTGTGAAGTACACTACTGTATTCATGATTTTGTTGGAATATAAGTGAGCATGAGGTTGTTTAAAGCCCAAACAAAAAGAACTAATGCCACGGCACTAAGTGACTTAAACATGGCTGTCGCTTACTGTTGGTGCGTATGCGTTTGAATTTGAATAGGTGAGTTGGAGTTAAAACGGGCTGAACACCCGATCGAGAAAAAAAATAGGTGACTTGGAGTTTGTGTCTGTTTTCCTAAAATGTTGTCTCTTGTTTTAACGACCGAAAAAAGAAATGTTTGCTGGCCGGGACTCCCTCCAAACGTGCCTACACTACACCAGCCTTCCCGCCACAGACCAGTCGTTTCGCTCGCAGAAAGCCAGAAAACCCGCGAATCCACAGCGGGGAACCCAGATTTCGAACGAAGCAGCACGGCACGGCACGGCACAACAGATCAGATCTTGGTGGCCTGTCCGGATCCGCGACGATCGCGCGTGGCCGCGTGCACGTTATCCCGATTCCCGTCACGCAGACACGTACGGCACGCAGTTGAAAACGGGCGGGCGGGCTTTTCCATCGGGGGTTTTCAGGTCGGTACGGTACGGCTGTGCTGTGCCTGGGGCCGTGGCTGCGCCGGCGTCGTCGTCGACCGGACCGTCCCTGCCTCCTCGCTCCGAACAGCTCCAAATCTGTCTTTTCCCATGATTGGTAGATGCATCATCGCACGCAGCACCAGCTGCTGCTGCCGCAGAGATCTACACGGTGGTCGTTGGCATGTCGTGTTAGTCTTATCGGTTATCGCTGGAGGTTAGAGCCAGGTTTCTTTGCCTCACTCACTCACTCACAGACTCACTGTAACTTACTCCCACTGTTACCAGAAGAGGTAACACGCGCTGAGACAGAAAGCGGGAGCCGATCCGCTGAATCCGTGAAGCCTGACAAGATTCCGAGGGCCACGGGCACGCCGCCGGCCGGCCTGTGATGCGTGGCAGAGTTTGTATTGCACTGCACCAGGACAGGAGGAGAGGAGGGGGATGCCCGTGCCCGTGCCCGTGCGTACGCCGTCCAAACACAAACACACCATTGAATTCCGTTGGCTTCATGTGTACGGAGTGTACCGGGCCGGAGCCCTGGACCTGCCATGGCAATTGGTGTGGTTGTGGTCACCTCACCAGCAGGCAGGCTGCAAATCTCACTTTTCAGACGAGACGAGCCCCGTCCGCGGCGACCCGCGATTCACGCTGCAGGGAAAGGGGGCAGCAGCAGAGACGCCACAGCGTACTAGTAGTCATTTTGATGCTGCTGCTGATGCCCGATGGTGTGTTGAGTGTTGTAAACGAAATTACGAGTACACGTGTACTGCCGTGGCACAGTGTACCTGCACATGTCTCTGCGGACGCAGCTGTGCCTGCGCGTGCGCCCATGCAGATCTCATGCTCATGTATACAGTACTAGCTCATTTTCCACGGACTGCTGCATTGCCATCCAAACAAACCAGGGCCTGAGGGCCATGAGTGATTAGTGCAGGCAGCAGGAGGTCAGGTGTTATGTTACACGGATGATGATGTGCTCAGCGCTGAGCCTCTGAACCGGTCACTGAAGGTGCTGTTAGCGAGTCAAAGCAGCGGGCCAAGCGGTGCGTGACACTGACAACGAGGAGCGGGAGCAGCATGATCGACCTGCTGCTGCTGGGCAGGCGAGGCGAGGCGAGGCGATCGATCGAGATCCAGGGCGACAGGGTGATGTGCAGCGCTCGATTTGGCTTTGGTGGTAGGGCGACAAGCGAATGCAGCCATATGCAGGTGGTAGCAACCAGGCCGCATGGGGGGAGCGCCTAATGAGGAGGTCCAGCCCACAGCCACGGAGGCACGGGCACCGCCACTACTGACTGCTCGCTGGCCTTGCCTGCCGGTGCCGGCAATGCGATGCGAGGTCCACGAACTGTGGAGAAGGCCCCGGGGGGAGGGGGGCTCATCATCATCTTCCATTGAGTCGATAACGGAATCATGATAGGCTACCACTCTGCGCCAGCCAGTCAGTCAGTCAGGCCATGGAGCAGAGCAGAAGCAGATCGCTCGGAATGAGCCTTCTGGCTCCTTCGATTGACCAATGATCATGGCTTGCAAGTTGCAGGGCTAATGCCCGGAGGCAGCAGGACTGGCCTGGATTCAGAGAGAGTTTTTTTGGCCTCGTTGCAGACATGATTAAAGTATATGCTTCACTTGCCTTTATTATGAGTGAAATTTTTGCATATAAAAGGAAACAGTACATTTGGAATGGAACGAACCTTCTGTAATAAACATTCGAAATGTACTGCTGCATTTGTTTGGCATAGATAAAATGCAATGCACATTTCTCTCAGATACGAATGGTCGTACTATTTATTAATGGAAAAAAAAGAAAAGAATGTAATTAAAATGGAACAAGGAACATCGTAACTTTCATGCACTTTTCAAATAAAAGCATATATAACTGTGATCCAGATTTGTAGCTTTCCACTTGCTCTTGGGAAAGCAAGCAACAGAAGGGAAAGGAACTATAATACTGACCGATCTGAGCCTTTCTCATTTGCTCCCACATGTAAAAGGAAGGAAGGAGCCCATCAGAAAAAAGCGGTTGATTGAGGAAACAGCAACTGGCTGCAGTACCCGGTCGATACACAATCATTTTATTTTACTAGTTATCCTTCCACATTTATTTATTTTTATATTATTAGGATAAAGAAACGAACGCCTCTGGTTCATTTACTCCTCTTACCTCCTCCGTATATGAGGTAAGGTCACTCACCTCCTATTCTATGAGGAGGTGTGAGGAAGAACCCTAATTGAAAGCTCATGTGCAGAGCTTCTGTCTGAATTTGGTTGGGATTTGCCTTTGTCCAGCAAATGTGAAACAGGAGCTTGTCGGCATGGCCGGGGCCAGCGTGTTGGATCTATAGCAATAGCTGTAAGCTGGAATGGACATTTGGCTGGGACTGTCGCAGAAACTGATCATATAGACCCGCAGGAGTCAGTGCTGGGGCACCAATAGTATTCAGCACCAGCAGACTGTATGTAGTGTACACTTACTACAGTCTACACTACAGCATACCGTTACCTGGTAAAGCAGAGGTATGCGTTCATGTTATCTAGCGCATGAATAAAATTCTGATTACGAGCTACAAATTCTCACAGGCTAATTCTTTCACCCATTTCTATCTCTAAACAGGAAACAGGTTGCAGCAAGTTATGCGATTCTGCCGTGCAGAGGAATCTTGTGCACTAGTACACAAATAGTGTTATACGAATGTGTAAATCAGTTGTTCAATGCTATGAGAAACTGAGGTCCAGGTCCAGGCAAGCCATGCACTGATGGTACATGGTGGAAAGTAATAATACAGCTACATTGCCGGTAGAGAACAACTGCCAGTTCAAGCAACAATCGTACTTGACATCATTGCTAGGCGACAGTGACCGCCCAGGACCAGGGTTCCAGAAACCCAATTGGCCCTTCGGAGGTTTCCAGTCATATATTGGTCAGTTAGTAAAAAGGTTTTTCAAAACTCTATGTAAATGGTGAAATAGGTGCTTCACCGCAGAGACAATAGGTGGATCTCAGTTTTGTTTACAGATGGAACTCTAGTTGATAATCAGATACTGCAAAGTCCAAGCACAATACAATGTTCTGCGGCAAGAGGATTCTTCTAGGGGTTTTGCAAGCAGATCTAAGGTTTATCAGCACTACTAATCTACTATTGTTAGGGTTCCCCAGCAATGGTCTAATGAAATACTATCCCCAAGCAGATGCAAATCATTAAGGGACAGGATCCCATTATGCTCCCCCAATTTGATCACATAATGTACTGACCTACCAGCTGCAACCTTGAAATGTGATCAATTTTAAATTCTCATTTTCTCTTTTAAAGCCTGCTTGTGATCCAGATCGATAAATAGAATGGATAAGACAGGCTGGGTAGCAATCAAGGATAATCAATGAATGGACATATAATCAACCAATGGCCCAATGCAAACAAAATGGAATGCCCAAAACCACATCATCATCAACAAAATGATAGCTCATCATCAAGAAAGGAAAATATATCTGTAGTTCATGAAATATATCAAATTGTTCTATTCCTCTGCCGGATCCGTCATTGGATTCTTTTCGTTCGACAAATGTTCAATGCCCAAGGCAATCCTTGCCTAAAGTTCATTGCAAATTGAAGGAGCAAAAGTACAAAATGGTACGAGAGAGCTTTCATCTCTACAGCGTATGTGAATTCCTTGTTCCCTCTCTACCTACACCAGCATCCCTAGGGTCTTGAATTCCCCTTACGGATGTCAATTGCATGAACTGGCTTGCAGCTCTGGCTCACAGGACGCTGCTTGTTATTTTTTTTTCTTTATGAACCAAGTAGTGTGCATGTTTTGTTGTTCCATTGAGCAACTACTTGACTAAACCATAATCCTCGGGCGGCCAAACTAAATTTAAGATGATTGAACCAATCAAAAACTCCTAGAGCGGTGAGGAGCACACCTGAAGCATATCGCAATTAGAGTAGGCGCCTAGTAATCCTTCTCCTCTTGCTTGTGGAAGAACTATGGTAACATACTGCAGGAGATCCAGCAGTAGCATCATCGCTTTGTTGACTCAGACAGGCAGCAGCATCCAGTACACCAATGGGGCTTTGTGGCACAGATGAAATTGATGATCCAGCAGACTTTAGGACAATGCTTCCCATAGTAATCTTCTCTTGAATCATTTCATGGCATCTTAAAACCCTCTCCTAAAACACATTAATGATGTTTTAGACTAGTTTGGAAACAATTTGAGCAAGCTTTAATGGTAAGCGAAACATGGATAAACATTTTTGCGCTCAGAGGCTACCATCCAATTATAAGTGCCATATGGTTTAGTAGGAACATTGTGCTCTGAAATTATTACCTTGTTCAAATACTTGCAACTACTAGCAGCTCTCTCAATTACAGAACTTCTGCATTCCCCCATCGCAGCAAGAGCGACACTGGCAGCAATCTCTGAGGGTCTGAATACCACAAATTCAGGACCTGCAGACCCAATTGTCAGACTTTAGGAATTGATTGCCGCCAAATGAGAATTTTTTTTATAGCAATCAATAAGGTCAAGAATCATATCTGATCGAATCCTAAATTGTACCTTTAGCAGTGCTCAAGACAAGATCGGAAGAGCGAGAGCGTGCGAGCAAGGAGGGTGCACCATGATCACTCAACTTATGAAGAAAATATTCAACAAATGAGCAAGCAGTAACAGCGTGCATCCTCCACTTTAAGGTCTTTAGCACATGAAGCTCCATCCTGTTTATGGTCCTTCCCTCAAAAACAAACTTTGTTTCAGCTACCTGCCACACAAAGTCGAAAATTACATGCTTGAAAAGACAAAGAAAACATCACAATGTATGTGCAGGCAAGTGATGAGATCCATAGCACTGACTCACCTGCAAATCCAAGGGGAGTGGCGCAAAAGTCTCTTCCATTTTCGAAGCCAAAGACAAGCATGCCACTGCCAAGAGCTGAGTCATCCAAGCTCTGTTTTCCTGCCATGATTTGGATCTTCGTCCCATCAGCACTATGCAATTTGAGTAGGACTGTTTCCAGTGGTACTAAAATTGCAAGACTTACAGGAAGCTCATACGTGGAGAGGAATCTATCGAGGTAGTTCACAGACAAAACTGCAGTCAACGGTGCGAAATTGTAATGCTCAATGACCTATCCAACAAAAAAGATGCGGATTCAGTGAGCTTTGAGGCTGATTTATGCTGGAAGACGATACCGATGAGCATCAATCAACAAGAACCACGATGAACTCTAAAAAAGAGTCCTTTAAGCAAATCCACATCTCCACATCTCACTAACATCGCAGAGAAAGGATCTCATCGATCGATTAAGTGAACTCACCTTCCAAATCCAATCGACGGCGTCCTTCCTGATGGCCGCCAAATCCTGATCCCCATGCCGACGCTGAAGCTTCTGGGGGTACCCCTCCGCGGGCATGTGCTTCACCTCCCTCTCCACGAGCTCGGCAACGCAGTCATCCGAGAGCAAGGGGAGCTCCGTCAAGAACCCGTCGACGGCGACCCCAGTGGCGGCGGCGGCGGCGACGGTGTCGCGCGGCGGCGTAGCGGCGGCCGCCCAAGAGGACTCCTCCCCCTCGTCGTCCAGGCCGAGAATAGCAGCGTTGTCCTCCGCGCACAGCAGCACGGAGGCGGCGCAGTCATAGCCCGGCACCATGCTTGCCACGCCACCTACTTGCCAAAAACGGCTCGAATGCAGGACTGGAGCAGCAGCGAGCGAGCAATCAATACACCAGCGAGGCTCTCTCCCCTTCCCCTTCTCGCGAGCTGGTTGCTATGGCGTCTGGATTTGCTACTCCTCCCCCTCCCTGCTCTCCCTCCCCTCTTCCTCTTCTTGATTTATTCAGATAATATAGATAGAAAAAAGGTAAATGTTTTTTTTTGCCTTTTTTTTTCCCCTAATCGTGTTCTTCTCAAGTGGAGAGGACAGAGGGGCGAGACAGAGGGAGGGGGAGGCGGACGCGGACGCCGGCCAGGCCACTGCAAGTGTGGGAAACAGGAGGAGGGAGACCAGTGGAGAGCAGGGTTTATGTAGGGCGGCCGGGCGCTCTGCCTAGTGATGCTGTAGGAGATTTTTTGGGATGGAAACGAGGGGGTTTCTGTAAAATGTGGCTGCGACTTCTTTCGGGGTTGTTTTGTTTTTGGCATTTTCCTAGGAGAGTTTTTGGAGCGCGGATCCTTTGCGCGCACGACACTGGATCGTGTTTTGCGTGAGGTGTGTCGTTGAGGCAAGGCTTTTTTCCGTTATCATCACTGACTTCACTGTGTTAATGTAGGCCAGTGAAATCGATGCAGGGTGCGTTAGCATTAAAGAGAAATCTAGTGCACTAGTAGTAAAGAAAATTATATGAACTCTTTGACAAAATCTGAATTAATAGTACTAGTTCATTTAATTGTTGATTTATCAAGGCGCCATTAAATTTACTGAATTGGACAGTGAATTCAAGAATTTAATGGTTTCAGTTCAACCCAAGCATTCGGTTGTAACGACAGAATTTGACCATAGATTCTATATGAATTGGCTGGGATCCAAAGCTCTGATTCAATGGCCTGGTTGATTGATGGTCAAAACTTAAGTGCCAAAATTTAAATAAGCTATAGGTTTGGCTGCTATCTTATTCACTACCAGGACTTACTTTGAATAAAAATATTGCCCACCTTCCGTTTTTATTTTGTTTGTTTCTTTATCAAAGCATATGGTAATTTTGGCTGACTTCGCTTCTGTTTACTCCCGCTGCAGCTTTGGTTTTTTTTTTCGAGTACTCACAGGATGTTGTTTCTTAAGCCGCAGCCGCAGCCGTGCGTCCGGAGCAGAGGTGCGACCGCGCGAGAATCAGCGAGAATCCAAGCCGATCGGCTGTGCTTGCTCCGGCTCCGGCTGCAGGAGCCGCAGCCAGTACAAGCGAGCAGACCGGAGACTGCCCGTCTGCCCGGCTGTGCACCCGGTCCACAAGGTGGCATCAGCTGTGCACTCGGTCAGCTGCACAACACCAGCCCTTGTTAGTCGAAAAAAAAAAAAACACCAGCCCTTGTTAAGAGAAGACACGTGTAGATTGGAGGGATTTGCTGTGCACACGATTTCAGAGAGCAGTTTGTGATCTGCATCCCCGCGCATAGGCATAGCCGGTCCAGTCGCGTGCAGCGGCCGCTCCGCTGTCCGCTGAGATAAATTTCTCGTGTTAGTTACCACTGAGGCGCTTTCCTACGTGTACTAGTAAATGCATTTTTGCAAGATGAGCTTACGAGATGTGCCACTGCCACCGTAGCGTTTGTGGCATTTGATGTTCTTTCGCGGATGGGCTTACTGTTCTTCTAAATTATGGATCTACGCAGGTTCCATTATAACCGTTGTGGTCCGGAGACTTCTACAGAGATGACGTGGCCTATAGCAGGAAGAATCGTGTTTCAAATTTGGAAGAAACTAATCTTGTTTCATAGTTGATGGCATTTTTAAAGTTTGATATAATAAAGAACACTAGTATGAATGTATGATACAGTAAGCACCATTGTAGTATTAACAAACCACAATATCAAAAAGAAACTATAGTTTTAGAATCATTGATGTGAAAAATCATAGTTTAGAAAAAAAGTTTATAATGAAATTTAAAACTCTAAAAAGACTACGGTTTTAGAAAAAAGTTAATTGCTTCGTGGTACTTTAAAACTAAAATATTTCACAAAACTATGAATTTTTTTTTTCTAAAACTCTGTAGAAATCTCCGCACCGCAATGGTTATAATGTAACTTGCTTCATCAGGATCAGTAATTTAGAAGAACAGTAAGCCCATCCGCGCAAGAATGTCAGAAGCCAAACACTCAGATAAACGCTGCTGTGGCACATCTTCTCCGATCCGATCCACTGTTTTGGCTAATTCTAGCATAAGATAAATGGGTATGAATCTGTACGTGATTTTGAAGAAGCTCATCTTAAAAAAGTTTTATTTTGAAACTTCATCTTTTAAAAGTTGGCATAACCAGAACCAGTACACTACACCTACGAAAGCTCCTCAATGGCATCATTCGTCCAGCCGCCAGCCGCCAAGTGGCCAACCACAAGCAAATACTTACGGCGCTGCAGACGGAGTACAGATGAAGCTGCAGACGGATACGGAGTATAAACGGCGCTGCTAACGGGGTACAGACGGAGCTTAAAACGCGCTACAAACGGAGAAAATGTTGGAGGACGCGGTCCATCTTGGCCGTTTCGGCCATCTTGGAGGGATGAGTCTGTTTCAGTAGGGACCGACTGCAGCAGTTGCGCGCAACAGCAGTCGATATGCAGCCTGATCAGCTGCGGTGGGTACGGGCCTGGCTGCAGCCCGGCCCGCCCAGAACGCACGCACGCAATGCATTCCAAGCAGCAGGATCCCGAGGAAGACGAGCCGAAACGCCCCGACGAGGTCTGAATCTCACGAAAATAGCATCACCGCTTGCATCCCCAAGGTGCTGAGGAGAGATGGCGCCTAGCCGGCGAGGTACGGATCGCGTGAAGTGGAAACGGTGAGGCAGCGCCGAGGGATGCCGGTTCTGGCCCTTCCCGAGCCGCGCCAGTCCGCCGGACTCCCGGCCGCCATCCCAATCACAGCCACGGGGTCCGTGAGCAGCTTCGCCCAACCCCTCGTCGCCTGCCCTCCTCGAGCCGCGCTGCCGTACCTCGTCCGACCTCCACCTTCTTCCTCGAGTGCGGTGGCTGCAAAGCCCACTGGCCGCCGGGGACCCGAAACTTGCGTAACCCGGATGCACAATTTCGAACAACTGTAGCCCGTCCGCCCGAGAATGTAAAAACCCCCTATGGTGTAAGAGGAGCGGCACACACCCTGTAATCCAGTCTGCGGCTTCGGCTTCGGCTGCGGCTGCGGCTGTAGTCTGCTAGCTACTGTAGCTCGAACTGCTGCAGCCGCAGTTGCAGCGCTCGGGGACACGTAGGAAAGCGATTCGTTGGCACCGTCCTTCCAGTCGCCACGTGGCACGTGGAAATGAACGCCGGCCTTTGTACATAAAAAGGGCCCCCCAAAGGGCTAAATGGAAAAGCTGCACGCCGCAGGTATGCCGTCTGCATAAAGGGCCCGCGTCGTACTACCCTTCTACATAAAACTCGTTTCACCAAAGGGCTAAAATAAAAAGATACGAGAAGACATGAATGGCCTGGGGCGGCCGGGTGGGGGCATGTGGTCCGATGGGCAACCCGGCTACCCGTCCTGGCCCAAGAAGCCGGGTTTATCGAGCCCAGCTTCGACTCCTCCAGCGCTTCGAGCTCCGTCAGGCAACTGCTCCTGCTCCTCGAGACTGCTCCTGCTTTCGAGCCGAGCTTCGGCTCCTCCAGCTCCGACCTCATCGTGGTGATTGCTCCTGCTCCTGGGCTCATGCTGGCAATTTGGCAAAGCTCCTGCTCCTTGCTTCTCGCCTTCTCTGCTCCGCTCTTGCTGGCGACTGCAAAAGGACATTGACACGCTTCGTTCTGGTAGTGGCAGTCAAAGTGGCGAGTAATTCACACCGAGATGGCGAGATGGGCCAAAGGAACGTAGCTGTTCCGCTGCTCTGATTTCGTTTTCGTTTGATTAAATAATGTTATGTAGAAGAAAATAAGTAAAAATAAACTAAAAGTAATCTAGTACAGCTTTGTTTGATACGACTCCATTTTACCTCTAACTATATAGAAATAATATATACAATAAAACAGATTGCCTTGACGTTTAGTTTTTTCTAGTTCAAATGGTTTTATTAACATACAATATATATGTGCTCTCAAGCAGGAAAAATGCACCTGTCCTAGTCCTTAAAAACTTAAGCAAACAGTTACTAGACAATCTAAAATTTGTAACCAAAAGGATACCACCATATAGTGGATCGGTTTTCTTTCTTTTTTTTCCTTCTTATGAACAGTTGCTGGAGTTGAACTATTGTGGAGCTTTCCACAGTTGCATGCGTGGTGTTTTATGACCTAAGTAGGAAATGAGCATCTAAGTACCCTTTTTTTAGTTGACCTCAAGCCTTCCGGGATATACCAACATTTTCTCCTTTAAAGAAATCTTTTGCATATTTTTAAGTAGGTTTAAGTGATAAAAATATAGTATAAAATCATCTAACATTTATTTGGTGTGATTGACAAAACATACGCTGGCGCCCCTAGCCTTGTTTCTTCTAAAAGATGTGTTCCACATTGAATCTCTGGATAAGTGCTAATTGCAATATATAGATGTTGCTTGGTTCATTGGTTGTAAGCTAATTTTTATACCAAGTTAAAATATGCATGTATATCATAACTCTATGAGCACCTCTGTTTTTAACGGATAAAAAATAGATGTCAAATTAGTAACTTAAAGTTGGATGAACAGATTTATATTCCGTTCTTCTAGGCAATGTTCACCAAAATGGTAACAGTCAGGAACTATCATTTAATTTCTATTCGGGTTATATGGCCACTTAAACAAGCTATCTGGTCAATTAAACAAGATAAGCGGTCAATTAACATACATAGCTGGTTACTGAGTATCGTGTAAACTGTGGCCGTGTTTAGTTCCCTCGTCGAATCGGCGGTTCTGGGCACTGTACCGATTTGGTACAGTGCCCAGTACACTGTAGCATTTTGTTTTTATTTGTGAAATATTGTCCAAAAATTCTCAAACTAGGCTCAAAAGATTCGTCTCGCAACGTACAACAAAACTGTGCAATTAATTTTTGATTTCATCTATATTTAATACTCCATGTATATGCCAATATTTTGATGTGATGAGAAATCTTCTTTTTCATAGTGGAATTTGGGAGGAATTTAGTAACTAAACACGGCCTGTATAAACTGACTATACGGCCACAAAAGGCCATAAAAAGAAGGGCCACAACATCCTATAAAATAAGGCTACGACGAAACAGAGCTGTGCCGGACAAAAACCTAAAAATTCCTTAATGCGCCACAACAGCCTAAGTGTGATAAAACCAAAAAAGAGCCACTAGGCCTTATATATCTCGTGAGAAATTACCAGGTGCATTTCTCACGAAGGGACATAAAGAAAGGTGTATCTCAGTGCGGAATCAGGTACCCGGAAAAGGCAAATGGTAGAGGAAGTTTCTCGCAATGGCGAAGAAAAAAAAACAGTGCTTCAAAGTGGAGAGCAAAAAAGAAAAGGTGAAACCATTTTCCACCTCCACTCCCATTGTTTTTCTGTGCAAGTGCCAGCTGGAGACGGCCATGTTTGCTTCGACTTGGGAGTTGCAGTGCAGGGGCTTTGCCTGGAAGCGGAATAGCGGATCATGATGCCAGCATAGCGGATCCAAATTGGACGATCCATGAATGACTTTGCACGTAGCACTTGCTACTTGCAAGGACGATGATTCTTCTTGGCCCTTGGGAATTCCGAATTCCCGACGATTCTTTCTGCGCAGATTTTTTTCTTCCCGGCGTCAGTACGAAATGCGTACGTTACACTCACGTCGTGCAGACGCGGCAAAGGTAGAACTTTCGCGGTTTCCGTTTAGCTTTCCGTTTGCTAGTACTTTCGCTGTTGTTTATTGACGAATTCGTGCTGTGCCCATCTCTCTGCTCTGCTGTCCCATCATCTCTCTGCTCCACGATTAACCAATAATTTATCTCCAACAATTAGTCCTCTGATCGCTACGCTTCCCTGTGATCGTTCGTAGTATTGACCAACTGCGCTGCGCATCGCTTAAATTCCCCTTTTGTTGTATATATATATAAATAAAAGCAGCTGCTGCGGCAGCAGAGCAACCCCAATGCCTGCCACTGCCAGTCGTGTTGCCCATCGCAGCCAGCGATCCAACAGCGCACGCGCTGCAGGAGCTCTCGCAGGGATTTCCAGCGTCGCGTCCACGGAGACCCAACCGACGGGTGGAGGCGAGCAGGCGAAGCGGAGGAAATGGTGTTGCCGGCCGTCGCCTCGTCGGGACAGGCAGACAGGGAGGGAGTTGCAGCTCTGCCCGTGCAATTCGGGAAAGGCCGCACCATTGAGGAAACGAGGAGTCGGTCGCTGCCGGTCTTGGGCCGTTGGATCGGCACGAGGCACGAGGCAGCGTCACCGTCCGTTCGATCCCCGCCCTGCATTGCATGGACCCGCCAGTTCAATTCGGGATCCATCCAGCGAGTGTGAACTCACTCACTCGCTCTCGACAGGAGTTTGATGGGTGGGTGGCTGCGAGCTTTGATGGATGATGCATCCGTCGGTCGTTCCACTTCACCCGAGGAGGCCGCGGCATCGATGGCGAAATGGCAACCTCGCGTTCGCGTAGGGCGGCAGGGCAGGGCAACTGGGCAACCAGCCACGGCCTTGGGGTGAGTCGGGGTCGCTCTCCCGCGGCTCGCTGCGAAGTGGAGGGCATGCGTGCTCCGTTCTGTTGGTGCCGTGCCGTGCCGTGCCATGCGAGAGCAGGTCAGCAGGGCTCCGACCGACCCGGTGGCTATATAGGCTGTAGCACGATAACATCAGCAGCCATGGGCGCCGCGGGCGGACCACCAGAGTCCAGAGTAGTAGTAGCTAGTTGTACTAGCCATCATTGAACGCGATCGATGCTTCTGCCCGCTGCACCTGGGCGGGCGTTCCGTCAATTGTCTCTCATCTTTGGTTTGGTGGACGTCTCTCTCTGCTCCGCTGTTGTCTCCATCGACTTATTGGCTGTAACGTCTGTCAGTCTTGCAAAACTCCACCTGCAAAGGAACAAAATCCTGGGCAACTAAGCTCGATCGGCTCCACTGTGATAGACATTCTTCATGGCCTGGCCTGGCCTGGCCTGTTCATTTATTTTACTTTACTAATAACAAACACCTTTCATGGCCTATCTAGAACGACCACCACCGAATAAGACTGTCTTATGTGAGACAGTGAGATCGAGTGATAAGCACCAAGAGAAGTACTGTACTCATAATGAAAGCGTCCTGGCGTATTTTCCTTGGCGGGAAACCGATCTTTACATGATCAATAAGCGAGGGGAAACCAATATTCTCCGCATGATACGTTTTTTTTTTACAGAGGAGTGGCATGATAGGCAGAGTAAGGGCAGTTTGTTCAATAGTACGTAGCCAATAAGAGCAATCCCCATTTATCTTTATGATTTCCAGCAATATTATGAAGGAGACCAACACTTTGTCGACATGATGCAGTTTCATTTTTAGTTAACGTGTCTTTGTCCGTCGCGATAATTTCTGGAACAACCTTCAAAGAAAAGTAATTTCTGGGTCCTCATTGTGAACATGTAATGATTCCACAACGGTTTTCGCCATCAGTACGCAGGGAAAAAAAATTCCCATGTGTGTAGTATTCGTAGCCGCCCTCGGATCCCCCTCGCTCCTGGACATGTCATGTTGCTCTCGAATTCGTGCGATCGTGCCCATTTTCCGCGGGTTTAAATAGGGTACGCGATCGCGCACTACTCCACGAGACACAGGTCGTTGTTTCCATTCGGTTGACTAGCCTAGCCTAGCCAGCAGTCCAGCACTGCCGGTGGTGTCCCCATGCTGGAGTGTAAATTGTCACTGTCCGCGCGCGCCCGGCGATCTTTCATCAATCGAGTCGAGTTTATATCATCTTTATCATATCCAATAATTCCCGTGCCGGTCTCTCGGTGGCGATGGAGGGGGGATAGCAATAGCAGGCACCGGATCGAGGGACACCTAGCATGCGCGGAGATGAGTTGTTGCCCGAAACAAAAGTAATCATCCATCGCTTTTTCAACTGTTGGTCCGGAAGCATCTGATGCTCGGCCACGTATGCACGTACGCTTCCACGTCGATCGCCGGCCCCGGCGTGTTTGGGAGCTAGCACATATATTATGTGAGTTGATAGAACGACCCATATATCATCGATCCGGCCGGCCGCTCGGTCGATCGCCATATATCCCGGGGGCGGCTGCGATCGGATCGGCGGGGCGATGGATGTGGGTGGGTGTCATCGCACCGCGGGCATCGCTCTCCATCCACCACCTGCTTCCGTACGATCATGGAGCCAGCCACGTAAAAGGCCTTTTCACCCTGCAGCTGAGATCCTGATCCTACTAGCTGTCTGTCAGCTAGCTTCACACTCCCTGGAGTAGAATCAAAGCAAGAATTATGTACGGCGGCACTGCACATAGCAGGAGCTCGATCAAAGCCTAGCAAGCAGCGTGCGTGGCAGATGGTCCTGATCATCACCCGGCCCTTCTTTTCTTTTCATCAGCACAAAAAAATGTAAAGATTGCCGATCGCTGCAAGGGACGATGGCTATCATTTCTTCACATTGCCCTCTTGCTCCTTCGGTAGATCTACATCCAACGTACTACTCAGCTGCGTGCGTGCACGAGCACGACGCGGTAGATGGATCGGTCAGCTCAACGGCCGGCCGGGTCATCAGTGATCGATCCGCACATCGATGGACGATCCATCCATCCAAGACGACGCGCGTGGCGTGGGTAGCCTTACGTTTACCAGAAGCTTTTGGAACGTCTGGCTAGCTGTTCCCCAGTACTACGTATACGTACGTGGCGCAGATCGCTAGACGGCTAGACGCCCAATCTGCAGATCTAAAGCGGCAGGACCCAGGCAGAACATGCCGCCGGTACGCAAGTGCTGCCGTGACTCCCTGATCGATACATATGCTCTGCTCGGCGCCTCTATCCCACTCCACTCCACGCCACGCCGCGCGCGAGCGGGCACACAACACATGCGGTGCTTTTGTTTTTGTTTTTGTTTTTGTTTTTGTTTCGCCAGCATCCGAGAGGCAAATGGCAGTGGGTGGATGCTTCGAATCTGATCCCACCCCCGGCTCGAACGTGCCATGCACAGTGGATCGCGCATGCACAGCACTGGTTCCATTACTGACTCCGATCCTATAGGCCTATAGGCAAACTGCTGGCTAAGTAAGAACCGACATCGATCGCGTCGAGAGCGATAGAGAAAAAGCCCCACCCTGCCCTTGTTAAATGGGGGCTGATCGAAATCCAAAAGGGCTCTCGAGTAAACTAAAGGCCAGGTCGAGCGAGGACAGCGGCGCAGGGGCGGCAACGTGCCAACATGCACGGTGTCCCCGGCCCCCAGATTTGCAGAGTCAGATCTCCACCAACTAGGTCGCCCCCGCCCGGCGATCGATCACACCACACCACACCACAGCAGACGCATGATGAGGGTGCCGTCGCGCGGCTCGGTTCCTCTTGGCGGCGTGCGTGCGTGGCCGTGGCAGCTCGTGCCCCCGGCCAAAGCAAAAGACGCAAAGGCCGGGATCGGCAGGTGTCCCAAGTCAGATTCTAACGTCTCTGCCCTGCGCCTCTGCCCCGCACGCACCCGCACGGTTGGAGACGACAGACGAGACGAGGAGCGAGGACAACACCACACCTCCACACGGCTCGCGGTTCGGCTCAGGCCCTTGCCGGCCGTGCGCCTTGGCGGTGGGCGGTGGGCGGTGGGCGGGCGTCGCCAGCCACCGTACGTGTGCTACCTAGCTCTAGCTGCTCCGTCGTCGCTAAGCCCGACGCGACGCGAATACATTAGCTTATCCTAGGTCCCGAGTCCCATACTCCCATGCATTGTTAATGGAGCTAGGTAACGGTCTTTTCGCGTGCAACTGAACTAGGGTAAAGTAGGAGGATAGATTATGACCGCGCGCGCGATGTAACTGTTTGACCGGTAGAGACCGAGCAAGCCCGCGCGACAGCAGAGCAGAGCACCAATAGCCGTGCGTGTTTAGTTGCGAATCGTTTTGCTCTGCTGCAGCGAGCTGCATGCATGGCATGGCAGAGTGCATGCGCCGGCGATCAGGAAGCCGGATTTGAATGCATGCGCTGCGCCGACCACCGCCGCCGCCGGCCGTCTGTCTTCATTGCCCACCGCCGAGCCGCCCCCGATGGGCCAGCACGTACGCCCACCTCCGATCCGGCCATGCTCCGCGTCCGGGCCGGACCATCCTAGCGTATCTTCTCACTCACTCCTCGCGCCACCGTCTCCTAGCCTTGCCCTCCCTTGCCTGCTCGGCGCCATGCATCCGCCGCTGCGGCGACGCGTATGCACGAACGTACGATCGGACAGGGGGCATACCGCATACGTACTGTACTTGCAGGCTTGCCGGTGGTGTCTGTACAACGCAGGTACGGACCAAAATGAAACGGCTATTACTTCGGCTCTATTCTTTCTTATAGATCTACTTATGCTTTAATAGTTACTGTTTTTATGTTGTCTCTACAAATAGATCTTACGTTCATAATAGCCGAATTAGTCTAATCTAAATTGCTACGTGTTGCGGGTTCATGCATGTTAACCACGTTTAAGCTTTGATAAGGTTAGGTATCGTGCGGCAGATACAAGCTTTAAATTAGTTTAATCGTGTTTTCTTACATGTTCCTTCATCATGAATCCCAACTCGGTTGGGTTGCCGAGCTTGGTTAAGCTTTAACTCACAGTTAATTATGATTCGTCCAAACGTACTTTTTTCATGTATGCACGTTCGGCAATCAACGCTTTACGTACTTTATGTTTGTCTTAGCCGAATGATCTATAAGACTTGTTGGCAGACAACTTCTATAGTTGTATGTCGTCGTAAGTGGCTTCAGGGCCGTACATATGGAACTGTCTGGTCTCACCCGACATGTTCCAGTTTTGTATCTAATGATTTTTTATCCCTTGTTAGTTTCAGGTGAAACTGACTAGCACGTTTCCGGATTTTGAAACATCCGGGCACCCGATTGAAGCCACGCTTTTCGGCTTGCTGTGTGTGAGGCACAGTGCTCTATATTTTGTGTCAACACACTTTTTAGCACACCCAGTGGGACCACACATTTCAAGATGCCTGGATTCGACAATAATCAGATTCTAGACGTGACTATGGATGAGTTGCCAGAAGACCTGAGGAATACGATCCAGCAAACATGTGATGAGTTTCAACACAAGTGCTTGATGTCCTTTTCAAAGAATAAAAGCAACAAGGTTTTTCAGAAGCAGTCGCTCCCGAGGACTCTCCTTCCACATCAGTCTGATTACACCGAAGAGGAAGATGCTCGGAAGCTGGCTGAAGTGGTTTACAAGGCCATGAGTGACACTATGACAAATCATCATACGACTTTCTTGAATACCTTTCGCACGATCATGGTCAGTAGTTTTGGTCCATCTGCTAATAAATACTTTGAGGAGGCTGCTGGTCCAATGCAAGGACCGACATTGTTCCATGTGCCAAAACGCCAGGAGAAGACTGCTGAGGATAGCGGAGCGCCTGACATGAACCAAGGTGGGATGGTTCCTCACCAGAAACAACAACCTCCCATAACTTATGGCCAGCTCGCGTTCGGCACGTTGGGAAACGTCCCACAATCGGCTTTCAAGGTGTCTCCAGCAGCGAACAGGTTGCAGAAGAATATGTATGGAGACGGATATCAAGAGTTTGCCGATTATAGTGCTATTGATGCTCTCCCGAATCCAGGGTATAAGAACTCAGCAGGATTGCCTTTTGAAGGGCAAGCACATAGAGCTCCAAATTCAAATATTGACCTTATCATGCACAGGATGACGGACATGATGCAGAATCAGTTTGGCTTAAAGCCAAAGAACCAGTCCTATATATACAAGTCCCCTTATCCAAAGTGGTATAACCGAGTGGCACTCCCTCCGAGGGTGAAACCTCCCACAGATTTGACCAAGTTTTCTGGTCTGGATGATACTAGCACCATAGAACACATCAGCCGATACTTGATGTAGCTTGAAGAGGCGTCTGCAGATGAAGCTTGAAGGATTCAGTATTTTCTATTGTCTCTTATAGGGCCAGCTTTCACATGATTCGCATCTCTGCCGACAAATTCCATTGGTACATGAGCGGAATTAGAGCAGAGGTTCCATGCGTATTTCTTTACGGGCACTAATGAGAAGAAGCTAGTTGACCTTATGAGCTTGAGGCAGAGGGCTAATGAAACACACCAGGAGTATCTCCGCAGGTTCAGAGAGACCAAAAACCTCTGCTATTCCTTGAATCTGCCAGATGACCAATTGCCAGGGATGGCAATAGTGGGCATGCAGCCGAATGTCAGGGAGAAGCTGTTCGGCATGGACTTTGATGACCTTGGTCAGTTGGCGCAACAGTTGGCAATGATTAGTAATCAGGCTCAAGGATTCAGGAGAGATAACCGCTTCCAGAAGGGCGATGTGGCTAATGAGATGTATCAGAGTTTTCTGGAAGAAGCAGCAGAGTACGACGATGAAGATGAGATAGCTGCAGCCAAATTGGTCTGGGCAAAAGAGCCTACTCAGGTTAGTCAACGATGGTTGAAGTAGCAGAAGGGTACTTACAACTTTGATGTCTCTAAGTCAGACAAGTTGTTCGAGATGTTGTTAAGAGAGGGATGCATCAAATTGCCGGAAGGGCACCTCATGCTGCGCCCTGAAGGGGTAAAAGACAAGAAATTTTGCGGCTTCCACAATACTAATTCCCATTCCATCAATGATTGCCGAGTGTTCAGAGTGAGAATCCAGAAGACTATTCAGGAGGGGCATCTGAAGTTTGATGGCAAGATGAAAATTGATGCTAATCCTTTTGCACAGAACACTGTGTCTTTCTCTATGAACATGGTTGCCATAGACAACCCCAAAGGCAAGGGCAAAATGAAGGTGTTGACCTCAGACAGAGTAAGAAGAGCTGGTGCTGTTGACCCTGATCGGTATATTACGAATGAGGAGGTTCGGCAATGGGCTCGGTTCCAGAGTAGCCGAACAGAGAGAGGGGAAGCTTCCAGGCCTAGGGTTACGACACGGATTCTGTTAAACAAATGGCGATGGGAGCGAGAGCAGTATCAGAGGCAGAGGTATTACGAGGAACTGGAGTTCATGGAGGAACATCAGAGGTACGAGGAAGAGATGTACCGGAGAGAGCAAGAGTACATGAGAGACCAGAAGCAGTCTCATTGGGGATGCTCGTTCTTCAAGCATTGTTGGAATGAAAGCCTGAAGCTGCCTCCTAGGAACAATTGCCCCGAATGCAGTGATCAATATTCAGGGTACAGGCAGTCCCGGGTCAACCACCGTCCGGTCCATGAAAGACTTGGAGCACAGTTTCCTGAGGACGATCGGCGTTTAAAAATAGGCAGCTCTGAGAATCGGCAAGGCAAGAGATTTGCCGATCAGGAGTGGGTCCATTATGAGGAAGGCGCTGAGGAGGAAGAGCACCGTGAATATGTATGACAGAAGGGACAATGGTGCCCACCGGGGCTGAGGAAGAGCCAACAAAGGAGAGTACAATGCTTGAGGAATAGGGAGCTGGCACAAACAGTTGCTAAAAAAAACAGACATGGCATCCTAAGAAAAAACCCGATGAGCACGACCATTCGGTTGATGCATGCATGGCTTTCTTCCTTCCATCAGAGTTCATAGCTCCCGAAGGCCAAGACATCCAAGAGGAGGTGTACTAAGATTTCGATGAGAGCGAATATCAGGATCTAATGGCCTAGCTTGTCTGAGAGTTCCCCATGTGTTTGATTTTGAGTAATTGATGAAACCTACCTAAATACTAACCTTGATCTCTAAGTGTGAATCATGAGATAGGTTGGTACATGCCATGTGATAGAGTAAGGTGGATCAAGTGAGGATGGCACAAGCTCTAGCATGGTGGTGGTGCAAAGGAAAAGGATTCAAGGCAAAGGTGAAATAGGAATCTATTTTTCGGTTTAGTGATCAAGTCATCATAGAGGGTGAGATCACTTTTAGGATAGATAGCCATACTATCAAGGAGGGAGCTCTTGCGAATGATTACGGTTATCATGTGCCACTAGGTTCATATGCATTGCATTTAAAATCAAATGAACTAGTGAAACAACCAACTAATTCCAAGATAATTATGAACGAAAAGCTAACACACATGCACAAGTGTTGAGATCACTTAGTGTTGGCTCTTGGGAGCTTGGAGAAGTTGGAGAAGGTGTTTGAGCGGCAGAAAGCAGTCCGGACGCAGGGTCCGGACGCTAGGTTTCTGGTCGACCGGACCATCGCGTGTGCGTCCGGTGGCAGACCCTAGGTGAGGCTGTCAATGAACAGGAGTCCGGACGCTGGGTGTTGACCGGAGCTGAGCTCCGGACTTGCGTCCGGAGAGGCGGTGCTCTCTATTGCTTTCTGTGTGGAAGGTCCAGACGCAGGTTGTTGGTCCGGACCGTGAACCGGACTTGGGTCCGGAGGTGCTGAGGAGCTCAAGCGAGCTCTCGGGTGCGCTCGGGCGCCCGGGAAAATATTTCCGGACGCACGGAGCAGTGACTCCGGTGTTGGGAATATGCCCTAGAGCTAATCATGTAGATGATTATATTCCGATTGTATCCATGATTAATAAAGTGTTCTTTGAATATCCATTATAGACAACTAGTATTGATTGACAATTATGTGAATTGTTTGTGGAACTCAATTACCTGAATGGTTATTCTAATAGTAGTCCCTGGTCGGCATTCTTGTAAGAGCACACTTGAATATTAGACCAGCACATGTATTAGTTGATGGCTATGTTTCACAAGTCATAGACATAGAGATGTCAAACTAATAATGTGGGCACATGTGAGACATGTAGGCTGGACTGACCCAACAAGAGAAAGTCTCTATTCATGTCATGTACGTTATGTCCTTAGACCTGAGATTGTGGTATGTACTCAAGATGTGAAACGATCTACTTAGAGACTATCAAACGCTACTCCGTTATTGGGTAGTTATAAAGGTGGTCCTTGGGTGGTTGGGAAACATGCTATGAGACATAGACAATCAAGATGGAATTTGCCCCTCTCTTCGTGAGAGAGATATCACTGGATCACTCATGTGATTGGATCAACAAATGCATGGCCATGCTTGGGTTAAGTGTTAACCCACGAGTTGAACCATATATCGAGTGGCGAAGGGAATAACTTGTACATGGTCATAGTGGTTCGTCTGATATGATCATAGCGTATACATAGGAGTTGACACGTCTTGCTAGAGGCCGCTATCAACTATTGGTCGAGTAAGAGTACTTGGGCCATGTCTATGTATGCGTGAGCCCATAGGGTCGCACGCTTAAGGGGTTGGAAGCCTAATTCGGGTTGGACCCGAATTAGACTAGGTTTAGGGTTTCTAATGGGCCTCCACCGTGGGAGCTCGTTAGGACGCCTATATAAGCAAGGGGTGGGCGCGGGGCGAATTGATCCACGCCTTTTGGCAGCCGCCGTCGCCTCCCCACGCTCGCGCCTTTTGCTCCTCGCGGACCTAGCAGTCCGGAGGCGCAACGCTTCCTCCCTGTACGTGTGGGATTCCTCGGAGGTGCTGCATCTGGAGCACAAGGACGAACCACGCGAAGGGGACGTTGAGACGGACGACCACGCAACTGCACTGCCTGCTGCGACGCGCACGACTACATCAAGTCGTCTTCCGCTGCACCTGCGCGTCTAGTGGTAATCCCGTAACCTGTAACTAGCAGTAGATCCTGGTTTATGAGGTCGAAAAGTTTTGTTTTCCGGCTAGCGTAGCAACCTCGTATTCCTACATCCGGACCCTGTGAACAGGAGAGTCCGGAGCCACGTGGCGAGCTGTGGCAAGCACGGGAATTTGACTGTTTGAAAGGGGGCTCGACCGAACGCAAAAGGTATGGTCCGGACGGTGCTTTGCGCGCGTCCGGAGCCTGCGACCAGAGGTCTGAGTAGAGCCGTTGGCTCTCGGCAGGAGGTGGGTCCGGATGCTATTGATGGTCCGGACCCCCTATGTAAACTGCGTCCGGAGGTGGCGCAGAGAGCCAGTTTCAGTGGGAAAATGGCTAGTTGTGAGTGAGGGCTATATATAGTTGTATGGCCAGCCCTTTGGGGCACTTCTTGCACACTCTCATTACTCACACACTTGTGTTCATTTGTGAGAAGCCCACCACTCATCCCTCTAAGCATATTTGACATATTCATGAGAGATTGAGTGAACCCAAGTGCATTGCTCTTTGATTGCATACTAGTGGCACTTGGTGATTGTCGTCTTCGCGGAAGCTCTTGTTATTCTTGGAGGTTGCCACCTCCTAGACGGCTTGGAGCGACGAGGATCGTTGAGCAGAGGAAGGTGATTGTCTTCGGCTCCGATCGGTGGATTGTGGAGGGTCTTGAACCTACCCCGCGGGAGTTCGCAAAAGGTATCGCTAGTGAATTGCGCGTAGCTTGTGGATCCCCATCTTGTGTTGGTTGTGCGGCACCCGGTGACGGGTTTGGCGTGTGATGCCAATTAGCGCGTGAACCTCCAAGTGGGTGTATCGCTACAACGAGGAATAGCTTGTTGGCAAACAAGTGAACCTCGGTAAAAAATCATTGTGTCATCTTGTCTCTACCGAGGATTCATATTGCGATTGCTCTTACATTGGATATATCTTGTTTGCTACTCTCCACGTCGGTAAAACCTTTCTATCTCTAGCTTTACATTACTATTCTTTACATTCTTGCAAAGTAGAGTCTTTAGCTTAGCTTGTGTAGCTTAGTCTAGAATCACTAGCTATCTAGCTCTTGTGTGTGACATAGAATATATCTTGCTAGTAACTAGAATTGGTAGGTGGCTTGTCTAACCGTAGTGCTAACGCAAACTTGCTTTACGCCGTGTTTTATTCTAACAAATTTGCCTAAGTGTTGTTGTAGAAATTTTAATTAGGCTATTCACCCCCCCCCTCTATCCATATATAGACCTTTCATTGTCCTGACTCAGCGGGTAGTTTTCGATGAGCCGGCCAAGCATCGACATTTGAAGCCGCTTTACGTGAAGGGATACATCAATGACAAGCCTCTGACCAAGATGTTTGTTGATGGAGGGGCTGCCATCAATATTATGCCTTATACCACCTTTAGGAAGCTCGGGATGACTAATGAGGAACTGTTGAAGAGTGACATGGTGCTCAGGGACTTTGCTAACAATCCTTCTGACACCCGAGGGGATGTACACGTTGAGTTGATGATTGGATCAAAAACTTTGATTACTACCTTCTTTGTCATTGATGGCAAGGGGGTATATAGTCTGCTCTTAGGAAGAGATTGGATCCATGCTAACTGCTGCATACCTTCAACCATGCATCAGATTCTCATTTAGTGGATTGGAGATGATGTTGAAGTTGTTCATGCTGATGATTCGGTAAGTGTTGCTGTAACGGAGCCTACCTACTAGGAATATGATAGCGTCGATTGTTTCTCTGGAAGAGTATGGGAGGAAGGTCCTGTGAACGTCTTCAACAAGGACCAACAGCCGATCCAAGCAGTCGGCTCTCAAAGCAATTTTTGATGGGGAACCCGATCGATGGCAACAAAGGTAAGTTAGGACGTGGCTTTATGTCGACCGATAAGCTAGAGGAAATAAATATTGGTGATGATGTCAAGCCAATGCCGATGTATATCAGTGCGAATTTAGACCCAGAGTATAGATTAAAGTTGATAGACCTTCTAAAAGAATTCAAGGATTATTTTGCTTGGGATTACACGGAGATGCCCGGACTGGATCGTTCTATTGTTGAGCATCGATTGCCGATTAAGCCCGGGTATCATCCTTACAAACAACCTCCTCGGAAAATTTTCAAAGAGGAGGTACTGGCCGACGTGAAAAAAGAAGTTGAAAGATTATTAGAAGCAAATTTCATTCGGCCATGTAGGTATGCAGAGTGGATTTCAAGCATAGTTTCGGTGTACAAGAAGAATGGAAAGATGAGGGTCTGTATTGAATTTAGAAATCTCAATAAAGCCACTCCAATGGATGGTTACCCAATGTCGGTTGCCGATTTGCTTGTCGATGCAGCAGCTGGTTATGAAGTCATCAGCTTTATGGATGGTAATGCTGGCTATAACCAAATCTTTATGGCAATAGAGGATATTTCAAAGACAACCTTTAGATGCCCTAGTCATATTGGTTTGTTTGAGTGGATCGTCATGACTTTTGGTTTAAAGAATGTCGGTGCAACTTATCAAAGGGCAATGAACTATATTTTCTATGAGTTGATCGGCAAAATCGTGGAGATCTATATTGATGACGTGGTGGTCAAGTCTAGAAATCACAAGGGACATTTAGCTGATTTAAAGAAGACTTTAGAGTGCACTAGGAAGCATGGTTTGAGGATGAACCCGAACAAGTGTGCCTTTGGGGTCTCGGCTAGTGAGTTTTTAGGATTTCTAGTCCATAAAGGAGGGATCGAAGTTGGTAAGAAGAGCATGGAAGCGATAGACAAAGTTATCCCTCCAACTAATCTCACAGAGTTCCAATCACTGCTCGGCAAGATTATTTTTGTAAGAAGATTCATATCTAATTTGTCAAAAAGAGTTTTGCCTTTCTCTCCGCTGTTAAAGCTTAAAAATGATCAAGAGTTTGTATGGGGTGACGTATAACAGAAGGCTTTTGATGAGATCAAAGAGTACATGAAGGCGCCACCTGTGTTGGTACCTCCACAGCTTGATAAGCCTTTTAAATTGTACGTGGTGGCCGATAACCTGACAATAGGATCGGCCCTCATGCAGGAGTTTAAGGGGAAAAAGAGTAATAGCTTACCTTAGCCGAAAGCTGCTAGATCCAGAGACAAGGTATTCGGCTACGGAAAGGCTTTGCTTGTGCGTGTATTACTCGTGTACCAAGTTTTGGCACTACTTGTTGAATGCCGAATGCGTGGTAGTTTTTGAGTTTGATGTAATAAAACATATGTTATTAATGCCAATTTTAAATGAAAGGATTGGCAAGTGGATTTTAGCTTTGTCGAAATTTGATTTAAGGTACGAATCGGCAAAAACAGTAAAGGGTCAAATTATTGCCGATTTTGTTACCCAATATTGTGATCCTTCTGCTAACATGATAAGTATTGTACCTTGGACTTTGTTTTTTGATGGTTCATCTTGTAGCAAAGGTGGTGGTGCTAGCATTCTCTTGATCTCTCCATGAGGGATGACTTTTAAGTATGTCATCCCTATTGAATTCTATGTTACTAACAATCAAGCGGAGTATGAAGCACTGCTTAGAGGACTTCGACTTCTTGTTGAAATAAAGGTTGTTGCTGTTGAGATCTTCGGAGATTCTGAGTTGGTAATTAACCAACTGATTGGCCAATATGAATGTAAGAGTAATATATTAAGAGAATATTATGAAGAATGCCGAGAGCTTTTGAAAAGTTTCCAGGTAGCAACCTTGCATCATATCCCTAGGGGGCATAATCAAGAAGCGAATAAACTGGCTCAAGCTGCTTTGGGATACTGAGAGGATCAAGAGATTTGTACTTTGGATGAGAATCAGGTAGTTGATGACTGGAGAAACGAAGTTGCCGATTACTTAAAGAATCCATCACAAAAAGTTTCCCGAAAGCTCAGATACAAAGCTCTCAGGTTCGTGCTCCTTGATGACCAGTTGTACTATAAATCCATAGATGGGGTACTCCTCAAATGTTTGAGTCAAGAAGAGGCTAGAAAGCTGATGTATGAAGTGCATGAAGGGATGTGTGGTGCACATCAATCGGCTTACCGAATGAAGTGGATAATTAGGAGAACCGGTTATTTTTGGCCAACCATGCTTAAAGATTGTTTTGAATATTACAAGGGGTGTCAAGATTGTCAGATATTCGACAATATTCAAAGAGCTTCAGCATCGTCTATGAACCCAATTATTAAGCCTTGGCCATTTAGAGGATGGGGCATAGATTTGATTGGTCAGATTCATCCTTCTTCTAGCAAAGAACATAAGTTTGTACTATTAGCTACAGATTATTTTACAAAGTGGGTTGAAGCTATCCCTTTGAAGAAGGTTACGTCAGAAAACATGGTCAATTTTGTTAAGGAGCATATAATTCACAGATTCGAGATTCCTCAAACTATAACAACAAATCAAGAAACTCAGTTCACTTCATCCGAATTTTGTGATTTTGCTGAAGAAATGGGAATCAAGTTATAAAATTCTTCTTCTTATTATGCACAAGCTAATGGCCAGGCCGAAGCATCAAATAAGATCATGATTAAGATTATTTAGAAGAAGATTGATGAGAAGCCGAAGAAGTGGCATTCGGTTCTTAATGAGGCTTTATGGGCTTACCGAATGGCTTGTCATGGGTCTACTCAAGCGTCTCCCTACGAGTTGGTGTATGGGCATCATGCTGTGCTACCGTGGGAGTTGCAATCGGGTTCGAGACGAATTACATTGCAAAACAATTTCAAGAAAGAAGATTATAAGGACCTAATGATGGATGAATTAGAGGATTTGCATTTAGTTCGTCTCAAAGCGTTGGAAAATATTGAGAGAAACAAATTACTGTTGCCAAATATTATAACCAAAAGGTCAGAGGAAAGTAATTCATGGAAGGAGATTTGGTTTGGAAGGCTATATTGTTGATTGGGACAAAAGATAAAGCGTTGGGCAAATGGTCTCCGAATTGGGAAGGACCTTTTCGGATAGTGAGGTGTGCGCCTGGCAATGCGTATATTTTAAAGACTCTACTGGGAGAAGAGTTCACTAGAGTTATTAATGGAAGATTTCTTAAGAGATTTCATCCTAGTATTGAGGTTGGTGCATAAACGGACTTAAGAAGTTTTGTGCACAAATAGCCAATGTAGAAGCATCGCTTTTAGCCGAAAAATACTCTGAATGATCGGAGAATAGCCGACGCGGTATGTGTCGCTGTAACACCCCGGGTGTTAATCTCTTAATTAAAAAATTGATCATGTCATCATATGCATTAAGCATCATGCAATTGTTTGAAAACCTAGATATGCATTGAACTAAAATGAGTTTACTTGCTTGTGTTTGATCATTTGTTGTGAATGCAGGTCATCTTTTCAAATTCTCAAATTAAAAATTGGAATCCAAACCCTTTTCCCAGAGGGGGTGGATTAAACCTTAAACATGATTTTAAAAATCTATAGAGTTTTTGCTTATGGTTGTTTAAGCAAAGTTGTAGATCCTGAAATTTTGAGCATCTTTCGTGTTCAAAGTTTTTCCTGAAAACCCTGGAAGCTTGAGCATTTTGCAAAATAGCTATAGGGTCAGTTCTGTCCTTTCATCGAGCAGTTGCATGGCGGGGTTGATCTCGACGTCGCCCCTGTCCGACACCTGTCCATGGACTCACGTCTTGTCGAGTACGTGGCGAAATCGCGGAACCCGTTTTCGTCTTTAAAAACGGGAAACCCGTCCACTCTGTCTCCCTTTCCAGTCCACTCTACTCTGCTCTGCTCCGCTTTGCTCCGCCGAGCGCTCCACCTCCATTGACGAACTCGTCCGAGCTCGTTAGTCACTTCCAATCACTCAATCATTCGCCATTGTCTTCGCTTTGATCTCGCTCATCCTCGAGTCAAGTTGGTTGAAGTCATCGAGCCTGCTTTCGTTCAGCGCGGATCTGTCTTCCTCGGCTCCGACGAGAGCGCCGCTGCTCTGGTCAGTCTTCGACCGGGCTACGCAAGAGCCGCATTGACTTTGTACCTTGTGTTTCTTGCTCCTTGTTCATCTCTGAATCTTGTCGGTTTCTCCATTTTGCAAATGGTGGACCATAGCTCCGGGAACTTCTTCGTTGTCGCGCAGTTCTTCGTCTCCGCCGGCACGTTCTCCATCGACGGTCATCTCTGCTTCATCTCCGGCCACGCTTGCTAGTGCTTCGTGACCAGGGTGAGCTCCTCGACCTCTCCGCTCTACTCGTTTATCCTTGAATCGAGCCTTCAAGCTGTTTTCTCTAGCGCCGCCGCTGTTCTTGTTCGGCGCGGCGGTGTGTTCGTCGTCTAGTCGTTGTAGTTGATCTTTTCGAGATCCAAGTCTTGCGCTAGCTTCGCCTAGCCGTCCTGAGTCTGTTTCGAGGGGTAGTTGCCCTCGAGCGCGTGCGTGTTTTCTTCGGCGCGTCGCGCAGATCTCCGTCGACCGCCAGTGCCGTCGTCGAGGGTGTTGCGTGTAGCTCTGAGTCTGTCTCGTGCGCGTTTTGCGTTGTTTGGGGGCCGCTAAGCTTGCTGGAGTTGTTGGTTGTTTTCTGATCGAGGCCTGTGTCCGTTGGCATATGCGCGGTCGAGCTTGGTTCACCGCCATTGTCGTCGACGAAGTCTCCTGGGTAGGTTTTAGCCTCGTTTCTGTTGGGCGTTTCGCTCGCGGTTGTCCTCTGAGTCGTGATCGAGGCCTAGCGTCTCTGCTCGAGGCCTAGCTTCTCTGATCGAGGGTTGATCGAGGTCTGTGTTCGATGGTGTGCGATCGGTCGAGCCCCGTGCGACCGCCAGCACCCTCGATGAGGTGTCTCTGAGGGTTTGTTTGGGTCGTGGCGCACCTCGTTGGGTTCGGCTCGGCAAGCCGAAGCAGTTTCGAGGGGTAGTCGTTCGGTTTGGTCACCGACGGCGACTCGCCGCCGTGTTTTGTGGTTCTCGACGCCGCTCGAGCGTTGTGTGCCACTGTTGGGCAGATCTTAGCCGTCAGGGGGGGGGTGTTTGAGCAGGGTTTTTCCTGTTTCCTGTTTTTAATCCTGTAACAAAGTCCAAGTTAGTCATAAAATGTTTAGAAACCCTAATAACTTTAGGCTTTGAGTGATTTTGGATTATTTGATACGTATGGTCATTGTCCAGTGACAAACACAAGTTGGACATGCTCGATGTAATGTTGCTTGCTCAGTTCTTTTGGATGTAATTATTAACTTAGATAATCAAGATAAATAGGGTTTAATTAATTTGCTTTTTAACCTAGTGTTGCTTTCCTTCATGAAGGGAAGTGGTACTCAAGGTGTAATCTGTTTTAGTCTTCTCTTATGAGCATGTTTGTTTGAGTTGAGTATCATGTTTACTATTCAAGCATCATCTAAGACATGTCATTATATCGTGTAGATTGTTCGTTGGTTGGGTTGGATACCTCCAGTGAAGAGGTTTTCTCTCTTGAATCTGAGCCCGAGTTCGTTTATCCCTCCAACCAAGGCAAGCCCCGGTGCATTCAAACACTTCCTTGTATTTAAAATGATTGCTTTAAATACACTTATGTTTATACTATTGCATTACGGTATTCAATCAAATTCCTACTTGATGCATAGCCTATCCTTGAATTATTTATTCCTGTACCTTGATACTGTTTTAAATATACGATTGTTGCTTTATGCTGCTTAGCAATGCTTAGACCGATAGAGTCAGATGATTTCCTGTCATCTGCGAGATTAGGTGTTAACATGATTGCTGCGGCAATGGTTCTGTTTTTGAGAAGAATAGCGGATTGTTGCGGCAAATGGCTATGTCTTCTTGATGGAAGTAATAATCTGAGACCGGGCGGACACGGTGTTGGAGAGCCACCAGATGTGGATATCTGGTGAGCGGGTTCTTTCCGCCTGTGTCGATTAGGAACCGTCCGTTGTAGACGTCCAAGGGTTGTGACTTTGGAGTACTTATCACATACTCCGGGAAGCTGGACTCTGGCAATTCTCGCTTGAAGAACGGTGAACCCGCACTGGGAGTGGAGAGATGGCGAGAGTAGTGTGTACCCTCCAAGTTAGCGAACTGGATGGAGGTGTACTATGCTCTCGGGTGGCGAAACCCCGGTCTTGGCGAGAGGATCCAGGGAAAAGTAGTCATATGCGTGCTTTAAGCGACTGTATATGTCGTGTGATAGGGAAGCCCCAGCTGGGATAAACCGGTTCGAATCGTCGTGTTCCTCGGAAATGGAAACATGACCCTGTCCTCTACCGCGTAGTAATACACTTTAACTGGATACTTGTTGGATCCCTTCGTCGATGTTTATTACCTTGTTATCGATCATACATCTAGATCGATACCTGAGTAATCTTGTGGATAACATAAATGATTTCAATTCTTTTTATAAATGCTCATTTATGCAAAATACTTGATTCTTGTAAACCACACCTTGAATCCTATGACTTGCATACTGTTTTGTCCACCAAATACTTTTATTTGTCGGATAAGTCTTGTGGAGTACTCCCGTACTCAGGGTTTGTTAACCCCTGTTGCAGATGAGGATCACAACCCGGTTTGTGTGGCTTCTTGCTGCATGACCGTGGTCAGTGTAGATGAAGATGAAGAATAAACTGTCCTTGCTTGACTCTTGGGCAAGAGTACCTCGGTTGTTCGTTCTTTCTCTATCAGCAGTTTGATGTATCTTTATCATATGACACTAAGTTATGTTTCAAAACTTATGGTTTGTAATATGACTTTAAATTTCCGCTACTTTGATGTAATATAAAAATTTCGTATTACTTCTGTAATGATTGTAATGAGGTGATCCTGTTTGGAAAGAGGTGGAAGACCCGCTGCAAAGTGGCGACACCTGATGGGCTAATTAAGATTTGAATCATCTGTTGGGATTAAGTTGGTTAATCCTGACAATTGGGCCCTATCTTAAGAGGTTCTATCTCAGTCGCCTTTAGAGCAAAAAATACAAACACAATCGACTAAGGACAACGTCATGCAGTTCAAAAAGCATTCTTCAGAGTTACTATTCTCAGAAAGATTCAGAAGGGAAAACAAGTGGAAATCACAGATGATATTTCACAAGATAAGTAATTTTACATAGAATTCCTAGGTACAAACTACTCCTCAAACAACTTGTTGAGGACAGACTGGACGTCTGTGGCTTGGGCTGAGGACGGTTGCATGGTCCTCATAGCTCTCCAGGAGCTCGTCGATGTGCTCGACATCTTCTGGAGGCCCACCACCAAGGAAGCCGACTGGCATGCCGGAGAAGTCTTCACGAGCCTGGGTGGACAGTGCTGCCAGCCCTAGAGCTATGCCGTGATGCACGCCGTGAATGGCAACTTGGTCGATGCGGCCGTCCGCATCATCAAGGCGTGCCTCGACGATTTCTCCCTGGGCGTTCACCTTGTCGGCGATCTTGTTCGCCACAATCTTTAGGCTCTCAACCTCTGTAGAGAGCGTTGAACAAAAGAATACGAATCGGGTGTGAACAGATAGAATCAAAGAGGGGGGAATCGAGCGAAATTATTTTTACTAACCGGCAATGGCGTCGCAAAACTGCTTCCGCTGGTCCTCCCATTCAAGTTGGTCAATGCCGTATTGTTTGGAGATCTTCTCCAGCTCTCCTCGGGCCTCGTTCCTTTCATCGATGAAGATGACCGCCTCCTCATGAGTGAAAGGAACATCCATGGCATCCGAACCCGAATCCAAATCCCAAGGGTTGGAGTGGTAGGAGTTTGAAGAGCAAGAGGAGCCGGATGACAGAGTCCCCGGTTGAGCTGCTGTCGCCGGAGCGAGAAGATGGCTCTGGCTGGTGGAGATAACCCTCACCCTGGTGAATAAGAAGAGAAAATTAGAGCTAGAAGAATGAACAAGAAGTAGAACTGCAAGGGGGCAAGAAGTCGATTCTCACCCACGTTGTCGACAATGCCACACTCGGCTTCCTTCGGCTTCTCCCTTGGCAAGGCGCTTGCCACGATCATCGCCTCCCGCCATTGCTACTGTGAAGGTTAGGTTTCCCTTTGGATTGGTTTAAGCAAAGAAAGTGAAGAGGCGGAGATGAGAATGCTTAACTGGAGTTGTTGATAGAGGCTGAGAAAGAGGATTTATTTATAAACCAAATGAAAGGTAGTGGCGTATATCTCGGAGTAGTGGGATGAGAATGTCAAACGACGAGCTAGGGTTTTTTCCCTCTCGGATGGGCCGTTACTGGACTGGGCCAAGCTCAGATAAGTCAAGAGTCGCTCGGCTATGTCCCTGAACCGAAAGGGTAAGAACAATTGGCTATATTTCTGATCGGAAAGCTAAAGGCGATCGACTATGTTCTAATCGGGAAAATAAAAAAGCCGATTATATTCTCATACAAACGGAAATATATAAAGATGAAGAGTAAGGACATCCGATTGTTCAGAGACAGAATGTGTCACGTTTAATCTATTACAAGCCCATGTTTCTACTCGCTCAGAAGTTGGTTGATGGCATCTAAGGCCTCGGCCCTGATTCGGCTGACATTGTTCAATACTTTTTGGTCTTCATCTTCAGAGCTTTGGATACTAGACAACTTTGCTTTGAACTGTTGGTCTTTTTTAAGGACGGTTGATATATTTGATGAAGTTGCTTCTATAGAATTTGGCAAATTTGTCATCTTAGCTTTATGAGACTGAATTCTGGCATTCAGTTCGATTAGTTGAGCCTCCAGCCTGATTTTCTCATCCCCATGATTTTTAGCTCAGATTCCAAAGTTGCCAGTGAGTTCTTGGCAACTTGAATTTGGGAGTGCAGGACTTTAGCTTCTTGCTTCTTCAAGAACCTATTATTCTGAAAGACAGTTCTGGAGGCTATATTTTTATTTGCTCTCCTCACCATAGCAAAATGATCATCAAGGTGGGTTGCAGATTCCAGGGAAGCTTTAAGATCAGATGGAAGGTCTTGGTTGATGAGCTCGAGAAGATCTCTTATTTGATCTGAGTCTTGGACCAGAGTGTTGACATCCTTGTTCAGCAGATTAGCTATGTCCTTCAGCCGAGATTGATTCTCCACTGATAGAGTCTGATGAGAGGTAGCTTCTTCACCCTTCTCACTGATGTACTCCTCAACAGTGAAAGTGTAACTGGTAGTCGGTTTGATAGTGTTCTTGAAAGAGGGAGAAGTGTTAGCCGACTGGATGAGTGTGCTAAAAGAATAGCTTAAGGCAAGATGTTACCTGATGTGTTGATTGATCATCAAGATAGATTGTGTCCTGGTTGGGTTGAGGGCTTGATTGGATATCCAGAGATGGTGAACCTAGAACTGGACTAGAGGAAGGTTCTTCTGCTAGATTGTCTATAATTTCATCTATTTCCAATAATGCAGATGATAGAGTATAAGAACAGGAAGTAGATGTTATATAAAGAGAAAGAAGTGATTAGCCGAATGATGTTACCAATGTGCTCGGCGATTTTATGGGCATCTGTACCTTCAGCTTCATGAGCTTCTGTATCTTCAATTTCATGAACCTCTACATATTCAGTAGAGGCTTGAGGAGGAATAGCCACCGTTGTTGAGACATTGCTTGATCCTGGAGTTTCAACATGTGGCTGCAGTAGAGGTGATTGGTATGAAGACGGTCATAGTTGTTGCCGAATGAGATTTATTGTCGAATAAAAGATTCATACCTTGGGAGACCGTTTGACTTTCTTGGACCTTATCTTTCTGGCCACATTAACATTCTCAAGTGTCTTCCTTTTGCCTTCTCCTCCCGAAGGTGCAGTGGCCGAAACTACAGGGGTCTTCATGAAAGTTGTTAGAATTGGAGCATCAAAACCCAGGACAGGTTTGGGTCTAGCTGAGTAGTACTGGATTGCTTTGGTAGGAGGAATGAGCTCAAAATCCTTTGCATAACCAAATGTTAAAGTGAGAAGTAAATTCAAAAGTAGAAAATGATAAGTACAATGAAATTACCTCACTGTCAGAGGCAAATTGGGGTTGCAGATCTTGGCATAGAGAGTGCACAGGTGTGTTGAAGATGTGATTGTGCCATTCTTGCCACCAGAAAGCAAAAGGAGGATGAGCAGCATCTACTAGCCCAAATGGAGAGGGTTCATATATTGGCAAGTCTCATCCAAGCTCAAAGACTTTTTTAGCTTCTTTTTCATTTTTGATCAACTCCCTGAATCTTATGGTTGTTGAAAAGGAAGGTCTTGGGAGCAACTATCCACATCCTAGTTGCCTGGCTGCCATGTTTGGGTAGTAGAATTCATAGGTAGATTGTACTAACCTCCCATGATGGAATTCGACTGGTAAGATGCAGGGTTTGATGAAGGAGTTGAAGACCTCTGTGGACACCTTGTCAGAACAGCCAGATTCATAGCTGAATTTGCAAGGGAGAGTTAAATCATCATTTTCTCTGTAAGGAAGCCAAAGCACATTGTCGAAACCCTTGAAAAACAGCTTGAAGAGATGACCAGTGTCCATGTCAATGCTGATGGAAGATGTTGCTTCTCCATAAGTTTGACAACTCTTAACTCTTACTGTGCTGCCTTCAGCATAATTGACTGAAGGAAAGCTCAAGTTGTGAAGAGGCACAGAGATTATCTGATGTATGTACAGTTACAGCCACATCTGAACAAACCACCAAGGGCCACTTACACAAAAGATCTCCCCACCTTGGTGCATCTAGGCAGTGATCTGATGCATCATGTGATAAACGAATCCTAGAAGATATTTGCCCAGGGGGATCAGAGTGCCTGCAGCCAGGTCCTCAGCCATCATTATATGATTTAAGGTTGGCTCATTGGATTTTCCACAGAAGATGAATCTGCACAGCCACATATTCATGAAGGCCCTACATTCCTTGTCAAGAACAACACTCGATATTTCCATATAGGTCTGAATATATTTAACCCATCCACCTTCAGATTTGACAGCTTTCTGGCTGCTTTTGCTCTTGTACTTGAAGGGATATACTGGCTGTGACACATTTAGGCCAGTCATCATGAACACATCGGCCAAAGTGAAAGTCACCATGCCATGGCCGAAAACAAAAACATTGATAGCATCAGACCAAAAATGAGAAGCTGCTATCAGAAGGGATTCATCTCTGAGCATTTCTGACAAAGACAATTCCAAATAGTGGTTGATGTCTTGAGCATCCCAGTGGCTGCTGCTCTTATCCAGCATCCTCCGGTACCAGTTTCGCCATCCGGCGATTGGGAGAAACGGCCAGGTCTTGAAGGTGTTTGGCCATTGGTTTGGCGGGGTGACTCTAGACTTGAAGGGGATTCTCGAGGTTTCCTTCTCAATGATCTCAATTGGGTCAGGGTCTCCCATTGGACCAAGAAGGTAGGAATTAGGGTTTGCAGCATAGGGGATCAAAATTTGGTTCTTGTATTCCTTCAAAGAATAATGAAATCAAGAAAACAAATGAATCGGGAAAAAAAACAGGAAAGTCAATCGGGAATTGCCGAATGCGTGGAAGTGAATGAAATTTACCTCTGCAATTTCGTCCTGAGTCGCCATTGAAGATTCGGGATGAATTCGAGAATGTGCTGGGGCTTGGATTTTTTGAGCGGCGGCTGCGGTATTGAACAGTATTGACCTAAGAGAAATGGAAAGCTTGTGGTCAATTTCAGAATAAAATGACTTTTATCCCAAAATTGAGGGGGCATGTGTTAACACTAGATTTTGGCACGCTTGGGAAGATGACAGGTGGGCCAGTGCGTAGTAAATTGGCAGAGACAGGTGTTCGGAGCATTCGGCAAATGTCCGTGCGGTCGACTAATTTCCAAAGATTCGACAAATGATCGTGCGGTCGGCTATTCTGAGGAAGGGCGGTTTTCCATTGAAGAAGCGACAAAAGCAGCAAGTAAGAACCGATCAGGCAGCAAAGATTGCGACAATTAAGGCAATAAAGACTCTGAAGAAAACTAAAGTCAAAGATGTCGTGTTTTCCTTTGATATTTTGTAGCCGTGTCCTTTTAGTACTCATGTCATGACCAATGTATAAATATAAACCTTTGGCAATTGTAAAAAAGGTTCACAACTAAATCAATACAACCGGCCCTGTGCCAACTTCGAGTCTTTTGTCGTGTCGTCGAGTTCTTCGAGAGGAGTCATCGATCCGTCGACCTCCGTAAGTCCGACAACCTTGTTATCATGTCTAGTATCATGCGGTGGATTTAGACGTTGATGCAAGTAGTCTTGTTTGTTTTCAATGATCGTGCGGCGGATCCTTGCTTGACAATCAAGAAGTCTTCACTTATGTTTCGTTTACGAGTAGATACCGTGCGGCAGGAGTTTGCTCGATATGCTTAGCAAAAGTAAGATAATTATCGGCTCTATTAGATTTGGCAAGACCTAGTAGATTCATTAAGTTATCACATGTTGTATGTTTTAGATATTTTATATATTTGTAACACTCTTTTGCCCAATCTAGATTGATACGGTTCGGCTCTATTCTTTCTTATAGATCTACTTATGCTTTAACAGTTACTGCTTTCATGTTGTCTCTACAAATAGATCTTACGTTCATAATAGCCGAATTAGTCTAATCTAGATTGCTACGTGTTGCGGATTCGTGCATGTTAACCACGTTTAAGCTTTGATAAGGTTAGGTATCGTGTGACAGATACAAGCTTTAGATTAGTTTGATCGTGTTTGCTTACATGTTCCTTCATCATAGATCCCAAATCGGTTGGATTGCCGAGCTTGGTTACGCTTTAACTCATAGTTAATTATGATTCGTCCAAACGTACTTTTCTCATGCATGCACGTTCGGCAATCAACGTTTTACGTACTTTATGTTTGTCTTAGCCGAATGATCTATAAGACTTGTTGGCAAACAACTTCTATAGCTGTATGTCGTCGTAAGTGACTTCAGGGTCGTACATATGGAACTGGCTGGTCTCACCTGGCATGTTCCAGTTTTGTATCTAATGATTTTTATCCTTTGTTAGTTTTAGGTCAAACTGACTGGCACGTTTCCGGATTTCGAAACACCCGGGCACTTGATTGAAGCCACGCTTTCCGGCTTGCTGTGTGTGAGGCACAATGCTCCACATTTTGTGTCAACAATATTCTGAGATTTTTTTGGGTTAGTGCGAAAGCATGATACTTCTTCCCAATAAAGAAAATTTATGAAACCCTGAACTGTTCATGAAACTCAGAATTAGAGGTACCCACAGTCTCTGAAATGATATTGGGTATCATAGCAGGAAACCATTATATTATCTATTTGTAATGTAAGCCGACTGATATGGGTGGAGTGGCTACTCGATAATATATACTAGCTAGAGTCTAGTATACGCTATACCACACCTAATTTATTAAGATCTGTCTGCCAACTACCAGAAGATGGAAAGCAGGAAACAAGTATGAATCTCATGTTACAGTTTAGCTTGAAGCTAATTTTTAATTATCGGTTCTAATAGTTATTCTAGGCTCTGAAAGACCACATGGATCTTGCCAACTATGTTCTTAAATATATATTTTATCTATAAAAGTTGCGCTATCAGTTGAGAGTATATCCTAGAAGGATATTGGTCGTTGTTGCTCTTGATGAGCAGTTTTTTTTTGCATAAGTCAATGACTTTGCATTAAAATATTATTTCTCAGACAAATGGAAAATTCTCGGTCTTATATGTTATATTTTGGGAGCTTCTTTTCATGCTGAACAATGAATTGATCCAAACTAATATGGAACATGACTATGTTGCAATGAATATAATGATCCAATTTTTTTATATGGTACGAGTAATTGGGTCAAATTTTTGGGCAATAAAAAAGAACTGGACTATGAAGTAATTCTGCATCTGAAATATCTACTCTGCAACCATGGCTAAATGTCATATTCTTGATATCATACTTATGCACACCAACCTTAATGCGCCTGAAAATGCAATGCCACCATTAATTGTTTCTTTTTTCCATGAATATGACCTGGAAGGTCAATATATATGTAATGAACAGATTGATTATCAATTATACAACAATTGATGAGCATTGATCCCTGAAGGATTGTTATGGCCAGCTTATGGGTTATGTCCATAACTACATGTGTTAAGTCAAGAAGGTTGCATATGCATTTGTTGAACTAAGAACTTACAGAACAATGGTTTATAATTCACCAGAAGTTGTGGACTCGACAAGAAGTTGAGTATACTCCTCCTGTAGAAGGAAATACATGCAGTATTCATGCAACTGCATTAATAAAGTCTAAGCTCACTGCATATATCGACCCCCTAATATTAAATTGTGTAATATTTCCCAAATGAATTACCACTAAGACATACATATATTTACCACTAGAAGTTGGTAAATGGGGATTTCTAGTATGCTATTAAATATCTCGGCGTTAGGGGGAGATGAATGCCCATTTTATGGAATGTCTTGATATTTATGAATCAAACCGCACAAATACGAAAACTCATATATTCTATAACATAGAGTTATGCCAGATAATTTTTATATCATGAGAAGGAACTAGATTGTTTAAAATCTAAATGAATGCTTCTACCCGAAGTAGATGTGGATATACCCGGGATTAATTTCATATCCACTTAACCTTGACATTTTGATCAAATTATGCGGGGACGCCTGCATTTAAGATCTAGAGGCCTAAGTCACAAGCATATGCTCACAAAAGCAAACTCACATGATGTGTGATAAAACTTCTCTATTCCTCCTGTAGAGAAATCACACAGTTGGTGAGTTACCTCCCGATGAGGTTCATCCTGGAGATGAAAAATCCTAGCAATGTGCATGTAATATAAAGCTAGGAATATGGAACAATAATGGATCTATCGTTTTGGAAAATAACGAAGATTGTTATTAAGTCGGAAAAAATATGTCGACACTTGTTTACCTCTATAATTGCTAGATGAGTCTCTTTATGAGAACCCGGATCCGGAATAAAGTCCATGGCAAGAGTGCTTGAAGCTCTCGTATCGGGTCAAATGAAACATGCAATTGAGGTTGAACCAAAAATCGCTAAATGAGTATCTTGAACCTGATGTTCGGATAGTTATGGGTCCTCATTGGAATAAAAGGTGGTGAAAAGCGATGGTTCAAAAGGTCTTAATAGAGACCAATTCCGACAGAAGTTTTACAAAATATGTTTCGCTATGAATCTGGCTAATGGCATGAACTTAAATATGCAGTTATTGGATTATGAAAATCCATGGAGAGCAACATCAAAATCTCGTACCAACATTTTCAACCCCTGAAGATTTTTCCTTGAAGGAATATAGGTTATAGTCTGAATGCACCAAATAAGTGAATTCCTTAGAAGGAATAAAGACCCATTAGAAACCCGAGATATAAAAATGAAAAGAGGAACTCAAATGAACAAAAGTATACGTATGTGTACTTATGATATAATGTGTTCTCCATCTGAAGATTTGGAATCGTAGTATCCTCTCTGAAAACTGATACGGCAATTTGGTGTTACTAGCAATACTTTCACCATTATGCTAGAAATATAGAACTGTGATATTTTATTATGTATTGAAGATAAAGGTTCTTGAAGAATCTAGAATCAATCCCAGAAGGAGTTAAGACAATACTTAGATATTTGAATGACACCCAAGATCTCGGTCTATATTTTCCGAAGAATCAGGACCTAAGATTGATTGGCTACGACGGATGACTAACCATATCCAGAAGTCATGTGGTCTTAGTACCGTTGATACCTCACCATTATTTATGAGGATAATGCGGCATGTGTTGCACAAATGCAAATGGGCTATATTAAGAGTAATATGACTAAACATATATCTCCTAAATTTTTCTATACTCACGAACTCCAAAAGCAGGGTGAGATAAATATCTCGAAAGTCCAGTCATGTGACAATGTAGCAGATTTGTTCACTAAGTCTTTACCAGCTACTATATTCAGAAAATGCATCCATAATATTGGTATTAGACGACTGAGAGACTTGCAAAGTTCAGGGGGAGATCGCCCCTGAATTGCCCTTAAAACTGGGTCCAGAAGATCCTGAAATTTATAATCATGAAGGTTATAAAATGTCTTGAAGACAATCGTTGTACTCTTTTTTTTTCCATAAATGAGTTTTCCAAAAGTTTCTCATAATGGTTTTTAATAAGGCAACAAGTGCAATACATCTAGCGGCACTATGTACTTTTTCTCCATATTTTTCCCACTGGGTTTTTAGGAGTTTTAATGAGACATGAGTTGATCGCGGTATTCGCCCAAGGGGGGGTGTTGAGAAACAATAACCCCACGGATAATTATGGACTCATACCAAATATACCCCTCAAGGGTTAAGACTATATAAATGAACATGTACTCATCTATAATGAGAGAAAAGAATACAAGTTCCATAATATTGACTCTCGTGTGTTTATCTATTGTGCTATTGGGAAGGAAGACGGGAGATCATCTACAACTTCCACACGCCTTTTTCTTGGGATTGGGAACAGGAACAGGAAAACAGATCTGACGATCCGTGCGTAGGCCGATTCTTAACAATGTATACATCATTTAGTACTGGGCCGATTTAACAGAAGGGCACCATCTAGCCGCGCGTGGACGGTGGACCCACTTATGTTTTGGAAGCCCAGTGCGCCGGAAGATTCACCAGACAGTGTCTGTCTGTCGATTTGAACACATGGGCCTAGTTTGTGCCACATAACATGCAAATAGGGGGGGGGGGGGAGTATTTTTACCACGTGACTATCGGTATAGTCTTTTTTTCTCCTGAAGTTTCAAAACCAAACATCTTATATCTTCTAAACTCTCAAAATCATTCAATGCCCTATTCTGAATTGGTTTTGAGTTTTTTTATAAAATATTTAGTAAAATACTCGATAAACTTAGAAAACACCCTAGTGATATTTTGGGATAGAACAAATCCAAAACGTATTTATAGGCTATGAATATATCTTTATAAACTTTCAAACATTAGATTTAGCTATAGTAAAATAGAAAATATATCATGAAAAAAAATCTAGAAATTGCAAACCATTTCTAGTTGATGGCTAGCATGTATGGAAATTTTCCACAATAAAAAAAAACGTAAGACACAATTGGAACGAATGCATAGCGTGAACACATTCAACATTAATATATGCTGCATTCATGTTGTTCAAATCTCATATTTTTGCAACTTTAAAACACATTTCCATTGACTAGAATGTTTTGAAATTTTTAGAATTTTTCTTATTTTCTTAGAGATAAATATTTTTTTTGAAGCATTTAGATATATTTCACGACCTCTAAAGATTGAACTTGGATTCTTTATATGTCAATCTATCTCTATGATTTTTTGTCAAATTTTTAGAATGTTAGATATATTTTATGTGGTTCAAACATTTTGTCAAGTATCTACCTTTTTCTTAACTAAAAAAACAAAACAATTTTTAAAACCACTTTAACCTAACCTAGGCGAGAGAGGTATCTTGAGTGATTTTAGAGTTTAGAGGCAAGATGTTTGTTTTAGAGTTTATAAAAAAAACAGACTACCCAATAGTTTAAAGAGGGAAAATGGATAGTGGTTCACGAACTCTTTTGGCCGCTGAAAACGCTAGAACACGAGTAAAGGAAAGCAAATTCATTGCGTCCAATGAACACATGGCCAAAGATTTCGTTCAATCATATTATCCTCTTGAATCTACTATATGGAAATATGAAATTACGGATGCTACAGTGTGCAAGCACCGACGAAAGAAAAAAAAAGAATAAAGAAGCGGTGATTCGTTCCTCTCTCCCTCTTTCCCTTTGGGGGAAACCACAAAAATGCAAAACCACAGGACATGACGGGCCCCCGGAACAGGAGAGAAGCAAAAAGCGAAAGCACCACCTGTCGTCCAAAACCACCACCAAAGCATACGAAAAACCGGCTCGGCCCCAGAAATCACAAGCCCAAGCGCCCAGCCAGGCGGGGACCGGGGAGCCGTCGTGTCACAGAAACTGCCGAGCGGTCGTCGTCGGGCGAGCAGGACAGGACACAAACACAGGACTGCAGGAGCACCTCCTCGTCGGCCTTCAAGTTGGGGGTGCATACGTCATGCGGTACAGCGCCAGGGAGCCACCAGCCCACAGCCCAGAATCACCCTCATCCTCCACTCCTCGCGGCTCATAGAAACCTCAAAACCCAACCAGGCCGGCGGCGTCCACAGAAAGAGGAGAGCAGAGAGAGTGGGAGATCATGGAGCTCTGCGTCTCTACCACCGCCTCCTCCGTACGCGCCACCGCCGCGTCCTTCGCCCCGCCCCGCCGTGGCTCGTCGTCTGCATCCACCGCCCTTCCGCTCCACCGCCGCATCCCGGCCCGAGGTACGCGCTGCCCCATCCCTCGCTCTGTCTCTCGCCTCGCGCGCTGTCTTTGTCTTGCTTGCTCTGATGTTTTCGCTTCAGGCTGGCGTTGCGCCAGTGCGGCCGTGCCTGACCCGGTGCCCTTCGAAGAGCCCGCAACCGCCTCCGCCTCCTACACCGTCGTCGTCACGGACAAGCCCGACTACACGCCTACCGCCGACGACAAGGTCGAGGAGGAGGAGGTTACCGCCGCGCCTAGTGGCTCCGCGGAGGCGCCTGTAGCAGAACTGGTGTCGTCGGAGGCGTCCCCGTCCCTGTCCCTGGATGACGTCAGCTTGGATGAGATACTAAGCAAGGTATCGCCGTGCTGCTGACACGTTACCTACCCTTGCTTTGCTGTTCAGGGTCCCAGGCAGGCTCCCACCAAAGCTTTGTTTTGCCTTTCGATTCCGCTGCGTGCCACCTTTGAATGCTACAGTAATTAACTCTTATGTTATGTGGAACTAAGCCAAACTGAAATGCTTTCCATCTTAAACGAGTCCTACAGAAAGGCAATGAGCTCAATTTGACAATATAACTACAGCTGGGCAAAATAGCAACTGTTTTCCTTGGCTCATTGCTATAATAGACTAATAGTAAGAGTTCAGTAGGCAGTCCATACAAAATAAAGAGTGACCACCTAGGAAAATATAACATCCACAATGCTGTTTTGATTGGAGAGCGAGAGATGCCTGCTTGTGACTCCAATCAAAACATATGAAACTTTTCTCAATTCATTGATTATTTTTAAAATAAAAAATATACTATATGTGTTGTCTTAATGTCATGATTCTGTAGCAGCTTTCATAGGTGAAGTAGTTTATTTTCCAGATACAAACTTTGTCTTGGATGAGTGATTCATTGCCATCTTGTTGCTTACTTACCATGCCTATATTTTCCAGTTGAACATTGAAGTGACTCCGACTTTAATCCTCACTGGATTTGGTGCCTTTGTTGCTTTATGGATCCTATCTTCTGTTGTTGCTGCAGTTGATTCAGTCCCCCTGGTACAGAAGTTATAGTATCGCTTCATGTAATTTGCACGTAGTTTTAATACCAAATGTTCACTAACCTGCTCGGCTGACTCGTAACAGCTCCCAAAATTACTGGAGTTAGTAGGAACTGGTTACTCAATTTGGTTCATCGCACAGTATCTCATTTTCAAGGTACATCTGAATCTCAAATCTGAATCACCCTATAAAACCTGCCTCGTCTGTACATGTTTCTGTTGTGTTCTCAGTGACCTGAAGTACGGTTTCCTTTTCAAAATTTCTATATATGCAGGAAAGCAGAGATGACCTGTTTGCAAAGTTCGAAGATCTCAAACAGAGGATTATTTGATCTATCATCGATCTTTTGCCACGTGTTTAGGCTTTACAGCCAGCTTATTATTAGGTTTTCTCCTTTCTTTTCAAATATTACTGATGGGGTAAAGGTCGTGTGTCTAAATTTTCTCCTCATGGGGTTTGATACCAGACTTCTCAAGTTTGGCTAGTGTGCTTCTTCAGGTCACTATGGATGTCTTTTTACTCGATCCTATGTATATACTGTCAAGTAAAGCTTTAAAAAGATGAATACGATCAGTAAGTTCTCACTCCTATGCAAGTTTTGAAGTCCTATTTGATACTGTCCAGTAAACATTTCAGATACCATATGTTAAGCTCGAGCCTTCTGTGAGACTGACGGAGCTGCTGCTCAACTTAACTGACTTTCAACGATGCTATTCCTTTCTTTTTCTTTGAAATCCTCTCTTTTTTAATATACCAAACACTTCCCTTAAAGAAAAAAGAACATTTGTACATTTTGTCATGTACAGAGTGCAGTATCAAGTATACGCTTTGAACTATAACCAGAAAAAGTTTAATACTAAGTTAGTGTTACTGAGGTTGTAGACATACTAGTTTCCGCCTCTTCCGGGAAAGGAACATGATACCAGTCTGTTTTCAGCAGACATTCAAATTCAATTAACGTCAACATAAAGCGCCAAGACAGAAACAGACGCTTACATTGCATTGGTTAGGAACAGTACGTTACATACAAGGAGCAGCCGGAACATATCTGCCTCATTCATTCAACAACAGCTGATCGACAAATAAAAATCAACTCTGTTGTAGGATGAATTCAAGTTGTCAATCTTTGGCTTTCAAACATGGCACTGCTGCACTATCATTTTCAGATCATTCTATTTTACACTTAGAGATTCTCCAAGATTGCACATGGGTGCAAACTGTGTACCCCTGAGCGTGTTCACCATACTGAGTACCTTATGCCAAGACCATTGCAGGTAAGTATTAGCCCCTTGTGCCGGTTCAGGTAGTCCTGAAATTGTTGGGGGGGGGGGGGGGGGGGGGGGGGGGTCATAATGTGTGAGAACTATTGCACAACAAGATAACAACAGTAAAGAATAGTTGCTTAATGCTTACCACTACATTCTGATCTTGAACATATAGAATGCCGTTCTTGTCATACTCTTGCCTTTTTGCAGGATTACTCAGAACTGTTAAAGAAATGCTGCGGCTTCAGAAACAATAGCACAAGATCAAGATGTATCATAATAGACCATGATAGGTCTTCCCTTTATAGAATGGAAAGTAATGTGCTCAACTGCTCAAGTGTGATGACCAACTATGGATATGTTTATACCTCATATTTGCCTATAAATCTAATGCACGGTTTCAGAGCCTTCTATAATAAACTATCCAAGATACTTGCAAGAAGCAAGCAACGAATAGTTCCTCCTAAATGAGCACAGAAGTGTTGTCAAGCTAGTGAGCTAGGAGCCGAGGACAGCAGTGGCGGACTGCCCGAGCTCCGTTGCCGGTGCACCCTTGCATCTCCGTCGCAGATAGCTCTGTTGGGAGCTCCAAGACATGTGACCTGATTGGTCCAATGAGATTCGCCCGGGCTATGATCAAGCGCTAGGTCCACTACTGGAGGACAGTACACTGCTGTTTTTAACTGGCTGAAGCTGTTGCAAACAAATAAATATAATAGGCATTTTTTGTTTAGATTTATGGTAGCCATTGCATCCTATCTCTTGTACAAGGGCATATTCTTAGTCTTGGAGCAGTTCAGCAGCAGCATCTACAACAGAGACTTTGCTTGCTTCATAGCCAAAGCACTGACTAGCATTCATGGTTATATTACGACATGATTTGGTACTTCTTAAATATCTTAAGGATTTAAGATGTTGCGCCATCACTAAAGAACAAGAATCAGAGCATCTATGACTACAAGTGAAAGTCTGAGTGCTGATACCTAAATTGTTTGCTACTCAACAATTCTCAAAGCTCTACTGAGTCCTAGCCTCCTAGGAAATATTCCTAGCCTCATGGAGATGTGGTAACAACTCCTCTAGAACTCCTAAAAGTACCATAAAATTGAGAATAGTTTAGCATAATCTGTAACAGTGATGGCTGAGGAACCTTGGCCATATATATCACAGTTATGTTATGTGTAGGCACATTAGCGTACACTGACATCCAGTCTGGTATGGCACTTTGTTACTTCTTAACTCTAAGGTTATACATGAAAACACAAAGGTGAAATGCGATGCTGTTTGAATGCAATTCAGGGGCACTAACAATGGCTTGTGCAATACATGAATAGGACAAACTTTTTCTCCTGCTAACAATTTACTTCCTGGCCAACTAATCAAGCTCACCTTGGTATGCCTCGTTAATTTCCTGAAATTTGGAGGTTGAATTTTCTTCGCCCTGCTTCTTATCAGGGTGCCATTTCTAAAACAAAAGAAAACAAAGAAAAGGATCAATAGTTGTTATAACTGAACTCTATAGGAGGCGAAAGCAATGCAAAAGATTTCCATCAGCAGAATATAGTATCATCAACGAAGTGGACCGTGCAGGAGGAATGGAGGATACCACTTCAGGTAACTAAGTTTGCATAGGAACACTGAACTACAAAATTAAAGAATAGTATAGTCAATTTGTTGGCATAGAGATTTCGGATCAGACACCAACCAGTGCAAGGCGGATATAGCTGGACCTGATCGTCTCCTCCGACGCATTGTAGTCTACTTCCAGTATCTTGTAGTAATCCTGCACACACACACAGTTGTGCAATTAGCATAGAACACGGTACCTAACAACCCTAGGCGCGAGAAAGGGGGGAAATGGAACTCGATTCTCCATGACATGGTCTCTAAATTCCAGGCGGCCCGGGTAGCACCGTGGCAGGATCGGGGGAATAACTGGGGCGGGGTAGCGTCCCCGTCGACGAGCTCGCGCCTCACCTTGGGCTTGGCAAGGAGGGAGATGAAGTCGAAGTCGACGGGGGTCTCCTCCCGCGGCGCCTCCCCACCGCCGCCCTCCCACTCCCACTCCCACCACATCCCTCGCCGTAGGACTGGGTCTTCGATCCGCCACCGCGGGATTGCTCTTCCTTCCGACGCACCGATTCTTTTCAGGGGTCGGTTCGGTTCCTTCCCGGAGCTGGCGGTGACGCCGTGGCTCGGTGGATTCTGTGGGCTGGACGAGAGAAGGTTCTTGATTTTTTTTTCCGGCAAAACTCAGGGACGGGAGCAAAACTTGACACGACCGACGCGGTCTCGCCAGAGCCAGATAATTGTTACAGGCCGAGCCCAGCAACAACTCCATGGCCTGGCCTGGCCTGGCCTGGCCTGGCTGGGCCTTCTGTATTTTGAAGAGTTTTGGGCTTGGTAGGCTGACATACCTCTGAGTCCCGGACCATTAATGCCGAGCACAACGCTCTACCGGCCACCGCGTATGCAAGCAGCGTCTTTGCCTCTTTGGTCTGAAAAAAAGATTAGAGCACCGTTCCAACGCACGTTGTGGGCATGTGACTGCGAAAAAAACTCAGCAGAAAGTTGAGTGTACGCAGCGGAGTAGGATCCTTCACTTATCTTGTCTAGCCTTGGTGAGGAATTACAAGAGATCCAAATAACGTTTGGTTGAGCGCGCGAGTTGCTTTGCTTGGGAGCCTGTGCAAGCAAGCAAAATCTTTGCTAGAGCTGGAAAGCGCATTTGGCTCGTTTGGCTGGGCGAGTTTACTGGATTTCGTGTAGGAGAGGCGAGGCTAGTTTCTGTGAGGAACCAAACATGCACTAAGGCAATACTATACGCCTACACCATGACATTTGATGTTTTGCTAATACTTAGTCTACAGATCTTTCTTTTAGGTGAGACCACTAACTACTGTTAGCTTTGCTGCTGCTCTAGCCAAACCGTCTCCATATATTTTACAACGTCGCCTCCACTCTCCACAGGTTTAGAGCAACTTTAAGAGATTAGCCAAAAACACTCTCTAAATCTCTTGATTTAGCTAGTGGCTAAAATAGAAAAGTTCTAAAAAGATTGAACTCGTCCAACAGACTCGGTAAAAATTGTTTTCTCCATATTTAAAACTGCAACGTCGCTGCCGGCACCCATCATGTCATCACATGCAAATGGTTACAGCAGCTGACTTCACCGGTTGCACATTTCGTCGAACAGGTAGCATGTATTGACTGCCTAGCTTCGGCGAGCAGCCAGCATGCTCCTCCATGACTCCACCGGTTGGGGGGTGCTCGGGCAGCAACTGGTCATGGTCGCCTCCCGATGACTGTGGCCGCGGATGGCCGGTCGTTCGACACCGTGGAGGATGCCCAGGCGGGAAGGCAGATAGCGAGCGCCCCCGGCTGGCTTTCTCTAGCGAGCGAAAAGAACGGGATGGATGGCTGGTTAAATTAGAACGTCGGATAGAATAGCTGTTGGAATAGATTTTCTTGCTCAAAAACTCCAAATCGGGTTTTACGGTGGAAATAGCGACTCCGTTGACTTGGTTGGCTAATCTCTTCAGTTTTTGCCGTGAACCGTGTGGTCCTGGAGTCGAGACTGGTTCGAGGGAAAAAAAACATGTATGAGCGTTGATTGTTCGGCATGATTCGTCGACTACAGTATGTCAATATGACAATATGTACTCGATCGCGCTCGGCCAACCCAGTTTGAAACTTCGAATTAAAGTTGTGTTAGCGCTACGCTCGCCTCGCACCACCGTACGCTTATAAAGTAGCTAAAAAAATACTAGTACGTACTAGGACTACTTGTATTATTACTATAATAACACGGCAAAAAAAAAAGCTCAATCAATTCGTGAACTACAGCTTTCCCTCGCACGTAAAAAGTGACTATATACGTACGATATAAGTGTGGAATATATAAGTTGTGTGCGTCTAAGTTGTACTAATTAAAAAAAAGTGGCCACGCCCACCGGGATGCCCCGGCCCCGCATTCGGAATTTCGGATCAAAGGCCACGTCCACGGAACCTGCCGTGTAATCTGGACGCCCAGCTCTGCTTTGCACGCCCGCACTTGCTGTACTCCTACTAAACAACAACAGTGCAGAGACGACCGCGGTTCCATCAGAGGCATCGACAAATGAGGGAGAAGGAGAAGGGGAATCCAATCCAATGCAGGTCCGTCCGTCTGTCCCCAGCCTGACATTCCGTAATGCTGAAGGAAGCAGGATCTCGCGGCGAAATTGCCTCACATGCACGTGCAGATTTCACACCGCGCAGTGACCGAGGTCGGTCAAGGAAAAACACTGTACAGTACGTACTGTATACTACTCCTCTAGTGTAGTAGTACTCCGCTACTCAGCATCAGCAGCAAGTCAGACCGTCAGAGGTACAGTACAGGCCCCTCGGAGCGGGAGGAGAGCTCAACGGGGCGCATCCTTTACGTGGGGTGCAGGTCGCGCTCGCAAATGCGTTCCATGTGAGCGTGGAGTACGTGAGAGACGACGACACGCATGGCATGCGCCGTGGCTGGCAGCACCAGTGCACCACCCACGGATGACCGCGCCGTTTCTCGTCTAGTCCGACCAAACCGGCGCCCTTTTCCGCGTCGCACTCAAGCAAGCAAAAAAGCGCTAGCCCGCTCCGTGTCTCACTCACACAGTGACACAAACGAACATTTGCAGTTTGCTGAAACTTGGAAGGTTCAACCAAAAAGATGGCACCGTGGACAAACTCTACGTCTTTATCTGCCATCGTCGCCGGTGAAAAGAAGGAAGGCTCATGAGTCATGAAGATAGTGATATGCTAACAGCTTGACAACCTTTCTTCTGATGGTACGTGCACGGCTACGAAAAACAAAATCTTTCTATCCATATTAGGCACAGTATAATCCACTGATTCAAAGTATCATACCATATTTGGGATTGCAAGACTTTCTAATCTTACTCTCTAAATCTTCTACTTTTTAATAGTTTTTCTATATCTTATTTTTATTTTTTTAGTTAGCGAGAAATTCAAAATAGTAGAGATGTCTAAATTTGGACAACCAAACAAAAGGGTTGTTGGAGCATTTTTTTTAACCAAAATATCTATTTCTTGTAAATTAGGAAGATAAAGAGATTATCTATACCAGAGCAGGCATAAACGCAAATGAGATTGGTGGTGTGAAATATCCTATGCAGTTAAACTTACATTTGTTTTTGCTATTTATAGATAGGTCTGGTGTTCACAATATTTACCTACTATTAACCGTACGGTTGATTATAGAGTGACTAGTTATTTTTGAAAGAAAAAAATTAGAATAAACTGATTCCGGATTGTATGATGGCAAAGCACTTTTGCACAACCCCTCCCACTCCATCATCTGGGACCCACGTGTACGCCTTCCAGCACAGTACAAGCAAGAAAAGCGAGCTGGAATGGAAGCCGCTCACTGACAGTGGCAGGACCGCTCCCCCGCCCGCTGCAACTTCTGCGAAGCACTAGGGTCAAAACCGTCATTAGACCACACGATATATTACGATAAACATATGTGGTCATGACTCCTCCGACCACGCCGTTTGAAAAAGATACCGACACGCGGGCCCTACAGCCATGCGACCCCTCCCCACGGCTCCCCATGCGCCGCCCACAGACACCGAACACCGGAGGCCCACGCGTACGTAGCCCTGCCGAATCGAACGGAGCACCGTGCCGCGGCGGGAGAGCAGCGTTCCCACTGGCCAGTCCACACTCCACAGTCCACCCCCACCCAACTCCCCTCGGCCAGCTTGCCATGAGCCCACGACGTCACGTTTCGACCGTTACGGGAGGGCCCCGTCCCGCGACGTTGCCGCGCGCGCCCTGAGCCCCTGACGTCGTCAACGCTGCTCCGCTCGGTCGGTGAGTGCAGCGCAGCTGAGTCCAAGCCACGCCACTCTCCCGTTGTGGCTTACGGTACGGAGAGAAAGGAAACGGACGGCCGAAAGAGAATGGGCCAGCTATCGTTGGGGCGCTTTTTTCGCATAGGCCCCTCTTGGTTGGTCAAGATAAAAGCTATTGCTTCCATAACTTAAGGACGGTTACTGCACCTACACCATATAATACGAAAAGACAGTAAAAATGCTGCGTGGTAAATTGGCAACTTTATCTTCGAATCAATTGTTTCCTTTTATACGCCGATGATACATGCTTTTTCGGTGAAGGACTCAACCTTAATTGTCGTTTTCTTCCAAGGGAAGCGAAGGAACGATATATACATTTCTATGCTGCTAAGAATACGGTAATACCGCGCCCCAATAAAGGGCTTAACTGCAAATTCCGCCGTCCCTTTCCTGTTTATTCTTAGGCAGTGGAGACTGGAGGTTTAGTAATTTTTTTCTAGTACGGCCATGAGCTAATAAACTCGTCTCCCTCGGCTCTCGTCTCCATCCCCTCGCCCCACTCCCGTACACTCCGTTGCGCTCCACCTCCACGCTCCCGTCGCTGTCGCCCACCGCGCTGCTCGCAGAATTCGCTCCTAGGTTCGTCCGAAGAAATTCAAATCCGGGCGCTCGCGTCACTCCCAGCGACGAATCCGCGCGTCGACTCGGCTCCCAAGGTAAGCATTTTCCCCTGCACGATTCGGCTCCCATTCCCCTGAATTTTTCCCGTGTTCAAATCTGCGGGTGTGGGAAAATTTTTCCGAGGATTTTTCGGGTGTGCGAATCACCCGCATTTGGTGTGGCTGGTTCGGAGTTTTTCTGATTTTTGCTCGGTTTGTTTGTCCGTTTCAGTCGGAACCCGCATGCGCTCTCCATGTTCACGGATGGGCTAGATCGCGACGCCCTCAAGTGGGTGCGAGAGGTGAGTGAGCTCGCCGCGCCGCCGAACCCTAGCTGGTTTCAGCTGCTGCGGCCTTGGGTTTCCGTCTCTGATGCGTGTTTGTTCCTGGTGGTGGTTGTTTGTGGAATGCGTCTGCAGGGCCAGGGTGCGGCGGCGCTGCATAGCCACGACCGGATGGACGCGCTCCGTGCCGTGCGCGGTGCGGCCGGCCGCGGCGGGCTTGGCATGCCGACGCCGGAGAAGTTCCGGAGCGGCCACATGCCGCGCGGCGCGACGGTGCCGCTGTCACGCTCCTCGCTGCGCAGCGACGACGGCAGCGCCGCCTCGGGATCCGACATGGACGAGTCGTCGGACAACGATGAGATTGAGGTCTGCAGCGGCAGGTACTCGGTCGACTCGTCACCCCGCCGCGAGGACGTGACCCGACGCACGGCCGTGCCCCTCTACCGCTACGCCACCATGCCTGGGCAGCAGAACTACTACTCTACTGATGATGGTTACTCGGACTTGAGCTCTTCGCGAGACACTGCACTGCCCAGAGCTAAGGCACAGCCGATGGGACGGCCGCAGGCACGGGTTGTTGAGTATGCTGATGAGGAGTACTCGGACTCTCCAGGCACCTCCGAATTTTCTAGCCAGGTGGATGGGCAGAGCAATGGTGTCACCTCCAAGGGTGGGTATGCATCAGAGTACTCCCATACTGGTCCAGCCAGAAGAGAAGTGAACAATTTGGTTCCTAAGAATCGTGCAGCAGCTGCAGAGAGGATGCGATACCAACATGACAGCCATTCTGCTCATGTTCCCACTCGTGAGGATGTGAAATCAACACGTAAATTGGTTAGTTTTCTTTGCTTATTTATACAAAGAATTTTCATTCATCTACCTTGCTCTTTTTCTATGTGATACCATCATCTGCAAGTTCCATTTTGTTTCAAGTTGGGGTTGCATTTAAATGTGTGGGAATATGGTAAGTATAAAATGATGCTCAACGAATAATATTCCTGTTTAAATATGATAATTGTGAAAGCATCACATAGTTGTTGATAAATTTTTCATATTTACCCAGAAATATTTTTTAATCCCAAATGTTCAAAGTATATTTATTTATATGGATCTGAGACAGTATGTGTTTTAACTTTGAAATGGTTTGACAAATATTCTAGTTATAGTTAATCAATCGATTCTAAAGACACAATTTTCTGCAAACTTGACTGGTTCAGCGAGTTATCTTGGGTTTTCATGGCAATGTCTATATTGGAGTATCCCATTCCCATGTGTATGTAAGCCACTCCTGATTCTGCTGAAGGATAGCACACTTATGCATTTAGTTCACTAGGATAATGGTCTGGATGGTTCATGGAGGAAATTTGCCTCTGAATGATCCAGAAGGAATTGAGTTCTTCTTCCTCCTTTCATTTACTGAAATGGAATGTTTAAGTAGCATAAACACTAAGTCTCAACTGATTGAAACTACTATTTCTCTGGTTCTAGTCAATGTGTACTATGGCACCCAAAGTTGCTATTAAAATTTTGGATGTCTCTGGAACATACCTTGAATCTTGAAATTTTTACTGGCTTCTGATGTCCTCCAAAGAAAACAGCTAAATCATCTTTCTAAGATCATAAAAAAATAGCAGGTTATATTGTCATATTTCTTGTTTTCTCTTTCACCAATGACATTATTCAGTATCCTCAAAAATGAACTTGCAGTTATAGCACTGAATGGTTCTTAGTTCTTACATGGTCCTATGTGTTGATTGCACTAGTTTCTTGGTGTGACTATCTTAAAGATGTTCAAGTTTAGTGATTTGTTTTATGTGCAGAATGGGTTGTCTGATGTTCCCAGCGCACCGCCAATAAATGATTATGACCAGGATCATCATCCGGTTACTCATGATGATACTCGGTCTTGTGACAATTCAAATTTCACCAATGGCTTATCTGCCAAAAAAGATCACCAAGAAGTCAATGGAGGAGATAACTTAGCTGACAAAAATGACAGGTAGCCTCTATAAGATGTCTTAACATAATATTTATTTTAATGAAATGAAATATTTCATTTTGCTTATCCACCCTTCTGGTTATTTTTTCCTGCTATGTAGGAGCACTTTGAATGCAGGACCCACAAGCAAGCCATCTAGTTCGATTCCTGTTCGAGTCCCAACCTTTCATGCCAGGTATTTTTTTTATTATTAAACAAGTGTTTAAGTGACAGTAGTGGTCTATAATCACTTATAAACACATTTCTTGAAACATTTTACAGTCTGCAAGGGCCCTGGTATTCTGTACTTGCTTATGATGCTTGTGTCCGCCTTTGCCTTCATGCATGGGCTAGAGGCTGTATGGAAGCTCCTTGTTTTCTGGAAAATGAATGCACACTCTTGAGAAATACATTCAGGTAAGTTAACTCTTGCACATACTTGAAGATAGGTCACTAAAACCAAACTATAAAGATACCACTAGATATTGTATCTGCACCATGCTCGCTGCCTCTAGCAACTGTCAGTTGTCTTTGATGAGGAATTGAGGATAGATATTACTTTGTGCTTTGCATTTCTAGGGTCACGTGTCAGCTCCTAAAAAAACGCAATTGTGCAATGTAGGAACATGTCTATCCTATTATTCTTCTTGGTTATAGTTGCTGCTGCCCACTATGATATGTGATTTCCTTTTCATTAATTCACCATGATGAAATAATATTGACTGTTGAGGCACATCATGTGTCTTTGTTCAAGTTCAACTTATACCAAAAATCAGTAGGGGTGCAAATCCTACTTGTCCTGTGTGCTATATAACCACGGTTATCAAAATCATTTGGCTTCCATGATCCTCCATACACTGGCTGTCTTGTTAGTGCATGGGGATGTCTTCTGACTTCCTATGCTAATTTTTTTGATAACAATGCATTAGTTTAAATCTATTCTGTAAGCAAAATACATCTCTAAAATTAAGTTAATTGGTTAAATTTGGAAAATGTAACCAACAGTTACTATTGTATATTGTATGGAATAGAAGATATTAAATTATTCAAAGTAGTTTTGAATGTCTACATAAATCTACATATGCATTTTGAACTAACATAGTTCAATGATCTTAAGAATAGCAAATTTCACTATTTCAGCAAGGCCCCAAATATTATAACTTAAAAATGCTAATTTTGGCTACTACATTCAACATGATATAAACTCTTTTGTGTACTGCATTCACGAGCTTATTAGTTATTCATCGGCTCATTGCTTATGCTGGTTGTTCTACACATATTCTTTTATTGCACTTTTATTTAATGCAACACTTGAGTAAGCCTTGACATTCTTGAGTGTTTCATTTAGCTTGCAAAATGTCTTGTTACAATCGGAAGAGGAGCTTATGTCGAAGCGCGCATCAGAGCTAGTTAGTGAAGGGGCTGCATCAAAGCCCAAGAAAACAATAGGCAAAATGAAGGTTCAAGGTACGAAACACATACATCTTTTCCATTTGAATACCGTATCTGCTGCTATTTTCTGTTTATTATTGATGAAGATCTCTAGGAAATTAGTGCATCCTATTAGTTGTTAGACTGTTGCATGTGCTCAGTTTGGACTAATACAAAAAATACCTTTAGGATTAACCTAACTTAATATTATTCTGTTTGCAGTTCGCAGAGTTCGGATGTCTGTAGATATGCCTTCTGGTTGCAACTTTTCATCTCTGCCAATGGTGAAATTGGATTCTGTCCGGTACCGTTTATCCAATGTACATTCCTCACTTTCATCAGGATGGGAGTCTGTACGGAGAGTTCGAGTTCTACCACAGCTTCCTGCTAACAGTTCGTTCTCAAAGCACAGCTTAGCATACATGCAAGCAAGTGCTCAGTATATCAAGCAGGTATCCGGCCTGTTAAAGGTCGGTGTAACTACGCTGCGGAGCAGTTCAGCATATGAAGCACCACAAGGTTAATATGCTTTATTTCTCCCATAGATTTCAGCCTCTTGACTTGGTCTCATATATAATTTCTTGCCTCAGAAACATACTCTTGCCAGTTGAGGCTTAAAAGTTCACCTGAAGATGATGTGGTACCTATGCAGCCAGGATCTGGTGAAACACATGTCTTGTATGTCCAAGAGAAGTTCCTAAAACAACATCTTATTTTATAATAGATATATTGCCATTCATTCATTTGTTCTAAATACTACACTCAGTTTGTTATATATTTGTTTAAACTTACTTTTGTAAGAACTAAAGCTTAATCTTAGCAAACCTGACTATTTATGTCATATTTCAGCTTTCCTGATAGCCTGGGAGATGATTTGATCATTGATGTGTCAGATTCAAAGGGAAAGTCCTGTGGTCGTGTTGTTGCCCAAGTTGCTACAATGGCTGAGGATCCTGTAAGATTTATGAACCATTTTGCTACTTGTTTGTCAAAGTTCTTTAACAGAATGGATTCTTGTTAGGACCTGAGCTATTGCCCAGTTGATCAATTCAGTTTTTATGAATCTGTTGGTCCATGGTTCAATCCTGGATCGACAAAGGATTTCCTACCAGGTCTAGCTCCCTAAGTAAAAATTGTTGCCTCTCGCGTGTGAAGCCACAATAGAAATGTGACATACTCAATCACCTATGGGGCCTTGGATGCTCATGTCGATTTTACGAGGGACGTGATCTTCATGCTGTGTAGTTTGTTGTTCTGGGCTTGTACATGTGGTGTGAGTACGTGTGGGATTGGTGTGACTACACAAACTATGTGTTCAGTTTGTTTGTCTAGGTGTGTACATGGAGTGTGGGGATTGGTGTGAGTACGCAAAAATGTCCAGATACTCTATACCCATTAGAGGTGTAAAAAAGGGCTCTTGGTGTTCGTATATCATTTTTCTCGATGTATCGTATAACATTTATGCCTAAATAAAACTAATGCTCCTTCAAAAACATCTAAATTTCTTTGTGTAGGCTGACAAGCTACGCTGGTGGTCAATATTCCGGGAACCTGAGCATGAACTTGTGGGTCGTATACAGCTATATATCCACTATACAACTGCTGCAGATGAGAACAATATGAAGGTAGAGATGCTTTAGCTCTACGAATGTGTTACACATTGATCTTATGTAACTTCTTTGTCCTTAGTTCACGGTAAACTCTACCAGTCTACCTGCAGCCCGCACTTTGCTACTGTGTTCATTTCATCGGTGGTTAATTTACTATAAATGTAAATGTCACAGTAGTTGAAAGCAAGCTGTTTTGATTCTTGCTGACCTGGGAATAGCACTATCTGTATCTGCTCATCTCTGGCTTCTGATAGTTTCTTATCACCATGGCTATATCAAGTTTATGTTTGATTTATACAAAAGGGTTTGTTACTTGCCAAACATGTTATGATATTAGTGAATTATCTAATGTCTGTAGTTTTGATTTGACATACTAAGAGCATCTTCCATGTGAAATCATATTACTCTTAAGTATCCTCGTAGCAAGGATGGACCTAGATAAAACACAAAGTCTGTTGGCTTGAATACAAGAAAATAAGGTAGCCTGTTTCAAAATTTTGCTATATATCGATTGAAGGAATACTGATTTGTTTTAAGTTGTTGGACAGTAATGACTGTCTCTATATTAATAGGCATGATTTGTTTTAACTTGTTGGGCAGTAATGGTTCTCTCTATATTAATAGGCATTCTTTGCTCTGTACTCTGTAGTATGGTTCTGTTGCAGAAACTGTAGCGTATGATATTGTTTTGGAAGTTGCAATGAAAGCGCAACACATTCAACAAAGGAACCTTCTGGTGCATGGCTCCTGGAAGTGGTTATTAACAGAATTTGCATTGTATTATGGGGTTTCAGATGCCTACACGAGGTTGAGGTACTTCCCTATCACACTGGGCTGCAGACTTTTCTACCTTCTATCCTTTTACTTCCTCATTATTAAGGATTTTGGAATCATTTATTTAATAATGTCCTTCTGCAATGCATGCCAATTATTTTATTGTATGTTCTCTTGTACTTGATATATAGCTACATGAGAGCATGCCCCAAAATAGTTCAGCGCTACTTGTTTAGATTTAATAATGTATTGAACTGCTGTACCCCCCACCCCCCTCTTCCATTTCTCGTTGTCTTGTTTTCGTTCTGTGGGATTGCTGATTGCTATTATTGTATAGGTACCTCTCTTATATCATGGATGTTGCAACTCCTACTGCTGATTGGCTCAATCTGGTTCATGAACTTTTGTTACCTATACTGATGAAAAACCATGGTACTGCTTCTTTGAGTCACCAAGAGGTACATTTTTCTATCCCATTAGACATGCAGTGTTTTCTGATCACTGTGTTTTCGGGCATGACGACACGTTTCCTAGGTTTATGTCAATGCTAGATTGTTTGTCCAAATTAAACTGTAATTATTTAAACATTTTTTTTTATTCTGTATTTTTATCTATCCAAAATGCTGCTGTGACAAACACGTCACTACTATTGCTTGACTGAAATTTCTTCACACAGAACCGAATACTGGGGGAAGTTGAGGAGCAAATTGAGCAAACTCTAGCTATGGTTTTTGAGAATTACAAGTCACTAGATGACTCTATACCGTTGGGTTTGGCGGAAGATTTTAGGCCTCCAACTGGATTGGCTGCTGCTGCTCTGGAACCAGCTATTAAACTGTACAGTCTTCTACATGACGTCCTATCTCCGGAAGCTCAACTAAGATTGTGTGGTTATTTTCAGGTCATTATTCAACTATTCGGTAAACAAATAGTATCTTATGTTCTTCAGTTATAACTAATGTTTTTATGTTTTTTATTCATGTCCAGGCAGCTGCCAGGAAGCGCTCGAGGCGCTACATGCTTGAAACTGATGAGTATGTATCGGGAAGTTCAGAAGGTATCAGGGTGGACTTGGTGACCGTTACCACAGCTTACCAGAAGATGAAGTCATTATGCAACAATCTGCGCAATGAAATTTTTACTGATATTGAAATTCATAATCAGCACATACTTCCTAGGTACATGATCTTATGCAAGCTTCAGTGCCAATATACTGTAATGTTATAGCCTGGTGTACACCTTCTAAGAACAGATCATTTTGTAGTCTATGGGAAATATCAATTATGTGTTGTATATCTGTTAGTTCTTTCTGATCTTTGGTTTTGACATATTTCCACTTCTCTTTGTTTCCTTTTGCTTCCGCAGCTTTGTTGATCTGCCAAATTTAGCTGCCTCCATCTATAGTGTTGAGCTATCAAATCGACTACGTGGTTTTCTTGTTGCTTGCCCTCCTGCTGGTCCAGCATCACCTGTTTCTGATTTGGTGGTTGCTACAGCTGATTTTCAGAAGGATCTGTCTAGCTGGAATATCTGGTAATTTTGTTTACTGGTCAATAAATCTAAATCAAGTCTCTTGTTGTATTCACGTATTTGTCATGCCTTATGTTTGAATTTCCCACAGCACCATTAAAGCAGGTGTTGATGCAAAAGAGCTGTTCCATTTGTACATTGTATTGTGGATTGAGGACAAACGCAGAATGTTACTGGAAAATTGCAGACTGGACAAGGTGTGGTGATAATTTTCTATTTGCTGCAGATTTTCATTATGTCACTCTTTCCAATTTCATTCCTTAGTACATTTGCCAAATTTCAGGTCAAATGGTCAGGAGTTAGGACCCAGCATATGACAACACCTTTTGTGGATGAGATGTATGATTTGCTGAAGAAGACATTGACAGAGTATGAAGTTATCATTTGCCGATGGCCAGAATACATATTTGTTCTTGAGAATGTATGTCATAAACTCTATTTCTTCTAGAGATGCTCTAATTCATTAAGCTGTATCAGAATGAAGTCCCAAAGTCTGACGTATCATGTATCGTTTTGATTCTTTGAAACAAAAGGCCATTGCAGATGTTGAGAAAGCGGTTATAGAGTCTCTGGAAAAACAGTATGCAGATGTTTTGGCTCCACTGAAGGATTGTATTGCACCAAAGAAATTCGGCCTCAAAGTTGTCCAGAAACTCACAAAGCGCAATTCAACGGTGCCCTATACTGTACCTGAAGATGTAAGTTTTGGTATTAATTTTACATTTCTTGGGACTTCAGTTATTAATATCTGACCCCCAATCTGCTTTTAGCTTGGCATTCTCTTGAATACATTGAAAAGACTACTAGAGATTTTGCGACCTCGAATTGAGAATCATTTGAAGTCATGGAGTTCTTGTATACCAAATGGAGGAAATTCTGCGGCCATTGGAGAAAAACTTAGTGAAGTTACAGTGACATTGAGAGCTAAATTCCGAAATTACATGCAAGCAGTTGTTGAGAAGCTTTCGGAGAATGTGAGTGCCCTTTTACATCCTGTTACTTGTTTCTGATCTCAGCTGGTTACAAATTCTTGTGAATCTCTGATAAGGCTTGGAAAGGCGCTAGGCGGTATCTAGGCATTTTGCCAAATTTACACATAGCATGTGTAGCTGAATAATATGTATAGATAGAGTAGTTGAATACATTGTATAAAAAGAGAGGACCAATAGACATACCTCAGTGGCTTTGACTTGTTGATGCAAAATTTATGTTCCTAGTTCTTACAGCAATATAATACCATAGGGAAAAATTTAATGACAGGATTATCAGCTTTACAATACTCCCTCCGTCCCGCTTTAAATGTCATTTGAGCTCTCTACCAGATGCTTGGTCAGTACTGTGAGCCTGGACAGCCTTGCATCCACATACATGCAACTAGACCTGAACTTGGACAGACAAAAGGATCCCTAGAACGACACTTAAAATGGGACAGAGGGAGTAGACAATTGTGCATTAAAAAGTAGAAAATGGCAAGTTAGATACTTGTCTGAATGATCTCAGCCATCTCCCATCGATCGACCATATCAGCAGCAAGGAAATATGTATTTTAAATCACAAACAAGTGGACAGCAGGTCAGCAGTACATCACAACACATGGCAAGTTATTATAATTCATAAATAATTCAGACACATAGTTCTCACAACATAAGAAAAACAGTCACACAATAGGAGTTCATAATTTTTTTTTTTGGTGACCAACAGGAGTTCATAAGTTTAAGACACACAAGAATGCATCATAAAAGATAAACCATGACATGATAACCTCTTCTTCGGCTTCCTGCGTCCACGCGGGCTTCTGCTTCCTGAAAAAAGTGCCTCGCGCGTGCTCGTCCGCCTCCGTATTGCCTCACCAGCCTTCTCGCTGCTCCGCCTGCCCCCCTAGGCCCCGTGTGACCCCTTAGCCTAGTTTGGTGTCCGCAGGATATCGCCTTGTCGAACACTAATCTCTGATATCTTTGCTGAAACTAGGCACAAACTTACCATGTCATAAAACCAAGTCACTTTTCAATTTTCATGCATACCTTTACATGAAAATGAAATTTGCTTAATGAGTTATCTTTATCCATACTGCAAGTTTTGGCATGGATCTTCTTTCACGAGTCCAGAATTTAGTTTCTAATGCAAATTTATCATTATGGGTACTTTTTTTCTTTTAGAGAATGATCTTATACCTAATAAATTTCTATTTATATGCTACAATTCACCTCGGATCTACCAGTATCAGACCAGAATTGTGAATGCTTTCATGATCATTTGATCCTGGCGGTGTTATATAATTTTGATGTTCTATGTAGGGGCGATTTCATCTATATGATCATTCTGTAGTGTTTCAGGTTTTATACTTCTATCGAACCAAGTCCTGATTCCATATTCAACTTTATGTTGCACCCCTAGCTATGTAGCTATGGATAGAATGGTAGAGAGAGAGGCCTTACTAGCACTTTGCAGAGATAAGTACATTTGTTTTGAAGAACAATTTTCTTACCAAAGTTTTTATGCAGACCCGTATGCAAAATACCACAAAGCTCAAAAAGATCATTCAGGATTCAAAAGAGTTGGTGATGGAATCTGATATCCGCAGCAGGATGCAGGCCTTGAAGGATCAGCTAATTGAGGCAATAAATCATGTGCACAAAGTCTCGGAAGTACATGTTTTTGTAGCCATATGCCGAGGTTTCTGGGACCGGATGGGACAGGTATATGAAGTGTCAGTAGTGAGTAGGGATGGTCCTTTTTCGTACTACTGTTACTAATTTGATCAATATTTAGGATGTGCTGAGTTTCCTGGAGAATCGCAAAGAAAATAAAGCCTGGTATAAAGGTGCCCGAGTCGCAATCTCGGTAAGTTCATGTTCCCACGGTCCCCTTGAAATTGAACTTATAGACCATGTATTCACTTTTTCTTTTGATGCTTCCCATCTCTTACTCTAGTTTAATAAAACCTGTTAATCCGGCAGGTCTTGGATGATACTTTTGCATCCCAGCTGCAACAGCTGCTAGGCAATACAGTCCCACCGAAGGACCTAGAGCCACCCAGATCTATCGTGGAAGTTCGCTCTATTCTCTGCAAAGATGCACCCCGCCAGAAGAGTTCTAGTTTCTATTATTGATGATCAGGCTTACCTGTACATAGTAGTCATGCGCATCAGTGCATGCAGCTTTTATCTTGGAGAGAAAAGGTTAGTGCTCGGATAGCGGATCTTTTAAAGAAAAGCAATAGACCATTGAGGTCTAGAGGAGGTGATATCTGAGAAGCTAGCCCTGTGTTACACCATAAAAAATGTTTTTGCTGGTAACATAGCTTATGTTCCCATTGCCTGTGGGATGGCGTCTACATATGGAAACTGGATTGCGCTTTAGAGTGTAATCCAGTTAACATTGTAGGTTAGCTTCATCGATAGCACCTAGCTGAGGCTAAGCTAGCTTTATTGATAGCACCTAGCTGAGGTTAAGCAGCTGCTCTATTTTTGAACATTTAACTGTTCTTAGGGATTCTTTGAAAGGTGTGGACAAGGACAGAAAAAAAACTTTGATGGTTAGTGATGCCCCTGTACTGTATAGATATAGTGAGGAAATTTCAATGTAAACCGTCTTATTCCATTTTCAAGTATGAAAACAATGGACGCTTCATGTTGCGAATGGTCGAATTTAGAGTAGCTCATCTTTGCTGCTTTTGCTGCGAGCTCAGTGTCACTTGGACTTTTTGCCGCGACGAGGCTACCGGCTAGCGCATGCAAAACCCGCTTGTATATCAAGGTGCAAGCTTATATGATGCCTCGTTCTCCAGATTGGGTCGATTTTACTGGAATTATTCTGGTCCTTGTGCAAATTACACATGCATTCTTAGTGCCTGTTCATGACTCGATTCTGGTCGGAATTATTTTGATCCTTGTACAAATTATGCATGCGTTCTTAGGGCTGTTCGGTTTATGGGAAATAATTGCTGGATTAGTTCTGGGTCTTCAATCCGAAATAACCGAACATTGAACATAAAGTATTGTCTCCATTCTCCATGCCCGCACGCCCACATGATCATTGCGGTTCCGGCCGCGGCAGCAGTCAGCTCAGGTACCACGACTCGCTCCTCCGCGATCATAAGAATAGACTATCCCAAATTTCCATGCCCTGCCCGCCGAACACCACTCCGCGAGGACCCAAATGCTGGTGTGCGTCTGTCTCGCCACACACGGCGAAACTAGTACTTCCTCCTCCCGCCGCCCGTTGCATAAGAGGTTTTACTGTTTTTTTACTCCAGGTTTCATTACTCATTTTATTCTAAAAATTTATGCAAACATAAGTCACATTTAAGTCATTCTTATTAATAAATCAGATCACCAAAAATGATATTTTGTATATTTTTTTAAAAATAAGACGAGATGTCAAATTTATTTTAAGAAAAGTCAAACGTGGAAGTACCTTGGTACGACCGGCGGCCAGGTTAGCGCGTCCATATACTCAGCAGCAGTCAGCGCGCCACACACACAGCCTCCGAGCCATCTACAGTTTCATTTACACTGGCAACACGCGGCCCATCACAGATTCACAGCATTCGACTGCAAGAATTGCATCAAGTTTATTGCGGCTGGCTACCAGTGTCACATCGGAAGCCATCGGATTACAATCATTGACGAGAACTTGAGTTGAGTCGCCACACAAAGAACTCCACAAACTTGACATCACGGTTACAGAGTGCTAAAGTTTCACAGGATTTCACTCAGAACACTAATCTGCTGCATGTAGCATGGGGGTAACAACGGAATTATTTCAGTAGTTCAGAGGCATGGCCAATGTTTGATCGATGGCTCCATCAGCTATTACATCGCCGATTACTGGGCACTGAGGACTTCAATCTCGAACGCCAGCACTGAGTTTGGTTGAATTCCCCAGGCTTGGAACCCGCTGGCTCCGTACGCGTAATCAGGCGTGCACTGAAGCAAGAACGCTCTAAGTATCAGGTGCCAGGACAAAGCTAAGATGCAAAATTATGAACTAAAGAACAGATTATCAAAGCAAAGATAATGCACTGCAGAAAGGCAAAAATCCATAATCGTAGCAAAGCCTTTTTGGACAAGTTACTTCCATCTAGAGATAGAGTGCCTTCAAAGTTGCAGTAGTGTAAAATGCTAGAAGAATCAGTAAAGCAAACACATTCAGACTAATTTAGCTGATCAACAAAACAGACACATTCAGACTAGTTTCACGTCTAAGTAGCATACCTGGATACGAGCAACTTCACCCACTTTCATGGTCATAACTCCCTCATCCCATCCTATAGGAAACAGAGAAATTATCACAACAGTAATTGGAATGGTTTATTTGGCTAACAGACCATGATTTTGCAGGCCTGTGAAGTTTTGGCATGCAACATGAAACTGGACTGACCCTGAACAGTGACTGCTCACTTCTGGAAAAAATCTAAAATGCTCGGCTTCTTCTAAGTTAGTTCGTCAAGGAAAACATAACTGCCAACTTACAGCCATGGCTAAAAGAGAATATAAAGCAAACAATGCAAATTTGGAGCTCTCATGCTCCATTTATAAATAACATCAAAAGTACAGGTTTAATAGACAAATATAACATACAGCACTGGAATCAATCAGAATGGCCAGGTAATTGAACCCTTGCTAAATCGCAAAGTAATGCACGTGAAGATGATTAACAGGCAAAGTTATTAGGTCTCTACATGATCTGTGGCATGAGTACCTTTGATCACTGAACCTTGACCAATGTTGAAACTGAATGGCTGCTGCCCAGGGTCCTTGGTGCTGAAAGAAACAACAACAGAACACAGTGACTCACAGGAAAACAATTACTTTCAGTGTACACGTACTTATTGCACTGATGCCCTACACTTCGATGTAAATCAAGAAAATAGATTAATAGTTTACCTCCAAAATTTCTTGGATAGATCACGATCCTTCCCTGAAAACAAACCCAGAATAGCATAGCAGTAAGCAAAAGTTAGCGAATAATTACCGCAGATCAGATAGCGTGAGTCATAATACAACAGAAAGAGAAGCGAATTATGCACTGCGTAAGGTTCGCTTGCAACTCTGGATCAGATCGATCCCAATCCTACGACCGAACATCGCATCCTAAGCATCAAAGCCGAGGAAAAAAGAGTCCCCGCCTATTCATCTGGGCTACTGCACGATATGGATCTGAAAGCATCTTAACTCTAAACCCTGAAGTGATGCGGATCCAAGAACAACGTAGTAAATCAGAGGTCTACGGGATGAAGGGAAGGAGCGAACCGTAGCCGGTGCAGTGGACGGTGACCTTCTGGCCCTTAATCGGCATGGAGCCGGTGCCGGCTCTCAGGATCTGCTTCTCGAAGCCCATCCTTCTCTTCACCTCTGACTGTCTTCTGTCTCCTGTCTGCTGTCTTTGGGCGCCGGCGTTTGTGTTGCGAATTGCGACTAGTGTGAAGGCGATATTTTCCCCGGTCCCCGGCTTTATCACTTTGCGCTGCAAGGTGCGCGGTGTCTTTTTTTTTTAAAAAAAACATGCGCAGTGTCTTTTTTCCTCTACCGTCCGATGGACAGCTTTGCCAGGAACCCAATGATTACTCTCTATTTTCTTACTACTTCTTTTATTACTCCCCCGTCCTAAGAAATTATAAGTTGTCCTAGGTGTATTTGTATCCACTATAATAACTTTAGCTGCTAGTTTTTTAGTGATAGAGGATCCAAATATATTGTAAGTTTATTCTGAAATAAATATTTATAACATTAGCCATCATTATGTAATTGAACTATTTATAACAAAAAAAATTGTAAATCTTAAAACAAAAATCTTATACTAGTAATCTATATTTTTTAAAAAAAATATTAATGATCAGAGATATTTTGGTCAAAACTGATAGACACATATATAAATAGAAAGTGTTGACACCAAAAACGTCAAATCTGTGAACACCTTGAGCTTATACCCAAATTTGATATCTAAGGTGTGCCAGTCGATTTGACCAGTTAATCGACAAGGACGATAACTAGAACAACGTTGAACGAGACAACGACGATGCGCCCGGATGTCAAGGCTCAAACTTGATCAGGATAACTAGAGTAGAGCTGAACGAGACAACAACGATGCGCCCGGACGTCAAGGCTCAGGTTGCTCAAACGCGGAACTTGCAAGGGTTGACGGAGATCGAGGAGATGCAACCCGTCGAAACTTGAAGAACTCGTAGATAAACTAGAACTAATGCGATAAAAGGGTAAATTGCTGGAAAAATAGATAAAAATAATAGATTTGTTTGATATGATTGTATATATGTTTACAACATCCCTGAGTACCTATTTATACTCCGGCAAAGGGAGTTGTAGATAGATACGACTCAAACCTACCTAAACAAAACTCCTATTTTTAACGAAATAAATGACCCGTGCAAGAGTCGGACTCAACCATAACAACGATACCTATTTTTAAGGAAATAAAATGACTCGTGCAAGAGTCAGACTCAAACTTATAAAATATTGGCGTAAAACCACCAGTTTTCATATCTATCTTCTCTTCGATGAAACCTTCCATCGGCAGACTTCTCCCAATCCGCAGCCTTCCCCTAACGCCATCGACAACTCATCCTGCGCCCATCGGCAATATTTCCTTATCGGCAACATCCTCTAATCGGCAACACTTCATTCCCATTGGCAATTTTCTTTCATCAACCAACCCTTATCGGTAATAACTCTATGCCTCATCATTGACGCCCTAGTTTTACTTTCATCGGCAATCTTGACCGATGACTTTGCGATACCGATAGAACACGGCTACCGATTAGAGTGAGTCTTAACTCATTTGACACATGCTAAAAAACGATGTCAGCATATGCCCCCCAATTTCGGAGTGTGAAATATCTCGCGCGCCGAAATTCTCTCTACTGCAATCTTTCTCTCCAAGATACTTGCGCAACCTCTTCGATTACCGCGCGCAAAAACCGCAAGTTACCAACAGAACCCCGCAACTGTAGTGCGAACAGTCACAATCCACTCTCACAATTCCTCGATTACCGCGCGAATCCACTACCATACCCCTCCATATCTTTACTCAGTGCAAAGAAAATTCCAAAAATGCCTCTGGTATCCCAGGCCTATAAAAATCACCGTCATCCAATCTGTTCTTTACCCCGAGCTCACATTTTCATTCATCTTCATTCCCTCATTTCACCGGCGCCTCTGAAGAACACTCCGGCGATCTTCAAGCAGCAGCATCTCCTTCCCTCATCAAAGCACGAACCGCAAGAATCCTCCTGGCTTCAATGGCGATCAACTTCAATGTCCCTACCGTTAGCTTCTCCTCCATATTCTGTGATTTTTCCCCTTTTTCTGCACCAATTCATGATTTCTTTTCCCCTCTCTGTTCTCTCGAATCTAGGATATGCGCGACAGAATAATCATTCCTACCGATCACCCACACCTCTGCTGTTTGGGTCCAATGGGAGATGCCGATCCAATCAGAATCATCAATGCAGAAACTAATCGCATCCCCTTCAGATCGGCCCATTTTAGCCTAGGTTTATGGAAAGATGCATTCCGATCTTGTCTCAACCCTACCAATGGGTGGAAAAACTGGTACCTCAGGATGGCCAAGAGGCAGCAAGTCTATTGGGCAGAACGCAAACTAGACTAATGCATCAGATTGTCCATTGCCGATATGGCCAGGAACGAGAACATGGTGATTGCAGCTTCTTACTTCTGGCCCAACACAATGAATGCTTTCTTATTTCGACACGGACCAGCTACCCCTACGCTTGCCGATGTACACATGCTCACTGGCCTCGACATTTCCTCTGCCGACGATGCTCTTCTCTTCAACAGGAAGCCCGAACACAAAGTGGTCACCCGTAACATCGGCGGTTGGACTGGGTATGCTGTAGAATACCACAAGACCGGATCAGTAGGTCAAAGGGAGCATGCCACCTTTCTGAACATGTGGTTGGAGAAGTTCATCTTTTGCGGCAATATAGTCGGACCGACCAACATGTACCTCCCAGCAGCAGAGCTCTTGGCTAATGGTACAAGATTGCCTCTTGGCCGATACCTCCTCGACTCGGTCTATCATCTCCTACACCAAGTGTCAGAGAAACTGTTGCGAGGTGAACCCATCGGTAACCTTGGAGGCCCCTGGTGGTTTATCAACATGTGGCTCAACGCCCATATGTATAAATGCCTCCAGTTCGATTTATTCAGCCAGCAATTTCCAAGGGACCTGGCTGAGGAGTATGAATCTGCCGATGATGAATCGGCAACCCGCTCCCCTCTCAACTTTGGAGAAGAAATAATAGTGTTGCCGGGAACCGATGCCAACAGAGGTCAATTCGTCCTATTCTTCCAGAGACTCTACTGTGGGATCCCTGCTACGGAACGGGTCTGGTGGCCTTACGTCGATGAGGACAACCGATTTCCGCTTTCTTTCAACCTCACCGACGGAAACATTCCACAGAATAAAAGAATCATGAAGGCTACCCTCATTCCCCAGGCCATTCCAGTCAACATCTTTGGGACCAGGAAGAACACTCGCCCGACCTACGAGTTCTATTATCCATCGGCAACAGCCAGGCAGTTAGCGTTCGGTCAGTTGCCGATCAAACTTTGCTATGCCGATGCAATAAAGCCAAGGTAAACCATTACCAACGTCATGGATTAGAACAAGATCGTCACTCTCCCCTCTCAAGCCGATACAACTGACATCAACTTATCTTCTTGGGCGCTGACCTCGTTCATCACTGAATCGTACAAGTCTTGGTGGCAAGAATGGAAAGATCAGTTGTTCGCCAAGTCATCGCATTACTATCGACATTTAATCGACGCCAATCACATTATTCCCGATGATGTAGTAAGTTCACTCTTCATTCTGATTCACTCTTTATAATTTATCTTTATTATCAGCCTCTGACCTTCTTTTACTAACAGGTCGACGATCCAATCCCTCGAAAGAGCAAGAGTGCCAAAGCCTTTGACCTACGACCGATGAATCCTTCATCGATAATTGGTAGCAAGGCTCCCTCATTAGCCTCTCTCATGCATTACAAGGCACCCAGGGTCACGCTCAAACCCCAGTCATCAACCGGAGCTATTGCTACTTCATCAGCTGTTGCTGCCGTCTTGGTGCAGGCTTTCGAGGTATCCATTTCCATTTCACCTATGTTGATTACGAACTTTGGTTAATAATACTCCTTTTAACTTTTAATTCGTACCAAACATTTTCTTTTGTAGCCAACGGGCCCATCGGCAACTGCTCCAAATGTATAGGCTTCTCCTATTCAATCTGCCGATGCCCCCCAAGCGCAAGCTCCGAAGCGCCAAGGCTCCCCAAGTGTCGCTCCTTGACGAAAACGCCTGAGGCCGTTATCGGCAGTATCTCCTCAACCTCCCATCGACGCACCAATACCAGAGGCGGTGTCAGCACCTGCCCCCGATCAATCACCGATCGAAACTTCTAACCAAGGGATAGTACCACCACTGCAGGATGTATCTGCAACAGCAGAAACAACACCGGTATTGGCACCAGCATCACCTATTCTTCCCGCTGAAGCAAGCTCATCGGCACCTTTTGCCGATCCTCAGAACGTAGCCGAGCCATCTCCTCTGTCAAGTCAAAGACGAGAGATCCACCTAAAGATGGTAAACCGACTGTCATAAAACTCCAAAACTTGTAATCGGCAAATCTTAATCCTTTCCTTTTCAGGCCAAAGACTCCCCAAACAGCCTGTTCTCTTTCGCCATCAACCTCCCAAACGATGTTGATGAAGAGGAAAGCTCCGTCCAAGCTTCAACCGCTATATCGGCAGAAGTAAAATCCAAGCTTGAAGCCCTGCTCTCCCTACTGCAACAAAGCACATCCCAACTAGTCCAAGATTCTAGTGCAGTAAGGGTAGCGTTTAGGGAAATTCAAGACCAACTGCCTGCCGATGTTGAAGAATTACCTTTTCAAGCGACATTTCTCGAGAGCCGACAGCTATAATATCGAAAAGCTTCACGCCGTATTGCCGATAGAGCTGCTCAGGAGGAACTCGAAGAAGAAATATTCAAGTTCAAACAAACCGCGGATGAGAAGCACAAGGATATCGGCCGCTTAGAAGCTTCCAGCGTCGAGCTCGAACAAGAAATCTCTCGTCTGTCGGCGAAAAAGGAGGAACTGCTGGCAGAGCTGAAAAGAGTTGATGAAGCTTTAAACTCAGCTAACCAGAAAAAGACTCAACTTCCCAATGCCACCAAAATCCTGCAACAAGAGAGGGATGCTGCTGCCCGCGAGGCTCTGATGCTAAGGAAGAAAGTCAAGCTAATTGAGGCATTGCCGATGACGATGTCAGGGAGTTGGAGGAAGCGGACCAAATTCACCTGCGTGTGATATCATCTATCCAATCCTTGTTGTAATTTGTTATGTCGGCAACTGTGAACCTGACACTTGATTTTTCTTGTAATATAACGTTAATACGCTTTATGCTGACGTTATGTATAACCTTTCCTCCATCGGCATTAATCTGGTATTGCTTTTATGCATCCACCCAAATACTAGGGTAATATTTCTTTAAGTATTTACCGTTGATTGCTCTGGGAAACGCAACCCCTTCGAGGGTTTCCAAAATATAAGCATTGTCAGGAACAGACTGACTTATCCGAAAAGGACCTTCCCAATTAGGTGACCACTTTCCCAATTTTGAATTCTTAGTTCCAATCGGTAAAATCAGCTTCTATACCAGATCACCATCAGCAAATTCCTTCACCTTTACTTTCTTGTCATACCATATGGCAACCCTCTTCTTATTTTCTTCTATGCTGATCAGAGCTCTCAACCGATGACTCGCTAAATCCTCTAACTCATCCTTCATAAGAGTATCATAGTCATTGGCTGTTAATTGGTCCTGGGAAGTCAATCGTCTAGAACCAGTTTTAATCTCCCACGGTAAAACAGCATCATGCCCATAGACCAATTGATACGGCAAAACTTTAGTTGCACCATGACATGCCATCCGATATGACCACAAAGCTTCATTTAGCACTATATGCCACCGCCTAGGATTTTCTTCAATCTTACGCTTGATGAGTTTAATTACTCCTTTATTAGTTGCTTCAGCCTGACCATTAGCTTGAGCATAATAAGGAGAAGAGTTTAAAACCTTAAACCCCATACCGACAACAAACTCATCAAATTCTCCCAATGTAAACATCGTTCCTTGATCAGTTTTAATGGTTTGAGGAATACCAAATCGGTAAACAAAATGCTCTTTCACAAAGTCTACCATGTTTACCGATGTCACCTTTTTTAAAGGGATAGCTTCAACCCACTTCGTGAAATAATCAGTAGCAACAAGTATAAATTTATGCCCCTTACTGGATGGCGGATAAATCTGGCCGATGAGATCAATAGCCCATCCCCTAAACGGCCACGGCTTGATTATAGGATTCATTGCCGATGCAGGTGCTCTCTGAACATTTCCAAACTTCTGACAATCTTGACATCCTTTAAAGTAACTGAAGCAATCTTCAAGGATTGTCGGCCAATAATATCCATTCTGCCTAATCATCCACTTCATCTTAAATGTCGATTGATGTGCTCCACACACTCCTTCATGGATCTCACCCATCAGTTCTTTCGATTCCTCTTTACTAAGGCATCTGAGCAAAACTCCATCAATTGTACGATAATACAATTCATTATCAAGGAGCACATACTTGGTGGCCTGAAACCTTAGACGCCTTTCAATCTTCCTAGATGGATCTTCTAAGTAATCGGCAATTTCTTTTCTCCAATCATCGGCAACCATTACCGATGTCATTATTTTCTGAATCGGCTGATACCCTAAAGCGTATTGTGCTAACTGATTAGCCTCTTCGTTATGCAATCTGGGAATGTGTTCAAGGCGGTATTTTTTAAATTCTTTCAATAATTGTAAACATTTTTCATGGTGTACAATTAAAGCTTCACTTCGGCATTCATAAAACCCAATCAACTGATTGATTACTAACATAGAATCGCCAAAGACCTCAACAGCATCGGCATGCACCTCCCTAAGTAATTCCAATCCCTTAAGCAAAGCCTGATATTCAGCCTGATTGTTTGTTGAAGCAGCAACAATCGGCAACGAGATTTCATACTTCTGTCCTCGAGGTGAAATTAAAATAATACCGATACCTGCTCCTTCCTTACATGTAGATCCATCAAAGAACAAAGTCCAAGGAGCAATTTCCACGGAAATCACCGCACCGCAATGCTGAGTAACAAAATCGGCCATTACTTGACCTTTAACTGCTTTAGCCGATTCATACCTCAAATCAAACTCTGACAGTGTCAAAACCCATTTACCGATCATCCCACTTAATATCGGCATTGACATCATATACTTAACCACATCATCTTTACATATGACAGTGCATTCAACCGATAGTAAATAATGCCTCAGCTTAATACAGGAGAAGTAGAGACATAAGCACAATTTCTCAACGGCCGAATACCTGGTTTCAGCATCCACCAATCTTCTACTCAAATAATAAATGACACGTTCCTTCCCTTCAAATTCTTGGATCAGGGCTGACCCGATAACATTGTCATCGGCAGACAAATATAACCTGAAAGGCTTCCTGTGTTGAGGCGGAACCAGGACTGGAGGATTCACCAAATATCTTTTAATTTCTTCTAAGGTTGATTGTTGTTCCTCTTTCCATGCAAATTCCTGACCGACTTTTAGCTTCAACAATGGGCTAAAAGATTTAATCTTCCCAAACAAGTTAGATATAAATCTTCTAATGAAATTAATTTTGTCGATCAATGATTGCAACTCAATCTTGTTTGTGGGAGCAATCACCTTATTAATTGTATCAATAGATTTTCTACCGATTTCTATACCTCTCTGATGCACCATGAAACCCAAGAATTGGCCTGCCGATACGCCAAACGTACACTTATTAGGATTCATCTTCAACCCATGTTCCCTTGTGCACTCTAAAATTTTCCTTAAATCGGCGAGATGTTTCCCAAAATCCTTGGATTTGACCACCACGTCATCAATATATATTTCAACTATCGTGCCGATGTATTTGTGAAAAATGAAGTTCATTGCTCTTTGGTAGGTAGCACCAACGTTCTTCAAACCAAAAGTCATCACGACCCACTCGAACAAACCAACATGACCTGGACATCTGAAAGCAGTCTTGGATATATCTTCTTCAGCCATGAATATCTGATTATATCCGGCATTACCATCCATAAAACTAATTATTTGATGTCCAGCAGCAGCATCAATCAATAGATCGACAGCTGGCATCGGATAACCATCCATCGGTGTGGCTTTGTTGAGATTCCTGAAATCAATGCAAACACGAAGTTTCCCATTTTTCTTATATACAGGAACCACATTAGAAATTCATTCGGCATACCGACATTGTCGAATAAACCCAGCCTCAATTAACTTTGTAATCTCAGCCTTAATATCAGGTAATACCATAGGATTGCATCGGCGCGCAGGTTGCCGATGTGGTTGGAAACCAGACTTAATAGGCAACCGATGTTCGACTATTGATCGGTCTAAACCAGGCATCTCTGTATAATCCCAAGCAAAACAATCTTTACATTCTTTTAATAAGTCAATCAATTGTTGTTTACATTGGGAATCTAACTTAGCACTAATAAAAGTAAGTCTATGCTTACTACCATCGCCGATATCTACTTCTAATAAATCATCGGCCGATGTGAACCCCTGCCCAAGTTTTCTATCATCGGCGAACTGATCCTTTAAAACTCCTCTTCAGGACCGACTGCTTGGATCGGTGTAATTCTGTAGTCAGCAACCTTGAGGAACTCTGTATCCCAGGCTTCTCCTGATATGCACCTGGTTTGCTCATAGGTTTCTGATTCTATCGACGCAACAATTGACGGGGTTTCACTTCGGACGACCTCAATCTTGTCTCCAACCCACTGCACAAGGCTTTGGTGCATTGTGGAAGGAATGCAACAATTAGCATGGATCCAATCCCTTCCTAGGAGCAAGTTGTAGGTGCCTTTGCCACTGATCACGAAAAACGTTGTTGGCAAAGTTTTGCTGTCGATGGTTAATTCAACGCATACGACTCTCATAGCTGGTGACACATTGCCTTCAAAATCCTTAAGCTTCATGTTTGTATTGACTAAGTCTTGGTCACCTTTCCCAAGCTTCCTGAACATGACATATGACATTATATTGATTGATGCCCCGCCATCTACCAGCATTTTTGACACAGGTTGCCCATCTACTTTGCCTTTGACAAACAAAGCCCTGAAATGCTGCCTTTCATCATCGGCAGGCTTTTTAAAGACAGTTGCCATCAGATCCAACACTAATTGTGCCATTTCAGCAGCCTCTTCTTCTACATCAATAGGTGCCATGAATTCCATCGGCAATATAACAACCATATTGACATCTGCCGATGGATCTCTATCTTTGCGCTTTGGCTTCCACTGCCTAACCGGAGATCTCTCCCTTGCAGAGTTTTCACTATAACACAGATCACTTTGGCGCTCGCGCTGAATCCTTCTTCTATGAGTCTTTGTTAGACCCTTAGGGCACCATTGAGGAAGCTTAGTTTTCCAAACAGGTTGATACAACTTTTCACCACTTGTATCTGCAACACTCCTTACGTTTGGATCCCTGGATAATATCTCTTCATCGGGCACTCTTGCATTGACCATCTCTGCAAGCTCTTCTTGATCAACATGCCTGCCAAGTCTGTCATGCGCGCTGAGTTTGCCCCCCAACCGATCATGTGCTGATCCCTTCTCTCTGATCATCCTGCCATAGCTTGATGTTTGATCGTCAAAACAAGGCTTCTTTTCCAATCGATCGACAGGATAGTAACCATTACATTCCGGGCAATTATCGCAGTTGGCAGCTTGATGCCTTCTTCCCAGCAATGAACAAAGAAGGGGCACCTCCAATGATCCTTATGCCGATGCCACTCCTGGCGTTTTTCCTCTTCCTGTTGCCGATATTGCTCTTCCTGCGATTGCCGATAATCTTGCCGTGGCCGCCTATGCGCGATTATAACGCCTTGGGATCTCCTGGCATTGCTGCTTTCATCGGCAACCCTCTTGCCTCTTCTATCATCGGCAAATCCTCTTCCTTTTACTTCATGCGCGGCTATTTGATGTTCAGGATCCACCGATGCACTTTTCTTGGCAGCTTCCGATGTCAGCACTTTAGTTTTTCCACTAGCTTCCACCATGTTGGAAACGGGTGCTGGTCGATCTTCATCGGTTTTTGGGCTTTGGAATTTTTAAACTTAATTCGCCCAGATTCAATTTCTGACTGCAACTACTGCCTAAAGACTTTGCAATCATTGGTACTGTGCGAAGTTGCATTGTGCCAGTTGCAATACCTGATCCTTCTAAGCTCTTCGGCCGATGGAATTACCTAGTTAGGCGCCAGCTTAATCCGCCCTTCTTGAAGCAATAGATCAAACATCCTATCGACCTTAGTGATATCAAAAGTGAATCTCTCAGCTTCTTTCTGGTCAAACGGACAGGATACCGGTTTCTTATCTTTTACCCATTTAGCAACGCCGATACTTAGCTCCTCATCTGACTCAGAATCTTCTTGCTCAGCGAAGGACACCTTATTCCAAGTCTTTCTAGGCTCGAAAGCTTTAACGTCCTGATCGCAATTCTCTGCACGAGATGGCTCAAACTTTCAAACTCCTGAGACGCATATTTATCCTTGATATGCGGCAGTAATCCCTGGAAGGCCAAATCTGTCAATTGCCGATCATCAAGCACCAAGCTGTAGCACTTGTTCTTTACGTCTCGCAACCTCTGGATGAAGCTTTCCACCGATTCGTCATTACGCTGCCTCAACTTAACCAAATCAGTAATCTTCTTCTCATGTACGCCAGCGAAGAAGTATTTGTGAAACTGCTTCTCCAGATAGGCCCAAGTGATTACAGAATTTGGAGGTAGTGAAATGAACCATGTGAATGCCGATCCAGATAATGACGACGAGAACAATCTCACCCTCAATTCATCTCTACTAGCTGCCTCTCTGCACTAGATAATGAAGCGGTTGATGTGCTCCATAGTTGATGTGTCATCTTGGCCAGAAAACTTTGTGAAATCCGGCACCTTGTACCGATTTGGGAGAGGAATCAGATCATATCCTGGAGGGTACGACGTCCGATAAGAATATGTATTAACCTTAGGTTTGATGCCGAACTGCTCTTTCATCACTTCGACAATCTTATCGGTCCAGTATGCATCTTGATCTTGCCGATGCACTTGCGGAATGTTGATCGGCTGCACTGGATGATATACCTCCTCATATTTTTGTGGCAGATAGGCTGGAGCAGCTGGTGCAGGTGCAGTATTAGCCCGCTGAATATTGTACATCGGCTGATTTGCCGATGGACCACTTTGAACGCCCATTGGGAAACACTGAGGCATTACATTCATCGGTTGATGTGCTGATACCCCACTTTGAGGGTTTTCTAGGTACTGATACCCAGGTTGTACCACCTATTGTTGGATCGGTGTTGGTCCAGTCCATCCAGGATTATAAGTCAACGGCATGTAATTTGTCGATGGTTGATAGCTAGCCGGTGTCTGTTGCTCTTGCATTCTAGAGTAGTCAACAAATTGGCCATCTTGATGCGCGGATACTCCAGCTTGAAGATTTACCACTGCCATGGGTTGACTTGCAGCTGTGTGGCCTTCTTGCATCTGTAAAGAACTTGACGATGGTGGCATAAGAGGCACTTTGGGCATTACCACTTGAAGATCTTCCGACGGTAATTGCACGGTTGGGGAGGATGTAGCATAATGCATCATAGGGATCATTGGCTGTGAAGGCATTGCCGATGCCATGGGACCCTTCCATGCTGTAATGTTACTTTGGATCAGATTAGAATCAACAGATGGATTTGGAGACATACCATATCCCCACTAGTTAGCGGGAGTTGGCTGACTCTTAGTTGTGGGTTCTAACATTGTTGATGCCACCAGATCTGTATTCAATCGAGTAACACTTGCAGAGCTCGATCTTGGCGGCGTAACCTCATCGACAGATGGGCCCACAGGTTGGGAAGATGCTGTTGGAGCCGTCGATGAGTTTGCAATAGATGCCGATCCAGGTTGATGATACGCTGGACCAACATACTGGGTTCTTGTCCTTCCTTAAAAGATTGCATAACAATATTGTATACAGTATTGGACAGCATACTGGAGTGGGTAATTAATGCCTGATTTAGTGCAGAATTAACCATCTCCTGTAATTTACCCGGATTGGCGTCGAAAGTGACCTGCCGTGGCAACAACGGATCTTGCTTCTGGATAGCTTCGCCACTCCTGTTTAGGCTGAAGGATTTCAGATACAACTACTTGTACTCCTCCATAGCCTGCTCCATATCCTGCTTCTAATCATCTTTCAGATTCGCTTCGAAGACTTCGATGACATTGTTTGGATTGATCCCAGTATTCTCCATGAAGCCTGATGTAGATCAAACTGATGATCCAAGATGTATGATTGGTCCCACCGGGTGTGCCAAAAGAGGTGTTGACACAAAAAGCGTCAGATCTGTGAACACCTCGGGCTTATATCCAAATTCGATATCCAAAGTGTGCCAGTCGATTTGACCAGTTAATCGACAAGGACGATAACTAGAACAACGTTGAACGAGACAACGACGATGCGCCCGGATGTCAAGGCTCAAACTTGATTAGGATAACTAGAGTAGAGCTGAACGAGACGACAGCGATGCGCCCAGACGTCAAGGCTCAGGTTGCTCAAATGCGGAACTTGCAAGGGTTGACGGAGATCGAGGAGATGCAACCCGTCGAAACTTGAAGAACTCGTAGATAAATTAGAACTAATGCGATAAAAGGGTAAATTGCTGGAAAAATAGATAAAAATAATAGATTTGTTTGATATAATTGTATATATGTTTACAGCATCCCTGGGTACCTATTTATACTCCGGCAAAGGGAGTTGTAGATAGATACGACTCAAACCTACCTAAACAAAACTCCTATTTTTAAGGAAATAAATGACTCGTGCAAGAGTCGGACTCAACCATAACAGCGATACCTATTTTTAAGGAAATAAAATGACTCGTGCAAGAGTCAGACTCAAACTTATAAAATATTGGCGTAAAACCACCTGTTTCCATATCTATCTTCTCTTCGATGAAACTTTCCATCGGCAGACTTCTCCCAATCCGCAGCCTTCCCCTAACGCCATCGACAATTGTATGCTGACATCAGCTATGTCATCCTGCGCCCATCGGCAATATTTTCTTATCGACAATATCCTCTAATCGGCAACACTTCATTCCCATTGGCAATTTTCTTTCATCAATCAATCCTTATTGGCAATAACTCTATGCCTCATCATTGACGCCCTAGTTTTACTTTCATCGACAATCTTGACCGATGACTTTCCGATACCGATAGAACACGGCTACCGATTAGAGTGAGTCTTAACCCATTTGACACATGTTGAAAAACGATGTCAACAGAAAGAATAAAAAATTTATCACTTTTATTCATTTTTTTAAGAGAGAGAGAGAGTGTGTGTGTAAGAACCAATGTTAAAACTCAATATATTAAGTCCCAAAATGCACATAAAAATCTAAGATAAAAGAAGATAGAATATTTTAATCCAGGTCCTTCTATCATATTCTTTCGAATAGTTTTCATAGATGCAGCCTAATTGAGCCCATCAAACATAGAAAAAAATATTGCATTTCCCGTGTCAAATTTATAGACCAACAACACTAAAAAGTTTGACATTCTACATGATGAGGCTAATAACCCTGAGTTAATATGCGTCGCCGAACATGGATTAAAGAAAATATAGGAGTTATTGTGAAAATAAAGAACTACTATTTGATATTGCAAGATGTTTACATGCCCACTTGTTCTTCTATTTGAAGATTGGGATCATATCCAAATATTCAATATGGAGTTTGGCCAAAACCCCCCACCGAAAACAGGAGGAGACGAACAACCAAACCAGAAATCCGGCCCCGTTGCTAGGATCCACCATCCGCGCCACGCCATCCATCACCACCGTCCGTACCCCACGAAACCGTTCCAAAACCATTCGGTCCAGCGGTCCATCCCGCATAAACTCACTCCCGGCGCAGAGCCGCTCGCCGCCGTCCTCCGTCCCCAATTCCCACGCGGAACCTCCCAAGTCCGCACCCACCGGCGGCCACCGCCGATGGAGACCTAACAGCAGAGGCACCCTACCCCGCAACCCAGCCGGGCAGATCCACCTTCATGGAGACCGAGCGGATCCGGGAGCTCATCCTCCTCACGCTCCGCGCGCCGCACGCCCGCCTCGCCCTCGTGGGTGGCAACCACACCGCCGCCCGCTTCTGCACCCGCTAGGCTCGCCTCCTCACCCCCTTCCTCGCCGGCCTTCTCTTCACCGCCGTCTGGAACGGCAAAAAGACTCAGCGCTGCCTCCTGCTCAGCTCAACCCGCGATGCCGGCCGACATCGTCGTGATCCGTCTCCCCGGCCCGCGCGCCCTCCGCGTGCTCGCACGCTCCGTGCTCTTCGCCGTCGCGCTGCTCCTCCTTCCCTGGCTCCGCACTGCCGAGGCGCCCGCCCGAGGCCGCGCCGTCGACACGTGCGCCGCAGCCGCGGCCCAGGCGGAGCTCCTGCTCCGCGACCTTCGCCAGGAGGGCCTGCTCGTCCACGGCGCCCGCGCCGTCGTCGTCGGCGCCGACGGCGACTGCGTCTGCGATCCGCCCGCTCCGAAGCAGGACCAGGAGAACGCCCTGCGCCCCTCCTCGCTGCGGCGGATGCTGATGATAGGGGACTCGTCAGTGGACCTTCTGCTGGATTTCGGACACTTCAGCGAAGACGCTGATAGGTTTGCCTTCGCCGATCGGGTGCTCAAGCATGGAGGCATTCTTGCTGCCCCAATTGACTCGCTGTGCGCGTTCAGCTTGCCGCAGAACTACCGCGTCATATACATCCATCGGTTCGCTGAAGCTTTTGTTGGGGTCAAGAAGATTGCCCCCGCCGACGACAGTAGTCATAGTGGCACCAGAACGGAGCTGTCATCACCTGTCCTGAAGGAAGGGGTGCTCTACAGTCAGCCTGCTGAGACTACTGATGGTGAATTCAAGAACATGGCGAGGAAGCTCTTACTTTCAGACATCACTGGGACTCCAACGGCGTACAAACGTAAAATGTTGGTGCAGATGCTCTTCCATCAGGTTCAGAAGAGTTGATTCTGCATCTTTTATGGAATGTGAAAAGTCTGCAACCTACAGCAGCGATTTTATGGAGTTCTAGCTTCCCAGTAGAGCAGCAACATCACATCAGTTATGGGCTGAACCGACTGCATACATAGTGAATGCATGGTAATTGACAAAGTCATTGAACCAGCATGAATATTCTTATCAGTTGCAGTCTACTAGTAAGCTATGATTTGTACCTCTTAGCATATGTGATTTGTTCTGGTTGGGTCTTCTTTTCTTTTCAACAGTTGTTTGCGTGACTTTGCTTGGTAATAAGTTTCTCATTTACTGTATGATGTGGTGTCATCTGCGCTAATCTCTGATGTTCAAAGCTGTCTTCGTGTTCTAGCTGCTGGATCCTTTACTTTGGGCCTTTTTGTGAAGAATAGCCGTGTATCCTAGGAGTCCCTTTCTCCGCCAACCACCCCTCCATGAGGAACGGGCCCAAATTTTACAATGGGAAACGACAGACAAAGCAAATGATAAAATGGTATTTCAGAGTAAAATTTTATGATGTTCAGACTTCAGACAGCACCATTCTCCAACGGCCAACAATCCATACAGTACAGAACTGTTGACACAAAAAGCGTCAGGATTTGCGAATATCTCGGGCTTATACCCGAATTTGATCTCCGAGGGTGTGTCAGTCGATTTGACTAGTTAATTGACAAGAACGATAGCTAGAATAAGATCTGAACGAGACAACGGCGATGCGCCCAGATGTCAAGGCTCAAACCTGATCAAGATAACTAGAGTAGAGCTGAACGAGATGACAGCGATACGCCCGGACGTCAAAGCTCAGATTGCTCAAACGCGGAACTTGCAAGGATTGACGAAGGTCGATGAGATGCAGCCCGTCGAAACTTGAAGAACTCGTAGATAGACTAATACTAATGCGGTAAACTTCCATATGAGAACTCGTAGATGCAGCTTCCATATCTATCTCCTTCACGATGAAACCTTCCATCGACAGACTTCCTTCAATCCGCAACTTTCCTCTATTGCGATCGGCAGTTCTCTACTGGCGCCAGCTACTTCATCCCGCTTCCATCGGCATCATCATTTATCGGCAGCTTTCCGTCCTCATCGACAATATTCCTCCTATCAGCAACAGGCTTTGCCTCTCATCGGCAACGCTTTCTTGCCTCCACCAGCAACATTGTAGCTTTCATCACATCGATAATGAGCCTCAATTCTCATCGGCAATGTTCTTCCTGTCGGCAACATTCATGTCTCTATCGGCAACAACCCCTTGCCTTCATCAACAGTGTCTTCCTGCCTCAATCGGCAACAAGTCCCTGTCCACATCAGCAACACTCTTGCCTTTATCGACAATCTGACTGGTAATATCCCAATGCCGATAAGGAACGGCAACTACCCTTTTACCGATCGGCACAGTCCTTAGATCATATTGGCACGTGCCAAAAAAACGGTGTCAACACATGCCCCCCAATTTCGGAGTATAAGATATCTTATGCACCAAAATTTCTTCTACTGCATCTCCTCTAAAATGCCTGCACCACCTCCTTGACTATTGCACGTAAGCATTGCAGAGCCACTCTTATAATCCTTCGACTTGTATCGAACATCTCCTTTTGTAGCCAACAAATTCATCGGTAGCGCTGCTCCCAGTGCACAAATTCTTCACTCAGCCTGCCGATGCCCCCCAAATGTAACAGTTGAAACGCCAGGGCTCACCAAGTGCTGCTCGCAAACCAAAATACCCAAGGCCATCGACTCTAGTTACGCTATCGACAACATATTGACATCTGCCGATGGATTCCCATCTTTACGCTTTGGCCTTCATCGCTTGTCTAAAGATTTCCCTCTGGAAGCATTTTCATCGTGACACAAATCTTCTTGGTGCTCGCGCTGTATCCTCCTTCTCTGAGTCTTTGTAAGACCCTTGGGGCACCATTGAGGGAGCCTGGTTTTCCAAACAGGTCGATATTGTTTTCCGCCTGAATCTGGGCAACTCCGTATATTCGGATCTCTATAAAGTATATCTTCGTCGGGTACCCTTGCATTGGTCATCCCTTCAAGCTCCTCTTGGTTTTCCAAACAGGTTGATATTGTTTTCCGTCTATCATGCACGCTGATCTTGCCCCCCAGCCAATCATGCACTGATCACTTTTCTCTAATAGGCCTACCATAGTCTGATGTCCGGTTATCAAAACGGGACTTCTTCTCTGACCGATCGACAGGATAGTACCCGTTGCACTTGGGGCAATTATCGGTAGTGGGCAGCTTGATGCCTTCTTCCCAGCAGTGAACAAAGAAAGGACACTTTCAGTGGTCCTTATGTCAAAGCCACTCTTGGCGCCTTTCTTCCTCTTGCAGCCGGTATCACTCCTCTCGTGACTGCCGATACTCTTGCCTTGGTCGCGTATTTGTCCCTGATGTGCGGTAGCAACCCCTGGAAAGCCAAATCCACCAATTGCCGATCATCAAGCACCAAGCTGTAGCACTTGTTCTTTATGTCCCGCGGCCTTTGGACAAAGCTTTCTACCGATTCATCATTACGTTGCCTCAATTTGACCAAATCGGTAAGCTTCTTTTCATGCACGCCCGCGAAGAAATACTTGTGAAATTGCTTTTCTAAATCGGTCCAAGTAATCACAGAGTTTGGAGGCAATGAAATAAACCATGTGAATGCCGATCCAGACAATGACAATGAGAACAATCTCACCCTCAGTTCATCTCTGTTGGCCGCTTCTCCACATTGAATGATGAAGCGATTGATATGCTCCATCGTTAAAGTATCATCTTGACCAGAAAACTTTGTGAAATCCAGCACCTTGTACCGATTCGGGAGAGTGATCAAATCATACGCTGGAGGGTATGGAGTCCGATAAGAATATGTATCAACCTTAGGCTTGATACCGAATTGCTCTTTCGCCACTTCGGCAATCTTATCGGCCCAGTACGCATCTTGATCCTACCGATGCACTGGCTGGATATTGACCGGGTGAACAGGTTGATGTACCTTCTCATCTCTTTGTGGTAAATAGGTCAAACCGGTTGGTGTAGAGGCAACATCAATTCGCTGAACATCACGCATCGGCTGATTTGCCGATGGACCATCTTGAACACCCACTGGAATATATTGCGGGAATAGAGGGTTTACCGACTGGGACACCAATGCATCATTATATAATCCCGATGATAAGTGGTGGTGTTGGACCCTTGCCACTTGACATCCAGGTTGCGTCACCTGTTGTTGAACATTATGCATCGGCTGAGTTGTCGATGGGCAATTTTGAACGTCCACTGGGTTATATTGTGACATTACATGCATCGGTTGATATGTTGATGTTTCATTGTGCACGTTTACTTGCGAGTACTGCGGCGAAGTAGTACTTATTGGCTGATGTACCGATATTTCATTCTAAAGACTCGCTGGCGAATGACACTGCTGAGCTCTTGCCACTTGGTATCCAGGCTGCACAACTTGTTGCTGAATCGGTAATTGACCGATCCAACTTACATTAGATGTCATCGGCATATGACTTGCCGATGGATGATAACCAGCTGGCGCTTGCTGCCCTTGTACCCTTGGATGATTGCCTTGATTTGCGGGTACCATAGCTTGAGGAACCATTGCCGATACGGGCTGGTTCCAAATAGCAATGTCTTGCTGCATCGGCCAAGAACTTGCCGATGGTTGCGCATAAGCCACTCTAGGTATCGCCACCTGAGGATTCCCTGACGGCAATTGCACCGTTGGAGAGGATGTACAATAACGCATCGCTGGAATCATCGGCTGTGCAGGTGTTGCCGATGTCACGGGAATCTTCCACCCTACATTGTTATCCTGGAGCAATTTGGAATCAGCAGATGGACTTGGAGGCATACTGTATCCCCACCAGCTGACGGAAGTTGGGTGACTCTGGGTCACAGGTCCAGACATTGTTGACGCCACCAGATTTGTATTCAATTGAGTGATGCTTGCGGGGTTCGATCTTGGCGGCATGATCTCATCGGCAGATCGGTTCATAATCGGTGAAGACACCCTTGGAACCGCCGATGGGATCGTGACAGATGCTGATCCGAGTTAATGATACGCTGGACCAACATAATATGATGCTTGTCTTTCCTTGAAGGTTTGCTTGACAGCATTGTATACAGTATTGGACAACACATTGGATTGGCTAATTAACACATGATTTAATGTAGAATTAACCATCTCTTGTAATTTACCAGGATTGGCATCGAAGGTGACCTGTCATGGATCTTGCTTCTGGATAGCTTCACCGCTCCTGTTTAGGCTGAAGGACTTCAGATACAACTGTTTGTACTCCTCCATAGCTCGCTCCATAGCTTGCTTCTGATCATCTCTCAGATTTGCTTCGGAGACTTCAATGACACTCTTCGGATTAATCCCAGCAGTATTGTCCATTAAGCTTGTAATGGGTTAAACCGTGGCCAAAAGATATGATATATGTCCCACCGGGCGTGCCAAAAGAGGTGTTGACACAAAAAGCGTCAGGATCTGCGAACACCTCGGGCTTATACCCGAATTTGATCTCCAAAGGTGTGCCAGTCGATTTGACCAGTTAATCGACAAGGACGATAGCTAGAACAAGATCTGAACGAGACAACGACGATGCGCCCAGATGTCAAGGCTCAAACCTGATCAGGATAACTAGAGTAGAACTGAACGAGACGACATCGATGCGCCCGGACGTCAAGGCTCAGATTGCTCAAACGCGGAACTTGCAAAGGTTGACGGAGGTCGATGAGATGCAGTTCGTCGAAACTTGAAGAACTCGTAGATAGACTAATACTAATGCGGTAAAGATAAATTACTGGTAAAGTAGATAAAAAAGTAATTGATTTATTTGATATGCTTGGATATATTTTTCACGCGGTCCTTGGGCACATATGTATACTCCCGTATAGGGAGTTGTACATAGATACGACTCATACCTCCTAAACAAAAACTCCTATTTTTAAGGAAATAAAACGACTCACACTAAAGAAAACAAACGACTCATGGAAGAGTCGGACTCGAAATAAATCTATTAATACTGGCATGAAATCACCAGCTTCCATATCTATCTCCTTCACGATGAAACCTTCCATCGGCAGACTTCCTTCAATCCGCAACTTTCCTCTATTGCGATCGGCAGTTCTCTGCTGGCGCCAGCTACTTCATCCCGCTTCCATCGGCAACTTTTCGTCCTCATCGAAAATATTCCTTCTATCAGCAACAGACTTTGGCTCTCATCGGCAACGCTTTCTTGCCTCCACCAGCAACATTGTAGCTTTCATCACATCGATAATGAGCCTCAATTCTCATCGGCAATGTTCTTCCTGTCAGCAACATTCATGTCTCTATCGACAATATCCCCTTGCCTTCATCAACAGTGTCTTCCTGTCTCAATCGGCAACAAGTCTCTGTCTGCATCAGCAACACTCTTGTCTTTATCGGTAATCTGACTGGTAATATTCCAATGCCGATAAGGAACGGCAACTACCCTTTTACCGATCGGCACAGTCCTTAGATCATATTGACACGTGCCAAAAAAACAGTGTCAACAAGAACATTATACCAAAGGGCCGACCCACCCTTGTTTTTTTTTTTTTTTTTGTGTGTGTGTGTGTCTGTGTGAAACCGACCCACTCCGAGTTCAAGTTCTTCTGGTTGGTCGATCGCCATGGGCTGCAGACCTCGGATGATTAGGTTGTGTCCTGTGCTTGCAGGCGCCGGAGACAATGACAATGGATCTGTGTTTATCCAACACGGACTGCTCGTTTTGGGACTGCGCTTGTGCCTGAGGTATAGTAGCCCACTTGAGAAATGTATTCGATTCCATGTGTGCCTCTTCAATCATATCACCGAGGGACATTTTTTTATTTTGTCATTTATATCCTTTTATGTTCTGTGTCAGCTTTGTACTATGGCCTCATTCTGAGCATCTACTATTTTCAGGTGTCAGCTTGTACCTTCTGATCAGGTGACACTTGAAGCAGATAGCTCTCTATGGTCGCCCGGCGTTTATCCGAGCAATTGGTGGTCTTGCTGGCCTGTTGTTGCCCAATGCACCGCTGGATTGCCTGGAATCGGATCATTTTTCGCTCTGTTTCATGCTTTCATAGCTACCATGTAACTGTAATAGACCTGGATTCTCCCTACTACGCTCTGTAGAAGACGTGCCTTGCTCCTTTTTTTCTGAAACCTTTGTAAAATAGTTTAGCAAATACTACATCTTAACACAGGCCTTGTTATCAGGGTCAATGCACCCAAACAGGATGTGGACAATCGTTTAACAAATTGCATTGTTAATAAAAAGAAATAAAAACAACAGGCAGCAAATGATACATCAATGAGAACAAAAATTCAAGTATAAGAATTCAAAACGCATTCAGAATATTTCCCTCAAGACAGAATAGGAAACAAATACTTCATCCTAATCTGAGCTAATGTCGGAGCTGCTGCCTGCTGCTATCCCTCAAGACAGGTAGTTGCAGGTTCCTCGTCAGAACTGGTATCATCACTGCTGCTGCTACTGGCAGGTGGATTATTTGAACCAGCAACTTGTTTTTTGGAAGGTTCCTAATTTAAGGAAAAAAAATAAAATTTATGATCTTGGTAAGAAGAAAGGCCCAAAAGTAAGTGGACAATGCATACATCATCTGAGAAGCTATCAGAGCTACTGTCTACACTGGACCTTAACCTGCAAACATGTCCTTTTTCTAGTAAGAAATTTCCAATAGAAATCAAATGAAAAAACAAAATTTTCATTTATAAACAGATGTCATTAAACCTAAATCACACCCAACATGTCACAACATTTGGCGACACCAACATTTATACAACCTGAATGTCATGCCAAATACAATACAGTCTGACTACATAAGGCGAATGTTCTCATGTCAAATACAATACAGTCATACTACACAAGTCTAATGTCCTCATGCTAAATACAATACGGTCCAACTACACAAGGCGAATGTTCTCATGCCAAATACATTACACTACACATAAATAGAAGTACACATCACATTTAACATATTTAATTCTGGACGGCTGCCTCTCCAATCCAAAAAGATCACGGCGCTTGGCTCATTCGGCGCCTTGCTGCAATCTTCTCCAATATTTGTTCCTGAAGAGTCTGATAGTACAATCGCAATGGTGGTGTGCATGCATCAAGATCAACCGCAAGGATCCTTTCATCTTCTTTCTTCTCCTCTTTGATCCTTTCATCATCTTGCTTCTCACGCATCAACCGAATCTTCTCCTGCTCAATCTGTAACAATGTTTCATTGTGTCTTCGCATTTCCTCAAAACGCTTCTCATCGATGGAGGCAAGCTGTTGGAAACGATCATTTTTAAGCACAGCTTCATCTTGCATGATAGGATTTTTTTGCAATGAAAGCTCTTGCATTCTCGCTGCAGAAGACGTTGAACCAGCATCGGAATTTGCTTTCTTCTTCGCTGCTTTAGCTGAATCCCTGCCCATAGGCCTCCTCGCTTCAGCTCCGGACCGAACAGGGCTAGACTGCCCCTCTACATTGTCCATGGTGTCAGTCCCTTGGGTACTTTCGTCCCCAAATCCTTCACCTTGGGCAGCTGTTGCAATATCTCTGAGATGGGCATCCTGCCATTTGGGCTCATCCTTCATAAGCTCTCTGAGATGGGGATCCTGCCATTTGGGCTCATCCTTCATAAGCTCCCAACAATGCAGGAAACCAAACTTCCGTTTCAGGACAGAAGCAAAGTTACCTACTGCACGAGTGGTCTGTTCCATAAGTAAATGTGTTAGCATAGATTCATACGTACAAACTGAATTTAAACTTACTCTGCAGAAAATGCATACCTTACAAGCATTGGACATCCCGCTAGGATTCTCTCGAATGCTATCTGCATAGTACGGTACAAACAGTCCTACTTCAGCCTTGATTGTGTCCCAACGGCTCTGTAGAGACCTCACACTCCTCTCTGGGTTAGATCCCCTCCTCAAGTTGTACTGCCTAATGATCCTGTCCCACATGCGATCTCTTTTTTGTCCAGTACTTGTAATTGGGTCACAACATATTTCAAGCCATGACTTCACAACGTTTACATCTTCGTCTGCATTGAAGTTACCCAACTTTGTCCTAGTGACTGAAGTTTTGATCCTTCTTTTACCTGTGCGTGCTAGAGGGACAGCTTCATCTTGCATGATAGAAATTTTTTGCAATGAAAGCTCTTGCATTCTCGCTGCAGAAGACGTTGAACCAGCATCAGAATTTGCTTTCTTCTTTGCTGCTTTAGCTGAATCCCTGCCCATAGGCCTCCTCGCTTCAGCTCCGGACTGAACAGGGCTAGACTGCCCCTCTACATTGTCCACGGTGTCAGTCCCTTGGGTACTTTCGTCCCCAAATCCTTCACCTCGGGCAGCTGTTGCAATATCTCTGAGATGGGGATCCTGCCATTTGGGCTCATCCTTCATAAGCTCCCAACAATGCAGGAAACCAAACTTCCGTTTCAGGACAGAAGCAAAGTTATCTACTGCATGAGTGATCTGTTCCATAAGTAAATGTGTTAGCATAGATTCATACGTACAAACTGAATTTAAACTTACTCTGCAGAAAATGCATACCTTACAAGCATCGGACATCCCGCTAGGATTCTCTCGAATGCTATCTGCATAGTATGATGCAAACAGTCCTACTTGAGCCTTGATTATGTCCCAACGGCTCTGTAGAGACCTCACACTCCTCTCTGGGTAATATCCTCTCCTCAAGTTGTACCGCCTAATGATCCTGTCCCACATGCGATCTCTTTTTTGTCCAGTACTTGGGTCACAACTTATTTCAAGCCATGACTTCACAAGGTTTACATCTTCGTTTCTATCGAAGTTACTCAACTTTGTCCTAGTGACTGAAGTTTTGATCCTTCTTTTGTCTGTGCGTGCTGGAGGGACAGCCACTTCTTCCACATCTGCCTCAGAGTTGTGCTTAGATACTTCTGGTATTTGAGCCGGCTGGAAACCTTGTGGAGCATAACTACTTGAATTCATCATTGGAACATGGGGTGCAATGGGTTGGAATCCTTGGGAGAACCAGCCTGAAGGAGCTTGGTACCCATACGTGAATGGGTTCCAGGGAGGCTGGTAGGCACCATTATTGCCACTAGGAACAAACCCTTGTGATCCTTCACCAACATTGGACTGCCTAGGGTCCATCCTGCACATTGTAGTTTTAATTATAGATGGGCTTTGATAGAACTGAATACTAGTAATATGAGATTGACAGAATTTTTGTTACAACTGATTGGGAACAAGCTTTTCCTTTAGTTAGAGTTAAAGGTTTAGATAGCTTGCTGAGTGATCTTAGTCCTCTGTTGTTAGACTCAGGTGATATTTTTTTTTTATTTATTTTTTTTTTGGAAAAGAAAAAGTTACAGCAGTGAACAACCCAGAAGTTTCAGAAGCTGAAACGACAACAGACAACTCTCTCAGAGCTCAGCAGCAGTCGCACCATCGTCAGGTAATATAATTAATGCTCATTTGTTTATGTGACTATGAACTGGCCATTTGTTGTTTAGGCTTGTTTACTTATATCTTAGGTCTAGAGTGTGCCGATGTTTGATCTGCAACTAGGTTGAAGTCACTAGTCAGTAATTAAAAACTTGATGAACTTGACTGAACTATTGTTGCTTCCTGCTATTTTCTTGTACATAGCACCTACTGAACTCATTCATTGAATCATTGGCATTGCATTTTTCATAGTTCGTATACTTCTTGTGCAGCATAAGTTCTTTGCTCTAATAAAAAAATAAAATTATTTTTTCGTAGGAACTATGTCTGGTTGCACAGACAAAGTTTAGTGCCAAGTACTAATGATGATCAGGCAATCGATGTGGATGTGGACAGTGGTAGCAAGGAGCAGCCTGCTGGCAAGAGAGCAAAGAAGATCACATCTGAAGTGAAAGAGAATATAATAATTGTGGAATATTGAATATATTCCATTGGGCCTCATGGGCTGATTATATAGGGTACATAGGACTAACACCTCATGTGGCTAGGCAATGTGGTACTATTCCTATCTACTCTAACATGCCCCCGCAGTCGTAGCGGTAGCAACACGAACGAATAGACTGGAGAACAATAGAGACGTCCCCCACAGTCGGAACGCCGGTGTGAATGCTTTGACTGGAGTAGCTCATGCAGATGATAGCCCCTTAGTGCCGAAGTAACCGAGGTCGAGGTGGACGTGGTCGAAGCCGTGGAGGAGGTGCGGATCCGAGGCGTCAATGGAGGCACACGAGTGCACAAAATCAGCAGCTTCTTGCTGGCATGTTTAGCAGGACGATGAAACGACTAGATGGTGAAGGTAGATGGTGCAGCTTGGACGTGTCAACAAACGCACAGGCATCTTCCTTCAGCAATACCAGTGGCGGTGTCCGCAAGCTTGCGGCAGTGGGCGCAGACTTGGATCGAGAGCCAGCGTGACGAGGACCGGCAGCATGGGTGGCGCCACCGCCTGAAAAGGGCAGCGACACCAGCGGTGATGGAGTGACCACGAGCGTCGGCACTGCAGCCTGGGAGGGCGCAGCGACAACCTCATCCTCAGGAGTGTTGACGACGATGCAGCAACGAACGGCAGGGCGACGCAACCCGATCTCTGATCGGGAAAAGAAAAATCCATGCGACGAAGATCGGGAAGGTGTCGATGGCCTGACGACGAACCCGAGGACGAGGCGGTGACGATGACGGGAGATCTCGATCTGCTGCGCGACGACGGCGATGGCAGCCGGATCAATAGGATCGGGCGCCTAAACAGAGGCGCTGCCCCGGCGGAGATCGATCCCTCCCCGGTGGCGCGCGGCGGCGGCTAGGGTTAGGATCTAAACCTAGGCGAAAGATACCATGATAGAGAATATAATATTTGTGGAATATTGAATATATTGCATTGGGCCTCATGGGCTGATTATATAGGGTACATAGGACTAACACCTCATGTGGCTAGGCAATGTGGTACTATTCTTATCTACTCTAACATGAAGTATGGCAGTACTTTGAAAAGTACTGGGTAACAAGACAGTGGATGGCAAGCCAGAACAGCAGCTTTGAGCAAAGTGCAAATACAAAGGGTGCAAAAACAAGACTAGTAAACAAAGAGCTGAGAGCAAATCTGGAACAACTGGTGTTTGGACTCATCTTGCTAATTATCACAGTATAAAGAAGGGACAACAGCAGCTTACAGCCAAAACAAGGGTATATGTGTGTCACTCTTCATTTGGTTGATGCTGATTGGAAAATTAAGAAGAGGATTATCAACCAAAACAGAGGTATTTTCTGGTACATCATATCCAACAGCAAACCTATTTTTTAGAGGTTTTGGTGAGATTAAGTTATTTCTAGCTGATTGGTGCAATAGTAGTGATCAAACTCTTTGTCAGATGGCAAATGCTAGGACTCTGAAATCCAATAAGTACTGGAACAAGTCTAATGTTGCACTTGCAATAGCAAATGTTCTTGATCCTAGGTTCAAGAGAAGAATTATAGAATATTACTTGAGAAAGTTGTATAGAAATTTGTACCAAGCTGCACTTGATAAATTTCATTCTAAGGAAGATGTTTCAGTGCTATGTTTGTACCCAACCTTCTGCAAATAGTAGAGCACCAGCACCATGGGCTGTACATCAGTTTATGGATAGTGTGGATGATGAACTTGATAACTTCCTTTATGAAAGTGACACATATGAGGAACAAGGAATGTGTGAATTGGATAGATACTTAGCAGAACCTCAATTGAAGGTTACTAAAGCCAACCAGAATGCATTTGATATTTTAGCTTGGTGGAAAAATCAGAAGGATATTTATCCTATCCTCTCCCTATTGGCTCGTGATGTTTTGGCAATGCAAGTGTCTACTGTTGCTTCCGAGACAGCATTTAGTGCTGGTGGCCATGTCATTGATCCATATCGCAGCCGTCTTGATCCTGACATGGTAGAAGCACTTGTTTGTACCAAGGATTGGATAATCGCTGCTAGAAAAGGTGAAAATTGCCACCTCATGGTGCTGCCTTGTATAACTAGTTGATATCTTTTTAACTCCTGTGTGTTGTTCCTTTCATTTTTTCAGGATCTACTGTTACAATTTCTGGTCTTGGCAACAAGCAAGATAAGTACCGACTGGTGAAAGTTCTTGGTAAGATTAGTAATACTATGAAGGATAGACCTGAGATGCTAAATACTTATACTACCTGAGTTTTATTCTATATGTAGGTACACATAAAGTTGCAGAGCGATACACTGTCGGTAAGAAGACAACAGATTATGCTCTTGAGATATCTAATTTAGAAAAAAAAAAGATTATCACAATGGATACGATCTCAAATCAAGATTTCACACAGGTAACTAAATATAAAGCAACAATTTCTATGATGACGCATCAAAGGATATGCAGTGCAGACATTTAGTTTTCAAGACCTAGTAGGCGAGTACTGTAGAATGAACCTTCCTGATTGTGACATACTCCGTATATTATATATTGGTTCACCTTTGTTGTTTAACTAACTCACTATATATCTTTAGCTTTATCAGCATTATTACAAACATATTATAGAATGTTTTACAGTTCAGTTTGTGACTTCTTTTAGATACCAAAAATATCATACTTGGGTTTTCTGTTGGTCATGTTTTTTAGCACTTATCTTTACTTTAAAGTTCACTTGAGGAATAAAAATCATTACTCCCAACATAGAATATAGCTTGGTTTCTTCACAAAAATTGCTGTAAAGTCAATTTGAATCTTAAATCTTAATGCAATAAAATTCACAAGAATTCAGAGAGATTGGTGGGGATATCATTAAATTCATCATATACTAAGTTCATGTCTTTCAAACACAGTTGTACAAAATCTGATCTCAGTTACTCCATTTGATCTGATAAAATGCAGTAAGTTGCTTGTTTCCTTGCCTCTTAATTTGTTCTTGTTTTACGCTAAATACCTTTATAATTTACTTGTTCTATCCAACCTTCGGTATAGATAATCCTCCCTGATAGGAAGGCTTATCTCTACCTTTGGTTTCAGGATAATAAGTTAGATCGCTCAGCTATGCTTCCCGGAAAAAGGGATTAAAGAATATCCAGCCCGGCCGGCGCACAGGGGGTCCGGCGGCGGACGAGCGTGACAGCGGAGCGGGGCGGGGCGCCGGGGCGGGGGCTCGTCGACGGGGTGGGGCAGGGGCACGAGGCCAGCGCGCGGGGGCGGGGGTGCGAGGCCAGCGTGGGGCGGGGCGGGGGCGCGTCGACGGCATGGCTTCCGGAAGGATCCTGGGCGGGGACCGTTGTGGGAGGCGACAGGAGGTGGGCCAGCTAACGGGCACAGTTCGAACGGGAGTCCGCTGCAAATAGCGGACGGGGGGTTGCGGCGGACGGAGTAGCGGAACGCGCTGCAGGCGGTTTCACGGTATATTTCTCCTCCAGGATACGGTAGCGGATAGGATAGCGTACGCGGTGCGGATAGTCTTATTTGTTTTAACTACAAAGAAGAATGCTAAGCCCAAAGAGTGCCTCTTTGATCATGCCAGACATATCAAGGGATTCGTAATTGAAGAAAAAATGAGTTGTCAAGACAGTTTGAAACTGCCATCCACTGATGATAGAACAGATTAAAAACCAGAACTTCCTTGCAGCTCACATTGTGTACTTAAGCATTGCCGTTACTCATTAGCAACAACTCTCAAATATGATGCCTGATCAGATTAATAGAAAAACAAAGTGATAATATGTAAAACTTTGCTCACTTAGCAGCTACATGTCTCGAAGTCGAAGCTACAACTAATGTAAATTTTGCATGCAGTTGGAATTTGACTTTGGATTTAGCTCTGCTCAGTGTGCACCTTTTTTAATAGTTGTTGTGATGCCCACAAACATTTCCCTTGGCAGGTCGTCCAGCCAGCTCTTTATTCAATGTTGTTGCTTAAGGGTGCATATCATCATCTATCTATGAAGTACTACATAAGATAATGTTGCTTTCTGATAGAGTACTAGCTAGTTCAGAAAATTACTAGTAGCTGGCTCGCTTCCTAACAAGTCGTCATGTGTTATGATATCGATCGGGCACAGAGTCTGTCCCAGTTAGGCAGTACATCACCAAAATCAGCAGTAGCTTTAGGTAAGCAAAGCACAAGACAGGATATCTGTCTCTACCTCTTGAGCGGCCCAAGCCCAATGGCACGGCAGCCAACGACGAGCAGATCGGCCTTGCGGTTGGCTGCCACCTCGCAGATCTTCTCCTTGGGGTCCCCGACCACCACCTCAGTCTTCACCTCCACCTTCATGGAGAAACAATCCCCAATCAGTGAAACCGGAAAAGAGGCGAGGACTGAAATTGAAGAACAGATCGGTCCTCGCTTCGCCCCCTTACATTCTTCTCGGAGCAAATCTTCAACGCGTCCAGGTTCGCCTGCGTGATGCGCCGCTGGTGCGCCTCAATGGCCTGCGTGAACGCCGGCACCTCCACCCCGCCTAATCAACCAACAAGCGGCAATCGACCCCGACCAGGAGAACACCCGTCAAGCCCAGCACCGGGTCAGATGGACAAGAGCTACTCTGTAATAACGAGCGAGCACGCGTGCCCAGCGAGACGGGATTGGTTTCGCTTACTGGGGCCGCCGACGGGGATGGGCGCCGGGTTGAGCCCCGCTGCAATGTTGGGCGGCGGATGGACGTGGAGCACGACGAGCTCGCCGTCGGGGCGCAGGCGGAGGTTGTCGAGCGCCCACCGCAGCACGTTCATGCTCTCCTCGCTGCCGTCCACCGCCACCACCACGCTCCCCAGGTTGTCGGTCGCCATGGGGGAGCTCCTGCCCCGCCGCCACGGTCTAGGTCTCCATCGCTCGTCCCCAAGCCTCGCCGGTGTTTGGTTGCTGGCCCGTTGGCCTGGCCGAGCCCGTGGACTGCAACTGTCTGATTTACTGGGCTCACCAACGAACCAGGCCCGCCAGGTGCAAAGGCCTACTCTCACCTGGCTCTCTGGAAACGTAACCCAGCTTCGGTTTTTTTTTTTTTTTGGCAGCCTGGCTGACTCGAGCGCTGCGGGAGCTGATGGGCATGCTCGAGTAACTCCAGGTGGCGCTGCGTTCACGGTGGAGGTGCAGAAGTTGCGTACGTAGGCATTAGGCAGGGCGTTCACGGTGGCGCGGCAAGAGGTGGTACTAGATGCAAGGTGATCCTATGCAGGTGCACATTCTATCAAACATGATCACAACTCCGACGGACTTAGGCGATGTTTCGTTGCTAACCATAGTTTGCCACAACTAACTTTAGGCAAGTGTTAGCAAAGTATGGCAAGCAAATTGGTTGCCACACTTTGTCATACCTAAAAAAATCTTGCCACACTTTTACACTCTATGACATGTGGAGCCCTAAACAATCCTACCAAACCTTAGTTGCAAACCAAACACTTGCCAAACTTGGTCAAACTTGCCTAAGATGAAATGTGGCAAAATGTGGCTAGCAACCAAACAGGCCCTTAATAGAAGCAAGAAATCAAAAAAAAGAAGGTTATACCATAGGAGTTAGCTAAAGCTAGCCACAGCCAGGCTAGCAGGAGCCGGCCAGCAGCAAGAAATCAAACACACCCTAATTATTCGATTCTACTTTAATCACTAGTATATTGCCCGTGCTAACGTTACGGTGATATCTAGATTAAAATATTTTCTCAGAACAAACATGATCCATCAAAAATCACAAGCTCTTGTTATTACATTGAAGGGCTTTCTAACAGTCGAAGCTGCAACCTGCATTGCACATCAATACAGCTAGTGCTTCATTCAGTGGCACAGGAATTTCTCTCAAGCCTGGAATTTCTTCGACAAGTGAAGCTATTCCAGTCACAATTGCTGGAGCTTGTTCCAGAGGGGCAGGGACTTCTTTTGCAACATCTGGCACTTCGTTCTCTATATTTGGCATCTCTTTCAGTACAAAAATTCCAACAGCTAGCTCAGTGTCATGAATTCCATTAGTCGGTTGCTCTTCGAGGGATTGGTATGCACTAACAAGAACAACTCTTAATTTGCTTTCCTCGATGTATCTGCCAGTTTCTTTGGAGAACTGATAAGAAAGAATTAGTGAGCATCACAGTTACAACAAATGACATGAAAAGAACACTATGCAACTAAAGGTTACAAAAGCAGGAACGAGTTCATCGTCAGATGTACCATAAGGAACAACTGTGGTCTGTACCAAAAACTTGTCTTTTAATTGCATGTCTGGTGGAGCAGTTCAGGGCGCTTGCATCATAACTACATATATAAGTAAAAAGCAAGCACAAATAGAATAAGAGGAAAGCATAGTGTAGCCAATATAAGAGAAAAAAACTGACTTAGGTATACGAAAGATAGAAGTTCAATAACCATTGCCCTTGTATCGATAGCAAGCACAAGTGTTTATTTTATGGGCAGTGAAAGTAAAGAAGGAATCCACTTGTAATGCACATCAAACAAGAGTCAGAATTACTACCTCCGGTCTGAAACTTAACACTTTAGCTTCATGCACACTGATACCGAACCACGACTCCACGAGGATGCTAAGAATTACTGAATTGCCTTTTTTTCCTTTACTTGACAATATTATTGTGCTTCCACCTCTCAAACGCCAATACCAATAACCACATAGTGAAATTTGGTGAAAAATGACTTGAAAACCCAAACTGACTCGCCAAAACGACATTGGACATGATGGCTATGATATATATCCCCCTTTTCACTTCTAACCCCCCAGTAAGCACACCTTTTAGAACCAGGTTCGGGTTCATATGATATCAGAGTACTTATGAATAACAGTGAGCGCAGATGCATACCTGTGAATTCACATGTTTTCCTTGGAAGGATAACCCTGATATTTGGTCGAACACAATATCTTTTAGGAAAATTTGTTTTAACCTAGCCAATTTGAGGAAAAAAGAAAACTCAAAACAAGAACATAACATAATAGACAAGGCACAAGCAACAAAACATCTAGTTCCAGCTATAGCATCATCGGAAACCACTTACTTAATTGGATAATAGTTTGTACTTATCTACTCAACATTATATCAAGTAATGGATAATTGGATATTCAATATTTAATGTCTAGACATCGCATATCAGCAATTAGCGTGATTGGAGAAAGACTTGAGTAGAAAATAGGACTTGTTCAATCTGCTAACTCAAAGTTGTTGACTAACCTGGGATCATGTTTCTTCATCTTTGTTTCTTCAGTTGAGGTGAAGAAACAAAGTTCATGTGTTGTCCACCTAATAAACAAATCCAACGAATATGTTGCTTTCAAGCAAAGACAAAAGGGATTAATAGGAGTGCACTGCTGCACTGAAACAAAAAGTATAATAAGAAAATACCCAATCTTGACAAAACCTAGGTGAAGAAAAGATAAACAAATAACAAGATCATTGAACACGGACATGTTTATGAAAACGATTTCCATTGTAATGGACGAAGGACGAATATACCAAAAAAGTTTCCAATATCATAAGTTGAATTTTCTTCATAGTTTCATAGGTACACATAATCTTTAACATTTAGAGCATAAATACAATGAAAAAAATATGACCACCTCTCCTACAGTCCATTGCATAGTAGGAAACTTTGTAGGAAACTATACTTTGTATTAACCAAATCCCTGTGTATTAAGGACAATGCCCAATGAAATTCCAGCAATAGGAAACTTTGTAGGAACCCCAGCAGCTCGAAAAAAAATTATAGTACAAAGCCTAGTATATTTGCCCGTGCTAACGCTACAGGTCACATTAAGTCCAAATTTTTTTCTATCAAATTTGAATCACTTAGTTAACTATACTTTGTCAAATTTATTTCTATCAAATTTGAATCACTTAGTTAACTATACTTTGTCAAAGACCCTGTATTTCCAAATGCAATCATAATTTTGCAACGTGGTTGTGGTTGCGGGCGCCGTGATGTGTCCATAAGTTTCTAGTAGAAACTAACCTATGTCAGGCTTACGTTTGTCCTTCTCATCCGCCCATCAGCCATGAAGGGTGTGCCATTTATCTCATATCAGCTCGGTGATTTTTCTGTTTACCCAAAACCTAAGCCATCAAACAACACCTCAACCAAAATTGATATGAACTTCTTGCGGATATCCATTATCGGTTCTCAAGCTATATATGATAAATATGCGGTAGAAGAAACAACTTAACTATAACAAGTGCCATCAAACTACTCGAGGATGAACTTCTTACCGCTGCCTCGTCGGAGTAGATCACATGGTCTGCCGAGACACCCAGCTTAGTGTGGCACTCACTGCAGTTATGAAATTAGCCATTTGATTAGAAAACAATATTCTAAATTTTGATGTCCAAAGCAATAACAATTGAGCACTACCTCTTGGCAGTCATTTCTTAACCAATTATACCACAAACAAATCCAACCGAGCCATACAAGACACCCTGCAATTAGAACTAAATATCTTGCTATATGGAAGTGAAATGTTGCTTTCCTGTTCGCCTCGCTATCTTGCTGCTTCTGATCAATTTACAAACATTCTTATCTCTATGTATGCCGAGATTAAGAGGAACCAAAGTAGTGTTAATTTCTACATACGGAACATAGAGAGGGATTGAATACTCAAACGCACATCAAGAATCGTGAGTGCTTACCTGTGCATAGGAGCACTGGAGCTTCATCCACCAATGAACACAGACGGAATCCCAACTCAATTGATGGAGCTGAGGGAGAGGCATGCTGCATCGAGGGTGGGGGGCTTTTCTCCGGATGAGATCACTGAAATAATAAATCCATGATGAGATCTAAAGTTGTATCTTTTAAATATCTCAACATTCATCATAGTGATTAAACCTGTTATGTTCAAACAAGATTGCCATGAAATAAAAACTCACAGAAGAAGACACAGCAGGATAATTATGCCATGAGTGAGGAAGAATGGATAGTTAATTGACCTGTGAAGTTCACTGACAAGGGAGCCAAGGCCAGGAAAGAATGATGAAATAGTGTTGAGCTCAATTTGAAGTAGTGATTTGGTTTCAGAATCCAGCATGTAGTTCGATTGGTGCAATCCTAAGCGTATATCCTAAAAGTGTATCAAGCACATATCAGTTGCTGTTTAAAAAAACAAGTTTGAAAGATGCATTTCCCAAAGGCCAAAACTGAGAGACAGAAGCTGACAAGAAACACTTTACTTACCTCTTTCTTATTTATTGACATCATCTTCTCGTGAATTTCTAGCAGCCTGGAGGTAAATTCATCAACCTGCTATGTTCTGAAATTAGAAAATGATAAGTCGCTTTTAACCTGAAACCAGTTTATAGCTGGGAAAAATGAAGGGAAAAAAACAGTCTGGCCTTAATTGACCTGACTAACAGAGGGTTATATTCTCCTCAAAACTCAAGGCAACAACCTTTGTTGTGGAAAGGAATCAGTTGACAATCTAATCTACTCATTGTATACTCTGAATGAACAAGATATACACCACATTGGTACCAAAAAGAATCCATGTTGTACTGGGCATAAAGTTGTATCTTTTAAATATCTGTTGAGATAGGAACACAATTTTCAGGTGCTCTCACTTATAAATAATAAATCCATGATGAGATCACTGAAATCCATGATGAGATCCTGAATATGGCTTCCTACGGGAGGATTTCCCATACAACATGGATGACGGCTCCATACCCTTTAATATTTAGCACTGTTCTCATTTGAGGGAGAAAATTTTGCCACTGTCATCTCCAATCCATCTATATCCTTTAGCAAATAGTTTAAACAAAATCAGAACTCCATCAAAAATCACAACAGAGTGGAACACCCTGTTGAATGAAGCCATTGTCACCACATGATTCATTAGGTTGGAACTGGATTCAATTACGATAATGAAAATAGTATACATACCAGAGTGGTGTGAAGCAACTTACAGGCTTGCCGTCAACATGTATGTGTTTACTGAGGATAAAGCATGATAAGATTTCTATCCACAACCCATACCAATAAAGCATTTGTTTACTAAGGAGTTGTCAAATATAATCAAAATTGAACCTCACTAAGCAATTACTGATCTTTCTGCCATCTAAAAAAATCTAATCTCTTTGTTCCCTACTTCCTATAGTGTAAATAGTGCAATTTTTAGTACATCAAAAATAAAATTGATTTGGATAAGCAATCGGTTTTACAACCATCATCGTCGTGGCTTCCTCGTCACCCAATGTGATGTACACCTGTTTCATTCATTGTATTGATGGTCGGCAATGCAACCCAATATTTTGGCCAGCAAACAAAAAAGCTAGGGCGTGTTTGGTTCACACCTCACCTTGCCACAACAAATGTTCGGCAACTGTGGCGGTTGATTGGTTGCTGCGTAAAGCTGGGCGGTCACGGCCGTCGTTTTGCTGCAGAGCTTGTCGTTTTGCTTGTGGCGAGGGCGTGGCTCGTGGCGGCCATTCTACCCGCCACATTGCTGTGGCGTCGCCAAAGTTGGGGCGTGGCCAGCGTGGGCGTACAACCAAACACCCCCCTAATTATTTAATTAAGTAAAACTTCAACCATTTTTTCTTTTCCACAATTGGAGAGACAATGAAGTCCATGAATGGATAGTGTTCTGCACCTACCTCGTCTATTGTATCATGTTGAAAATCGACAAGTTGTCGGGTCAAGCCAATGTGACTCTCTCCTGTAGCCCTGTATAAAAAAATCTTATTAAATTATTCTGCCACGGGACAACGTATAAGAATGTTGACTAAACCAAGCATGAGCAAGTTTAAACTGTAAATTGAGAAGCGAGGATGGCGGGACAACTAGGTCATGGCCTACTGCATCAGGAGTGCCTAATGTTGCATCAGAGCCTCTGTTGCTGCTTGTGGTGGTTGCCCTCGGCACCGTTCATCTCATACAGCGAGGCAAGAACAGATCAGAACCCTAGGGCGGACCGAGCCCGCGCACAGAGCAATCCATGGATCGGCAGACTGAGGAGAGCATATCGATCCATGGAAGTGTGCACCCGATGCCACGAGAAATAAGAGGTGAACGAAGTCGTGGGAGGAGGTGATGATGAGTCACCACCAATGGCTGGCGGCGCGGATGGGCGCACGAGCAGGCTGCATGGGATTGCTGCGCGGGCTCGCTGAGTGGGCAGGCGGCGGCTGGCTGGCGCGGCGCGGGCAGGCAACGCGTGCTGGCCGCGCGGGCACGTAGCAAGGGCAGGCGGCGGCGGCTGGCTGGCGTGTCACACCCGGTTTTAAGGACAAAACCAGATTTACACCATATGTGAGCCCAGGAAGTCAAATCTCACATATAGCCACAAATTAAGGTGATATCGAAAGACAATACTTAAATATATATTATATAAGGTCAAAGGATAACCTCAACACAGCAAACAACGGAAAGACGACTCCGATCTTCAGGCGAAGACTCCAACTTCACAGGGACAACTGACTGGTTGATCACAAGCCTAATCCCTTTAACTGTTGCTCTTCGCAATCTGATATGGTTGATAAGGCAAGGGTGAGCACTCAAAGTACTCAGCAAGATTAACACAGGGTTATGAAGCTCAAAAGGCTAACACTGGCTTACTGCGGTTGCTTTTAACTTGGTCAAGTTTTAACAACAATTAGCTTCAGTTATGCTTAACCCAGTTGATAACCATATGATAATTAATGAAACAATCTCATATATCATATCTCCAAACTTACCATCATAAGTTGTTCAACAACATGAGCATCTAACACTGTGAGTTTTCCAGGCCGCTCGTGACCGTGAGCACGACTATCATGATAGATTTACATTCTGCAGAGGTTATACACTTTACCCACAAACCATGTTACCCATATGCCCGGGATCATGACTCCCAAAGCACTTCCAAAGTGAGCGGGCAGGGAACACTATGGAGTCTTTCAAAAGTCTTCCTAACATGTTGCCAGACCCTATGGACCCAAGGGCAAGGGGTATGCAAAGCCTCTACTCGATGGTACCTTTCGAAGCGGTAACCACCCTAGAACATGCCCTGCAACCAGCTCGGCAATGGTGCCTTTCACGAACTACCAACATGCTAGTACGAATCTTTATACTTGACTAAAGCCAGAGCCATTATAGCACTCGTGGTTGCATTATTATCCCAGCTTTTGCCCTACAGTGGGGTCCTATTCCATGTTGCTATAAAAGCCAGTTTTATCTCATTGTTGCATATATCATTAGTCAAGATTCATCTCAAGATCCATTATTGTAAAGCATAGCAAAACTACCCATATGCACATAAACCCATGGTGACAAGGTAAAGGATAACAAAGCTATGGTATAGATCTAATAGGAATCAAATTAGACACATGCAATAATGACTAGATGAATTATGGTGAATAGGTAACAAGGATGATCCCATGTTAAACTTGCCTTAAACTTTTAGATCCTTTCTTCACTTGATTCACGATCTTCTGATGACTTCTTCTTGATCTCCATGTAAATCTCACTGATTGGACAAGATCATAAACACCACACAAGCATCTGACAATCATACAAATCATACAATATATCTACTTTAGAACAATACACCAATGAATGAAAAAGATTAAAAAGAAGTCTACGTCTTGCTACGATCACGCAGACGCGAGAATCACGCTAATCGGATCTATAACGAAAAGAAACGTCTATCGAAGATTAACTTTTTTTAAAAAGAAACTAGGCTTCATTTATTTTATCTATATAAAAAGCATGTATTGGATACTTCAGAGAAACACCCAAATTAAGTTAAGTCACATTACATTTGCTTTGTAAAAACAAGATTAAACTAAGTAGGTTTTGTTTTATGAAAAGCCGAGGTGAAAAAACCCTAATTGATTTTAAATTGGAAAACCATTGTGTCGGGTACGAAGGTAAGGGCTACCCTAAACCCTTCGATAAATTAACGCTAAACATAGCAACCATTTTTAAGGCAGGGACCAGCCCACTACTCGGTAAGGCGCGACCCATCGCTCGAGGGCCCCCTCTACACCAGCTACGGCGACAAGCCACGGGCCGGCCCACCTCGACGAAAAATGACGGACCGAGGGGGCGAGCGAACGACCCCCCGATCCACCTCGACGAAAAATGACGGACCGAGGGGGCGAGCGAACGACCCCCCGGCCCACCTCGACGAAAAATGACGGACCGAGGGGGCGAGCGAACGACCCCCGGCTCCACCTCGACGACGGACCGAGGGGGCGAGCGAACGACCCCCCGGCTCCACCTCGACGACGGACCGAGGGGGCGAGCGAACGAACGAAGGACGGACGAGGGGTCGAACGATCGACCCCCCGACCTCTACCTCGACGACGGACCGAGGGGGCGAGCGAACGACCCCCCGGCTCCACCTCGACGAACGAAGGACGGACAAGGGGTCGAACGATCGACCCCCCGACCTCTACCTCGACCTCTCCGACCTCGTCTCTGCTCCGACCACGTCGACGCCTCGACCTCTACCTCGACCAGGGGTCGAGCGGACGACCCTCGGACGAGGGGCTCGATTAACCCAACTGCTCCCGACATGGGTTAAAGTGAACCTACCTAACGACATGGGGCGCCCGCGTCCGCTGTCAAATCCGCCAACTCCCCGTCAGGTCCCCGATTCCTGTCAACTGTGCCGCCACTGTCGCCACTACGCGGGTACGGACTCCAATAGTACCCCTCGGAAAGTGAATAGTGCGACCCTCGACGACGATTTCGGGAATGCAACAGAGTCACGCAGGGCTCGACCCCCCCCCCTCGACCGGGGGGCTCGACCCCTCTCTCCAACAACTCCGGTACGGGAGCCGTCCCATCCGCTCCATCCCGCTTCAGCTGTGGGATTCGTGCCCGCCTGCGGACACTGCACTGCGACGACTTCTACCGCCGCCACGACCGGGGACGCCAGAAGGACGGGAAGGCCATGCCGCCACAGTGCTCAACATCTCTCCACCAACACTGTGCCGCGGATACGCTACCCATACTACCACTGTTAGGACCCTGTACCCTCGGGCCTCCCCTTGGTCTATAAAAGGGGACGCCGAGGTAGAGTATAGGGGATCTTCTGGGACTTCCAGGGAGAGATCTTCTTCATCTTCTTCTTTTTCTAGACGGTCAGAGCCTGAAACCTCCGGGACACAAGTTCGGACTCTGACACTCCACACACCCCGCCACTCGATCGACCCCTCGGGTGGCCGACTCCGTGTAACACAGCTTGTACCCCCCCCTGTACGAGCACGCTTTGGGTGCGAGATAATACAAGTCATCCTCCCCCCGCTGGACATAGGGCCTTCTTTGCCCGAACCAGGATAAACCTTGTGTCCATCTTGCATCACGTCTGAGAGAGGGAGCATGCGATATACAAATTTACTCGTTGGTGGTCTTGACCCCCGGGTCATAACACCGACAGTTGGCGCGCCAGGTAGGGGGATTCGCGTGTCGATCAACTCCGAACTACTCTCTCAGATGGATTCTACCATCCCATCGTTCCCGTTCACCACCGTCATCTGGTTCGACAGTCTAGGGTTCGTTTCCACGGACCAGGGCGACTTCATAGTCTTTCCCTCCGCCCGTGGCCTAGACGTCAGCAGCTCCGCTGCGCCGGAGCCAGCAAGGATCAGGCGATGGTCCCTCCGCTTGCGTCTCTGGCCTGCGATTAGGAGGAGGCGCGAGCGGCTCCGTCGCGCTCGCCGTCGTGCGAGCTCTGAGGCACCGGATGCCGTTCCCCCGGTCCCAGTTGGCGACACGACCCCTTCTCCTAGGGGTCCGCTTGACCCACGCTTGTGGGCCGAGGGCGGGCGTCTCCCCGAGCGGGACTTCGGCTCTGCCACATCGTCGTCCCCGGAGGCTCCCGTGGCCTCTCCGACACCCTCGATCCCGTCACCACTGCGTGACCCGTTCCCATACGGGCTCCGCAACAGTGCCGGACTCTACTCTGCTTTCGCAGGGCTGCAGATACATACATATGACGAGTCTCCATGGAGGGCGTCCTCAGGGTGGAGGAGCTCGCGAGCGGGCCCGGGAAGTCCACCGGCAGATCGTCGAGGAGGGGAACGCCGAACCCCGAGTCTTCAACCGCGCCAGCCAGAATGTCGTAGTAGCCGCGATGCTGCTCCGCGACATGCCGGCACCATCGACCCCCCAGGCACGGCGTATCAGGGACGAAATCCAGGGGCTTCTCCAAACTGCGGCCGTGCAGCAGGCGGAGAGCTCAGCCTCGAGGCGTCGAGGGGCTGCCTCAGGGCAACAAGCAGCGCCCCCTCGACAAAATCGGGAGGTCTCCGTCCACCAGAACAAGGCGCCCTAGGGCCAGGTCGAGCGACGACCGGTTCAGGAACGCCTCGTCGACGATCTCCCCCCTCGAGTGAACAACCGACGTCGGTACGGCGACGCCGAGGCTCGAGGCTACAGCGCTCACCGAGGTGGGTGCTTCGACAGCGACAAAGACCGATGTTGGTCTCCAGAGCCGCCGGGGCCCCGAGTCTTCGGAAGAACCATCCGGCGGGCCTCCCTGCCCGTACGTTTCCGACCACCCACCAGCCTGGTCAAGTACAACGGCGAAACCAAGCCAGAGCTCTAGCTTGCCGACTTCAGGCTGGCATGCCAGCTGGGTGGAGCCAAAGATGACCTCGTCATCATCTGGCAACTCCCACTGTTCCTCTCCAACACCGCTCGAAGGTGGCTCGAGGAGCTACCCCCGGACTTGATCCAGGACTGGTCCGACCTGGTCCGGATCTTCGAGGGCAACTTCAAGGGCACCTACAAGCGGCCGGGCAACCCCTGGGACCTTCGCAGCTGCCAGCAGAAGCCAGGGGAGACCCTCCGCGCCTTTACCCGCCGATTCTCGAAGCAGCGCACCACACTGACCCACATCTCCGACCACGAGGTCATCACGGCGTTCATCGCCGGGACAACCTGCAAGGAGTTCGTGCGGGAGCTGGGGCGAAACACCCCCAAGACCGCCAACGAGCTCATGGACGTCATCGCCAACTACGCAGCTGGCGAAGAGGCCGTTGGCGCCTTCTTCCAGATTCCCCCAGGGAAGGGGAAGGGCAAGACGGATGGGCCTGGGGGCTCGGACGATGGGCCCAAGGGAAACAATGGACCCAGAAGGAACAACGACGGCAACGGCGGCCGGAAGAAGAAGAAGAAGAAGAACCAACCGGGCCGACGCAACGTCGAGCCCAACGTCGAGCACTACGACGAGCCCGACGACCTTGTCGCTGCGGCGGACAAGAAGAAGCCTCGAGGGCCCCCTCCCGACGGGGGCGTCTTCGATAAGATGCTGAAGGAGCCTTGCCCCTATCATATGGGGCCGGCCAACCACCACCTCGAGGATTGCCGCATGCTCCGAAAGCACTTCGTCCCTCCTGGCTTCAGGAGAGATGACGGCAAGGAAGACCCGCCTTGTGACGCCCACGTCAGGGGCGATGTCAAAAAAGGAGGCTTCCCCGAGATCCACGACTGCTACATGATCTACAGGGGACCCTCGACTCGCCTCACCACGCGCCAGCGCAAGAGGGAGCGTCGAGAGGTTTTTTCCGTTCGAGCCCAGGCTCCGCGGTACCTCGACTGGTCCCATACGCCGATCACCTTCGATCAGGACGACCACCCCGAGCACATCCCCAACGCTGGGACTTACCCGCTCGTCGCCGGCCCGATCATCCTCAACACCCGCCTCACCAAGGTGCTCATGGATGGGGGGAGCAGCCTCAACATCATCTACGCCGAGACCCTCGACCTCCTGGGGATCCCGAGGACCATGCTCCTGCCCAGCGCGGGGGGGTTCCACGGGATCGTCCCAGGGAAGAAGGCACTCCCGATCGGCCGCATCAAGCTACCGGTCTGTTTCGGCGTCCCCTCGAACTTCCGAAAGGAAGAGCTGACCTTCGAGGTGGTTGCGTTCCTAGGCACCTACCACGCCATCATCGGTAGACCAGGATACGCCAAGTTCATGGCGGTCCCGAACTACACCTACCTCAAGCTCAAGATGTCGGGGCCCTCGGGGGTCATCACCATCGACACCTCCTACGAGCACGCATTCGACTGCGACGTCGAGTGCGTGGAGAAAGCCGAGGCCTATGAGGATTCGGCTATCCTCGCGGCCCTCGATGACTTGTCTGGAGAGATCCCCGACCCCAAGCGACACGCTGGCAACTTCAAGCCGGCGGAAGACACAAAGACCGTCCCGCTCAACCCCGGCCTCGCGGATGGGAAGGCGCTGACGATCAGTGCCACCCTCGAGCCCAAATAGGAAGCAGTGCTCGTCGACTTTCTCCGTGCGAATGCCGACGTGTTCGCATGGAGTCCCTCGGACATGCCGGGCATTCTGAGGGAGGTCGCCGAGCACTCCTTGGACATCCGAGCCGGGTCCAAACCGGTGAAGCAACGCCTGCGCCGCTTCGACGAGGAGAAGCACAGGATCATCGGGGAGGAGGTCGACAAGCTTTTGAAGGCCGGATTCATCAAGGAGGTGCATCATCCCGAGTGGTTAGCTAATCCCGTGCTTGTAAAGAAATAGAATGGGAAGGATAGGATGTGTGTAGACTACACCAGTTTGAATAAAGCATGTCCTAAAGTTCCTTTTCCTTTACCACACATCGATCAAATAGTAGATTCCACTTCGGGATGTGAAACCCTTTGCTTCCTTGATGCGTATTCCGGCTACCACCAAATAAAGATGAAGGAGTCCGATCAGCTCGCGACCTCCTTCATCACCCCCTTCGGCATGTTTTGCTACCTCACCATGCCCTTCGGCTTGCGGAACGCCGGGGCCACCTACTAGCGATGCATGCTCCACGTCTTCGGGAAACACATAGGGCCGACCGTCGAGGCCTACGTCGATGACATCGTGGTCAAGTCCAGAACAGTCGGAAACCTGGTCGGAGACCTCGAGATCGCGTTTGGGTGCCTCAGGGCTAATCGCATAAAACTAAATCCTGAGAAGTGTGTCTTTGGGGTCCCTCGAGGCATGCTCTTAGGGTACATAGTTTCCCAGCGCGACATCGAGGCCAATCCCGAGAAGGTAACCGCCATCACAAGGATGGGCCCGATCAACGACCTCAAGAGCGTGCAAAGGGTTACTGGGTGCCTCGCCGCCCTCCGTCGCTTCATCTCGAGGCTCGGAGAGAAGGCCCTACCCCTTTACCGACTCCTGAAGAAGATGGAACACTTCGCGTGGACCGCCGAAGCCGAGGAATCGCTCTCGAGGCTCAAGGCCCTGCTCACCTCGCCCCCGGTCTTGGTACCCCCGAGCCCGGCCGAGCCCCTCTTGCTCTATGTCGCAGCAACTACCTAGGTAGTCAGCGCGGTCATTGTGGTCGAGAGGGAGGAGGAAGGACACGCCCTGCCAGTTCAGAGGCCTGTCTACTTCGTGAGCGAGGTCCTTTCCGAGACCAAGACGAGGTACCCCCACATCCAGAAGCTGTTGTACGTGGTCATGCTCACTCGGCGCAAGCTCAAACACTACTTCCTGGGCCATCCGGTCATTGTGGTTTCATCTTTCCCCCTCGGAGAGATAATCCAGAACCGGGAGGCATCGGGAAGGATCGCCAAGTGGTCCGCTGAGCTCATGGGGGAGACCCTCTCCTACGCCCCTTGGAAGGCTATCAAGTCTCAGGTACTGGCAGACTTCGTTGCAGAATGGACCGACACCCAACTACCCCCAGCGCAGGTTCAGAGCGAGCTCTGGATCATGTACTTCGACGGATCGTTGATGAAGACGGGAGCAGGCGCCGGATTGCTGTTCATATCACCCTCAGGGGTCCATATGCGCTATGTCATCCGCCTCCACTTCCCCGCCTCCAACAACGTCGCCGAATACGAGGCCCTCATCAACGGCCTGCGCATCGCCATCGAGCTCGAGGTTCGACGCCTCGACGTGCGAGGGGACTCTCAGTTGGTGATCGACCAAGTGATGAAAGACTCGAGCTGCCATGACCCTAAGATGGAAGCCTACTGCAAGGAGGTCCGAAGGCTCGAGGACAAGTTCTATGGCCTCGAGCTCAACCACGTAGCCCGTCGGTACAACGAAGCTGCCGACGAGCTGGCCAAAATCGCGTCTACTCGAGGCATGGTCCCTCCCGACATCTTCTCGAGGGATCTGCACACGCCATCCGTCAACCTGGACTCGGGGGCTCCCGCCCTCGAGCAAGGGGTCGACCCACCCCCCTCGACCGATCCCCCCTCGAGCGGGGGAGAGGTCATGGAGATCGACGGGGCCGTCACAGCATCAACCCCTCCGACGGATTGGCGCGCGCCTTACCTCGAGTACCTGACGCGAGGCGAACTCCCGGAAGACCGCACGGAAGCCCGTCGAGTAGCTCGACGTGCCAAAACCTACGTTCTTTACGGGGACGGCCGCGAGCTATATCGACGAAGCCCGTCGGGTGTACTTCAACGCTGCCTCACCCTCGAGGAGGGGAGGGCATTGCTGAAGGACGTACACTCAGGGGCTTGTGGCCACCACGCGGCGCCAAGAACGCTGGTAGGAAGTGCCTTTCGACAGGGCTTCTACTGGCCGACGGCCGTCAACGACGCCACCAAACTCGTTTGATCCTGCCAGGGATGCCAATTCTACGCCAGGCAGACCCACCTACCCGCCCAAGCTCTTCAGATGATACCCATAACTTGGCCGTTCGCAGTATGGGGGCTCGACATGGTCGGCCCCCTGAAAAGAACCAAGGGTGGGCACACTCACCTTCTCGTGGCTATCGACAAGTTCTCGAAGTGGATCGAGGCTCGACCCATCACCAACATCCAGTCTCGACAAGCCGTGCTATTCTTCACCGACATCATCCACCGCTTCGGGATCCCCAACGTCATCATCACCGACAACGGCACGCAGTTCACCGGCCAAAAGTTCCTGGACTTCTGTGACCACCACCACATCAATGTGAATTGGTCCGTAGTTGCTCACCCTCGAACTAACGGTCAGGTCGAGCGCGCCAACGGTATGGTTTTGCAGGGCCTCAAGCCAAGGATCTTCGATCGGCTGAACAGGCATGGAAGGAGATGGGTCGATGAGCTGCCCGCTGTGCTGTGGAGTCTTCGAATGACACCAAGTCGAGCCACGGGATTCTCTCCGTTCTTCTTGGTCTATGGGTCCGAGGCCGTCCTCCCCACTGACCTCGAGTACGGGTCCCCTCGACTGAAAGCCTACAACGAGCAAGCCAACACGGTAGCCCGAGAGGACTCCCTCGACCAGCTCGAGGAAGCCCGTGACATGGCCCTCTTCAAGTCGGCACAGTACCAGCAGACGCTGCGGCGCTACCACGACAAAAACGTGCGCAAAAGGGACCTCAACGTCGGCGACCTCGTTCTGCGCCGTCGACAGAGCAACAAGGGGCGTCACAAGTTGACACCAGCTTGGGAGGGACCCTTCATCGTGGCAGAGGTGCTGAAGCCCGACACTTACAAATTGAAGAACGAGAAGGGCGAGATCTTCACCAACGCGTGGAACATCGAACAGCTACGTCGCTTCTATCCCTGAGGCCCAGGGCTTTGTACATTTTCGCATTTATGTACAAATTCTCGAATGAATAAAATGTTCTCGAAACACATTTCATGTTCATTCGTAGCTCGAAGGTAGCATCGACTTTGCCCGGACAAAGTCGAGCCTCCCTCGGGGGCTAACAGGAGGGCACCCCCCTCCTAAGTCCCCGAAAAACTCGAACGTTTTTTTGAAACTCGACTCTCCCTCTCGTTCTTTCCCTCGAGTACGCTTCATAACTAGGTAAAGGCGCCTCAAACTCCCTAAGGGTCGAGGGTGTCGTCGAGCCAGGGACCCACCTACGCCTCAGGGCTACGGTATCCCCGCTCGCCACCCCCCTTCCAGGGATACGAGCGTGCGTCGAATACTTAGTTCACAAGCGTCGACTTAGGCAAAGAAAAGCAGAGAGAGCTCAAGAAGTAGAAATAACGAGACGAACCCGTCTATAGCACTAAGGTAGCCTCGACTTTGCCTCAGCAAAGTCAAGCCTCCCTCGGGGGCTAACAGGGGGGCACCCCCCTCCTAAGTCCCCGAAAAACTCGAACGTTTTTTCGAAACTCGACTCTCCCTCTCGTTCTTTCCCTCGAGTACGCTTCTTAACTAAGCAAAGGCGCCTCGAACTCCCTAAGGGTCGCAGGTGCCGTTGAGCCAGGGACTCACCTACGCCCCAGGGCTACGGTATCCCCGCTCGCCACCCCCCTTCCAGGGATACGAGCGTGCGTCGAACACTTAGTTCACAAGCGTCGACTTAGGCAAAGAAAAGCAGGGAAAGCTCGAAAAAACAAAATTAACTATGTGCATCTCGATCAAAATGCATTATACACAAAAGGCCCTCGGGGGCTTGGCATTGTATCAATACAAAAGCCTAACTATTACATGGACCTTCTTGTCCAGATACGGCTTGCAGGCCCGGGACTACCCGTCGACACCTTCCAGGGGCTACTCGTCCACCGAGGGGATCACCTCGGGTTCGAAGAGTTTCGCCAGTAGGCCTCCAGGCACCTCTACGTGATCCATCAACTCCTGGCACTTCGAGTCATTCTCTTCCTCGGTGAGCTTCGGGTCGGTGGCGAACCCGTCGACAACGAGGTTGAGGTCCACGTCGTAGAGTGAGTTTACGACAGCGAGGGCCCGCTTCACGCCCACATGCAGGGCGGCTCGGACGTTCTCCGTCACCCCCCGCGTCCTGGAGTAGAAGCGGTGAAGCAGGGAGTCCCCTCGAGCATCCCCCTCGACCTCCGGCTCCGGCCTGACCGAGAGGTCGTCGCAGAAGGTGTTGATGGCGGCCGCGAGCGTCGCGTTGAGGTTCGCCTCAGTGTCGAGGAGGCCCTGAAGATTCTCCAGGTCCTTGTGGGCGCGGGCATTCTCCTTCGCGAGCTCTGCCAAAACAAGCACGCAATGGTCAAAACCCAAAAAAGCAGAAAGAGGGTCGAGGCAGGACAGATTCTCCAACACTCCCGAAGCGCTCACCTTGGGCCTGCACGTCCAGGGTGGAGTAGGCCCGCTCGGTCTCCTCGAGCTGGCGGCGGACGTCGACAAGGTCGGAGGACTGATCCTTAACCTTGGCCTCGAGGCCCTCGATGGTTTTGCCTGCGTCATCGAGGGCCCTCTTCTGGTTCATCGCCACCACGCCCAAGGAGGTCGCGCGGGTCCGAGCCTTCTCCTCCGAGGTGGCCAGAGCGTCGCGCTCGTGGGAGACGGCGTCGAGGTCTCCCCGGAGCCCTCGGATGCCTTCCGTCGCCCGGGCCAGCTCTTCCTTCAGCCGGGCAGCCTCCTCCTCGGCCTTGCGCTTGGCCTCGAGGGCAGCATCCCGCTCCCGCCCAACGGTGACGGTCGACTGAAGGGCGATGTCGAGCTTCCCTTGCGCCGACGACAAGGCCGCCCAGGCTTCCTTCTGGATGGCCTCGTAGCCGGCCTTCGCATGAGCGACCTTCGACTCGGCATCCTTCTGGACAGCCGCTGTCTCAGCCTTCGCGCGGGCGACCTCATCCCCCGCCTTATCCAGCGAGGCGCGGAGGGTCGAGAGTTGTCCCTGTACCCGGAGAATGTACTGGGACTTCTCGTACGACCTCACCCGCAGCGACTGACGAGGATAAAGACGAAGACCGTCAACAAACAGCAACCAGACAATTCAAGTACAGTCTAAGGTAGAACAAAACCTACCTCCATCCCCTCGCGTATGTCCGCGGTGGCGACCTCCGCAGCGCGACGTACCGAGTGCTCAAACAAGGCCCGGTACTCCTCGATGTGTTCCCACCGTCGGAGCTCGACCTGGTCGTCGAGCGTGAGGAAAAGCCGCTCGGGGTCTCCAGGGTCCGCCAGCTCGAGAACCTCCTGGCCCCAGGCCACGCTGCGGACGGCGATCCTCTCCTCGACCGTCCCCGTGACGCCCTCGCGTAGATCGCCCCCCCCCCTCGATAAGCGGAAAGGGGCGAGGCTTCTTCCGCCTGTCCTCTCCCGTCCTCTGGGCCACCTTGTGAGGACGTCGATGGCCCCGCCAAGCCGTCGCCACCAGGAGATGAAGACCCCGGCCAGTAGAGCGGCCCTGCGCGATGAAGGAATCGAAAAAATTAACACCCAGCAAGGCGAACCCACTGCATCTCGAGCGAATCGAAGTGTGACTTACCTCGAGACAGCGGCCCCCCAACCTCAAGGGGAGGCCGAGCCACCTCCGGCTCCGCCCGAGGAGCCGCGACGATGGCCATTTCCGCCGGGTCCACCAGCTCGGCCACCATCTCGTCCACCTGGGCGGGGGTGGACTCCATCAACATCCCGCCCTGTGTCGGCGCGGGCGTTCCCTCGGCGCGCTCGACCGGACCCCCCACCTCGAGCTCCGGTGTCGTCAAAGGGCCCTCGGGCGCGGCGGCAGTCGTGCCCTCGCGCTCGAGCTGGAGTCGAGCCTCCAGCGCAGCTAGGCCCTCGGGCCAGCACCCCGGTGTTGGGTGAGCCGGAGCCTCCCCCTCGTTCACAGGGGCTTGGGGCCCGACTACCTCCACCTCCTCGGCCGCGGCCGCCGTCGGCGGAAGCTCCGCGCCCCCGGGGCGCCAGGTGCGACTTCTTCCGACGGCCGCGTGGGCGCCACGACCGTCGTTCGGCGACCACCGCCGGCGGGATCGCCTCCTCCGCCGTCCGAGCAGGCGCCGAGGCCCCCTGCGCCTTCCCCCGCGCCATCGCCTCCTGGGCCATGGCCGCCCATGCCGCCTCGGGGGTAAGCGTCGAAGGGGGCGGGGCGGCAGGACCGACCTCGGCGGCTGCTTGGACCTCGAGCTTTTTGGCAGGGGCTAAGGGCGCGGCTCCCTGCGGGCGCTTCGACCTGAAAAGGAAACACGTGCGCAACGGTAAGCACGGGTCATTATCGACAAAAAGAAAATATAGACAACGTCTATGAAAGCGACTTACCCCCTCGGAGCCCGGCGCTTCGGCCCAGTGACCGTCGGGCTGGTCGATCTCTTGAGCACCACTGCCCGGGGGGCGGGGGTCGAGGCGGCTCTCGGCACCTTCTCCCGGGCAGGAGCCGGCGGCGCCACCGTCGTCCCCTTGCCGGCCCCCACCTGCGCCGACAGGCCTGGCGCCCGTGCGCTCGACACAGCAGGCTTCGGGGGCTTGCTTGATCGACCCCTCGACGGCGGCGCCACCGTCGTCCCCTTGCCGGTCCCCACCTGCGTCGACGGGCCCGGCGCCCGTGCGCTCGACGCGGCAGGCGTCGGGGGCTCGCTCGGTCGACCCCCCGACGAGGACCGCGACGTCTGCGACCGCGTCTGCCGCGGCACGACTTCCTGAGAAGCCACGGGGCGCTCCGCCCGTGGCCCAGCTTCGACGGAACGGGCCGACATCGAGGTCGACCCCTCCCCTCCACCAGTTACAACGGCCGCCTGTTCAGGCGCCGTCTCCACCTCCTCCAAGTCGCTCCAGTTTGTCACCTCCTCCTCCTCATCCTCCTCGTCCTCCTCTTCCGAGGGCGACAACTCTTCCTCGAGGCCCTCCCGCCTCTGGTGGGCCCGCCGCTGATTCCTCAGCTCTCTCTCCGGGCCCTCTTGGACGTCTTCGCCTTGGCTTTGTCCTTGTCGGCCTTCTGCTTCTCCGCGCGGAGGCGATTCGCCTCCTTCGTGGCCCGGCCCTCCTTCACCGGCGGAGGTGAGGGTCGGTAGGACACATTCCCCTACGGAACGCAAGGCAGTTAGAGCACGGGCAGAGAGGACAGAAGGGGCGGAGCGCGAGGACTCTAACCGGAGGAAAGGACCTTACCAGCTCAAAGAAGCCCCCATCCGGCTTCATGGGGATCTTCGCGACGTTCTTAGGGTCGAACGACCCCGCGAAGAAGCGGCGGACGCGGCTGACCACCCTGTCCGGGGCCAGTTCTTCTTCGACGAAGCGACAGCCCGAGAGATCGACCCCCGGACCCATCTCATCGATGCGGAGGGGTCGAGCCATCAGTGGCACGACCCGCCGTCGGTGGAACGCCGACGCGACGATCTCCGCGGTAAGCCCCTTCTCCTTCAGACGCTTGAGCGCGTCCAGCAAGCCGTCGAGGCGGCCCTGCTTGTCCGTCAGAATGCCATATCCCCAGCGGTCGGGCTCGGCGTCGAGTGTCCTCCCGGTGTACGCCGGGAGCAGATCGTCGTCGTTCCTCAGGTAAAACCACCCGGAGTGCCATCCGGAGTGGCTCGAGGATGGCTTCGCCGGGAGCCAACACTTCGCCCGCTTGACGGAGATGCTGCAGCACCCGGCCCTGACCCTCCGGCGGGTACCAGTGGTGACCGAGGCGTGGAAGATGCTGGCCTTGAAGATATGGAGCCACAGCTCCCAGTGGGGCTCGATCCCCAGGTAGCCTTCGCACACCGCGGCGAAGACCGCCGCCTGGCTGACGCCGTTGGGGGTGAGGTGCTGGAGCTCCACGCCGTAGTAGTAGAGGAGCGCGTGCAGAAAGCGGCTGGGTGGGGCACCCAGTCCAGCCCGGTGGAAGATCTCGAACGACACCACATACCCCTCCGGCGGGTTGGGCTCGGCGTGGTCCTACGGCGGAAGCATCCACTCCGGCCTCTCCGCCGTGGTAACGGGCCAGAGAAGACCACTCTCCACCAACCCCGTCAGATGCGAGTGACGGACCGAGGAGGCGGGCCAGTCATCGGCGCTGATGAGCGCGAAATTGGCCATAGGGACGGTGGTTTGCTCGGACTTAGGGGCGGACGGTACGTTCCCTATCTTTCTCTTTCTCTCTCTCCCTCTCCCGTGCAGAGTTCCGGCTCGTGGGACGCCTAAGGCAGAGACGGAGAGAAGAAGGCAAGGAAGACGAAGGCAAGGGGCGGCGAAGGCAAGTGCGCGGAAAGAGCACCCGACTCCTCACCTTCGCTACTTATACGCGGGAGGCCAACGGACGGATCTGGCAAACAGGCAAGAGAATCTCCGCATTTAATTCGCCTGTACTCCCTTCCTCGTATTCCTCTAGGATAAGGCGTCCCGTCCCATCATCGGGCTCCGCGCCGCACTCCGCCCTGCAACCGCCACTGTTGCGCCGAACAGACACCGCCTAAAAAGGCGCGCGGCCGGAAACGCCGTCTTCGAGGGTAAGGAATCTTGAGGCAGCGAGAGCTGGCCCTCGAAAGAGGGTTCGACAGCTACCCTCGAGTACCCGAGGCCAGAAATGACCTCGGGTTAGGACCTCGGTCCACCCCCAAAATCTCGAGGGGACAAAGGCCGGCCTACGAACGGGCTCAATAGCCCCCCTCGAGTACCCGAGGCCTGACAGGGCCTCGGGTCATCAACTACAGTTCGTTCCATGGCCTCGAAGGGGTAAAGGCTGGCCCGTCCGGGGGTTCGACAGCCTCCCTCGAGAGCTCCGGCACAGGTATGTCCCCAAGTTCAATACAACAACCACCTGCTTTTCCCCTCGGCGGTCCACAAGGTAGGACTCCTCCTGAGGATAGCGTCGGATGACGAACCATCCGTCAAATCTTAAGGGAGCGAAGGCTGGCCCTTACACAGGGTTCGACAACCGCCCTCGAGTACCTGAGGTCAGGAAGGACCCATGGTTAACGGACTCCGGTCCATCCCCAAATCTTGAGGGAGCGAAGGCTGGCTCCACGAACGGAGTTCGACAGCCGCCCTCGAGTACACGAGTCAGGGATGTCCCGGCAGCTCGAGAACGAACTCTTGAGGCTCCCAGGGACATATCTGAGGCATACCTAGGAACACCTAAGGATCCCTATGCTGGGAGGCATCGAGCCACCAACTCCTATCGAATGGGGTTGGCACCTTGGTGATCGACATGGTCGTGCTTAGTAAGCCGTACGGCTTGCTTAACAATGAGAACGCCTCCGGGCCACTAGTCGACCCCTATCGAACGGGGTACGAGTTCTCACTCGGATTTTTACCCGTACAAGGTACCATTTCTAATGGACTCATGCCCGAGAACAGCTCACCGAGGACTTCGGGCTCGTCCTAACGAGGATAGCACGATGTTCTTCACCCCACGATCTGAACGAAAGGATCCGTGGGAAGGACGCTATGAGGTAGTGAAGGCCTAGCCATTCGAGGGCTCGAGGGCCCGACTACGCACGGCACCCCTCGACGAAAGAGGGTCGAAAAACTCGTAACCTGGCAGACAGAGTCGACCTCTCGGCACGGGGCGCTCTGACTCCAGTGGTGCTCGAGGGAGCGAAGGCTGGCCCTCGGTAGGGTTCGACAGCCGCCCTCGAACACTTCTCTTTTCAGGGAAAGGAATGAAATCGACCCCTCGACAGGGTGCCACGCCTCCAGGTATCCTTAAAAGACCCCACTATACAACGTATTTTAGCCCCCAGAGGAGTTCTTAATCACTCCTCTGGGGCCTCGGGGGCTACCCCCATGGGGTGCGCTCGCGCGCACCTCGCGGAGAATCGAACTTCTCACTAACCCTGCAGGCCAAGGACAAAACCTCCGGGCAATCCTTACTCCCTCCGAGAAACGCGTATCATAGCCCCCAGAGGAGTTCTAAATCACTCCTCTGGGGGCTCGGGGGCTACTTTCGGGTACGAAGGTAAGGGGTACCCTAAACCCTTCGATAAATTAACGCTAAACATAGCAACCATTTTTAAGGCAGGGACCAGCCCACTACTCGGTAAGGCGCGGCCCATCGCTCGAGGGCCCCCTCTACACCAGCTGCGGCGACAAGCCACGGGCGGGCCCACCTCGACGAAAAATGACGGACCGAGGGGGCGATGCGAACGACCCCCCGGCCCACCTCGACGAAAAATGACGGACCGAGGGGGCGAGCGAACGACCCCCCGGCCCACCTTGACGAAAAATGACGGACCGAGGGGGCGAGCGAACGACCCCCCGGCTCCACCTCGACGACGGACCGAGGGGGCGAGCGAACGACCCCCCGGCTCCACCTCGATGATGGACCGAGGGGGCGAGCGAACGACCCTCAGGAATGCAACAAAGTCACGCAGGGCTCGACCCCCCCCCTCGACCGGGGGGCTCGACCCCTCTCTCCAACAACTCCGGTACGGGAGCCGTCCCATCCGCTCCGTCCCGCTTCAGCTGTGGGATTCGTGCCCGCCTGCGGACACTGCACTGCGATGACTTCTACCACCGCCACGACCGGGGATGCCAGAAGGACGGGAAGGCCATGCCGCCACAGTGCTCAACGTCTCTCCACCAACACTGTGCAGCGGATACGCTACCCATACTGCCACTGTTAGAACCCTGTACCCTCGGGCCTCCCCTTGGTCTATAAAAGGGGACGCCGAGGTAGAGTATAGGGGATCTTCTGGGACTTCCAGGGAGAGATCTTCTTCATCTTCTTCTTTTTCTGGACGGTCAGAGCCTGAAACCTCCGGGACCCAAGTTCGGACTCTGACACTCCACACACCCCGCCACTCGATCGACCCCTCTGGTGGCCGACTCCGTGTAACACAGCTTGTACCCCCCTGTACAAGCACGCTTTGGGTGCGAGATAATACAAGCCATCCTCCCCCCGCTGGACGTAGGGCCTTCTTTGCCCGAACCAGGATAAACCTTGTGTCCATCTTGCATCACGTCTGAGAGAGGGAGCACGCGATATACAAATTTACTCGTTGGTGGTCTTGACCCCCAGGTCATAACACCGACACATTGATTGTATAGATTAATCAATTATCAATTTATTTCAGAGAATAAAACATATTTAACATTGCTACTAGCAGATAGATCTTGTCGTTACGAAACCAACGCAACTCGAACGGGACCAAACGGATCTAAAACGAAGAAGTTATAGATTAAACAAGATTTTGAAGAGGGCAAGATTAAAACATTAAAGAATTAATTTACTTTGATTTTCAAAAGTAATTAACATAGATGAAAACTGTACCATTAGATAGGTCATGAAATTACGAAGCTAACGCAACTTGTTTGGGTCAAAACGGATTTGAAACGAGGGAGATATAGGGTTTTCAAATTCGGTGGCGAATCTGCACTTTGGAAAACGTATTTTGGATTAAAACAGAGGGGTTTATGTTTTCGAAAAACAGAAAGCGTACTTCCAGATCTACGCTTTGGGCGGCTGTTGACTGGGTCACCGCCCACGTGTGCGCCACGTGGCTGGCTCGGACAGGCTGGTCCACGGTGCACCTGCTGGCGTGGCACCAGTGGACTAGGTCCACAATCCATGATGGACCGAAGGGGTATCATCTAATCAGGAGCGTCTGTTCGAGATCCGACGGTCCAGATTATAAGCAAAGGTGAGGGAGTGGGGACGGGCGGCGCGGCGACCGGAGTCGGGCGGCGCACGGTGGTTCCATCGCCGGCCGAGAGCGAACGCTCGTCGGCGTAAGCCGATCGGGGGCTACGGTGACCCGTTTTCGAAATTGAGCACACCGGGAGAACGAGGAAGCAAAGGCGAACTCGCCCAGAGCCATGGCAAGGCTCGGGGACGGGCCGAGAGCACCGACAGCAGTGAACCGCGGCGGCGGACGTACTGCGCACGGCGGCGCGAGGCGGTTAGGGACTTGGGTGCCCTAATCCGTCCGGAAAAAGGCTCGGGAAGCAAGCGGGAGACCCGACGAACCTACCTGACCGCTCAGAGAGGCTCGTGGACGGCTCCAGACGGCTGGCGACGAGAGACAGCGGCGGCGGTTATCCCGTACACGGCGGCGAGGCCTACCAGCGCACGAAAGAGAGGGAAAAAGGAGGGAGAAGGCGTTCTGCACTTACGCGAAGGCGAAGTGCGACTCGATGGCGAGCTTGCGGCGTCCCGAGGCGCGGAACGGCGGCGGCTCGCTGGCGGATCGGCGGAGCTCTGCGGCGGCGCTGTTGTGTCTGCGAGGCGAGGCGAGGGCTCGAGGATCGATGGGAGAGACGGCGCGGGGGTCGGCGCTATATATGGGACCGAGGGGCAGAGTCCCGTGCGGCCACGCGCGCAGACGCGGAACGAACGCGGCGCGGCGCGACGTCGCGGCAGAGTCCCGGTCGGACACGGGAAGGAGAGGGGAGGAGATGACAGGCGGGACCGGCATGTCAGTGAAAGGGAGAGAGAGAACAGAGGAGCGCTGACGGGCTGGACCCAGATGTCAGCGGGGGAAGAGAGAGAAGAGGGACGCGGCCGCGGGGCAGGCTGGGCCGAGACGCGGGGGCAGGCCGGCCCATGCAGGCGAGAGAAGAGGAAGGGAGGGAAGCAGGCCGGTTTGCTTGCTGGGCCCGAAAGAAGAAAGGAGAGGGTTTCCTGTTTTCCTTTTTCCTTTCAAATTTGATTTTCCAAATTGAATTTTCTAAATTGGTTTTGCAAAGTTTTCTAGGGTTTTGCAACTTCAAACAACACAAGAAAAATGCAGGGCATGAAATGCTCAAACATGTTAACCCTAACATGTGATTTAGTTTTATTTTTATTTATTTAATTCTATGCTCATAAAATTGCTTGAAAATTAAATCAAATTGAACTCAAATTTAAATCTAATTTGCTATTCAAATTTTAGGGTGTTACATGGCGGCGCGACACGGGCAGATGGAGAAGAGGGAGATGGGGAGTCGCATCGGGAGAGGGGGAGATAGGGTGGCTGGGCGGCGCGGGATGGCGGCGGCGGCGGCCGACGCGGGAGCTAGGACGTTGCGCGGGCTGCGGGGGCGCGGGATGGCGGCGGCGGGATGGTGGCGGCGTGGAGCGCGGGATGGCGGCGGCGTGCTTTTTTTTGTATCGTGGATGGAGAACACCGTGAGTCCGTTACGGGGACGGGGCGACGCGGGATGCGTACGGGGGAGGGATGAGTGATGAGTGATGAGGGAAGATCCAAAGCACTTGCACCGTTGGATCTGAGTGAGCACATCTAAGAAGAGGTTGGAGTTAATCTGGGTCGTTTATTTTGAAAGGTTTCATTTTGGTGGGGTAATTTTGGGGTACACTTAGTGAAGTCATTGACTGTTGGGTACGTTTTACTGTGTAGCTGTAGGGATGTTTTATCGGTGCATTATGTATTGGTCGAGAATTATGTATTGGTAGAGATAGGCCCTATTTTGATACAGTAGCTCAGGCTAGATGTTAGAGTTAGTTTCTATCCCAGGACTAACTCTGAACTAACTCTAGTCAAAGACATGTTTGAATACAAGGGTTAGATAAACAATAAATGCGGTTATCTAATCATTTGATTCATTTAAACTCATTCCCACCAGAACTAGCTCAAATAATCACCTCTTTTGGGGATAGTTTTTTTTGTTGGGCAACTAGCCCCGTCTAAACCTCCTGTTTGAATATTTTTGAACTAGTTAAGCTCGAAATAGCTCTAGCCCCTGGATCTAAATAGGGCCATAGTCTTGCGGCGTGGCAGTGTACAAATGCTAAAGTTTACATATCCAACATTTGGAAGCTAATTAAGAATTAAATATAAGCTGGTTATAAAACTAATTGAACATGAGTAGACTAATTAACGAGACGAATCTATTAAGTCTAATTAATTCATAATTAGTATATGTTTACTGTAGCTCAATATTGTCGATTCATGAAATAATTAGACTTAATAGATTCGTCCCGCAAATTAGCCTCAATATGTATAATGTGTTTTATACTTAATCTATATTTAATACATTAAATTAGTTTCCAACATTCAATGTGACAGGGTTAATTTTAGCCCAGAGGAATCATTGATTCAAAACCAATGAAGTTTTACCATGAAGGTGATCTTGCCTACTTTGTATTGCCAAAGCTTTAGGGCCATAGGATTGGTAACGGTGAGTTCAGAAACAACATTGGGAGACGACTTCACCATCTTGTCCACTGCAGAATTTTTTAGTGCTGTAACTATGAAGAATATAGATATTGATGCATTAAGGTATATCGTCAGCGAATAGAAATAGGAGTGTTGTAATCCATACTGCTTTGACTCCAGTCCCGTTCGATTACGTTATTTCAACACTACTTTTTAGTAAGTAAATAAATAACATAAACATTCAGCTTAAGTTAAATTTTAGCTCAACGAATTTGGCTTATGCTGAATGACTAAATAAATTGATGTGAGAGAAAAATACTATTCACTAAAACGTAGGGATGAAGTAGTGCAGCGGAACAGACATATCCAAGTATCTTCTCTTACAATAAATTAGTATAAACATTTAACATAAATTAAATTTTAGCGCAACGAATTTGGCTTATGCTGAATGACTAAATAAACTAATACGAGACAAAAATACTAAATACTACATATCCAATCGTAGTCAACAGGGGCATGGATTACAACAATCCATTTTCTATTCCGATCCAAAGTGTTGGTGAGGTGCTCACCGGCGTAGGGTAGCACTACTCTCCATCATGTTGCGGGGATGGGGTAGTGTTGTCGGCGGAGGCCACACGGTTCCCAATGGCCAGAGTGAGAGCAGCTTTGCTAAAGCGAGGCCGGTGAGCCGGCTAGCCGGCGAGATACCCTCTCGGCCTCAGAATTGGGATCGGCTGTTTATTGACACTCCTGTTGTCTTTAGCGTCTAGAGATTCATCCAACCGGATTAGATTCCGATGGATAAGAAACATTTTACAATCCTAGAATTTTATATAAGATTTAATAAATAGACACATAATTGTAATAAAATGTGGCAGTTTTTTTTATAGATTCCAAAAGGGTCTGATTGTTACCTGTATAACTCCTTCTCTAGACTCCTATAGTGCAAAATGGGCTTGTTTGGTTATCTGTATAGGGTCTTATACAGGCTAACACTATGCTCAAAGCAGTCAGAATTTGCATAACATTGTTCCTCCATTTCCGAGCGTATCCACTACGCAACACCGTATTGCATCCGCACTGGCCTGCAACTCTAGCATCCGCCTGTACAACTCCAGTGCCCAATTTCCTTTCCTCGCCGCTCATTCAGTCTTTCATCAACCACTCTCCACTTGCGTAGTTAACCAAACACACATGTTTATACTTCACTGCGCCTACACATGGAAACCAATCACATGCACAATAGTAGACAACTAAATATCTTGTCGAACCAAACAACTTGCACAACTGCAAGTTGCATGGCCTAATGTATGATAATGATATGTTGCATAGGATCTATATGCTATGCATGTTAGTACGAGCAACCAATCAGACCCAAAGTCTTTTAGAAGCCAAACAAGACCAAAACATATAATCCTTATACCAAAACTACCATTCTTTTTTTAGAGAACCGTGTGAACACACGTGTTTCATTAAAAAGAAGATAGAGTTTTGAACAGACAGGTAATCCAGAGACTACCAACCCGAATCGAAACGACAGCGCACGCGGTTATCCTTCTACCAAAACTACCATTCTTTTCCATCCATCGTATACTAGTATGGTGATTTAAATTCTCCAAAGCCCTTGATTGCGTGTCAGGAGTTTGAAACCCCATACATAAATCCGGGTAACCATCCCTCAAATTGACCACCAGGCAAGGCTACCGAACTTATTACGATTTCTAGCTCTACACGCTCGGTTTCCTCTCACTAAGGCTTCATTGTCAATTAGCTCAAAATTAGCCTTAGTACAAAAAATATCCCCTTTAACTTCTTCATGCATGGTCTGGGTGCTCTCATCCTCTACTCCCACCCCTACTCCCTAGCATGTCAAGACGTGGATGTGAAAAAAATAGAACAACTACTACAGACAAAAACAATCATGGTACGTATGTCCTCGGAGGCGGACGTTTGTGATTCCAGAACCAGAATGGAGCTATGATCAGTCATCAGTCATCACCACCTGAGACTGGCAACCGTAAATTCAAGAACATGGGGAGGAAGCTCTTACTAGACACCATTGGGACTCCAACGGCCCACGAACATCGAAGGTTAGAGCAGATGATCCATCAGGATCAGAGTTGATTCTGCAGCTTTTATGGATTGTGACCAAGCTGCTACTACTAAGCTGTTCCAGCTTTCCAGGACAGCGGCAGCAACACAATGAGCTAAACGGCTGCATGCGCAGCAGCCAGAACGCATTATTGTAATCGGAGCAGCATGAACGTTCTCGTAAGTTGCAGTCCAGGATGCTATGATTTGTGCCTGTTAGCATTTGGTTTGTTTTTTCTTGTGTTTTCTTCTGTTTAAATGTCCTTGTCTGCATAGACTATGCTTGGAATCATTTGTTTTCACATGTATCATTTGTATTCAGCCGTATTAGTTTTATAAAACTAAGACACCAGACAGAGAAACCGAGACTGAAATTTTGCGCAGTTCAGACTTCAGGCTACAAAATTCAGACAGAACCATGCGTCTCCAACAATTACACGATTACAAGAATATACAGAACAATCTGCCAAAGGACCGACCGACCGACTTATTTCCACGATTACACGGCCAACGAAACTTCTTCCTTTACAATGAAAGCTGCCACATAGCAACCCTCATCCCTCAGCAGCACCAACAAATGCAGAATGTGCAGTAATATATCGTACAGGATTACAAATGGCACAATAGAAACCTCAAAAACCTGAATGTAAGTACACCAAAGAATGCTGGGCTGAGGAGATCTCAAGTGCCCTTGATCACAACAACAGGGCAGCCCACATGGTTGATACAGTAGTTGCTCACACTGCCCAAGAACACCCTGTAGAAAGGAATCGATTCATCAGATTGAATCGGACAGCAGAAGAAAAGCAGAGTCACTCAGGAACATGTAAAAACAGGCAATAGTATGACTGTCAGGCACTTGTATTACTGACAAAGGGTTTTCAGACGACTGGCTGTCAAACTTGTAACGAAACTTTAATGAAATGCAGAGCGATAGCAGCACTCAGACAACAGTTCCAGCTCCAAAAAGGACTGTTCACTGACATCCTAGCAGAAAACTGAGCCACTGTACAGACCAGAGCAAGGTGTTTTAACTTTCTTTGGTGTTATGTGTTTTAACTATAAAGAAGAATGCTAAGCCCAAATAGTGCCTCTTTGATCATGCCAGACATATCAAGGGATTCATAATTGAAGAAAAAATGAGTTGTCAAAACAGTTGGAAACTGCCATCCACTGATGAAAGAACAGATTAAAAACCAGAACTTCCTTGCAGCTCACATTGTGTATTTAAGCATTGCCATTACTCATTAGAAACGACTCTCAAATATGATGCCTGATCAGATTAATAGAAAAACAAAGTGATAATATGTAAAACTTTGCTCACTTAGCAGCTACATGTCACGAAGTCGAAGCTACAACTAATGTAAATTTTACATGCAGTTGGAATTTTAGTTTGGATTTAGCTCTGCTCAGTATGCACCTTTTTTAATCGTTGTTGTGATGCCCACAAACATTTCCCTTGGCAGGTCGTCCAGCCAGCTCTTTATTCAATGTTGTTGCTTAAAGGTGCACATCATCATTTATCTACTACTACTACATAAGATAATGTTGATTTCTGAAAGAGTACTAGCTAGTTCAGAAAATTACTAGTAGCTGGCTCGCTTCCTAACAATTCGTCATGTGTTATGATATTGATCGGGCACAGAGTCTGTCCCAGTTAGGCAGTACATCATCAAAATCAGCAGTAGCTTTAGGTAAGCAAAGCACAAGACAGGATATCTGTCTCTACCTCTTGAGCGGCCCAATGGCACGGCAGCCCACGACGAGCAGATCGGCCTTGCGGTTGGCCGCAACCTCGCAGATCTTCTCCTTGGGGTCCCCGACCACCACCTCAGTCTTCACCTCCACCTTCATCTCGAAACAATTCCCAATCAGTGAAACCGGAAAAGAGGCGAGGAGGACTGAAATTGAAGAACAGATCGGTCCTCCCGCTTCGCCCCCTTACATTCTACTCGTAGCAATCTTCACGCTTGCTCCATGATCGCCTGCGTGATGCCCCCGCTGTGCGCATCGATGCCTGCGTGAACTCCGCTCCTCCACCCCGCCGGAATCAACCAACAACAACAAGTGCCAATCGATCCCGACAGGAAACACACCTCAAGCCGGCCCCGGATCCAGATGACAAGAGCTTACTGTCGCTTAACGAGCGGCGAGACGGGAATTGGTTTCGACTTACTGGGGCCGCCAAGGGGATGGGCGCCGGGTTGAGACCCCGCGCGATGTGGGGCGGCTGGACTGGAGCACGACGAACGCCGTCGGGGCGCAGGCGGAGTTGTCGACGCCCACCCGCAGCGCGCGCTCATAGCTCTCCTCTCTGCCGTCACACCGCCACCCCCAACCTACCGCTCGACATTGCCTTGTCGCCACATTGGGGTAGTCTCTGCCCCGCGCCGCTGCGCGTTCTAGTCTCCTGTCAGTCTCCAGTATCCCCCAAGCCTTCGCCGGCTCCTCAATGTGACCTGGGCACGTTGGCTCGCGATGGTGTCGCTCAAGTTTGCTGCTGTCCAGCCACTCTCCTTCCCCTTCCCTAAGCAAACCCTTGCCGGCTAGCTTCTACGCTTCGAGCTGGGCTGAGTAACTTGACGGAAACCTCAGCGGAACCACATGTACTTAACGTGCAGTATGGTATCTGTCAGCTCCATCGACCCATATACACCCAAACAGCGCTTGACGGCTCTAACATCGTGCACATACTTAATTTTTGGCATCAAAGGTATCGTTGCTCATACGGCTACGCATAAATAAATCACACACTTGACAAACCACTGATAATGAAGACGCATCATAGGTTTAGGGTTACGGGTGGATAGTATATAGCATGTATTATAAGAATATCTAGTATAGAGAAATTATTGGGGAGGTAGGTGCTGAGGCCTAATATTGTCGCTCACGGCATCTAGTAATTTGCCGAATATAGGAGAAGCCGTGGGGGGGTCGTTTTGTGAGGGGATATGATTAGTTTATGATGGCGTTGGGATATTAGTAACTTGGGGGGAAAAGTATGAATACTGAAGGGTGAACTCCTTATTGTACTCTCCACATAGTATCGGGGGTAAAGAAACTAAAAGTACCAGGCGTTGATTTCATATTCCATATAATACGTAGCGTTGCTATAACCATTAGCGATGAGGCATATCCTTCTTGTTGTTTAGTTGGTTTGTTGCCGCCTAAACGTAAGTTCACTACGTTATTCGAGTGGGTCCAATACGTTTTAACTTAATTCATGTTTACTCATTTCTTGTAAGTATGGGCAACACACACACACGGAGAATACAAAAGAGATGACGAGAAACTCTTGCTAGTGATACCCCATCGGTTTTTTTATACTAGTAATATGGGCTGATTTAATTGCTTACGGTGGATTTATTAAGGTAGAGAGGAGGATATGCATTAAGTATAATAGTCCCGAACTATATTGAAGTATGGTAAAATCCAGCCGCGACACGTTTTGACACTCAGTATCCGATCTAAAAAGGTTCAGCATCACGAAAATCAGAATTGTGGGGTTCCGCGCTCTGCAGCGTGTCTCTATACATCTCACTGCATATGTGCCAGCAGGTGTCCCAAAAGCAACATGCCTCGATATCCAAGTCAAAATGCGCCATATGCCAGCTAGCCCTGATACCGCTAGCCGGTGGATTTGGTATCGTTGGTGTGTATCGTCTGTGTCCTGAGAATTCTTCTTGCGTTAAAAACTAGCTACATTTTTTTCCCCCGAGATCCATTTAAACTTCCGTCGAGTATCTTCTCCGTTTTCTATCGCCCAGCACCTACTCAAACACGCTACAAACCGAAGGCGTATGATACTTGCAACGAACCGTCGTTTACTGATAGTCGTGTTTAGTATAGATGTGGCTGAAATCTTAGTCTCGTCTTACTAAGGTAGGGTCATACTTTGTATCTGCAAAGTGCAAAGTAGATCCTATCATACAGACTGTAGGTCCTAGCATTGGGCCAATTTTAATTGTTATGATTCTTTGGAGGTGGGATTTGTATTAGGCGACAAATGGTTTAAATACTCTTAACCAGTACGTTTTTCAATTGGCGTATCTGAAGAATTCCTTTTTTTTACATGAATCCGTCAGCCCTACAATCATGGAGAAAGCCCATGCTACTAGTTTACCGCACCAACAAACTTACCCGACTGCCAAAATACCCATTTCTGTAAAAACATAGGCTACACACCATTCCAAGCGTACCGACCTCTAGCAACGACAGGTCGAAACGAATAGGCCCTCCTCCCGCCGCCGGAACATCACTTGACAAAGATCAGTACAATCCATCAAATCTCTACCCCGCTCGTCCCCGAGTCCACGGAACAGATGGTCAGACTAACGAACGACCCCTCAATTACACTAAGTCGAAAACGACGACCCCGAGCAGAGCTCGATCAACCCTCACTAATCCCAGAATGATGGGGTGAAAGAGAATCCAATGCTCCGACTATGCGCCTTGCCTAACCCAGGTGCCCACTACATACGGTCAAATCCATCATTCGACCTGCCCTTCCACGTACACAGGCCGAGGAGTTAGAGGCGATGGTGGCGGGGAGACCAGATGACACTGTCAGCTGAGGCAGCAAGTAAAGAGGTATAAGAACAACATCTGTATTTTATTTATAGCACAAAGACCATAGTGTAATGTGAGGTATGTAAATATAAGCTTAGACGTTGAAATATAAAGAACTGCAAATATCATCCAACCACATCCACATGGAACCCTCCTAATCCCTCCGTCCGCTTCAACTGTGAGCCCTAACCCTCTACAGGAATCGTAATCTCAACCACGCCAAGACGTGCGGCAGCGACCAGCCCCCATCACCATGCCCCTGAAGCACCAGAAGGAAGGAAAGCCACGCCGCTACAGCGATCGACGTCCCACCGCAAGCATGGCGCCGCGGACACCTCTCCCATGCCTCTACAGTCTAGGATCTCTGTACTCTCAGGCCTCCCCTTGATCTATAAAAGGGGACGTTGGGATAGAAGAAAGGACATGCGCATTCATATCGGCTCACGCATTCGGACATCATAGATCTCTCAACGAGCCGAAACATCAGCTCTGACCCGCATACATCAAGAGCCAAGTCGCACACACCACACCCGCTTGCTTGATCAACATCTCAAGCAATCCACCAGCTCACCTAGGATAGCCTTGCTAGTCCTAGACTTTAGCTCAATATAAAAATTTACTAGTTGGTGGTCTTGACCCCCTGGGTCATAACACCGACAGTTGACGCGCCAGGTAGGGGGCTTTGCATGTCGATCAACTCCAAACTACTCTCCCAGATGGATTCCACCGTCCCACCATTTCCATTCGCCACCATCATTTGGTTCGGGAGTCTAGAGTTCATGTCCTCGGGCCACGACCACGACATGTTTCTACTCTCCAGTGGTGGCTATGGACAGCAGCGGCTCCGGTACGCCGGAGCCAAGGGGGACCAGACGACGGTCCCACCACTCGCGCCTCTCGCCTGTCACCAGGAGGAGGCGTGAACGACGCCGCCGCACTCTTCGCCGCGCGAATCCCGAGACACCGGACGCCATCTCCCCGGCCTCAGCTGGCGACACAGTTCCTCCCTTCGGGAGCCTGTTTGACCCATGCTTGTGGGTCGGGAGCGGGTACCTCGCTGAGCCTGACTTTGGCTTCGCCATACCGTCATCTCAGAGGGTCCCCGTGGCTTCTCCGACATACTCGGCCGCGCCGCCGCGCAACCTGATTCCACACGGGCTCTACAACAACGCCAGACTCTGTTCTGCTTTTGTAGGCTCGCAGATGCAGGCACGTTACGGGTCCTCAGGGAACCTGCTACGTGCGACGACTAACCTCGTCAGCACCCCTCCACCAGATGAGCGCTCGGTGCCACGGCGAGCCTCGGCCCCAGGTTACTACACCTGGGGCACACTACGACGATAATTGGAGGAGGAGCGCAGGGGATCTTTCCCCAACTTCTACCAGGGCAACCCCGACTCAGACTCCCCCGATGAGGATTACGATTCCACGAGGGAGTGCTTCCACCTCATCGAGCCGGTCGACTCCCAGGATGAGACCATCGACGCCGTAGCTGCGAATGCGGGAGGAAGGGGGCGCAACGCTACTCCGCCGCGAGACGCCGCCCCCCGGTTCCAGGCGAAGCTAGTCCACCTCAGGATGCCCAGATCACGCAAGTCCGAGAGCTGCTCGCCAAGGTCGAGGAGGAGCGCCTACGGCTCCAACAGCTCGAGCATGCCCTCGAGCAAGATCGCGGGCGGTCACCGAATGGAGGAGCCCGCGAGCGGGCTCGGGATGTCCATCAACAGATCGTCAACGAAGGGGCGAACGAGTGCCACGTATACAACCGCGCTAGCCAGAATGTCGTGGCAGCCGCGTTGCTGCTCCGCGACATGCCGGCACCATCGACGCCCCAGGCGCAACGCATCAGGGATGAAATCTAGGGGCTTCTCCAAACCGCGGTCGTACAGTAGGTGGAGAGCTCGACCTCGAGGCACAGAGGAGCTGCCTCCGAGCAGCGGGACGTACCCCCTCGACAAGATCGAGAGGTATCTGTCCACCAAGACAAGGCGCCCCAAGGCGGAGCGGAGCGGCAACCAGTTCAAGACCGCATCCTCGACAATCGACAACTGTGAGACACGCGATACGACATCAACGACAACAAACAACGTTGTAAGGACCTGATTGGCCTAGAGGGGGGTGAATAGGTCTGTTTAAAAATCAACTCGACACTTGCTGTCAGTCACAGGCCGGCACTGCCGGGCTCAGGGCCGACAGTGCTAGGGTGGCCGACACTGCTGGGCTGAGAGCAGCAGTGCTGGTCACCTGAACAGTTTTCAACACAATTTAAAAAGTAAAGATTGAATGTGAATTGTGGCTGAATCAAAACCTTCCTAGAGGTGTAGGAAACCTCTAGCACCACTTGAAAGTGGTAGCAACACACCCTTGGAGTAGATCGGGTCCAAACCCTAGAAATCACCTTGCACACAATATATAACAAAGTAAAGTAACAAGCACACGGTGACACAAGGATTTATCCTGTGGTTCAGCTCGCCACAAAGGCTTGCCTACGTCCACGTTGTTGAGGTGCGCCACACAAGGCTAGCTCTTTCCTCAGTCTCAAGTCAAGAGAATGAACTCTTGAGATGAGGGGCAATGTATTAGCAATATGATGGTTTTACAAACCTCCCTTGGATGCCACACAAGTTGGCAAGCTCAAGGGCGACGCCTAGCCGGCTAGGAGCAAAGCTCCAAGAGTAACAAACTCAAACCGCCGGCCACCACGCGAACCAAATGCTTGTAGGAGTTGAAGATCCGAGGGAGAAGCTTCTTCTCAAAGCTTGGAGGCTCAATCTCTCAAGAATGATTGAAATCAAAGTGGGAGAGAAGGAGAGAGAGCACCAAGGGAGAAGTGAGAGCAAGAAAAGAGCTTCTCTTTCTGTTTCTGCGAAGTGTGAATGAGTGAGTGGCAGAACTAGCCGTTGGGGGGAAATGAGGAGGTGTTTAAGTACCCCTCACTGCCAACGAGCAGAACAAGTCGCGGCAGTGCCGGCCTGTAGCCCAGCACTACCGGACTAGGCAGAACAACAAAGGTGTGATCTTCAAAAAGCTGGCTGATTTGCCCACTTTCTATGTGGAGGTGTGAAGTATATAGATAGATGTTGCATTTGGTTCACTTGTTGGCATGCGTGTTGAATTCCTCTTAATAGTACAACATATCTAACTCAATTTCAAAGTATAAAAGAATTTAAACTCCTTTGAGCTTGTTGCCATGCACTTTTGTAATTGGAGGGGTCTACCAACCTGTTCATCAACCTCCTTAAGTTTAACCTGCTTGTCATACTTCTAAAGTCTCATTAGTTCTCTAATTGCGTTGTCATGTCACCAAAACTCACTTAAGGCTTTATTGCACTTTCAATCTCCCCCTTTTTGGTGATTGATGACAACACACTTAGAACTTACAAAAGTGAAGTATAATCTGAGACAATGCAAGTCATGGGTATAGGAGCTCCCCCTAAATGTGTGAGTGAGAATTTGAATTTCCAAATTTGGCATAAAAGGCCAAAATTCACACATTGGAGTGAAATAGGGCTCCCCCTACATCCATGGCTGCTGTGGGGTGCTGAAAAAGGTGTCACAAGAATATACGTGATGCATATGAATCTGTCTCAAAAAGAATCAGAGGGGCTGCTGTTGAGCAGGCCGACACTGCCGGCCTGGCTGCAACCAGCAACCCTGCAGAAGCTCAAGCACGGCCACACAACGAGATATAAATAAAACCTAAATGCATACTAAGACAAGCATGATATATATGAGAGAGTACATGTCCACAAATGACACAAATAAAGTACTTAAGTGACAATATTACAAAATAATATAGTTTTGCAAGTTGCTCTCTCATCTCTCAAACTAAAAACTGAAAAACTAAGATAACTAGCAGTTGCTGCTCCTCTGCTCCTCCATGACCATCGAAGATTTGTTGTACCCCCTTCACTTAGTAATTCTCCACCTTTGGCAACAAATCACCAAAAAGAGAAAAGAACAAAGAAGAAGAGAATACAAGCTAGTCATCCTCATCCATGTCATCCTCATCATCATCATCTGCATCTTCATCTTCCTCATCATCATCATCTGGAGCTGAAGAGAAGTGAATACTAGGAGCTGAGGCCCTCTTGCTCAACCTCCTAGTTTGGGGCTGCTGAATTTCCTCCTCCACATCATCATCCTCATCCTCAGAGTCATCACCATCATAAGTAGACTCCTCACTGAGCTGTGGTGGTGGTGTAGGTGGAGGAATCTGACTGAGGCCCTGCTCCTGTCTGAGCTGCCTGATCTCCAACCTAGTCTGGTAAGCATGGTCATTGGCATAGCAGATGCCAGCAAGAATCTTCTTTAACAACCTGCCAAGCTTACCTTCTTCCTGCCTCTACTAGCTGCTCTGCTGGAAGACTCAGGGTAGTCTGGGTCTGCCCTGGTGCTCTCTCTGGGGGGAGTGTTCACCTCCTGAACTGTAGAGGAGTGAATGGCCTTCTCTGCCCTGAAAGGCTCATGAGTTGTATCCTTGTTGTAGATCCGATCAGTCACCATCTCAATGATGAATATCAGATAGGGGCATAAGGAAGCCCCTTTCTGGCATCCTCTGCTGCAATGCATATCTCATCCCACAAAAACCGAGCCACTGAGAATGGTGGTGCTCCACCTCTCATTCTCCTAAGCACATTCTTGGATGTAGCATAGAGATTTGAAGCAGATCCCATCTTGGGATAGAGAGTGGTCCTGAAGAGGTTGTTCAAGATATAATACTTACTCCTCAAACCCTTCACCAGACCATCTGCCTTATGAGGCTCAATGTAAAGTTGTGAGATCTCCTCATTGGTCAAGCCTCTCTCATCATGAATGTTCATGCACTCTCTGTCATCCTTTCCAAAGCCTAGGAGACGGGCAAAAATCACATAGTCCAACTTATAGTGCCTGCCCTCTGTCATCCAGTGCATCACAAAGTTCTCCCTGTCAAGATAGTAAGTGGAGTAGAACTGGTAGATGATCTCAGTGTTCCAGCCATTTTGGAAACCCATCCAGTGATACATGCCAAGCTGTCTGCACTGGTCAATGACTCTGTCAAACACAGGATCCCTTTTGAGCTCCAAGTGCTCCCAATCAACATATTTCATCTTTATGATCTTGGGTTTATCAGCTTGAAGAAGGACTGTGGTGTAATAGTCAGAATGGAAAACATTCCAAAACCCGTAATCCACACTCATGTCCTTTGGCTCATCATAGGGATTGAAGGCCCTTTGCTCCTGGACTGTCCTCCACTGATTTTTATAGATTGCTCTGACTCTGCTAGGATGTGTCCTTAGGGTCTCTGACTAGCACCTCCTTAGGATGCTCCACAAGGTGAAAAGCATTGAAAAGACCCAAGTCTTGAGGTGTCATAGGCCACACATCATCTCTGATTGTTCTCCCTGCCCTTTGCAAAGCCTCCTCTTGAGCTATCCTCTGCCTGGGATTTAACCCATCATCAGCCAAGGGAGTACGAGGCTTGGACCTTGGCCTCTTTCCTCCTCCACGACTCGATCCACCGGCGTCCATCTATGCATTTAAAAGGAGAAAAGGTTAAGTTGTTGCACTTAGGCAGTGACAAGAAACTCTAGTGAAGAGATTGAACCAAAATCTAGGGTCAATAGACGATTGTAGGAGCAACTGCACAGGTGCTGTCACCAGGGGCCCGGCACTGCCGGCCTGGTGCAGACAACACCATGGCATGCTCCATCAATCCTCCATTGAAACTAGGTTTTGATCAAATCTAACTACTGGAGGTACATCACCATATATAATGCAACTACTAACAACCTAAAACTCATCTCAAACACCGTGCATTGCATAGATCGAACCAACCTAGGGTTTCATATTATTACCTTTGAAAGAGGGAAGGAGATGAAGAAGGTCGGGCTTGAATGAAGCTTGATGCAGGGAGGAAGATCCTCCACACCTCCTCCAATGGCAGCACCTCCAAAGGGGCAGCACTGCCGGGGCGATGAGAGGGACCTCCGGGCTCCCTAGGTCTCCTTAGGGTTGAGAGAAGAGAGGAAAAGGTGTTCTGTTGGAAGGGTATGACCTGGGATGGAGTTCCCTTGGGTTGGGGTGAGAAGATAAAGCAAAACCTGAGGGCTAGGACTTGGGCCCGACAGGCTCGGGTCCTTTAAGTCCCGGCACTGCCGGCCTTAGCCCGGCACTGCCGGACACCCCGACACTGCCGGCCTGGCCAGGCAGTGAGGCACTATGCCACTGTTATACTCTATATTTATGCAATTGTGGATACATACCCCTTGCCATGTGCTGGTCAGTAAGCAAATCATCAATCATACAATGACCAACACATTCAAGTTTCTTTCGAAATTGGTTTTGAAACACATAATTGAAGCTTTCAAAGTTTTTCCTAAGTCGTTAGATGGACAAACAAATGTGTGCTATAATTCAAACCACGTTACGAGAGTCAAGTATATTCAGCTCACAACGCAAAGCACAAAACCTTGTCTCATCTAGAGGCTTAGTGAAGATATCAGCTAGTTGCTTTTCGGTGCTCACATGACGAATTGTGATATCTCTTAATTCGTGGTCTCTCAAGAAGTGATGACGGATGTCTATGTGTTTGGTTCTAGAGTGACTAACCGGGTTGTTTGCAAGTTTGATGCCACTCTCATTATCACACAAGAGAGGCACCTTGGTGAATTGACATCCGAAATCTTTTAAGGTTTGCCTCATCCAAAGTAGTTGAGCACAACAAGCGCCGGCTGCAACATACTCGGCCTCGGCAGTGGAAAGGGCTACACAATTTTGCTTTTTAGAACTCCAAGACACTAGGGACCGTCCAAGGAATTGACACGTCCCCGAAGTGCTTTTTTGGTCTACCTTGCAACCGGCATAATCAGAATCCGAATACCCAAGTAGATCGAACTTAGAGCCCTTAGGATACCATAAGCCAACATTAGGAGTGAAAACTAGATATCTCAAGATTCTCTTAACGGCCACTAAGTGGCACTCTTTCGGGTTAGCTTGAAATCTAGCACACATGCACACACTAAGCATTATGTCTGGCCTAGATGCACATAAGTAAAGGAGAGAGCCGATCATGGAACGATATACCTTAATGTCCACAGATTTCCCTCCTTCATCAAGATCAAGATGTCCATTAGTTGGCATGGGAGTCTTGATTGGTTTAGCATTTGCCATGTCAAACTTTCTCAACATATCATGGGTGTACTTGGTTTGGCATAAGAAAGTCCCTTCCTTGAGTTGCTTGATTTGAAAACCGAGGAAGAACTTTAGCTCACCCATCATAGACATCTCAAATCTTTTAGTCATGATCCTACTAAACTCATCACAATAGGATTGGTTAGTACTACCAAATATTATGTCATCGACATATATTTGGCACAAAAAGATATTATTATTGACTTTATGAGTGAAGAGAGTAGGATCTGCTTTGCCTATTTCAAAGCCTTGTTTGATCAAGAATTCCTTAAGGCATTCATACCATGCTCTTGGTGCTTGCTTAAGCCCATAGAGCGCCTTATGGAGCTTGAAGACATGATGAGGGAACTTTGGATCTTCAAAACCCGGTGGCTGCTCAACATACACCAACTCTTGGATAGGGCCGTTGAGAAATTCACTCTTGACATCCATTTGTTGAAGGTTGAAGTCATGATGGGCAGCATAGGCCAAAAGCATTCGAATTGCTTCAAGCCTAGCTACCGGTGCATATGTCTCTTCAAAGTCTAGGCCCTCCACTTGAGTGAAACCTTGAGCCACCAATCTTGCCTTGTTCCTTGTCACCACGTCTTGCTCATCTTGCTTGTTGCGGAAGACCCATTTGGTTCCAATCACATTGGTATTTGGTCTTTTCACAAGTGACCAAACCTTGTTCCTTTCAAAGCTATTTAGCTCTTCTTGTATAGCCATCACCCAATCCGGATCATCAAGAGCTTGCTCAACCTTGAGGGGTTCCAAAGAGGAGACAAAAGAGTAAAATTGACAAAAATTTGCCAAATGTGAACGAGTAGTTACCCCCCTTCGGAGACTCCCAAGTATATTGTCGACGGGATGATCCTTTTGAATTGTTTGCCTTAATCTTGGGTGTTCTGTAACTTCTTGTTGGCTAGCTTGGTCATCATACTCATGCTCTTCAAATATTGGTTGTAGGTTCCTTGGAGTGGCAGGAGAGGGGTTAGCTGCTGCCTGTCTGCCTGGTCCAGCCCGGCAGTGCCGGCCTCAGGGTCAGAGCCCTGACCAGGGAGCACTGCAGGCCCTTCTTCATCACGTCTTGGGGCAGTAGCTTCTTCTCCTTGAGGTTCCACATCTATGGCCTGAACTTCTTGTGGCCTAATGTCACCAATAGCCATATTCTTGATTGCTTCACATGGTGGTTCCTCATTTCCTACAATGACTTGATAAATTTGCTCTACTTGAGAGCCATTAGATTCGTCAAATGCCACATCTATCACGATTTCAATTTTCCCTAAGGTCTTGTTGAATACACGATAGGCATGCTCATTTGATCCATAGCCAAGAAGAAAACCTTCATCAACTTTAGGTGCAAACTTAGAGGTTTTGGGTTTCTTATTAAGTATGAAACACTTGCACCCAAAAACTCTAAAGTAAGACACCTTTGGTTTGTTACCGGTTAGGAGTTCATACGAAGTCTTCTTCAAGATTTTGTGTAGATAGATCCGGTTGATGGCATGGCAAGCGGTGTTGATGGCTTCGGTCCAAAAGATATCCGAAGTCTTGTACTCATATAGCATTGTCCTTGCCATGTCAATGAGTGTCCGGTTCTTCCTCTCTACTACACCATTTTGTTGAGGAGTGTATGGAACTGAAAACTCATGCTTGATGCCCTCATCATCAAGAAACTTCTCCACTTGAGTGTTCTTAAATTCGGTTCCATTGTTACTACGAACTTTCTTGATTTGGAAACCGAATTCTCTTTGCGCTCTTCTAATGGAGGTTTTCACCTTATCTTGCACTTGTGCCTTATCATACATGAAAAACACCCAAGTGAAACGAGTAAAGTCATCAACAATAACTAAACCATGTTTGTTACCGCAATGCTTATGTAGGCCACCGGTCCAAAGAGATCCATGTGAATTAGCTCCAATGGTTGCTTGGTGGAGACAATGCTCTTTGGTGGGTGAGGTGCACCTACTTGCTTTCCGGCTTGGCAAGTGCTACAAATTCTATCCTTCTCAAAATGAACATTGGTTAGTCCAAGAATGTGTTCATCTTTTAGGAGTTTGGCCAAGTTCCTCATCCCAACATGAGCTAGTCGACGATGCCATAGCCAACCCATGCTAGATTTTGCCACTAAACAAGTCTCAAGCTTAGCCTTACTTTTGTTGAAATCAACTAGGTAAAGCTTGCCCTTCAAACGACCCGTAAAGACAATAGAGGAATCCTCCTTCTTAAAGACATCCACACCCTTATCTGTAAAGAGACAATTGAAGCCCATCTCACATAATTGAGAAACGGACAACAAATTGTAACTCAATGAATTCACATGTAATACATTTGAGATGGAATGTTCAAGAGTAATAGCAACTTTACCAAGTCCAATCACTTCCCCTTTGGAGTTGTCACCAAAGATGATATTCTCACTTGCATTTGAAGTTGGGGAATATGATGAGAACATACTCCTTTCTCCGGTCATATGATTTGTACATCCGCTATCAAGCACCCAACTTGATCCACCGGAGGAGTAAGCCTACAAAACAAATTAGTTCCTAGATTTAGGTCCCCAATCAATCTTGGGGCCTTGCATGTTAGTCACAACAATCTTTGGAACCCAAATATTCATGCTTCTCTTATCATGTTTCTCATCACCCACAAACTCTGCAATGACTTTACCACGGTCATTGCATTTCAACACGTAGCAAGAGGACAAACATCCTTAAGGTGACCTTGTCTTGGGTTGATATGCAAACTTGTTTTTGGCCACCCAGATTGAGTCCTTGGGTTTCTGAGAAACCTGCTTTTGCTGGGGCATCCTCTTGGCATGGACTTTGGTCTGAGTTTGATCAAGTGAAGCATTGGTAGCCTTCCCTTTCTTGGGGCGCGGCACTGTCGGCCTCAGGTCCGGCACTGCCGGCCTGTGGTCCAGCAGAGCTGTTGTCTATGCAGGCTTATCTGCACCAATGCTTCCCTTCTTCTCAAACTTGACACACTCAATGCCTTTGACCATTTTTATACCATTGGTTTTGCCTCCTTGAGTGTGACCAAGCCCATCTTTGATTGATGGATGCCTCCCATTCTTGTATTGGATCTTCTTTGGCTCAACTTTGTCTTTGTCATTCTTCTTTGAAACTGAGATGACATTGTTGAGCCTTGCTATTTCTTTCTTCATAGCCTCCATGTTGGCAAGGTTAGTGGAATAAGCATTCATATCAATATTATAGCATTTTCGACAACCTTGACTAGTGGATGGAGAAGAGGCATCATTTGATTTAGGAAGATGTGAGTTGCCCTCCCAAAGAAGAGAGTATTGTGCCTCAAGCTCTTGATGCTTTTCAACTAAGCCACAATACTTTTGCTTGAGGTCACCACACTCCTTCTTAGTGAGGGCATGAGCTTCTCTTTCCTTGGCCAAGGCTTTGGTCAAAGAGCTCACCTCACTCCTTTCTAATTCAAGGGATTCATCACTAGCAATGTAAAGATCCTCTTGTTTAATAAGAGTTTTCTCTCTAGATGCTAGCTCGGCCTTTGTTGCCTCTAATTCATCCAATATGTTGGCAATGAATATCTTTGTCTTAGGATCCATTTTTTTAGTTATTTCATTTATCTCTTCATCACTAGATTCATCATCACTAGAGTAATCACTAGAATCACTACTAGAGATGTCTTTGGGGAGAGGAGTTATGGCTTTAGGTTTTGATTTTACCTTCTCAACCTTTGCCATAAGACAAGTGTGAGGGAAGCTTTCATCATCATCGGACATGTTGTTGAAGAGCCTTGTTGAAGTGGATGGCTTGTGAATAGCAATGGTGGCCATCTCTTCATCTTCACTATCGGTTGATTCATCCCAACCATGTCCAATGTGAGCTTCACCCATATATTTCTTCCCTTTCTTGTAGTCACCCTTGTCTTCTCTCTTGCCTTTGCCAAATTTGTTGTCTTTCTCTTTATTTGGGCAATCGGCAATGAAGTGCTCGGTGCTACCACACCTAAAGCAAGTTCTTAATTTCTTGATTGGGAACTTCCTCTTCATGAGCTTGTACCCATTCTTCTTTAGGCCCTTGTTGAACCTTCTTATGAATAGAGCCATGTCATCTATGTTCTCCTCTTGTTCACCTTCACTTTCACCATCACTTGATGTTGGAGCTTCGGGTTGATGCTTGATGGCCTTGGTTTCTTGAGCTTTGCTTGAGGAGGAATGCTTGCTGTTTTTGGAACAGCTAGGGGATGATTCCCTTGTGCTCTTGTTTGCCTTGAGAGCCACATCCTTGATCTTCATGCCCTCCAACCTTGCTTGCATCTCTCCAATCTTCTTCCTCTCTTGTGCTTCTTCTCTTTGTAGATCAAAAGTGATGATCCTTCCAAGCACATCACTTGGTGTGAAGTACTCAAATCTCTTCTTGTCTCTTATCAATGTCACAACGGTCTCATTCCTTGGGGAGTAGGCTTCAAGCATAATCTTGACAACCTTATGATCATTGACCTCTTCACCACCAAGGCCTCTAATCTTTCCAACCATGGTCATCAATCTATCGAACATCTCTTGTGGCCCTTCACCTTCATTGATCACAAACCGGTTAAGCTTGGCCATCAATAGGTCGATCTTGGATTGCCTTACTTTGCTCACACCCTCATGTGCAAGATGCAAAGTATCCCAAATTTCCTTTGCAACCTCCAAGCCCATGACCTTGTTGTACTCATCGCCATCCAATGCACTTAGCAACACGCTAGTTGCTTGTGCATTGAGTTGTATGCAACGAAGCTCGGTGGTGGTGGGACTTGTGGGATCAATCGGAGGATCACATCCTTTATGCACAATCTCCCAAGCACCGGGGTGAAGACCTACAAGATAGGCTTTCATCAAGTGTTTCCACTTGGCAAAGTTAGTCCCATCAAAGTGAGGCAATTTGCCCGTGGGAACATGGAATAATGGTTTATGATCATGCTTAGAAATGGATGAATAATCAAAGGATATGGCGGAGTATTTCTTGCTGCCATCATCCTTGTTCTTCTTCTTCTCATCCTTCTTCATGGCCTTGGAGGCTTGATATGATGCATCATCATCACCGTCGGAGCTACTTGAATCAACCTCCACATGAGAAGCTTGCTCTTTGCTTTTCTTGAGCTCCTCCTCCTTGGCCTTGAGCTCTTTCTTGAGAGCTCTTACTTCTCTTCTATGAAGCTTCTCGGCAAGCTTCAAGCTTTTGGCTTCATTGATTGCTTTTTCTTCTTTTTGCAATTTCTTGCCTTCTCTTCTTACTCTTCTAGCTTATTTTCTTCTTGCTATTTCTCCAGCAGATATACCAGCAGTGGTCTGGTACTTGTTCATGTCGGCACTTTCATCGCTACTTGAGGTCTCATGCAGATCCACCTCCTTGGGATCAACCATCACGACCTTACCCTCTTCGGCCATTACCTCACACGGTTAAGTGCTTCTAGAGGTAACCAGGCTCTGATACCACTTGTAAGGACCTGATTGGCCTAGAGGGGGGTGAATAGGCCTGTTTAAAAAATCAACTCGACACTTGCTGTCAGTCACAGGCCGGCACTGCTGGGCTTGAGAGCAGCAATGCTGGTCACCTGAACAGTTTTCAAGACAATTTAAAAAGTAAAGATTGAATGTGAATTGTGGCTGAATCAAAACCTTCCTAGAGGTGTAGGAAACCTCTAGCACCACTTGAAAGTGGTAGCAACACACCCTTGGAGTAGATCGGGTCCAAACCCTAGAAATCACCTTGCACACAATATATAACAAAGTAAAGTAACAAGCACACGGTGACACAAGGATTTATCCCGTGGTTCAGCTCGCCACCAAGGCTTGCCTACGTCCACGTTGTTGAGGTGCGCCACACAAGGCTCAAGCGCGCCACACAAGGCTAGCTCTTTCCTCGGTCTCAAGTCAAGAGAATGAACTCTTGAGATGAGGGGCAATGTATTAGCAATATGATGGTTTTACAAACCCCCCTTGGCTGCCACACAAGTTGGCAAGCTCAAGGGCGACGCCTAACCGGCTAGGAGCAAAGCTCCAAGAGTAACAAACTCAAACCGCCGGCCACCACGCGAACCAAATGCTTGTAGGAGTTGAAGATCCGAGGGAGAAGATTCTTCTCAAAGCTTGGAGGCTCAATCTCTCAAGAATGATTGGAATCAAAGTGGGAGAGAAGGATAGAGAGCACCAAGGGAGAAGTGAGAGCAAGAAAAGAGCTTCTCTTTCTGTTTCTGCGAAGTGTGAATGAGTGAGTGGCAGAACTAGCCGTTGGGGGAAATGAGGAGGTGTTTAAGTACCCCTCACTGCCAACGAGCAGAACAAGTCGCGGCAGTGCCGGCCTGTAGCCCGGCACTGCCGAACTAGGCAGAATAACAAAGGTGTGATCTTCAAAAAGCTGGCTGATTTGCCCACTTTCTATGTGGAGGTGTGAAGTATATAGATAGATGTTGCATTTGGTTCACTTGTTGGCATGCGTGTTGAATTCCTCTTAATAGTACGACATACCTAACTCAATTTCAAAGTATAAAAGAATTTAAACTCCTTTGAGCTTGTTGCCATGCACTTTTGTAATTGGAGGGGTCTACCAACTTGTTCATCAACCTCCTTAAGTTTAACCTGCTTGTCATACTTCTAAAGTCTCATTAGTTCTCTAATTGCGTTGTCATGTCACCAAAACCCACTTAAGGCTTCATTGCACTTTCAGACGCCAACACGGTGACGCTGAGGCTCGAGGTTACAGTGCCCATCGAGGTGGGCGCTACGACAGTGACGAGGATCGACGTCGATCCCCGGAACCACCAGGGCCACGAGTCTTCAGCAAGGCGATCCGGCAAACCACCTTGCCTGTTCGTTTCCGTCCACCCACCAGCCTCGTCAAGTACAACGGCAAAACCAAGCCGGAGCTCTGGCTTGCTGATTTCAGGCTAGCATGTCAGCTAGGAGGAGCCGACAACGACCACATCATCATTTGGCAACTCCCGCTCTTCCTCTCCGACACCGCTCGAAGATGGCTCGAGGAACTCCCCCCGGACTTGATCTATGGTTGGCCCGACCTGGTCAGGATCTTCGAGGGAAACTTCAAGGGCACCTACGTGCGGCCAGGAAACTCCTAGGATCTCCGCAGCTGCAAGCAGAAGCCAGGGGAAACCCTCCGTGACTTCACCCGACGGTTCTCCAAGCAACGTACCGAGCTAACCCACATCTCCGACCACGACGTCATCACGACGTTTGTCGCCGGGACAACCTGCAAGGAGTTGGTGTGGGAGCTGGGAAGGAACACCCCCAAGACCGCCAACGAGCTCATGGACATCGTCGCTAACTACGCAGCCGGCGAGGAAGTCGTTGGTGCGTTCTTCTATGCATCCCAGACAAGGGGAAGGCCAAGGCGGACGAGCCCGGGGGCTCGACCAATGGGCCCAAGAGGAACAACAAGAAGAAGAAGAAGAAGAAGAACCAGTCGGGTCGACGCGACGTCGAGCCTGACGATCTTGTCGCTGCGATAGACAAGAAGAAGCCTCGAGGTCCCCCTCTCGAAGGGGGCGTCTTCGACAAGATGCTGAAAGAGCCCTGCCCCTATCACAAGGGACCGGCCAATCACAGTCTCGAGGATTGTCGCATGCTCAAGAAGTACTTCGACTTTCTTGGCCTCAAGAAAGACGATAACAAGGAAGACCCACCCTGCGACCTTCACGTCAAGGGAGATGGCAAAAAGGGGGCTTCCCCGAGATTCACGACTGCTACATGATTTGCGGGGGACCCTCGACTCGACTCAGTGCGCGTCAGCGCAAGAGGGAGCATCGAGAAGTCTTTTCTGTTCGAGCCCAGGCTCCTCGATACCTCGACTGGTCCCACACGCCGATCACCTTCGACCAGAACGACCACCCCGAGCACGTCCCCAACGCAGGGGTCTACCCACTCGTCGTTGACCCGATCATACTCAACACCCGCCAAACCAAGGTACTCATGGATGGGGGAAGCAGCCTCAACATCATCTACGCCGAGACCCTCGACCTCCTGGGGATCCGAGGACCATGCTCCTGCCCAGCGGGGGGGGGGGGGTCCATGGGATCGTCCCAGGAAAGAAGGCACTCCCGATAGGTCGCGTCAAGCTAAAGATCTGACCTTCGAGGTGGCCGCATTCCATGGCACCTACCACGCCATCATCGGTCGACCTGGATATGTCAAGTTCATGGCGATCCCGAACTACACCTACCTCAAGCTAAAGATGCCAGGGCCCAAGGGAGTCATCACCGTCGACACCTCCTACGAGCACGCTTATGACTGCGATGTCGAGTGCGTGGAAAACGCCGAGGCGGTCGAGGAGTCAGCCATCCTCGTGGCCCTCGACGACTTCTCCAAGGAGATCCCTGACCCCAAGCGGCACGCCGGCAACTTCAAGCCGGCGGAGGACACCAAGACCATCCCGCTCGACCTCGGCCACGCGGATGGGAAGGCTCTGACGATCAGCGCCACCCTCGAGCCCAAATAGGAAGCCGTGCTCGTCGACTTTCTCCGCGCGAATGCTGACGTATTTGTGTGGAGTCCCTCGGATATGCCGGGCATTCCGAGGGATGTCGCCGAGCACTCCTTGGACATTCGGGCCGGATCCAAACCGGTGAAGCAACGGCTGCGCCGCTTCGACGATGAGAAGCGCAGAATCATCGGGGAGGAGGTCGACAAGCTTTTGAAGGCCGGATTCATCAAGGAGGTACATCATCCCGAGTGGTTAGCAAATCCTGTACTTGTCAAGAAAAAGAATGGAAAGGATAGAATGTGCGTAGACTACACTAGTTTAAATAAAGCATGTCCTAAGCTTCCTTTTCCTTTACCACGTATTGATCAAATAGTAGATTCCACTTCGGGATGTGAAACTCTGCTTTCTTGATGCGTATTCTGTCTATCACCAAATAAAGATGAAGGAGTCCGATCAGCTCGCGACTTCCTTCATCACCCCCTTTGGCATGTTTTGCTACCTCACTATGCCCTTCGGTTTGCGAAACGCCGGGGCCACATATCAACGATGCATGGTCCATGTCTTTGGAAAACATATAGGGCCAACCGTCCAGGCCTACATCGATGACATCGTAGTCAAGTCCAAAGAGGTCGAGAACCTAGTCGGGGACCATGAGATCGCGTTCGGGTGCCTCAGGTCAAATCACATAAAGCTAAACCCAGAGAAGTGTGTCTTCGGGGTCCCTCGAGGCATGCTCCTAGGGTACATAGTTTCCCAATGCGGGATCGAGGCCAACCCTAAGAAGGTAACTGCAATCACTAGGATGAGCCCGATCAACGATCTTAAGGGCGTACAAAGGGTCACAGGGTGCCTCACTGCCCTCAGCCGGTTCATCTCACGGCTCGGAGAGAAGGCACTACCCCTTTACCGCCTCCTAAAGAAAACAGAACACTTCACATGGACCGTCGAGGCCGAGGAGTCTCTCTCCAAACTCAAAGCCTTACTCACCTCGCCACCGATCTTGGTGCCCCCAAGCCCAGCCGAGCCCCTCTTGCTCTATGTTGCAGCAACTACCCAGGTAGTCAGCGCTGTCATAGTAGTCGAGAGGGCAGAAGATGGACACACCCTGCTGGTGCAGAGGCCCGTCTACTTCATAAGCGAGGTGCTCTCAGAAACCAAAGTGAGATACCCCCAATCCAGAAGTTGTTGTACGCCGTCGTCCTCACTCGACGAAAGCTCAAGCACTACTTCCTAGGCTACCCGGTAACTATGGTCTCGTCTTTCCCCCTCGGGGAGATAATCCACAATCGGGAGGCGTCAGGAAGAATCACCAAATGGTCGATCGAGCTCATGGGGAAACTCTCTCCTACGCTCCTCGGAAGGCCATCAAGTCGCAGGTATTGACAGATTTCATTGCAGAATGGACCGACACCCAACTACCCCCGGCGCAAGTTCAGACCGAGCTCTGGACCATGTACTTCGATGGATCGTTGATGAAGACGGGGGTAGGCGCCGGATTGCTGTTCATATCACCCTCAGGGGTCCACATGCGCTATGTCATCCGCCTCCACTTCCCCGCCTCCAACAACGTAGCCGAGTACGAGGCCCTCGTCAACGGTCTGCGCATCGCCATCGAGCTCGGGGTTCAACGCCTCGACGTTCAAGGGGACTCATAGTTGGTAATTGACCAAGTGATGAAAGACTCGAGTTGCCATGACCCCAATATGGAAGCCTACTACAAGGAGGTCCGTAAGCTGGAGGACAAATTCTATGGCCTCGAGCTCAACCACATCGCCCGCCGATACAATGAAGCCGCTGACGAGCTAGCCAAAACCGCATCCACTCGAGGTACAGTCCCTCCCGACGTCTTCTCGAGGGACCTTCACAAGTCGTCCGTCGACCTAGGCTTGGGGGCTCCCGCCCTCGAGCAAGGGGTCGACCCTTCCTCCTCGATCGATCCTCCCTCGAATAGAGGAGAGGTCATGAAGATCGACGAAACAACCGCAAAACCAACACCCTCGACGGACTGGCGCACACCCTACCTCGAGTATTTGATACAGAGCGAGCTCCCAGAGGACCGCACCGAAGCCCGACGCATAGCTTGATGCGCCAAAACCTACGTCTTGTATGGGGATGGCCGCGAGCTGTATCGACGCAGCCCTACCGGTGTACTTCAACGTTGCCTCACCCTCGAGGAGGGGAGGGCACTACTGAAGGACCTACACTCGGGGGCTTGCGGCCACAACGCGGCGCCAAGAATGCTGGTAGGAAACGCCTTTCGACAAGGCTTCTACTGGCCGACAGCCATCGCCGCTGCTGTCAAACTTGTTCGATCTTGCAAGGGATGCTAATTCTACGCCAGGCAGACCCACCTACCCGCTCAAGCTCTTCAGATGATACCCATAACTTGGCCATTCGCAGTATGGGGGCTCGACATGGTCGCCCCCTTGAAGAAAACAAAAGATGGCCACACCCACCTCCTCGTGGCCATAGACAAGTTCTCGAAATGGATCGAGGCTCGACCCATCGCCAACATTCAATCTCGACAAGCTGTGTTGTTCTTCACCGACATCGTCCACTGCTTCGGGGTCCCCAATGCCATCATCACCGACAACGGCACACAGTTCACCGGCCAAAAGTTCTTAGACTTATGTGACCACCACAACATCAAGTTGAACTGGTCTGCAGTCGCCCACCCTCGAACTAACGGTCAGGTCGAGCGCGCCAATGGTATGGTTTTGTAGGGCCTCAAGCCAAGGATCTTCGACCGGCTAAACAAACACGGCAAGAGATGGGTCGATGAGCTGCCCTCTGTCCTATGGAGTCTCAGAACGACGCCAAGTCGACCTACAGGGTTCTCCCCGTTCTTCTTGGTCTACGGGTCCGAGGCCGTCCTCCCCACTGACCTCGAGTACGGGTCCCCTCGATTAAAGGCCTACAACGAGCAAGCCAACGCAGTAGCCCGAGAGGACTCCCTCGACCAGCTAGAGGAAGCCCGGGACACGACCCTCTTCAAGTCAGCAAGGTACCAGCAGACGCTATGGCGCTACCATGACAAGCACATACGCAAAAGGGACCTCGATGTCGGTGACCTCGTACTGCGCCACTGACAAAACAAAAAGGGGTGTCACAAGCTGACGCCACCTTGGGAAGGACCCTTCATCGTGGTAGAGGTGCTAAAGCCAGGGACTTACAAGCTGAAGAACAGCAAGGGCGAGATCCTCACCAACGCATGGAACATCGAACAACTACGTCGTTTCTACCTCTAAGGCCTCGAGGCCTCGTACATTTTCCGCATTATGTACACTTATCGCATTATGAATGAATAAAATGTTCTCGAAATATATTTCACATTCGTTCATAACTCTGAGGTAGCCTCGACTCTGCTCCTGCAAAGTCAAGCCTCCCTCGGGGGCTGACAGGGGGGACCCCCCTCCTAAGTCCTCTAAAAACTAGAACGTTTTTTCAAAACTCAGCACTTCTCTTTCCACCTTTGCCCCGAGTACGCTTCTTAGCTAAGTAAAAACGCCTCGAACTCCTTAAGGATCGAGGGTCGTCGAGCCGGGGACTCTCCCACGCCTCATGGCTACGGTACCCCCACTCGCTTCCCCCCTCGAGGGATACGAGCGTGCGTCGAACACTTAGTCTAAAAGCAACAACTCAGGCAAAGAAAGATAGAGATGGCTCGAGAGATAAAAACACTCAGATGCACCCCGAATAAAACGCATTAAAGTTACGAAGCCCCCAGGGGCTCGACATCATATTGTCACAAAAACTAATCTATTACATGAACCTTCTTGTCCAGATTTGGCTCACAGGCCTCGACTACTCATCGCCATCGCCGCCGGCGGAGGAAGCACCTCGGCCTCGAACAGCTTCGCCAACTCACCGCCGGGCACCTCTGCGGCGTCGATCAGCTCATGGCATCTCGCCATGTTCGCTTCATCGGTCAGCTCCGGGTTGACGACGAAGCCGCTGGCAACGACGTCGAGGTCGTAAAAGTACCCCGAGCGGACGACCGCAAGCGCCCGCTTCACGCCTATGTGAAGGGCAGCACAGACCTGCTCTGTCACTCCACGGGTTGCGGCGAAGAGCCGGCGCAAGAGGGAATCTCCACGCACGTCTCCTGCAACCGGCAGCTTCGGCTCGACACCCATGCCGTCGCAGAAGGAGGAGATGGTGTCCCCAAGCCTCTCGTTTAGGCTCGTCTCCGCCCGAGGAGGTTCTGAAGACTGGTCAGATTCTCGTGGGCTCGGGCCTTGTCCCCTTCGAGTTCTGCCAGAACAAATAGAAGACTCCATCAAAACCAAAAAGCAGGGGAAGGGTCGAGACCAAGTGAGCCCAATAACACTTCTAAAAAACTCACCTTTAGCGCGTGCTTCCAGGGTGGCGTAGGCCTGCTCAGCCTTTTGCAGTTGGCGGCGGACGTCGACGAGGGCTGTAGCTTGGTCACTGCTCTTAGCCCGGAGGTCCTCGATGATCTTGCCAGTACCATCAAGGGCCCTCTTCTGGGCAGCCGCCGCCTCCTCCAGAATGGCGATCTGGGCTCGAGCCTTCTGCTCCGCGACGTTCAGCGCGTTGTGGTCGCGGGAGACGACGTCGATATCCGGCTCGAGCTGCCGGACCCGCTCTTCGAGGGAGGCGCGGTCGGTGCCCGCCTGCTCCAGGTTGGCCCTGAGCTGCTGGACCTACTCCGCCGTTCGAGACAGTTCCCCCTCAGTGAGGTGGCCTCCCCCTCAGCCTTACGTCGGGGCTCCTGGGCGGCGTCCCGCTGCTGTCCGACCTTGGTAACCTCCTTGAGGGCGGCCTCGGCCCTCGACTGTGCCAGGGAGGCCTCCTCCTGAGCGTCCTTGGCCCCCTCCTGCGCGGGGGCCGCCTCGACCTTCACCTAGGTTGCCTCGGCCTCTGCCTTCTCTAGCGAGGCGCGGAGGATGGGGAGCTGACTCCACTGCTCCTGCGCCCGGAGGATGAATTGGGACTTATCGTACGACCTTGCCCTCAACACCTGACAGGGATAAAAAGGAAGGTCATCAAAAAAGAACAACAAAATGACCCAAGCAAGATCAGAGAGAAAACGAGGCTTACTTCCATCCCCCGGTACAAATCCGCGGAAGCGACCTCCGCCAACATGCATACCACATGGGCAAGCCACGCCCGGAACTCCTCTAGGTGCTCCCACTCCCCAAGCTCAGCTTGATCATCGAGCTTGAAGAAGGTGCACCCTGGGTCTTGGGGGTCGGCCAGCTCAAGGGGCTCCTGCCCCCAGAACTCGCTGCGGCGGTCGATCCTCTCCTTGACCTCCCACACGATGCCCTGGCGCATCTCGAGGTCACCCCCGTGGAGCATCACCCACTCCGCCAGAGTGGGGAAGGAGGTCGCCCCCTCGAGCCGGGCACTCCTTGCCTCAGAGTCATCTTGCAGGGCCGCCGCCGGCCCCTCCGGGTCATCGCCTCTAGGCGGAAGAGGTCCCCGCCATGAGAATAACCCTGCGCGGTGAAGAAAACACACGTTAGCACCCAATGTCACAGGCTCACTGCGGTCCCCTCCCTCCACGTCGACTAAGTTAGAGGGCGGAGCACCTCGAGCAGACGGCTGCCCGACCTCGAGGATAGGCCGAGCTGACGCCTCGGACGTAGCCACGTCCAGCGCGCCACTCCCCCGCAGCACCACAACGGTCCCCTCCGGCTCCTGCCGAGGGGTCGTCACCACCACCATCTCCGCCAGCTCCATCGTCGTCGCCGTCCCCACCGCGGGCGACGCCGAGGCCCCCTCGACGGGGGTCTCCACCAACAGTGGCACCTCTGGCACAATAACAACCGCACCCTCCTCTTCCTGCGCTCCGCCAGCTCCGTCGTCGTCGCCGTCCCCGACGCGGGCGACGCCGAGGCCCCCTCGACGAGGGTCTCCACCAACGGCGGCACCTCTGGCGCAACAACAACCGCACCCTCCTCTTCCTGCGCCTTCTCCTCGCGCTCGCGCCGCTGACGCGCCTCCCACAACGCGAGGTTCTCGGGCCACCGCATCGTCGCCGGGCGCTCCGGCGTCTCTTCCTCACCAGTGGAGGCAAAGTCGACCACCTCCATCTCTACAGCGGCTTGGGGCTCAACCCCCTCAATCATGGCCATCGTCGACGCTGGCTCCACACCTTTCGAGGCTGCTGGCGTAGCCCCTCCGATGGGGTGGGGCGGTGAGCACGGCCTTGATCGCCACTCCGACGGACCCTGTCGATGCGACGGGTAAACCTGCCTCTTCCTCCGCTCGAGCCAGCTCGGCGACAGACTGCGCCTGCCCACGCCCTATCGCCTCCCGCACCTTGGCCACCCACACCGCAACTGGGGCAGGGGTCGAAGGGGACGAGGCAGCAGAACTGGCTCCGGCGGCCATGTTAGCCGTAGCTTCCACCTTCAGCTTCTTGGCCGGAGTGGGGGTCGCGGCCTCCATCGAACACTTCACCCTGAAAAAAGAAACGCATGCGCTACGGTTAGCGCAAGTTGCAACCCAAGCAGAAGGGAGTTCAGGACCAGGAGGAAAATAGCTTACCCCATCGGGATCAGGGGGGTCCGGCCGGCGGACCTCGAACCGCTCGGGGGCTTCAGGCCGACACCCCGGGAGCCGCTTTTTCCTCCACTGGGGGTCGAGGCTGCTCCCAGGGCCGTGACCTTGGCAGGGGCCGACGGCGTCTTCTTCGTCGTCGTCCTGGTCTCCTCCTGGGTCGACGGACTCGAGGCCCGTGCGCTTGACTGAGCAGCCACCGGCGGCATGCTCGACCCACCCCTCGATAGGGACTGCAACGAGCGACTGCGCGTTCGCCGCACCTCTTCGCCCTGAGAGGCCGCGGGGCGCTCGCTCCCCAGCTCGATCCGGGTGGTCGGGGCCGACCTCGATGTCGACCCCTTCCCTCCTTTGGTACCAGCGACCACCCCTTGCCGCCCGGGCGCCGCTCTGTCTTCCTCGAGCCCTTTGCGCGGCTCGACCTGCTCCTCCCGCTCCTCCTCCTGCTCTGACTCCTCTTCCTGCACAAAGAACAATATCCGTCAGGACCGAAGTAATGGTCACAACCCTACACCACTGTGTCGTGCCGCCAACAACCTCGCCACTACTCGTCCCCTCATCCTCATCCTCCTCCGAGGGGACTCCTCCTCGGGAAGATTGGCCTGCCTCTGCCATGTCTGGCGTTGTTCACGCTCCTCCTTCTTTCGGGCCTTTTTGCCCTTATCCTTCTTGGCCTTGTCCTGCTCGGCCTGAAAGCGTCTCACCTGGGCCATGTGCCGCTCCTCCTTCACCGGTGGAAGCGACTTCCGGAAGACGATGTTCCCCTGAGGGAACGCTAGGCGGTTAGGACGCAGGCAAAGGAGACAAACAAGACAGACAAGAGGGCATTGACAGAGAAAGAGGTGTCGTACCAGCTGGACGTGGCCCTGGTCTAGCATCATGGGGACGCTGGCGACGTTCTCCACCTCGAATGAGCCAGCAAAGGAGGCGTGTACTCGGCGGACCACCCTCTCGAGGGGTAGGTCCTCCTCCACGAGGCGACACCCCGTGAGATCCACCCCCGGGCGCATCTTGTCGAGGCGTCGCGGGCGAGCCATCAGCGGCATGACTCGCCGTTGGTGGAAGGCCAACACGACGATCGGCGTCGTAAGTCCCGCCTTCTTTAGACGGGAGATCGCGCCAAGCAGGTGGTCGAGACGCTTCTGCTTCTTCTGCTCAACGCCGTACCTCTAGTTGTCGGGCCTCGAGTCGATCGTCCTCCCGGTGTAGGCGGGGAACAGACCGTCATCGTTCCTCAGGTAGAACCACCCGGAGTGCCATCTTGAGTGGCTTGACGTAAGCTTCGCTGGGATCCAGCAGTCCGCCCTCTTGAGGGAGATGCTACAGCACCCAGCCCTGACCATCCTGCGGCTACCGCTCCCGGCCGAGGCGTGGAACAGGCCTGCCTCGAACAAGTGGATCCACAGCTCCCAATGCGGCTCCTTCCCCAGGTATCCTTCGCACACGGTGGTGAAGACCGCCGCGTGACAGATGCCATTGGGGGAGAGGTGTTGGAGCTCCACGTCGTAGTGGTGGAGGATCCCGCGTAGAAGACGGTTGGGGGGGTCCAAGCCCCGCCCGGTGGAAAACTTCGAAGCTGACCACGTAACCTTCCGGCGGGGGGTTGGGCTCACGATCCTCCCTCGGCGGCACTATCCACTCCGGCCGGTCCACGGAGGTGATAGGCTGGAGAAGGCCGCTCTCCACCAAATCTCCCAAACGCCCCACGGTCACCGACGATGGAAGCCAGGCGTCAGGGCCGCGCAAGCTGTAGCTGGCCATGCGAGCAGGGAAGCGGATGCGCTTGGATGAGGGAACAGAGTTGCACCTAGGTAACCACACGGTTTTGCTTAATAAATCCTGGGGGCTTCTATCGGCCCCCGTCAAGGGGGGCACAGTTCTCATTTGGTACCCCCTTACCACTCACAGAACTTCGAGCCTTGTCCAAAAAAGGATGCACATCTCTTCCCCCAAATCCGAGCGCAAGGTCCGGGGGAAGGCGCAAGGACCCCCACACAGCTCGGGGGTGACTCCACGGCCCCCCGCGAAAGAGGGAAAAAAACATCATCCTCGAACGAGCTACCCCTCGTGGGCCATCCCTCCATTAATGCTAACCCCCCCGATGAACACTAAAAAACCCCCCAAATATTCTTAATCCTCCTCGGGGCCTGGGGGGAAACCCCCCGGGGGGTCCCGCGCCACCCCCAGAATCAACCTCTTACTAACTCTGAAATCAGGAAAAAACCCCACGGTTTTTTTTCCCATAGAGGGTCGGGGGCTAGTCTACAAATAAGGGCCCAACCGGATAATCTTATGCAATTTTGAACCATTTTTAAAATGAAGGCCCAAAACAGGGGGGAAAACCTCAAACAAAGCCCTCCCAAAAATAAAACCCGAATAAAAAAAAAAAACAGGGAAAAAAAAGAAAAAAAAAAAAAAAAAAACAGGGGTTAAAAAAAAAAAACCCCCCCCCCCCCCCCAAAAAAATAAATTAAATAAATTAAAAAAAACAAAAAGGAAAAAAAAAAAAAAAAAAAAACCCCACAAAAACCAAAGGGGAAAAAAAAAAAAAAAAAAAAATTTTAAATTAAAAAAAAAAAATAAAAATTAATTTTTTAAAAAAATTCCCCCCCCAAATAAAAAACCCCCAAAAAAAAAAGGGAAAAAAACCCCCAAAACAAAACCCCAAAAAAAAAACCACCCAAACCACCCAAAAAAAAACCCCCCCCCACCCCCAAACAAAACCCCACAAACCAAAAAACCCCAAGGGGGCCCCGTCCCCCCCCCCGCCCAAACCGAAAAACGGGAAAGGAACCCCCCACGCGTCGACCCACCGCAAGCAAGGCGGCCCCACACCCCCCCCCCTCACGTCAGGGTCCCGTACCCAGGCCCCCTTGTCTTAAAAACGTTGGGGAAAAAGGGGAAAAATTTTTTCCTCCCCTACGGGCCAAATCTTCCCCGGCCCCAAACCAAAACCCCCCCCCCCCGACCTCCCAACCCAAAGGCCCGACAACACCAAACAACCCCACCCCTCACCTAGGATAGCCTTGCAGTCCTAGATTTTAGCTCACTCTGAGCACCCCCGTGAAACCTGCTTGTACCCCCCCGTACGAGACTTCGGTGCAAGATAATACAATTCACCTCCCCCCCTGGACTGGGGTCTTCTTTGCCCGAACAGGATAAATCTTTGTTCTTCTTACATCATATCGGGAGAGGGAGCCGCAATATCAAATTTACAGTTGGGGGTCTTGACCCCCGGGGTCAAACAACGACACTAGCAAAATTTGGGCTCTCAAGGGGCAAGTTTAGACACCTTGGGTTTTGTTTGGCTGCACTCTTATCAACCTTTAATATATTTATTTTAATGGTTTGGGGGATGAAAAGGGTTTAAAGTCCACCGTAGGTCTTTTTTTGATGTCATGTATCAAAAACTCAAACCACATGGATCGGATGTGTATATTTAAATATACTCTAACAATATGTTTGAGGGAATATATACACCCCAAACAAGAATTCCAACACCGTGGATGAGGGATACACAAAACAAGATTTAATTAAAAACATTAAGCCCCGTTTGGATACATATATATCTCACTAAAACCCAAATATTTTGATGTTTTAAAATATTTTGACAAATAATTCACTTTAACTTATATATCTTCAAATAAGATACATATACATCTAAAAAGGTCTACAAGTACTCCGTATCGACACAAATGCCCACAAACCGCCCCGGGCTCATCCAGGGCCCTAGCCTGCAACCGCGATGTCCACCGCCCACCCACACTGTCCCTCCCTTCAATTAGCAAGACTAGACTCAGCTGAGCAAGTTTCAAACAAAGCTAAATTCACATCCAATTTAACACGCCCTTGACAACTCGGGCGTCATCCACCGCCCCCAACCTGTGGCGGCCTCGCTGTCAGCCGGCCGGCAGCCCACCACCGCCCACCCACGCCGTGTCCCTCGCCACCAAATCCCAGTCGCAGCCCGTGCGGCCGTGCCGTGCGTTGCGCGTCGAAATATAGTGATTTCGGTTGCTGTAGACCATGTACGCCGCGCTACTGCTTTACAGTAGTAATTCCTGTTTTTCCCCCACATTTCAAGTCATGGTTCCATCACCGATGTTGGAGCAAATCCCGAGGTGCAAAATACTTTGGGTCGATCTCACGAAGCAACTGTTTCTTTAGCAGTCCCCCCGAATTTATGGAACGAGCATGCGTGTCGACCTGTCGTGCACGCCCGTCGTACCCCTCTCCCCTCCCCCACCTCTCAAACGTTGCCCAGACCCCTGTGCGCCGGACGGGTGCACGTCGGTGGGCATCAGTCAGTTGCACAAGCGAATCTTGGGTGCCGGTAGCCGGGAAAGTGGTACGCAGGAGCACATTTCCGTGCTACAGAAGCTGCCCCCAAAGAGAGAGAGAAGAATCCCTACCGATCGAACGTACACAGGCGCACAAGCGAGCACAGCGCGAGTGGCTGTAGCTCAGCGGTGGCACAGCAATCCGAGCGTCCCTCTTCCCAGCTTCCCTGCTGGGCTGCCGGTCTCGGGAGTCCGCGGTCTCCCACAAAGCCGCCCACCGCGTCGTTTTGCTGCGCGGAAAGGGCGGACGGAGGCGCGCCCCCCGGGAGCACCGCAGCAGACGAAAGTAGCAGGCAAACCCGTGCCCCCAGGCTCGCTGCCGCCTGCCTCTGAGCCTGACGAGTGCTGCTGCGGCGGTTTGGCACGTTGTACTGTAGGAGGGTGCGCCCGGTCGCCCTCGCCCGCCCAAAACGCGGATCCCCCGCCCGCCTGTCCCTGGCCCCGTGGATCACTGCTCTGCTCGTGATTTGCCGTCTGTTCAGGACGCACAGTACTCTACGTTGTACGTACAGCACAACTCTACTGTAACGCATGGCGAGGCCACGAGGGTTGGGGATACTAGTACACTCGGGTACCCGCCGAAGAAATGCGTGGATCGCGACAGCTGCGCCCCGATCCGGGCCAGGGCTGGACGGGTCGGCAGCTACTTCTAAAGGAGTGATGGGTACGCCGCTCGCGCCGCGCGTCGTCGGTCGTCGGTGCCCATTCCGGCCGTAATTTTACCGCGTCCGTATCGGTGTCGAGAAAGATCCACCACCACGTACTCCTATTTGTAAATGTACTTCTAGGGCCGGGTGGTTCTCGTAGCCTTTCAGCCTGCTGAGGCCTATTGTTTCTACTTGTGGTAGCCTAGTAGTATGTTGATGCTGGGTGTACTTTGTGAACAGTTGGGAATCCCACCTTCCAAAGTCCAAACAAACTCATCTTGTTTCTTTTTCTCGGGAGTAATAATCTAGTACGGATGCAAGCTTTAGCCGGATGAGTGCCACTAAACTGAGAAGCGGAATGGGGTTATTATGAGGGGTCCACACCATTACCGCTTGAGCCGGCCCCTGCCTCGCCCACGAGGACATCCGCCGTACAGTTCACCATTATCGATTTTACCGCGCTTGGGCCATCGGGTTTGACCGGCGAGGACCATCTCTAAAAAGTCTGCCGTGCAAAGAGCGTGTGGACGGGGGCGCTTGCTTTAGGGGTATGCAGCCGTCCGTAAAAAAGAAATTGATTTCCCTTTTTCCTCTTCGATCTGGTACGCCTCCTTCAGCCGTTCGTTTGATTTTTTAGTCGATTTAAATTTAGCCCCGAACAGTATTTTTTCTCATAAAAAATCAGTTAGCAATGTATAATCCTAGTATAATCTTACCAAGCGAACAGATAGGCAGCCCGATGCTGCAGCTCCCCACACGACCCGGATAGTATAGGGCGTGGTTCCCCTCTGGCTAATGCCAAAAGCTTACTGATTCGCCATTTTGGGCTATTCCCTGCCGGGGGAGGGGCGATCTGTAATTGGAAACCCTGCAGAACAGGACCGAGAACGTAGAAACACCCCCAGTGCAAAGTGCAGCGGGTATATATGACGTTTGAGATTAAAACAAAGATTAGATTAAAAGCTTCAAGACGTACCATCAGACTCAATATGAAACCACCATCAACATTTTTTTCTCCTCTCCACACATGCATGGTAGTCTGTTTTTCTTTTCTCATACTCCCCGCATGTCCTTTTCTATTAGCATTTTAGCTTGAACATCAATGATCTGAACAAATTCGTCTCACATCTACTACTTTACCTCCACGCATGTTTAACGTTTGACACTAACTTTTATTATTCTCGAACCAAACAATAGTTGTGAGTTCTGCGATGAGAAGGAGAGTAGAACGAACTTCACTCCCTTCGGCATTGGTTGATGCCGGTTTCCGTCCAAGATCAGAGGAGCTAGCTCGAGGTCGTCCCTGGCTGATAAATTTACAGGAACACCTTTATCGATCTATGGCTCAAATCAAAGTTTTTGTGCAAAGAGACTATTTCAAATATGGGATGACGTCTTCGTCGATGACGGTGGTCACGATAGGATTTTTAGCATCTTTGAAAAAAAGGGTTTAGAGTCTTGGTTGTATTTTTTTATAATTGGGTTGGGGATAGTTTTCATGGTATATTTTTTTTGTACGACCTACAATATATTCAAACGAGTCTTTTACATATTTAATCCGTTTAAATTATATTCATTTGATTTTTTTCAACCCTAATTTTGACCATTCGCTTTTTTAAATTTTGTGTAAAATATCATTTCGTTTGATTGTCATACTTATTTAAAAAAATTTTCTACATAAATAAATTTAAATTTGACTATTTTTGTACAAATTTTTTGAAAAACTGTGGTCAAATTTGAGGTCAAAAAAGTTAAACAAATTAAAAACGAAAGGGAAGGATACAATTAAAAAAAACACCACACATGAGGGTTCACTTGGGGAAAAAAAAGGGTCAGGGTTTTGGTTCCATTTTTTTAATATGTATGTATTAAAAAAATACCCTAAAACCCATCAACACACATGACCCCTCTGGTCGTGCGACTCTACACCGTTTCAATTCACCACACAGTGCCGTAGCCCTTCTCGTGCCCAACTCTACCTCCTGCACGCGAGGTGGATGAGTGTTCCCCTTCCTCCCCCCATCGAAAAGCTTATCACATCGCACAACCTTACCCACACATTTGGAGCATCGTTTCACCCCGCGCACAGCCTTCTTCCGCACCAATCCGCCTAGCTTGCACCCCTCATGTACGCATGAAATGCTCATCCCACCTTAACTTTTAGGTGCATTAACTCTATTAGAGGTTTTATTCTATTGGGATGGTTTATTTTATTCAATTAGCCTTTTAACTAAAAACCATCCGAAAAGTGGGATATTGTACCAAAAACCCTCACATCCCACAGCGACGTTTTTTGGGACAACATCTAGGGGTTTCAATCTCTTTTTTTTTTGCAGCTATACTCAATCCGACCTAAATAGAAGTCATTTTTACTTTTCGGAAATTAATCATTTTAAAATTTTACTAAATTTTATAAAAAATATAAATTTATAATATACAATCATACCAAAGATAGATCGTAAAAACCTAAAATAATTTATTTAAAGATATAAATATTCACGTATTTTTTTTAAACCTAATAATTTTTTAAAAAATATCTGCATATATTCTATAAAAAACTTTTTTTTTGTACGGAAGTACTTTCCCATGAAATGACCATGGGGGATACCAAACCAAGGGGAAAATTACTACTACTTTCATTTTTTTTTTTGGTGTTATTTTTTCCCACAGAACATTTTTAAAACTAAATAAATAAAAAATAAGAAGACTTTTTCACACTTCTTATGGCTCATTTGTTTTTTTTTTGCCAGCAAGTTTAATGTAAGCCAATGCTGTTTAAGGGATCTTGAGTTTTCTTCCATCCACCATAAAGTAGTTACGTCTTTATAATTATGTCTTACCCGTCCTCTCACAAATTTTTGGTTCTTTGTCCAAATTTTGTTGTAAACTTACAACCTCTTCTCCTTTTTTCTTTTCCCTCTCCTCCACCCCATCTTTACCAGCCATCAAAATGATGACCCGAACAGGCTCTCCACTAAACAATCCGATGCGGTCCTCCTACGAGACCAAGCCAACTCTTGCTCGCACGGCACAAAATGCCAAGCAAAAGAACCGAACAAAATACAGTTGCTTGCTTTCCTCGTTGAGCAAGCTAAAGCTCGAGCTAAGGAACTAAGCTAGCACTGTCTTAAAAGCCCTTTCTTTTTGATCGTTTCGTGGCGATAAGACGGCTATCCCGTTTTAATCTTTTTTCTGTGAGAGAAAAAATAAGCGGCCAACCACTTATTGTTCCAAAAGGGTAAAAATCTCCAAAATTAACCAAAATTTATCATCTCTTCTTTTTCTCGCTTCATCCCCCCCAAAAACCATTTTTCCTGTTGATAGGTCCTGTTTGGATCCAGGGGTTAAGCTATTTACACTCAACTAGTCAAAAGTACCAAATAGGAGGGTTTAGTTTTTTTTTTTTTGTAACACCCACCTAAAAAAAAAATCCCTCAAAAAAGGGATTTTTAAAGCTATGCAAATACTCAAACTAACTTACCCCTCCCCCCAAACAGGCCCCATAACTTTTTTTCAACCACGGTTGGTGTGGTTGTTTGGTACTGTCAGTCGTCACTACTACTCCCCCAGTTTTAAACGGAACACGTAAACATCTTTTCCCAACCAACCCCGCATACGAGGCAGAAAAAACCCGAAACCGGAGGCGGGATAATCAATTTCAAAAACCTGCCAAGCAAAAACCAAACCCACCACGCACCCGCATTTTTCACTGATGAAGGCATGAATCAAACAACAGCAAATCTGCGCGAGATCCCGGTGGCCGGGCCACGGGGACCCCAAGAATCGGGGCGGAACAGCGAATCCGGGGGGGCTGCAGCAGTACGGGGCCCGGGCCCGGGGGCGGCCAAATCCCAATCCAATCCAACCGAAGCCACCCCAATCCACGCGCCTGGCAGGCACAGCACCCTTTTTCTCTTCCCCCCAAAAGCTCCACCTCCGCCGGCTTTTCCTTGATTTCCCGCAACGCGCGGGCTGGACGCTGGCCTGGAGCTGATCACCCCCAAAAGGTACGCCGGCGGGCCAGCCAGCCACCGCCCAGCAAAAGGCACCGTCGCCGCGCAAAAAACGCGGCCGCCTGCTACGGGCGTACTGTTCTGGTGGGGCAACTCCAGCCCCCTCGCTCCCAACCCGAAATCCCCTTCCTTTTCGGGAAACCTACCCTCGTCCCCCGGCACCATCCCTACCCCTCTCTACTGCCTCCCTGCCTGCCGGGGGGGCCACCGCGCCGTTCCTGTGGCAAGGGAGCATAAACAATGACGGGCCCCGGGGCCCCGAGCCCCGTAGCCACACACCCTTTTCGCCCCCTTTTTTATGCTTGTTTATTCGGGGGGGGATCAGGGGAATCGCGGGGCCTCCTGGCGCTTTTATTTATGCCGACCTCCCAAAAGGAGCAAACCCCCCTTTCCCTTCCTCCCCTTTCGCCCCTTTCCCTCTCGCCCCCCCCTCCCCTCCCCTTTTCGCATCCCCATCACACCACCCACGATCCCACCCCCGGGTTGAGCTCCTCCCACCCCGCCCTCAGGGGAAAAGACTCCCTCTTGTTCGCCGCCTCTGGGTGCGGGGGCCTAGTGCCTGCTCGTCGCCCGGGAGGGATCGGGGGCGGAGATGGCGAGGGAGCGGCGGAGATAAGAGGATAAGAGCGCGGCGGCGCGCAGGCACTTTCCCCAAAGCGCCCCCGCGGCCTCTTCAAAAAAGGCCCGAAAGCTCCCGTGCTGGCGATGCCGACGCGCCTCATCGTCTTCCCCTCCACGGGAACTCTCCCGTTCGCCAGCCCCGGGTGCTAGTAGTATGCTGTTAATCACGCTCCCCCGCCCGTCACCCCCCCCTCACTTCCCACCCCGCCCCCCATTTTCATAGATCTCCCAGCGTCCTCCCTTCAGATTTCCATCACGCCTTCCCAGTCGTTGAACCGTAAGACCCGCCCGGGTTAGGGTTCCGGGGGCCCGCGCCGGCGGCCGCTGATACTTCTTCTTTAAGTTTTTTTTCTCAACCCCAACACGCGATGATATTGACGTTTTGGCAACTTTTTACACGGGGACAAACCTTTCAAAACGGGTTTTCGTTCGGTTTGAGGGGCAGCGGGTTGGGTGCTCGAGTGTTCTGGGAATGGGGTTTTGGGGGATTTTTAATCAAATTTTACTGTATTTTCGACGTGCGCAATTATTATTTTTTTTTGCATTTTTTCGTTTGGGCGAGAGCACTACATCTGTTATTTGCTGTGGTATCCTGGAGCGAGTTAAATTGCATTTGGGGGTGGTGCGTCCCCCCTTTTCGTGGGGGGGAAAAGCCCTCTCCCCATTGCGTACGGTTGCCCCTTGGATTTATTTTGGTGGGGGGTGGCTTTGCTTTACCTAGTACAAAAGAGGGTCTCGTCTTTGTGCGATTTTTTTGCTTATAGTTTTAAATCTCGGCTGCAAAATCCAGGTTTTTAGCAATGACCCTAAAACGGGCTTTTTTGGGCCTAGGGTGCTAAGTTTACAAAAAATATAATTGTACAAAAACCAAAAGGTCTGACACAAAACGAATATCAAAACAGTGTGGGTTCAAACCCCCCCAAAAACCGGCACGGGCAATTCGGCATGAGGGTCAACCCCACATCCCGGTTATGCCAAACCGACAGTGAGGGGCTCAAGCATCACCCCGGGTTCGTTTTTCAAAAACCGCATGTTAGCATCACGCCGGTTCTTTTAAACCCAACCGCGTAAAGGTGGTTCACCCCGGGTTCTAAGTGATTCGGAAAAGAAATTTTAAATTTTTTTATAATTTATATTTTTTACAGAAACCATAAGATTATATTACAGAAACTCAACATTTATATTGAAAAAATTGATAATTGTTTTAAACTTATTGTAAATTAAAATTTCAACGATTTAGTATACCAAATCAAATAATTAAGTCACTATCTTGAAAACTAATAATTCATCGTGAAAAAAAAAAGTATTAATGTACACTCTCGTTGCTTCAACTTACGAGCACAGGGTGTACTAAAATTTAAAGGGCGGTATTTGTGGTTTCCCTTCTTAGTTGCAACCAAACTTTGCTTAAAGCCTGCATTTATGTTTTTTCTCACATATTCGTAAATAACCCCAATATCATTATTTGGTTCAGAATGACACAAAACTAATCCTGTTAGTCATGTCATCTCTTCTCCCCTATAAGAAAAGGGTTAATTATAGAGCAAATATGACAAATATAAAAAAACAAATCTGGTTAAGTTTATCAAAAAATTACCTTAAAAGATTCTGAGCATTCGTGCAAAAAACCCCGAAAATAGAACATGTGTGTTTAATGCTTCAATCTCACTGAAGAAGAGTGGGAATGTGATCCCTTTTCTTGAAGCGTGACGCAAAAGCAAAAACGACATACTTAAAGAACACGACGTTGGCTTGCTTATTCCCCCTGAGATTTGTAACACTTGCCCCGCCAACACCAACGCGGCCCACAACCACGACCAGGGGCCCAAACCTAACCAATTAAAAATAAAATACAACTTTGAAGTTCTGCCCCATTTTTTTCATGTTTAAATTTAAAACATCCACATTGTCAACCAAAAAAAGGCGAGTTTGTTTTTAAGCCAAAACAATGATAAATCATCTCATTACATATAAAAATTTTAAAATTAAATAACTTGGTGACTAGTCATACAAAAACTATTTTGACAAACTTACATTTTTGGAAAATCTCATGGGGGAAAACCGGGGATCCCGGGATCAAAACCCCTCAAGTAAAATAACCATTCAACCCAATTTCCTCCGGGGGTGGGGATTACAACGCCCAACCACTTATTTTAAAATCACATATACTCAATTATATTTCATCTATCTACTTACTATCTACTAAAAACTATATTAAATTTCATATCACTATCAATTGCATATACAAGATTATCTACCCTCTCTATCTACTATCTCCTACTTCCACTATCTATCTTATCTATTTTAAATTTCATATCACATTCAAATAACATAACTAACCGGGGCATAATATAGCCATATTACAACAAATAGATCCATATATACAAGCTATATGACTTTTATAATCTATCTTTTTCCTCTATCTCTATCTTTCTAACCAAGAATTTAAGAAAATTTGCTAAAAATATCTCGATGTCCCCAAAAATTTTTGCTCAACTTTTAGATAAGTCACATACAAGTTTTAAAAAAGTCATCATACAAGTATTAGATAATCATAGATAGCCGGGGTAATAGATAACTAAAGCTCTTTCTCTATCTACTTTTTTCTAGGGGGTTTTTACATGTATATTAAATTTTAAAAGTCTGGTACCATAAATTTATATATTATCTCTCTAAAGCTATCTACACTTGTAATCTCTTTGGGGGGTTTTCTTTATCTTCTCATCTATTTTTCCTCTATATCTCTCTTGCGGTTCTCTCTCTCTTCTTTCTCTATTCTCTAACCCCCCTTTTTTCCTCCTTATCTCCATGACCAAGCCCCAAGCTCTTATCTCCCTACCTCCCTATCTCCATGAAACAAGCAATCAAACAAGCAAAAGCACTCTGAACCCCATGTAATTTTTCATCAACACCTGGTTCGTGGACATGGAGCTCCCCGCGGGGGTTTGGGCCTTTCCGGGCTCGCACGGTTTTGACGTGGGCGGCTCGGGATCCTTGGCGGGCGGGTGCCCCGGCTCCTGCGTGCCCCGGGCGGGCCCAATGGGGGGCGGGGCGGCATGGGCGGGCGGGGGCGTGGGGTTTGGGAGCGCGGCGTGTGCTCCGCGCGGGGGCGTTGGGGCCCTGGGCGGCAATGCTCCCGGGGGTGTACTCCTGGGGCGGGGGCAAGTGTCCTGGGGCGGGAGTCTAAAAATGACAAAATGGGGAAGGCGCACCTTTTTCCCCTTTATCGGTCAATCACGTGGGTTCTTGTTACAAACCGGCAGTGAGTCCCCTATCACTGGGGTTTGTAAAAGAACCGGCTGATGGGGGAGCATCACTCCCGGGTTGGTTTTTAGAATCGGTAGGTGGGGGCACATCATGCCGGTCTAACCCGCAGGATGGTTTTTTTTTTTAAATCTGTTTTTGCTTTAAAATTCAAAATTCTTTGATATTTGACTAGAACTTAAAACCCCAAAAACATAAAATTGCAAAATTTTAAAAATTCTCTACAATTTTTGCGAAGTACTATTCAAATTCTTTATAGTTTTAAATTTCCCATTTGAATTCTAACGGGAAACCCTCGCCCTGGTAATCGGTGATTGTAACGATAATAAAAAAAAACCCTTTTACCGGACATTTTTTTTTCTTGTACTCATCCAAACATCCTTCACCCCCTCTCTCCATCTGTAGTTTTCTCGATCATGGTTCTTAAAAGCCATAAATATCTTTTCCGGGTTTTTGGGGCCCTTGGATTATAATACTTTGGGACGTATGATCGTTTCATAAAAAGCCAGGGGGAAAATTTGTTATACATAGCGTTTTGGGCCAAGTCTATTTTGGTTTCAACCGGTCAAACAATCACCCCATCCTGCCAAAAGCTAACCACAGACCCTTACCTCCCCCCGATTTCTTATAGAACAAGTGTTGATAGTATCCAGTCCAAACCATCGGGGGAGTGCCTCATCATGAACTTTTTTTCGCCTCTTGCCGGCCAAGAAACATTTGGGCAATTTTTTCATTTAAACAACCTAGCACTTGTGGAGCTATAGGGAAAATACCAAAACGGCTTTACGGGGCCCCCTCGGTCTTGCTTTCTCTTTTGATCCCCTTGCTTGTATCGGGGATTTTACACTTGGACAGTATCCAATCTTTGTATTTCTCCTCAGGGAAACAATAGCGTCGTTGAAACCCGTGGATTTTCTCAATCCGAGGCCAATTGGAAAAATCTTTTGTTGCAAGAAAAATTTTTTTGCTAACTCGGTATCCTTCAGGAAAAATTTTATGTAGTATACCTAAAAAGTTATCGAACCTTTTATCACTTAAATTCGTTGAGTTGAACCCCAATAGCATGATGTTGGCTTCCATTTGTTTATTGGGAGCTCGAACAAGGGTGTTTTTGCATCCTTTTCATCATCTCCAGTTTTTTCAACGTGAAACACTAAGGAACCCCCATGCAATAATTAGAAGCTGTGAAAATCAACATTAACATCAACAAAGCCTTTCCCAAGCAAGTTGGGAGGCTAGAGTTGAAACCCACAAAAAACCCAATCATGGTTCCGGCCTTCAATAGCTGCTTTCCAGGAACCTATCCAACATGATCTTTAATATATTCCAATTTTAAACCCTATTCACCCCCCCCCCCCCCATGCAACTTGGGCCTTCCTCTCCTCTCCTTATATTATTAGTTTGGGCTTGGGACTCCACACGCACGGGTGAATTGGGCGTCTCCTCTGGACTGGCCAAAACCATCTCAACCGATGTTGGACAACTTTTCTTAAATTTTGGTGCCACCCCAGGCATCACTATTCTCATTCCGAACCGGCCCATTCTTGTGTGACCACAGACCCCAACCAACATGCGCTTTTCTGCAACACCATTTGTTGAACGTCGACTTTGGGGGCCCAAACATTCGCCCCAACAACATTGCTGTCTAATTGCTGCCCCTTTGAACTCCTTTTTAGCTTTGGGTACCCTTTTTGTCACATAGAATCCAGAAGCTTGCCCACTTGATCCCCTTTTTGATTTTTGCTAACGTTCCCAAAAAAAACTCCATCCCTTTGTAGCATCGACCCCAGATATCGGAAAAGCCCTTTTTTTGCACGACTTGACCCCCAAATCACATTCCCTCACCTGACCCTTTGTGCCAAAGTGTTTTTCATTATCGGTTTGTCCACTTAGCTAAAACCTTTAGACCCCAAGGGGTCTGCCGTCATAGCTCAAGTTTCCTATTTACTCCCCCCAACTTTCATCAACTAACATAATATCGCGAAAGCATGCCCCAAAGGGTTTCCCCCTTTGAATTCCCCTTGAAATCCGTAAAATTCCAAAGGGCAAAAATACGGGCCAAGGTGCCCCTTTGTGAAGCCCAATTCTATCGGGAAGAATCAAATTCCCATATTGGTTTGAACGCTATAAAAAAATTGTTGTACATGCCTTTGATGGGGCCCACGACTTTTTGGGACTTTATGTCTACCCAAAAGCCCACCCATAATATTTTTTGGGTACTTGTCAAAACATTCTCCAAGTCAATGAAACCATATTTTGGTTGACCTTCCAGGCATAAACCCAAATTGGTGGTGATACTCGGCCTTTCTTCGCACGGGGCCCCGGACCCCTTTCCCATAGTTCATGGGTTGGCTCATCAACTTAACCCCACAAAATTTATTCCCAATGGGGATTCACCCTTGTTTTGTAGTTTTGGCCCAAAAGGCTTCTTCTCCACCCCTGGGCATCTTGTTCGATGGGGAAAAGATATTATTGAACTCTTTAGTATACTATAGTATTTTCCCCAAAGGCATCCCCACACCTTGATTGGGATCCCACCCGGGCCCCTCGTTTTTCTCCCTTTCACCCTTTTTCAACGTTTCTTACCTTGATTTTCGAATCCTCCCCCTCAAAGCGCCTATTGTTTCAAAAACGATTCTTTCCAACGAACAGGGAGTTATCATTCCCCCATTGAAACAATTTTCAAAATCCCTTTTCCCAATCTTTGTTCCCACCTTTTTCCCCAAGAGTTGCTCTCCCTCATTTTAAAGCACTTGATTGATTTAAAGCCTCGCTTCCTTTCAGGTCCTAGCCACCCTTTTGATGCCCTTTTTCCCCTTTCCCCCTTCGATCAAGACGCTTGTACAAATTTTATAAGCCCGCCCTTTTTGCCTCCCCAAAGTCCTTTTTTGCAGCCTTCTTTGCCACTTAACTTCTCTATGTTATCGCACCCCGGTCCAAAACAACTCTTATGCCCCCTTCTTCCCCTTTAAATTTCCCTTTGAACACCTCATTCCACCCAAATGCCTTTCAAGCGCATCCACTTCCTTTGGTCACCCTGCACCTTGCACAACCTTTTCCCGAAGTATGTCACCATTTTCCCCCAAAATTTTTGGGGCGTCACCTTGGGGCCTTTCACGGCCCCCTCTTCAAAAACCCTTTTCCCTTGAAGACTTTGATTCCCCCCTTTAAAATTTCCCACCACTTTGTTCTGCAATCTGGCTTGTTTCCCCTAAAATTTTTGCTCAAAACGGAAGTCACCACCCACTAGTTGTGTGAACACCCACATTCCCCGGGTATCACCTACAACCCCCAAGCATGTTTATCCCCCTTCTTGAAAGGGACGAAGTCAATCTAAAACTGCGGGACAAGCCACTACAAAAGGTCACTAATGGGACTTCCCCCTTTTTGGAAGAAAGTGTTTGCTCCCATCTTTTCAAAAAGCTGTAGCAAAGTCTAGGTTTTCCTCCCCCTTCTGTTCCTTTTTCCGGGAAACCCAAAAACCTCCATGTGCTGCCTGAACCTGTACTAGATGTCCTACATGCCTTTAAAGGGTCCCCCCCAAATGAAGGTTTCTCCTACTTGGTAAAAAAGCCCTGACTATGCCATCCAAAATCCTCCCAAAATTGCCTCTTGCACACCATCAAGGCCTATTTGGGGGACAACCACTAATAACGTTTAAGACTAAATCAAAGACAATTTAACTAAAAAACCCTAGACATCTTCTTTGGTGGGCCATTTTCTGGAAACATAAACAACAATAATGTTAATGGGCAGAGCCATCATCTTTTAACATTTTGACAACCCCCCCATGCAAAGCCCCAAATCGTGTTTTTCATAAACCCCCCTTTTGTCAATTGAAAACGTATTCTCCCGTCCCCCCTTTTTCTCGTATTCTTGCCCCTTTTGAGGGACAAATACAAAGTGATCCCTAGCATTGACTCTAGTCCTTGAAAAATCGTCGATGCCCGTAAAGTCCCGTGGGTCTGTATGTACAGCGTACATCCCCCTTGCGCCATTTTTCACTATAAAATAAAAGGGGCAAGAAAGGGGGAAACAAGAACATATTTAAAGGAGCATTTTTTAACAATATTCTTCGATAAAATTTGAATTTGGTCCGCTATAAAAAGTGAGACAATAAATAGAAAAATGGATCAGGAGTATTAAATGTATGCGGAGTATTAAATGTAAGTAATAAATCCCGAATCTTTTCCCACATCCCATCAAATCTTTAAATGCATGCATGGAGGTTTAAAATTTAAAAGTAATAAATATAACAAATTCAATTTTTACCCATAATTTTGAGACAAATCTTTCGAACCGTACTCAATGATTGGAAATATTTCCCAATAAAACAAAGTGCAAAAATTTTTCTAAGAAAATTTGGATCAAAGCTACAAAAAAGGACACAAATTGCAACAACCCCTTCTGATCTGAAAAATAGCTAGCTTAACATGATTTACACACAAAAACAATGTAAATCAACAATTCAAAAATATGCTTGTTACAAACCCAAAGACAAGAAATATGGGGATCCATGAGTGAAAGGAGTAACAAGGGAGTTCAAGAAATCCACCAGCTGCAACAAGGGAAAAGGGAGTTCCTCTGTACTGTTGGGGCAGAGGGGGGAGAGAGATCGGTGCTTTATACTATACACAACATCACTGTCGGTTCTAGCCCGAATGGCATAAAATTTCCTCACCACTGCCGTTGGGTCTTAAACCCGGGCTGATAGGGCCGAGAAGCTTCACTGCCGGTTTCAGCACCTCCCCCCAATAAGGGGGGGCCTTCAAGCATGAACCGGCGTGATGAGGTATCACGTGGGGTCCAAACAAACCGCGGGGGGGGCCGGAGTGTCCCTATTTTAGTAGTGTGACAACTAAAAAACACTATAGTCGGTTATAGCGACAACTATAGTTGGGATTAAAAAAACAAAGGCTGTTGGTTGGCCTTAATTTTGTTTTTCCTTGCAAATCTGGCTCCCTACATTTTTGGGTTTAAAATTTAAAAATTTTTTTTTTGTAATCAGGCTATTCTGTTTGGTCTGAAATTGTTTGTACCCTTTATATTCTTACCCATTCTTTTTTTGGCTACCATGCTAAAAGGGATCCTTACCCAAATTAATATATTTATTGGCACTATTTGCCGAATTTTGTTTATACCATATACCCCACTAGATTTTTTGGGCTAGGGTAGAAATGTATTTTGGGGGACAATTTTTGGAGTTTGGGTCAGGTAGGATTGAAAAACCTGATAATTTTTTCAGCATCTTGCAGAATCAATTTTGTTTGTGTTTTTTCTATGAAAAAAAAACCAACTAAAAAAAGTAATGTCTGTGACGTTCTTTAATTTTGATGCAGAGAAATGAAGAAACCTTATTCCGTAGTTTCTTTGGGTCTTCCCCCCACCCTTTTATTCGTTATACTTTTTTAGTGAGATTCTATTTTTTTGTTTTTTACCATATTACGTGAAAATTTTGTCTCATCCACCAAAACAAATGGTATTCATGTCCTAGCAAGTCTTTCTTTGCAAAATTCCGCGTCATGTTATTGTTTATACTTACAAACCGCTTTTTTTGCTAACGAGTTTTTATTTTTAAAATTTTTTAATAAATTTTTCCATCAATTGATCTTTGCATACATAACCCACCCCAGCTTAAGTTTTTGGTAAGTTTTTGGATGTGATATTTTGTTTTGCTGAATCAGAGTTAAAAAATTTAGACGAAAATAAATTTTAAATTGGCTATAATTGCAAAATATGTTAAGGGCTGCAACTTCTAAAGGGATATTTTTTGTAAACAAAAAATTTTTTAACTTAGAACACAATTTTGCAAAAAACATTGTTAAGTTGAAGCACTGGTTTCTTATCCTAAAACCCTTTTTTTTTTTGTAGGTTTCACCTATGGAACCAAGTCCTACTGCTGAATTTAACCCCTCGTGAAGTATATAATATATTAATATATTTATTAAAATATGAAAAGCATATGCCTAAATTGATCTTCTGGAGGGGAAAAAACAAGGGGTTTTAATTGAAAATACTATGCAAATATTTTGTTTTTTGGGTCTCGATGTTTTGCTTTTCCCCCCTTAACCATGTTACAAATTACCCTTTTTTCCCACTGAATAATAGGTCTTCTTTATCTTTTTTTTTGTTTGCCTCCTTAGTCTATTGAAGGTTGTGATCAAAAACTTTTTTTGCCTGGTTTTTAAAGCTTTTGTAAACCATTGACCACCTATTTTTCTTTACTTTGGGGTTTCTTGCCCCTTTTAGTCTGAATATTTGCGACTATTGTTTTAGATAATTTTTTTTGACTATTTTTTATGAATATCGCAACAAATGTACTGTGTCATACACTCATACGCTGAAACTTCAATTTTTTTACAGTTCCCCTACAATAAAACCACAAATACTATCTGAAATTGCTAAAAATTTTACATACTTTAGTTGTTTTCGGAGTTATACAATCAACCAAAATTTAACATGTTTTCCTTTTAGTATCTAATTTTTTTTCGCTTTATTGATTTGGTTGTAGCATGTTTGGAAGAAAGACTTTTCCTTTCCCTTTGGCAGTATAATGAGATCTTTGACAATAAAACACCATTCAAAAAACCGGGAAAAGCAAAACACCTTCGTTGACTTAACGTATGTACAATTCTTCTCTAATATAAGTTTGGGTATATGTAAGTACTGGAAACCCAAAAACCAAACCAAAGTGGGTAATATTTGAAAATTTGGGGCCCATTTTATGTAAAAGGTCGGGCTGTTTAAAACCTCATATAATTGCGTCTTTATCTGGTTTTTAACATTGAAATTTGTTTCATGAAATACATTAATTGCAAAAATTTTCCCCATGATTTGCAGCATGTTCAAATGTTTTTTTGGGGTTTGATTTAAATCGAAAAAAAAACATAAAATAACCCTTTTAAGACTCCTTTATTTTCTTTATAATCACCTGAGGGGAAAACTTATCCATATAACGGGACAGCAGGTAAACCAGAATAAGTATGTTTGTGATCTTGCTTGTAAAATTAAGGATTTTTTGGCTTTTTAATCATTATCAGAAAGGAAAAAATGAATAGTGAATTTACTATTTTTTATATTTTTTTTTAACCCAAAAGGATTTTAAGGTCTTTTTGAACTCTATTGTTTTTGGAGGAAAAAAAAACTTTGAACATAACCATGTAGTTGATCATGTGCAATAAATGCCTTTAGCTCTCTTTTTTTTTAAAAAAAAAACGAAGCAACGTTGTTTTTGGGGCATTCTGGCATGTTAATTTGTTTCACATTGACCGTGCACATCTTTTCGTTGAAAACATAGCAAATAGCAAATTTGAACGAGCAACTTGCGAAGCAACCTTGCCTCGGGTACATCGATTTCTTGTTTAAGATGGTCCAGGAAAAACTTTTGTGTCAATACAATTTTCTAAATCCCCCTGTTTTTTTAATTTGAGGCGTGAGAGGTGAAGAACTTGGGGGATTGGTGTTGAAGAACCCCAGAAATTGGGAGAAAAACCGGGAAATGGTCTCCAAGGTGCTTCAACAAAAGGTATGGCTGTTAAACTTTTCCCATGTCGTTTTCATAAGTCAACTTGGCATTGCAAATATTGATGGGGACACATATCGCAGGTAAAACCAGTTCTTGACAGATCCGCCCTCGGGGAAGGTAATAAAAAAAAAGGGGTTAAAGTTGTTGCATTTAATATTTTCTTGTTTTGGGTTTTGCTTCTGTGTTTAAGGTCGTAATGAACAAAAAGGGGTTAAACTAGTTTTGCATTGTAATATTTTTTTGGTTTAGTTTCTGTAGTTTAAGGTCAACTATTTTTTTGTGAGCTTATAGATGCTTTAGTTATGCCTTTGAAATCCACACCCGTTTATTTTGTAAATTGAATACATTTTTGTTAGATCTATGAATATGGTTGTTTTACAATACATGATCAAGCTCGTTTGTTTTTGGTAAAATACTCTGGAATTAGCCCTAAAATACTTGAAAATTTTTGTAGAAATAAAATTTTAGTGAATAATAATGCTTAAATATTAAATACATAAATACAAGGCTTTTCGGGGAAAACGGGCTTGCTGTTCCTAACGTTGTAATGCAAAAGGGAGGTTCCCTTTGTTAAAATTCAAAACGTTTTGCTTAGCTACACTGCATATTTTAATTTTCTTTTACTTTTTGGATCGTGATACCGATACAGTAGAAAATTAAACTTTAAAAACTGAGTTTTCTTTTAATAAACAAAAAAATACGTAAGTGAACTGAGTGTAATTTTTTCCTCTTGCTTTTGGGGAACCCCAACCCCAAACCCCCTCTAGGGGCAAGCAATTTGTTTCCCTATTGAATTATTTTCCCCTTGGTTTTTAATTGTGAAATAAATTAATTTTTTTTTCGGTGGGTTCCCCCTACTTTTCCAAAATACTATTGAAGCTAGTCTAATTTTTCCCCATGCTTTACTCAAGTACACAGCTGGCAGAGGAAACGCAACGGGGAAATCAAGTAACTTCACTCTTTAGCACCTGTGTTTTTTCGAAGGACCATCTGATGATATAACACATTTTTCTTTTCAATTTATCCCTAACACGGTTCCCAATCCCCCCATTGGCAAGCAAGCTTTTGCTAACTAAAAAATGTTTTTGCTAAAAGATGGGCAATCCTCTGAATCGTGAACTGTTTTGCCCTGGAAGTTCACAGGATAATAAATGAGTTCAAATTATCTAAAAAGTTGGGTGAGTACCCTACCTTTTCATTATGAAAACTAAGTTTCCCGAATAGAACTTTTTGTCCTTTCTTACCTTTACCATTTTTTTATTTCGCCTATTCTCACGTGTCCCCTACCGCAGGGGATACAATTCTAGAAAAGTGTTTAAGGTACTTTTTTTAACTTTAAAAATAATATATCGTATTCCATAAAAATTAATATTTTTAATAAATACCTATTTGAATTTCTAAAGTTGATTCAAAATTTTTTTAAAAATTAATTAATTTAAGATAGCTTGTTTGGCAAACCCTAAAATTGTACCCTTTTATTGCCCGGGGGAGTACTTTAAATTGACTGGAATATACAAAATTGTCTTGATTAGTATGAACTTGCACATAGAAATGGTTTATTCTTTTTAGTAGAGGGATCTAAACATGCATTTTAGTATGAAAGGTGATTTCTATTTTGGTCAACCATGGTTCGGGTTAAAAGTTTCTGTTTTTGCAATAATTTGTGCCGTTATACTTTTTTTTGTGTTTCTTACGCAATCACCCCCCTCCGGGTTTCCTGTGTTGCAGGAAGTAAACGCAAAAAGGGCAGCACGTGATGGGGTGGAGGGGGGCCCGGGGATGGGCACTTGTGTTATTGTCTTATGGACAACCCCGTTTTGCAAAAATCTCGCATTGGAACGAGATCATTTAACCTGATTTTCATCCGTGCTTCAGAGCGTGTTCCCTTGTCCCTTTTGCTGGGGAGTTGCTGAACTTTTAGAATCATTACTTTTGTTCTTATATGACTGTAAGTTGATTTGGTCGTAAAAATCTATCAATTTATCTAATTATGCCCATGCTTGCAACTTCGATCCTTTTACTGAAAATGCGTCACGTGAATGGTGCGCCGTAAGCTGTGTTTTAAGGATTCTCGTGTTAAGTGCGGGGGTTTTTGACACCGTTTTTATTTTTCCCTTTTAACGTTTCTTTCCCCTAAAATTTTTTTTAAAAGTAAAAACGTGTACCCTCTTTTAGGCAAGGGAAATGGGTTTTTGAAAATCCCTTTTTTTTTTGGTTTCTTAATTTTAGGGGAAAGGGGATCATCAAAAAAAAAGGGATTAACATATGAAAAATGAACAAGCAGATTTTAAGCTAAAAAATTGGGTTTTAAGTTTACTATCTATTTGCATGCAATTTACCCCCGTCCTGAAAATAATGCATTCTCGCTTTTAAAATTTTGTCAAGAAATAGTGCATTCAGAAAACAAAAAGAAAATTTTTTACTTTAAAAATACTGGTTTTCTGTAAATGAAAATTAAATAGTGTTTGCCATTTTTTTGTACAAGAAAAAACCGATTTACCCTTTAAATCATGGGAAAGAATCAGTTTAAACTAATTAAGATAAGAAGGTAAGTGAGGGGTACATCTTATGTACTCCCCCTTTTTTTGTCTTAACAGGTTTAGAGTACACTATATTTTTTGTAAAAGGGCATCTAACTATTAACTGAATAAAGAAAATTATAGATCACATATAATGTAAGGAAAAATAATCGTTAGCCTGAATAGATTGAAAAGGGGAAAATCCCACAGAAATGGGGGGCAAACATTCTACTTGTTTTCGAAAAATGAAAAAAAGTTTCCGTATTTCACCCTATCAAGTGATGCGCGGTTTTGTCATGCGGCGTGCCTTTTCTGGGGCCCACATCCCCAAGATCGGGCTTTTATGGCTGTTGCCTTTTTTAATCGAATTGATCAGAAAACTTCCTTTTGACCCCCCGTCAATAGTCTATTTTTTCTCGTATGAATAAAAACCACTGTTTTGCAAATCAAATCAAGTTCACAAAAATTCAAATCTGGGGACTTAGGTAAAGGGTGGTCTTTTAGCCCCCCACCACCCCCTTTCATGCATTTAACCCCAGCTATGCAAACTCCGTTACGTCGTTACGTCGCTAAAATCCCCCGACGCCTCGACCCCAGCCCGACTCCGCGCTCCCCCCCATCTTCGCCCCCCGCCGCCTCCTCACGACGGCCCGCCGTCGAAAAGAAGAAGCGCTCACCATCACACTCACAAAGCGACGATCAACGCGCAGCAGTTTAATAGCAAGCTGGTCCCCCACCTTTTCGTCATTTTCATCCTCATCGGCCGGATCCAGCGGGATGTCGATCCCAGCGCCGGACCCGGGTGAAAGCAATCAGGGCGTTGGGCGGCCCTTTCGCCACCGCGTGAAGGTGGGTGGCCCCAAGGGGGTGTCATACGAGCTGCTTTTAAGAGGCCCTGCCCGCCAAGAGCGACCTCCTGCTCACCACAAAACCCCCCCACGCTCCGTCCCGGGGCTCCTCCACGGGGGTCGCGCCGTTGCGAACCCTCCTCATGTCGAGTACGTCGACGAGGCCCTTTGCCTCCGCTCCGACGTCAGGGCGCGATCTTGCCGGCCCAACCCCCCACGGCCCGCGCCACCGCCCGGGGTTCTGGGCCATTTCGTGGCCCCCAAAGGGGGGCCTGAAGCCGTTGTGGGTGTCGATTTGGCGGAACGGGGAGGCGCGGGCGCGGTTTGGGGGCGGGGACGAAGGGGAGCCTGTGGGTGTGGACGCGGAGCTCCGCGGCCAGGAAAGTTTCTCGGGCGGGGGGCAGCGCGCAGGCGACCCGGCCGCGGCGTCCACCGATGGCAGCTCCAATCGGGGGACGGCAGGGCCCCTCACGGGCCCCGGCGAGGCGGCCCCCGCCGTGTTCTGCGTCCCCGACACGGAGGAAGGGGCTCAAAACAGCTTCCTGAACGGGGGCACCCTCTGCCGCAAGGCGCTTGCGGGGACATCTTTATGCGAAAAGGCGGCCGATCATGAGGGGGCGTCGCGGGAGGGGAAAACGGGGGCTGCGCGGAGTCGGGGTGGATCGACGTCGGGGATTGACAGGGAAAGACGAACGGAGTTTGGGGTTTAAGTGATTAGGAAGGGGGAATTTTGGGAGGGTTTTAATTGAAATTTCCCATCTTATCTAAGTCTACAGATTAAAATCAAGGGGCTTTATTAAAAATTTTATTAGAGTTTACTAGTTTGCATACAGTTGATTTTTTTTGCATACGTTTCTTATAAAAATTTAACATTTCTTACTTTTGGAAAAAATTTGTTTTAAAATTTTCACTATTGTTTCAATGTACCACGTCACCAAAAAAAAAATAAATTGAAACTATTTCTGTCATATAAGAAATTATTTCAATATTTATTTTAAACTGTGGATACTCTAGTTTCTACCTTAGTACAGTGTCACCCCATCATGTCAGGTCACTTGATTGTATCAAAAACCCGATGTTTGTGAAAAAAAGCTAAACACCAGCAATAAAAAGCATTTTTAGAAAAAAAAAACTAAAAGATAATATATACAAGGTATCAACTAGTGAGAGCAGTCCCTGTCAATTTGCTTCAAGGAGTTTGGTTTGCAACATCCCGTTTGGATCACTGAAATTAAATTCATTTAAAAATCATAATTTTGAACATATTAATTAAGCTAATATAATTTTATATGGGTTATAATGCAATTATTTTCAATTTTAAAAAGAGACATACTTATTTTTTGTATTTCTATCATAAGAGGGCGTTTGAATAACCATTTATTGCAAATAAAAATAGGGAAAGGAATAAAATTAATTTTCCCTCTCTCACCATATAAATTTTAGATGGCTTAAATTTGTTTGGAAAGTTGGGAGAAAATCAAAAACCAAATAAAAAATTTTTTAAAATTTTTAAATAGGGCCAAATTCCTTCAAATAAAAGGGTCCAAACGGTTCCCAATAGATAAGAGATTACCTACATCTAGCAAAAAAATAAACATTAAAATAGTCTATAAATATTCAAATAGTCTAAACGGGGCACCCTAATAGAAATGATTTTTATAGAAAAAAAAAATAAACTGGTTTTAAAAATTTCTAACTAAAAAAAACTTTTCGATTTTTGGAAAATATTAAACATTTAGGGTCTGTTTGGACCCTTTCTCTAAACTTTAGAGGTCCCTAAACTTTTAACACTTTAGTTTTTTTTTATCTCTAAAACTTAAAGTGAGGGGACTAAAGTTTTAAACAATTTTTGACCACCCCGTTTGGAACTTTAGCTCTAAAGTTTAAAGGGGGGAAAACCAAACAGGGCCCTTTGTTATTTTGTATCCCCTAAGCTAAACCGTCAACTAACATCTAAAAAAAAATGGTTTTTTAAAAAATGTTTAATTTTAAAAATTTGGTTTAAAACTGTACATGAGAGTGAAAATCGTACTGTCGTGAAAATTGTGAAGGGTTATAATATTTTCTTAAAACTTTGGGGGGGTTTTTAAGTATTTTTTTTTAAAACATGGGGTCAAAAATAGTAGATTTTTTGTTATTAAAAAAAAAAATGGCACTAGCCCAACAGAATCGGCCCCCAAACCCCCCACACGGCGGCAGCAAAAGCTAACGCCCACACCTCACGAGGCGGACCCCCCCTTCCCCCCGCCTGTTTTCTTCCTTTTTCCCGTCCCCCTGGTCCGGGGGGGTCCTCCCCAAAAAACCCCCGCCCTCCTCATCACTCCCCCTCCCTCCCTCCTTTTTTTAACTGACCACGCCGCCGACGCTGCCTGCGAGCCCGCAAAGCGCAAAAGTGTTGCGCAACAACACCCGTCGCCTCGCTTTTCTTCGTTCACCCGCCACCCCCGTCGCGCCCCTTTACAAAGCCCGCCTAGGGCTTCCTCCCTCCCCCCAGCTTTCTGGCAAAAAAGGGCGGCGTCGGGGGTCCGCGGGTGGAATTCTGAGGGGGGCGACCGCGGGGGAGGGGGTGGCGAGGGAACCCCCGGGCTTCCTCGAGTGGCACGCGGGGGGGTGGAGGGGCGGATCGGGGCCTCCGTGGGGGCCGCGCACGACGGGGAAAATTCCCCGCGCTCTGCACCGGCGAGAAGGGGTGCCGCCGAACCGGCGTGAAGCCCCCTACAAGGCCCCTTCCCGGTTGGCTCCCGTTGCATTTTATTTGGTTTTTTGGGCCCAGGGGGTTTGGGGTTTTATTGCCTGTCGGGGTTTGGCGGTATGTGGGTTTTTGATATGGGAGTCTTGTTTTTGTTGGTCGAATTTGGTCCCCTCTCTATTAGTGCGATTCGAAGATTAGCAAATGGTTTTGGGAATTTTTTCTGGGGCAAACAGAGAGGTTTCTCGAGATAATTTGGTTCAAATTTTTGTAACTACCCAATTCCTAACGTTCGCCGGTCGAATTTTTTCTGTAAATTCGTCAGGGTTGGCTCATGAACCAGTACAAAAGATTTCGCGCCGACTGTTTTAGCCATACTTCTGGGGCGTTTTACTTCACTGAAACCCCCCCGGCTCTTGGCCTGGTCTGAGACTTAACAACTTTCGTGCAGATGACGTTATCACAGCTTGTCCCGCGCGGTTTTGCCGATTATTAGTTTTTGATGTGCAAGTTACGTGCGGTTTTCGTTTAGTTTGTAGATTTTTTTTTTATTCGTTCAATGGTCCCCTTTTTAAGCCTTTTTCTTGATTCGACGGGCTCGTTTTTTGGGTCTTTATTAGCACGTTTTTGGTTGTAAGTTGTTTGCTTTTGATTTTTTGTAAAATCTTTAATTGCGGTGCTTTCAATATATTTGATGTAGTATGCCTATAGTGGGGGTACTAGTGCTAGTACGGTAAACAGGCCCTACCTCCATTTTGGGCCTCTCACACTTCGCATGATTTGTCCTTCCAATAGTTGCTTTTTTCAGTAGTCTGAATACTTGCTGAAAAACCCCAAAAAACGGACATTAAACCCCTTGGCATCAAATTTCTATATTTTCTGTGGTTAACATTTTCTTCGATGGTTTTTGCTAGGACTGTGTGTGATATGGGATTCTTTGGGTTAGATATTAACATTTTAGTGAGGTTTGTCAATTGTCACTTTAAAAACAAATTCTGCAAAAATATGTGTTTGGAAAAGATGATCATGGGGATTTTCCCAAATACAAATTGACACGTATGACTACCCCTTTTCCACATGCTGTTTGCAAATTTCAGTATAATTGTGCAATGGGTCTAGTGGACTTCCATGCTTTTACTTTGTAATGGGGGGACTCATACATATTCTGGGGGTTCCTTTTCCTTTTTTTGTAAACCTTTGGCTCTAGAGTTAGTTGTAAGTTAACTGAAGTGCATAATCATACCTTCAGACTTTATAAAATTGAAAACCTTTGTTATATAGACAGAATTGGTCTGTCCCTTTCTCGACAAAGACGACAACTAAATTCCACTTTTGTCCTCTCCAAAACGTCATTTTTTTTGCTTAGATTTTTTAACCTCCAAAATTTTTTTTTTTTACAAACCTAAAACTTCTGGGGGCCAAAAAAAATTTTTTTCAGGCTATTTTTCATCGCATAGTCAAGGGTTTTTGGTGCAAGGCGGAGATTAACGTGGTGATGGAACGGGGGGGGGTCAATATGGTTGAATTTTGAGGGTAGAATTTTGTCTTGGAGAAGAAAAGGGGTGCTACAATGGGAAAAGCTGGCCCCAACACAAATGGGTCTCATTTTTCATCACTAAACCCCCCGAACACCCCCTGTGGAAACCATTTTGTTTTTTGGGAAAGGGTATAAAAGGAATGGGGGGGTTTTTCGGCAAAGGACATATTTCTGTTGATGAAACTGATTGCCGACGTGAGTTTTTTTTGTTGATTGTGGAGAAATTCCCAAAAGGGGCCAATGATGGATTGTAAAATTTTTTTAAGATGGTGACGTTACCGATTGGCCGATTTATCTCGTAAAAGCTGCAGAAATTTCTTGGGGGAGGGGTGCTGTTAGTCTGCAAAGGGTTTTGGAAATGAAAGCTTTAAGTTCTTTTCTTCTTTATTACTTATGTCCCTTTTTTTGTCTATACATTATTTCAACGTGGAAACTGTCACTTTTGGCTTTCAGGTTAGTGCAAAAAGAACCATGCGTTGCTAATGAACTTTATGTCAGTTTCAAAACAAAATTTTGTGAAAACATTAGTAACTCCCCTTGATAAGTTAACACTTGAAAACCCACTACAGTCCATGTTCTTTGATTTTAGCCAATTGTTTTCTAAAAAAATAAAAGCATTTTGGATGTTGCAACTTTTTCTACGCCTCTATAAAAAACAGGTTAAAACGGCACTCAGAAAATACAGGGAAACCATGCGGTACTTAGATCTTTGCGGAGAAAGAAGACATTGATGAAGGTAGTTTTCCCTTTTTCTCATCACTGCTCATTTTTTTATTTTAAAGTTTGGTAATTTAAAAATCAGCGCACATTTTGCTTTTTGTCCTGACATCTTTATATCAGAGGGAGCCCGCCTGCGAAAAACAAAGTCAATTAATTTTACAAATAGCTCTTAAAAATTTCCTTTCATTCCTTTTTTGTGCACAAAATTTTGATTCGTAGTATAACTTTTGCAAGGTTTTATTTTTTCATCATTATGTTTCCTAAAATGTACCTACAGTGTCTTCTTATTTGAAGCCAGTTATAAAACCCCTTCAGGCTTGCAAACTGAAGTTGGGAGATTTTGGGGCTTGTTAGATGCAGATTTTTTTCACTGCGTGAAAGGGGGACAATGCGAAAGCTTTTTTTCCCACAAGGACAGGTTAAAGTCTGTCTTTGTAGAAATTTGGAATTTTTTTTAAATTTAAACATCATATCACAAATAACCCCTTTTGTTGGTAAGTGCAATCAGCCTGGGTTTGGTTAAAAAATTGATAAAGAAACATTACTTTTTCCCCTGATTTTTTCTGTTAATGATAAAAGTATATTTTATTTGGAGAGTTTTTTACACTGGTATGTGGAAAATAAAGGGTTATTTGCATTCCCTTTTCGATGGAATTCTCTTAATATGTCAGATTCCCGCCACACTATCGTAGTTTTTTATAAGTACAATTTTTTTATTAAATGCACTGTATTAGTCCTTGTTGTCTTGTCCATAGCCAAAAAACTTTCGTTCTTCATGCCAATTTAAAAAATCCTTTCAGACACTCAGGTTTTCACATGGCACCAAAATTTTCAGGACGCATGCACTCAACCCGAGCAGCAGTGAGAGCTTCAAGCAAGCGTGGAGTTGAGCCAAATGATGGTTTTGTATCACCCCTTTTTTCACTTTGTATTAAACTTTTTTTTCACAACTAAACCACTGGTTTTTTTTTTTGACATCCCTCCAGGGGAATTAAGGGAGCTTGCTGTGCAAAAAAGAAGGTTGGTTTTTACTTCTGTGAATTTTAGGACTTTGAACCATTTTTTCTGGATTTTTTACTGCAATTTTGGGGATTTCTGACAGGGGGAAAATGGGGGAAGAAGGGGGTTTCAAAAATTTTAAACCTCAGGGAAGAGAAAGGGGACGAAGTACTTCTCTACTACCACATTCTTTATTTTCCTTATTAAAGGTTATCTGGATCTTTTGGGTTGACACGAGCATTTCCTGCAATCTGTTGAGCAGAAGTGTTTATATTTGTTTTTGTTCTTTGTAGGAGAATAGCTGATCCTGCAAGTTTAACTTTCATGTTAATTTTCTTCTCCAAGCAAAGTGTTTAGGTTGAAAACCGATCTTGTTTACAACCCACAGTCAATAATCCTTTTTTTCTTTTTTGACGTGCTTTTATTAGATAAAGAAAAGTTTTGAACTGGTTTTGCTTTTCACATTCTGATCGGGTTTTTGTTTTCAGGAAACAGAAGGGGGTTAGCCGACGGGGAAATACCCTCGTTAGTTGACCGAGTAGTTGGGGGGGGACAACCCGGGAAACCCTTTTTTTTTCCAGCATGGAAGGAACCAATCCTGATTTACAATGTTGTAGAAATTTTTGCCTGGGATTTAAATTTTGCAGTGAATTCTCAACACGGGTTTCCTAGCATGGACTGCAGTCAATTTCAGACATGTATGCCTGCGTTGACTGAGCATTAAGATTCTCAGACGCGTTTGCAAAAAAGGCGGTTTTTGGGCATGAATACAAACTTTCGGGGAGTGGTACGACGTGCAAGTATTTTGCTTTTTTTGCCCTTTTGTCAAGAAATTGGGTTATTTTGCCCTTTTTCAATGCAAAAGGGGACCAAAAGCCCTGAAGTTTGGGTTCACACAAAACTGGAACCCTTAAGCAAGCCAGTAATGAGTTCTACAAATCATTTCAGGCGGGACCTATAACTCACGCCGGTATTTTTCCCCAAAAAAATTCTACCCTGGGAAACAACTCTACGTGACTTCCCATGGTTTTTCATTGTAGTTGTCCAGGCCCAGGTCCCTCAAAGGGAGACGAGGCAGCCTTTACAGCTTCCGTGCAGCGCCTTGCCTTTCTAATAACTTTTCGCACCATCTTTTAAACAGGATGGTCCTGCAATGGCAGCACCAAATGTGTGCTAGGAGGGAAATTCTATAAACTTTCTCATTAAATAGCAATGGAATTGGGAAAGCCTCCCGAGACTCATTGTTTCCGACTGATTCTGGTAAATTCGATGTCAAAAAGAAAGATGTTGCGTTTTCCCCCACATACCTGTTCCAGGTTTTTGGGCTACAAAATTTTCGAATCATAAGCATGCTTGCTTTTTTAGTTGGCCGGGGGGGGAAACTTTGCTCCTGTATCGCCAGAGTTCCATAGCCTATTTCCCTTGCACGTGCTGCATTTTCTGGCGACCTCATGTGAGGACCCTCACCATAGACATAAACCCCCGCATTCATTTAGCTCAGGACGGTATCTCAATCAGAATTTTTCATATTTCCTACTCAATAGTACCCCTTGAATTTTGCAGGTCTTTCAGAAAAAGGATGTCAACTTTAGGGAAACTATCGAAACCCCCTCGTTGAAAGAAAAACAGACTTTTTGCATCGCTTTTTCAGCAGCTTAAAGAAGAAGAAAAAAAATGTATGTTTTGGGTTTTTGAAAGTGGGGAAAGTTTTAAAAAAACAGAAAAGGTTCAGTGCGTAGCACACTCCATACCCTTTGGGCAACAAAAAGCAGCAAGATTAAACTTTAAAATTTTCCTTGGCACCAGCCCATCAATGCATTGAAAAGAATCGATTCCACCATTTTCAATTTTGGAACGACATATTTCATCCTGTGGCAAAAACACAAAAGAAATGGGTTAAGCTCCCTATGCATCTCATAATCAAAAGGTGTAGCTACCTTTTTCTTTATAAACATAGCTCTTAAGGGAAAAAATGATATAGAAATGGCTAGGGAAACGACAGTTTATTAAAAGAGTAACAAAATTTTTTAAAGGGCTAGATTTTTTTGAAAAACGGCCAAATGAAAATTAAATTTTGATTTTCCAGGGGCGCTCCCCTTCCTTTTAGAAATAAGGGCCCATCGGGCAAAGGGGGGATCAAATCAAAAACCAACAATTTGTTCAAAACTAAAAAAAAACTTGCCCGAGTGGAACCCTCCTGAGAAGTAATTTGTCCAATTAAAACCCAAGCTTTAACAACTTAAAAATTGATAACATTGCAAAGTTACATGACGCAACGACTTTTAAAGCAGCACAAGCGATGCAAACTGGGAAAAAGGGGGATTTTCTCCCGAAAACATTGACAAGAAATTCTGCACCCCGATTTCAGCAAATCTCCGGGGGTATCCATATACCCGCCCAAGTTCATCTGTTAGTCCATATTTCAATTTCCCTATTCAATGAAAAAAATGCACTGGGCATAAACAATCAAGGCAAAATTAGAACCAAAGTTTTTCAATTGAGATACACATGCTTGATGACTGAAAAGGTACACACCAAGAAAAAAAAAAGTGGGGGATAACAATGTCACCCAACCTGGACTAAAAAACCATCACTTCAATTGTTAAGATGCCCCTTTTACCCAAACATTCAGAAGTCTATTTATACAAATTGCAAGTTAGAAAACTGATTCTTTCAAAGACTACTGAAATGCGCTTTTTGCTCCTTGTTGCGTTCCTATTGAAACGATAAACCCGAATTACAAAATTAAAAAAATGACATATAGAATCACCCCATGCACACAACTAGGTAAAAACCCAAACATTTCCCCCGCCAAACTGTTTCCATAAAAGATCACATAGCAAATGCATGCCAGGTACTTCCCCAAACCACCGCATATTTGCAAATTTGCATAGAAACTGGTTTGGGTGCCCCTTCAAACCTAAAACTGTGAAAAAGGACACACCTGAGAAGCCACCACTCGTTGCGTCAGGTGTAACAGAACACGTATGCATGTACAAGCTTTTTCACATTAGCTTTTATTTTTCCTTTATAACCCGCAGAATGATTCGTCAACCTTCAGGCCTAAAGGACTCTTTTACAAATTCATTGCCCCGTAGAACCCGCTGCCACAACCTAAATCCCGCATCAATAAATCTGAATTTTCTGAGCCCCTTTCAGGAGATCCATGAAAATTTTGGGGCCCTCACTTGTCTGAACTTTTCATGCTTGCCCAAATCGCGATTGAAATTTCCTGAAGTTAGAACAGAATGGAGATTGTCTTGACAGGGGATAATTTTGGGCCTGTTTGGCGGGCTCCTTGTGGCTCCGGGTCTGGGTCCTCGGAGGGCCCCCCCCAAACGTTTTTCTGAGAAGCATTTTTTAGCAAAAAATAGAGGACCGAGCCATTTTGGAGGAGCCCAATTGGGGGTTCCCCAAAACGGGTCCGGGTCCCCTGCAGGAGCCCTCAAAAGGAGCCCTGCCAAACGGCTCTTAGAGAGACAAGACCTTTCTCAGCACCAGTTTGCAGTCAAGATCAACAAAAAGTAAAGACTAATGGGTTAGAATAAGAGATAAATAGCTTGCATGGAACCACAACTGATATGTTCAGGGTATAGCAGAACAAGAATTTTATAGGGCTGTGCGTTTGTAAAGCATAGGATGGAGGTTTATATAATGACAAACATATCTGATACAGCAACAGCGTGGTGAAATTTTTCAGAACAAGAAATTTATTTTATTTTCTAAAAAGTTAAAACACTAGTTTCTAGCATGCCATTTTATAGTTTGTGCGATTGTTAGTTCACCGAGCAGAAACTTAGCTGCTTCCAAGTGCATCTTCACAATCCAGAAAATACACATGCTTTTAAGAAAATTGCTACCGGGAATCATTTTTACAAGCATGTTTTAATAGAAAACCGGTAAAATTTCCAAACAAAAAGAAGCACTCAGAAAAAACCCCAAGGGCACCAAAGTCATACCACGGGAAAAGGGGCTCAGCGTCTTCAGGGCCCATGCAAGCAACCTCTCCTGCTAACCCAGGGGTCGCCAGGGCGACGGCGCCTCCCCGACACCTTCCGTACCGCGATCGCTGGGGGATTCTCCGAACCCTCACCGAGCAACACAGGCGCGCAAACCCTCGAGCAGTGAGAAAAAAGGGCCGTCGAGACCTGCCCCGACCCCCCGGCGCTGTAGAGGCCCTCAGTTTTGTCCAAAAAACCCCACCCCTGGCTCACCCCCCGCCCGGGGGCCTCTCCGGGGACGCCCTGATGATCCCCGCAAGAAACAAGAAGGGGTGGGTAAGATTTCAAGGGTGCAAGGGAAAATCGGGGTTGCGGATTGACGAAGAGTGGTTTCCGGGGAGTCGGCGCCCTGGGAGTGAGCGCCTCAACGGCGTCAGCAAGGGGCCTATCGGGTCCATGCCGAGGTCCCCCATGTTCCCCGGGGCCATGGAGTCGAAGGCCCCCTCAGATCGCGACGCCATTTCCTTGCTCGCGTGGGGGTTGCCGGCCGCCCAGTGGTGGAATGGAACCAAGCTTTGCTTGGGTTTCCCCCTTTTCCCAAACGAAAACCTAATGGCAATTTGAATTTTAAAAAAGGGCTCCGTCTTTTGCCGTTTTTCTAGTTATTTACCCAATTGGCACTATGCTAAGATTGAGTACATTTAAAATTTTAGTTTGTTTCTTTAGGGAAAGGGGGTTTTATAGTTTTTTAGCCTTTTAAGTTTGAACCCCGTAGTCAAACAATCTAATTTTTAATTGATGTAATTGTCGATGTTTTTTCATCATTTCATATTGTTTTGGATTGGGTTAGAAATTGAATCTTTTGATATTCCAAAATTTTTAGATTTATCATTTAATCCAACTAAAAGTAGCTCTAAGACATTTTTTCAAATTTTTCATTTAGAGATTATTTGAGTAAAAAAAATTTATACATTTTTTTTACCCTCCAAAAAAAATTTTTTTTTACTTGTCTATTCTAGAGAGTCACCCTTTCTCTCCATTTTTGCTAGCGAGATCTGGGAAAAAAGGATGTTATATTTAACCAATTTTTAAAAGGGTTTTTGGGAAATTTTTTTTCCAAAATCTTTTTTTTTCTATAAATTTACAATAATAAAAGAGTCACTTGGGAAATTGCCTAAGGATTGTACTAGGCTTTTGGGCTCATAGACTTTGTTTTAGATTGAGTAAAACCACTAAAAAAGATATGATGATAGAAATACGTTTAATACTGTATTTTTAATTTTAGTTTTTTCTTATATAATTTAGAAATGCAAACCTTGAATTTTAATATGATTTCCCTTCACTTTTAAAAAAAAGTTTCCAATTGTTTAGGGGAGACATAACTTTTAACACTGAGTCTGCCCCGCCCTAGGGGTTAGGGGGTGGTGGTACAAACTGTGGGACCCAAATCCAACCAACTTTTTCGATGGAAAAAGTGTAAGTGTTTTAGTGTCAAAAAATTTCTATCAATCAAATACGAGTACAATTCGCTACAACATGGCAACGCAGTCCAAAAATTTAAAAAACCCTTCCTAACAAAAAATTAAAAAACCCATCGGGTTTTATATATGGAACGCAAGGGGAAAATCAAGAAGAATGAAAAAAATGTAAAACTAGGTTAAATTGGATAGTAATGTTAATTTTAGGTTTCTACCAAAAACTTAAAACCCGGGAAAAAAAAATGATTTTCTTTACAATGTGAATACATCGGTTCTTGCTACGAGACAAGAAACAATCCCTATTAACCCCTCAGTCGTTCATTTACGTTGTTGTTTTTTGATACAAGTGGTGTTTAGTCTCTCTACATCCTAACTACGATAGTATTTTCTTTATTATTTTTTCTTTATCCATGGGAGCTAGCTCTCTGCGTTTGGTTGAAGGGCCAAATTGAATGGGATAGAACGATTCAGGGTATTGGGATAAAGAATATTATGATAGTTTGGTTTGTGGGGTGAACAAGTCATTTTTTCTGTTTTGGGTTGGGTGGGGGAAAAATGGATGAATTAAAAATAGTTGACTAATTAATCATTATTTAAAATAAAATAATTACTTGGGACTAATAAATTTACTAAAATTTTGTTTTTTCCTGATAATCATTAATAAAAAATAATTTGTTTAAAATTTGCACACTAAAAACCTAATTAGCACATAAACATGACAAATCAAAAATATTACCACTTATAAAAAATAATCCACTATCATAAATTTCTAAGTAATAATTTAAAATACTAATAAACCCTTTTTTATTTATAAGACAAAAATCGCAAATATAAATCAACTTGTTGCGAGTTTTTATGAACCATGAAATCATATTGGGGAAATTCTCTGTCCATGAATCATTGATCCAAGTGATTCATCCAACCAAAAAATATGTCCAACGATCTCATTAAATCTCATTTAAAATTTTTAACCAAACCACTTTGTTGCAGAGTTAGGACCAGAGATTTTTTTAAAAAAAATTGTATTCTTTCCCCGTATAATTATTAAACAGTAACGCTTTTCCTCTCCTTAAGATACAAAGATAACCTGAAATCATTTTTTTGCGAGGACACTACTAGCTTGTCGTCCAAAAAAATACGGCCCCCCCGTGTCCCCGAGGACCGCAAAGATGCATCTGCAAGATTTAAATTTGAACCAAATCCCATGTTTTTGAAATGCTTTGCCGACTTGTTAAGAAATCTTGCAGTTTTTACGAAAAAAAAGGCGCGGGGGTGCCCGGGGAGGGGGAAAAATCGTTCGTTTTGGGTTGGTTGGGGGGGACATCGGGACGTTTTGTTTTACCGGGGGGGGAGGGAAAGGGAAGAATGTCAGGGCAGGGAGTCAAATAATTCTGCGAAGTAACCATTCAGGTGGTCAACTGCCCCATCATCGGGTTAAGACTGTGATCTGTGAAGGATCTGCATTTAATTATGTGGTTTTGGGGATGCAAAGTGCAAAAATTCAGAAATGACCAGCACTTTTTCCCCAACCCCAACCAGTCGTATGGATTATTGTGCTGGGTTGAAGGATTTGCCATATAGTGCTGAACAAAACTCAAACATGATTTACAGCGTCAAATTTACTTTACATTTTCCAAAGGAAGTTAGGGAGCCCTATTTGAAACCTGGAAAAAATATTTTTTTTGCATAACAAAAACATTAAACAACCCAAAAAAAACATCAGTCGAATAAATATATATACTTTTCAATTTTACACTTTAGATTCCTGGGTTCATTGCACGACGAAACTAATTTGGTCACTACTTCGGAAGAACCGGGTTGGTATCTCAGGTGTTCAAAAAACCCCATCCCGATCGAGTCACCTAAAACAATTATTTCGGGGGGCGGCGAAAAGGGGCGACATTGCCAACGAGTCACCTCCGCGGCTCCCCAGCATTTCTGACCCCCCCTCCTCCAGGGAATACAAAAACACACCGGACGCGGGGGGCTCCGCCCTGGCCGGGGCTCGTGTCTCCATAAAAAGAAGCGCGTCTCAAGCAAACCAAGTGACAGTTGTAGAGATTGCGTAATCCCTTTTTATCATTTTCGTTTAATTAAAATATACATCCCCGGGACAGAGTAAACCCAAGGGCCCAAAAAAAAGACCCGAAAAAACAACCCAATTTTATTGTACCGGTTACATAAAAAAAAAACTGGGGGGTAGCAAAGGCGAAATGCCACAACGAAAAACGGCTATCGTTGTCCAAAGAAAATTTTTACCCCTTACATTAATTATGTCGCCGACCCGGCGGCGCCCCGGGCCCCGGGTGCGCAGAGGGCCCCTGGAACCCTTTGGGCCCTCGGGGAAGGCCGGGCACCGGACGCAGCCCATTAGGTTCTACGCTGCGGCATCGGGGGAGCCCCCTGCTGGCCCGCCTTTTCTTCTGCTTTCCGGCCCAGGGGTCGCCCTTTGGGAGCCGCGGGGCCTGCGCTCGCCCCTTCTTCACCGGGTGCGAAGCTGCTGCACTTGCACCGGCGCGTACTTAACACCGGGGGCCTTGCTAAGGGCCGCCCCCGGGGCGGGCCTTTTGGGTTTTCGCCCCTCCCGGGAAAAGGGGCAATCTCTGACCCCCACTTTTTCCTGCAACCCCCCGCCATTGCTGGGGTTCCCGGGGGAGGGAGCGCGGGGCGTGGCACGTCGGGATCCATTTGGGGAGAAGAGGCTGGGTCACGCCCCCGCGTCGTGTTTGGCGCTGGCGCAAGTGGGAGGGGGGTTTTGGGCCCCCTTTGCCGCGCGGCGGCGAACGGGTCGAAGTTGGCAGCATTGGGACTGCCAGGCCCCCGGTAGGCGGCCCCGAGCCGGGGGGAAACCCCAAACACGGGCCTCGCCGACGTGGCGAGGACCCCACCTTCCGCTTTGAGTAAAACCCGGGGGAGGCTTTAGAGGAAGGATCTTGCCCCCGCCGAAGAGCTCGTCGGCCGTGGGGCCCTCGGGAGTCCGGGGCCTTGTCGAGGAGGCGCCCCAAGTCGAAGTCGCGTCGTCCCTTCGCCCGTTCCACCGTCGTCCCGACGGCGGCCACGATGGCGAACTCGGGCCTTTGATTTTTCCCCGGGTTCTCTTTCCCTCGAATGGCACGGTGGAGGTCACCACCATTGCTTAGACGACAAGAGAAAGACACGCGGGGCTGGAACCCCCCGTCTCTGTCCCTTTCCGCCCTGACGACGCTGTCGAACTGCGCGTAAAATGGGGCGGCCCGCCGGGGCTGGGGAGCGTGGGAAGTGCTTGGGGACGAAGGGGTCGGGCGGAGGCGCCGGGGGAGTTCTCGAAAAAGGGGTTTGGGGGACGGGGGCGCCCTCTCGCCGTGGGGGCCAGAAGGGGGGCCCCCGCCACGACGTCGTCGGGAGCAACGGGTTCATGATCGCGGATTTGGGGGGTAGGCGCCGGCGGCCGCGTTTTCGAGAGGAACCCCTCGCCGGCCGCGGTGACGACCTCCGTGCGTTGGGGTTTTGGGTGGTCTAAGGGGAGCACGTCCGGGGGAGAGGAGGTTTTTGGGGGAATAAAAGGCGCAAGAGGTGGATACAAACTGGCGGAGACTTTGGGAAACGACCAGTGCTGGCCCTTTCCTGGGGTTGGGGGGCTCCTCAGTTAACCCTAGGCATTTGCCTGCCCCTGGGCCCACACAATGGCTTTGGCGGTTTTACTAGCATGGGAGGCCCAACTCGAGTTTTTTTTTTTGTAATCTAAAAAAATTCTAGCCAAATTCCAATAAAATGAGATAAAAATGGTACTATTTGGAATTCTATATGAGAGCCTTGTATTTGGAAAAGGTAGGATTCAAAGCACCCAAACAAACTTGCGAAACTCTACATCTCTTCAATGTCCACGCTGAAGACACGTCCAAAAGACGCCAAATTTCCAAAACACCTTGCGTGTACCACAATTCACACCAACTCACCATCAGCCAACGAAATTCAATCGAACAATCCCAGCCATCAAAAAATCCACCAGAAAAAAAACTCAAAAGAGCCAGACAAAAATCGAAGATTTTTCTCTTCTCCCCCCAACTTCTTTAAGCCCAAGCAAGCAAAAACCTCGCCACCGGGATAGCCCAGGAACCGAAAGCCTAATCGCAGTCCCACTCCCAGCAACAAGCTACGGACGCCGCCCCAAACTCCAATCCGGACTCCAGAGGCAGACCAGACCGGCAAGCTGGACACCTGCGGCATGGAGCGGGTGGCGCTGCTCCGCACGTCAAGCCGCCGCCTCCTACAACCGCTGCCGCAGGGGCAGGCCCGTACTGCCCTCCGCCGCGGCCTCATCCTTGGCACGTCGGACATCCTCGTTCTCACTCCCAGCGCGCGGCTACTCGGCTCTGCCCCGTGGCGGCGCGCGATTCCTGGCCGCGGCGGCGCCGCTGCACTGCTCCGGCCGGTACTGGCCGGCCGCTGCGCCCCAGCTAGCGCGGAGACTGTCCGCCCCCGCTGTATCTACTTCTCCTCTCCTGTGCCCTATGGTGAGAACACAACTGCTGCTTCTGCTTCAACCTATCTGTAGTGGAATGCGGAAAGGGTTGTGAAGTGTGCTATTTTACTTGTAATTGCCGAAGAAATGGAGGCAATGTGTTGAATCGCCACGAACTGCATAGTTGGTTTGGAATGAAATTGATGCCTAGTCTATGATGGAGTTTCCTTTTGTGTACTATTTTTAGGTCTCATGATTGATTTTTTTTTTGGTACATAAACCATGCATTTGCTCTGTGATTTTTGCTCATAGTGCTCATATGAGGCTGCTGGAGCTGATAATTTGCTACTTGAAAAGAAGCCATCATTCAAACCACATCCTTTTGTTATTTGAAAAAAAAAATCAAGTTCATATGTTTATCAAATGTGTGACCTCTTTCTTCTGACCGACATAAGCAGATACAGATGACGTACATGAGTATGCTGCAAAGCTCGGATTTGAAAAAGTCTCTGAACAGACTATAGATGAGTGCAAATCAACTGCTGTTCTTTACAAGCACAAGAAGACGGGTGCTGAAGTGATGTCTGTGTCAAATGATGATGAGAATAAAGTGTTTGGCATTGTTTTCCGTACCCCTCCGTAAGTGCAGTTAATCCTTGTTTCTTTGTTTTGTCTATGGTAAATTAGTATTCCCACGTCCATTACACATAGGATTTGCTGTACAAAAATATAAAGTCCTGGGGCCGCCCTTGAACTCTAAAAATAGGATTTGCTGTACAAAAAATGAGCAAGCCAGCCCTAGGCACATATAGTGAAGGAATGAATCATTGCATTTAAGCTTATCTTCGTGTTTAAAGAAGATTATTTTTATGACCAGGAAAAATTCAACTGGCATACCCCACATCCTTGAACATAGTGTTCTCTGTGGATCAAGAAAATACCCTTTGAAAGAACCATTTGTGGAGCTCCTAAAGGGTAGTTTGCATACATTCTTGAATGCATTCACATATCCAGATCGGACATGTTATCCGGTTGCATCAACAAACACTAAGGTAAGACCTAATGACCACAAATGTGCTTGCGTCATTTGTTAAGCAACTCCTTGTTTAACATTATCATCGCACACTTGGTTGCTTTCCAGGATTTTTACAACTTGGTAGACGTATATCTTGATGCCGTCTTTTTCCCTAAATGTGTTGACGACTTCCAAACATTTCAACAAGAAGGTTGGCACTATGAGCTTGACAACCCTGAAGAAGAGATAACATACAAAGGTTTGTTTGCCCAATCTAACTTAATAGAGCAAGCAAATTTACATGTGGCTTTACTTGTCATTCAAAATGCATTTGAATATAATCCTTTAACAATTTTAGGTGTCGTCTTCAATGAGATGAAAGGAGTTTACTCTCAACCTGATAACATAATGGGACGTGTATCCCAACAGGTAAATTAGTGTTCTGTTTCAGGTGTTCAATTTCTTGGCATCTTGTTTGATTTCACTAGCTTTAGGAGAATGCAATGCGATTACATCTCTTATTACCCTTTACATGGTATTGCCCTGAGATCTCCTTGTCAGATGGCGTAACATGATCAGGCCCTTCTACTACCTTAATCTATTGCTGAGATTGAACTTTGATGGTTTGACCATATAATTAGTTGAACTTTGGTTAATCTATGTACTATCATTACCAGCTTACACCATGTCCAGACCTATAGGTTGGTATATTGCTCTCATTTCCCCCCCTGATGAGTTGTTTGACTAAGCATTTCAATGAACCTAGGTCCAGAGATCTTGCATTTCCCCTGTATTCATTCTACTTTCTTGTTTAAACTGGGTTTATTCTAGGCTTTAGTATAGTAGGTTGCAGTAACTTTATTAGTATATGCTTCCTTGATAGATTCTTTCCCAATTTATTTGTATATGCTAATATACGATCGCGAAATGCTAATATGCCTGGGTGCTTTTTTCCCCCTGTTCGTAGGCATTTTTTATGGCCTCTCTTTTCATGCTCTTATTTTTTTTCCAGTTGGTACAAGTACAAGGACTAACTTTCAGACATTCTGCAGGCACTTTCCCCTGATAACACATATGGTGTTGATAGTGGTGGGGACCCAAATGAAATCCCAAAGCTTACTTTTGAAGAATTCAAGGTTTGTTATCAATCTGGATCCAAATTTTGGATTCTCAATTATTGATACTTACTATGCCATTTGCTCGTATATACTTTGTACTAACAATGCAGTGCTTCATGATGTCTTTTGCTTTGAGATGTTAGCTATTACTTGGGCCCTTAACTCTTTAGATTAGAGTTATTTTTAATAATTGGTGGTTTTCATTTTGATGTATAAAAATACAAGTGCTAGATCGCCTGTTTCTAGCACCACCAAAAATTATCTATATATTTTGGAGTAGCACTAAACTAATATTGGTTGCTTAGTTAGCTGTTAATTACTTAATTTTAGTTTCCACTCTTTGCTTGTATGTCTTCCTCGTTTGCAGGAGTTCCATAGTAAGTATTATCATCCAAGCAATGCTAGGATCTGGTTCTATGGTGATGATGACACAAAAGAGCGGCTACGCGTTCTAAGTGGTAAGTTGCAAATCTAAAATACTGATTGTACTTGTATGGCTTCTGATTTTTTAACCACTTTTTTCATGATCCTCCAAGTTTCCTGTTTCTTATCCCTTTTAAAATGTCTATCCTTTTCTTTCCCCTTCTGTAGAATACCTTGACCAGTTTGAAGCCAGCCCTGCTCCTAATGAATCGAAGGTTTGCCACAGAGGCTATTCAATGAACCTGTGAGGATCATAGAGAAGTACCCTGCTGGTCAAGAAGGTGATTTGACAAAGAAATATATGGTGTGCATCAATTGGCTTCTGTCAGAGGAGCCATTAGATGTAGAAACTGAACTCGCACTTGGTTTCCTGGATCATCTATTGCTGGGGACTCCAGCTTCACCACTTAGAAGGATTCTTCTTGAAAGTGGTTTAGGAGAAGCTATTGTTGGAGGTGGTGTTGAGGATGAGCTCCTTCAACCACAATTTAGCATAGGCCTGAAAGGTGTATTAGAGGATAATATTCAAAAAGTTGAAGAGTTGGTTATGCAAACTTTGGAAAATTTGGCAGAGGAAGGATTTGCAACAGAAGCGGTGGAGGCTTCCATGAACACGATTGAATTTTCTCTTAGGGAGAACAACACAGGGTCATTCCCTCGAGGCTTGTCACTGATGCTTCGTTCAATTGTATGAATAACTATCTCATGATTTTCATTTAAAAAAAAATCCACATGTTTGAAGGTATTCATGTAATGTCTTCAACTTCACAAAAAAATACAGGGGAAATGGATATATGATATGGACCCTTTTGAGCCTCTGAAATATGAACAGCCACTGCAGCAATTGAAAGCACGAATTGCAGAGGAGGGATCAAAGGCTGTGTTCTCACCGCTCATCGAGAAATTTATTTTGAAGAACTTACATCGTGTCACTGTTGAAATGCAGGTCAGTAGAGAACTTCGCTTCATATTGTGTACACACCGAGCTAGCCTTTTTTTATGGCTCAGCCGCTCAGATATACTTCAAATTTAAACCTTCAATGTGCAGCCTGATCCAGAGAAATCATCACGTGATGAAGCAGCTGAGAAAGAGATCTTAAAACAAGTGAAAGCTAGCATGACTCAGGAGGATCTTGCGGAGTTGGCACGTGCTACAAAGGAGCTAAAGGAAAAACAAGAAACACCAGATCCTCCAGAAGCTCTCAAGGCTGTCCCTAGTCTATCATTGCAAGATATCCCAAAAGAGCCTATTCATGTACCAGTTGAGGTAGTTCTTTGGCTCGCAATTATGACATATTTGGCCAATGTTTTTTTTTTCCATGAAACTAGCCTAGTGTTCTATTTGAATTGTTCCTAGTTCTTAGATTTCCATGTAATTTCTGAAGAAATCTGCAGTCTGCCCATCTTAGTGCTAAGCTAAATATAAACTTGCTATGAAAAATCTAACCTTGATGGGAGTTACATTTATTGGGCTTCTGGCCAGAAGCTATTACTACATCTTGGTAACGAGGAAAGTTATTTAGGAGCCAGTATGTTTTTGATGTGGATTTTTCAGATTCCCCATTTTCTGATACTTTCACCTAAATAAAGAGTTAATGTGACAATGGGGTGAACTTAAAAGTCTTTTTATCGGATAGCCCAAAATTTCTAGGAAAATTTAACAGTTACCAGCCAAATCTAGCTTCGTTTTTTTTTACCATATGCCTCCTTACCCTGTACAGCAAGAAATTTTGTGCCACTTGTTGATGCAGGCTGAATGCTTCTCTATCTCTCAGCAAAAGTTACCAATCGAGTATATCATGAATATTTTTCTCGGAAAATGTATTGTGAAGTTGATAATCTTCTAATCATAAACTTTTAAGATTTTAAAATAATGAGCAGTGTTAGTTACCTTCCTTTTCCTGGGTGGTTTATATTTTCTTTTTCTTTCTTCATTTTACTGTTTCATATGTAGACTACAAATTGACCGTAAATGACAAACACATGTAGGTTGGAGAGATAAACGGTGTCAAGGTTTTGCAACATGATCTCTTCACCAATGATGTTGTCTACTCTGAGGTTGTATTTGATATGGGTTCGATGAAGAAAGAACATCTGCAATTGTTGCCATTGTTCTGGTGAGCTGGTTGACTGATGCATTGCTGTTGATCTACCATGAAGGTATTCCTGCATATTATATGGCTTTTAACTAATTATGAGCATGTGACGGTGTACCAGCCAATTTCCTTACTGGGGGGATGGGCACAAAAACATGGACTTTTGGGGGCAAAATTAATCAAATTTAAATTGGGGAAAAAAAAAGGGGGGCAAAAATCAGTTTTTTCCCATTCACATCCATCGGTTAGGGGAAAAGAAGATCCCCCTTTCTCGCATCATCGGTTTGGGGAAAGGGAATGGCGCCAAAGAGTAGAAGATTTTTTTTAATCTTTGGGATGTGTTGAAATGTTGTATGTAGGCCATTGGAAAGGGAATGCCCCGATTGACAGGTGTAGAAAACATGCTTGCTGGTTTAATTTTTTTAACTTTCATGAGAACTGATCTTGTCAGACAATTGCTGCTATCAAAATTTTAAACAATAAAATAAATAGTTTTTTTTGCTATTTCAGATGTACATCATTCTTCAAGATGTTAAAAATTT